>CM038793.1:143426914-144071169 GCA_021764765.1 Vicia sativa | reverse complement strand
AATAAGCAATATAAATTCATTGTGAGTACATGGTTCGTGGAAATTGGTCCCACGGGGTTCAATAATTTACCAATCATTTGGTCAATTTTCCTATTTGAGGAAAACCCCAATTAGGCTTATGAACCTAACCATGGTGAATTCGATTCGATGTCTAAACTCCATCAACCTATGCAAAAAGTTTGAAACTCCATTCTAAACACAAACAAAGCATCAAAACATGTTAAATATGCATGAAAATCAAAATTTGAAATTGAGTTAGAATGAGCAAACCAAAATGTGTTTGTGTGATTACGGGCTTGATAGCTTGTAGTATGGATCGATTCGAGGGACCTCCGAGAATGTATTGGAATGCTTAGAATTGATTGAACGATCGAAACTAGGGTTGCCAATAGCTTGCAATACATTTTTGAGCTTTTTAGGGTTCTTAGAGGTCAAATTGTCACAGTATTATGTAAATGCATTGTGTACTTATAGTGGATGGATTTAGGTCAAGAATCATGAAGAAATAATGTACCAATCGGTGAGAAAATATTCGATTTAATATAAATGATTAAAATCAAAATAAATAGAAAATAAAAGATAAAATTCGTGGCCTTGGGCTGGAGGTTCAATTCAGCTGAGGAACAAGTTTGAACCAAGAAAAGTTAGGCCCGTTTGCAAATTTTTGGATTTGTCAAGTATTTCTCTTTGTGCACCTCTTTAAATATCAACTTGTGCAAGGGTGTATCTTGCTCAATTTTTAACATTTTGTGTGTTCTTGGACTTTTAAAAGCTCTAGATGTCCTCTAAACAACCTCTTTGGTTTCATCTCAATTGAAGTTTCCATGCTCATCACTTCTTTACAAAAGTTGACTTTTGTTGACTATGAAAAGGACATGTTGTTTGATATATTTAAAATGAAGCATTTTTTGACCAAACTTGTGAGACATGAAGTTGTATAGAATTGAATTCTCTTCAAAATGAGAGGTGGTGGAAAAATTTACGATAAAGTATGTGAAAGTTATGCAGTCAAGGATTACATTGACTTTTGTCTAAAGAAGCCCAATTTGGAAACTTTGACTTTTGATCAAATCTTGAGTTTTCTTGATGAATCATGATCAACCCTTGATCAAATGATGAATATCACTTCAAAATATTGATGTTGACCAAAAACCATGATTTGGTATATGTTGACCACAGTTGACCTTTTGTCCAATACAGCGATTTTCAACCATTTGAGCAATTGTCGTGACTTGTAAGCTTGAAACTTGACATGGATTATTTGAAATATATGATGAGGCATGAAGACCACTGATGTTGGGCTCACCACGACTTGAGATAGCCAAACCCTAATTTTGATTATTTAGGAGAGGGTTTCGTTATTGTGAAATCCTTGAGTATGGATATGTGAAATATCTTGAGAAGTAGGCGGGAAAATTTTGGGGTATACTAGATGGCATGCTCTTTCTTACGATTTCATCTTGCTGTCCAAGCACGCAGCCCATGGAATCTTCTAACCAGTGGGTACATGATTAATGGTCTTCCTTGATTGGAGAATCGATGTTGGAGGTTCGACAAGTATTCCCAATCTTGTCAAGCCTTTCAATCTTACATCCACACAACCTCTTGATTTTGAGAAGCTTGAATATTGGCCCACAGTAGCAGATCATTTGAGAGATAAATCTAGAGATGTAATTCAACCGTCCAGAAATCCACCTTGTTTTCTATGTGGCGTAGGCATCTCTTGAATAGCCTTGACTTTGTCGGGTGAACTTCATACCTCTTTAAGCGAAGATGAAACCTAGGAGTTTTTCGGATCTTACCCCAAAGGTGCATTTGTTAGGATTCAAAAGCGGAGTGAAATTTCCTTAGTCATGAAAAACTTGAGATATTCTATATCGGAACTTTGCTATCATGTAGTCACGTGAACTTGATATCTTTGTGCATCATGTCATGAAGAGTGGTCATTGCCCTTTGGTAAGATTCTTTGCATTCTTTAATCCAAATGGCATTACTTTAACAAAATTGCCCCATGGCGTGATGAAGACTTCTTCTCCATGTCTTGGAACCATTACGATCGATTATAGCTAGAAAGCCGTCAAGTGAAGGAAAAGACGTTGAACTTCGGGTGCTATCCACTAGCATGTCGATGTCGATGAGTGAAATCATCTTTTGGACTTGCTTTGTTCAAGTCGAGTCAACACACATTCGACCTTTCCGTCTTTCTTGAGACCGGTACTATCTTTGGCTAGCCATTGAGGATATTGGGTGGCGAGGAAACTGCGTCGGTACCTTTTGAACTTCCTTTTTGATTTTGTCGACCATATGCGGGTGAACTCTTCTCGGTTTTGTCTAGCGGCGAACACTCGACTTTAATGTAAAGTGATGCTCCACGATCTTTATCTAAACACTGGCATGTCTGGTAGGATAAGCAAACACATCAACATATTCTTTGAGAAGATCTATCGGTTTGCCCTTGGCGTTGTTGTTGAGTGAGCTCAGATGTTCCTTCTTTTGTCTTCCTCGGAACCTAAGTTGATTGCTTCCAAAGGCTCTTTGTGAGGTGAATGATTCTTTCCTCGTCTTAAGAAGTCGGGAAATCTCATACTGGATCTCTTCTTGACTTCTTCCTCCCGTCAAACACGGGGAATTCAAAGTTGAGAGAGAGCATAGAGTTATTGCGTTCAATGGATTTGTCCATTTGTTAATCTGCATGTTTGATTTATGTTTGATTAATTAATTCTTTTTCTAAGAAAAAGTTAATGTGAAAGTGTATACAAATTATTTATTATATTTTTTGAATGCTTGTTTTTATTTGGGTTTTAGGATTACCATTTCCGAAAAAGGGTAAAAGCGAAAAACAAACACAAAATGTGGAATCAAAACAACTTTTTATTTATGATGATTCATAATATGAAGCGAGGGCCTAAATACAAACTCATTTGTCTTGGGCAAGACAAAGAGAATTATTTAAAATCTAAACCCTATAAAACATCTCTTTGCCTTGGGCGGCGAGAGTTCAAAACAAAAGCAAAATAAACTACTTAGAACTATGAACATTAGTGCGAGCTTTAGAGGCTTCCAATAGTGGCGAACTCCTTGAAGTCTAGATACTCTGATATTTTTCCTTTTGGATTATTTCTTGTGTAGACTTTGGTCGTTGGTCGAGAGGCTTTGAAGACTCTAGTCGGTTGACCTTGCCTTTTGTTACTCTTGGCGATCATCTTACACTTGATTGGCGGTCGAGGAGCATAGTATGCGACATATGTGCTTTCAAGTGGCATGTATTCTTGGGATGTTTTCCCAATCTTCTTAGTGAAGAGACTCATTATACTAGCGTTTTCCAACTCATTCCGAATTGTCTTCACGATCTTCTTTGGTAATTCGTTTGGCGTAGTAATAGTCAAAATCGGTTAACATCCTCGGCGAGCACATTGAAGTAGATATTTTCATTTGGGATCTCAATTTGATGATGAGATCGAGAAGATGTGTATAACTCTTACGGTTGACTAGGATACAAGATGATCGTCCCATCAGGTTGGTTGGATGTCTTCAATTACGATTTTGAGCTTTGGTGCAATATATCTCACCATGTAGTCAAACTTTCCACTTGGTTCGGTATCCCAAACTTTAGAAGGGATAGGTGGAATTTCATTCTCATTCTTTTGTAGGAACATGCCTTTGAATTAGTGCATCCGGAGGATAGAATGGCGCGTATGATTCTTCTGGAAACATATTGAGCTATCAAGATAAGTGCTCACTCTTGAAGAGCGAGGTTTAAAAACCTCCCGTGTGGAATACTTCTTTAATTGGACAAAAGTTTCATCCCTTTGATTGACTTTTGGAAATCTTTGGAGCAAATCGAGCCACATTTTGTTTACGTTGTTGTGGTTTATTACTTGTCCCCGACTGCGGCATTACCGTCTTTCACTATTGCCTTTGCTTCTTTGTAAGAGGAGATAGGCGAAATGCTTTTCCTTGTAGATTCACCTTCTAACGAAAGTCCTTGGGCTGTGTCCCTTCAACATAAGTCAGCCGATGATGAAAGAAAAGGTAGACAAATGGCACTAGTAAGCTTGTTCACCAATGATGGTTACTAGCTTCCATTTGTTTAATTTGATTTTAATTGGAGCGTGGATGTCCTTTGCTCACTTTGTATCAAGGTCGTACAAACAGCTGTATAGCGGTACACGCGTCCATGACACGGAAGGTGATTTGGTATGTGGACCAATCGTCATTGGAAGGTCGACTTCCCCAATAACAGTTTCCTTGATCCATCAAAGGCTTTGACCACTATATCATTTGATTTCGTCGATTGTTCCTTTGTAAGATAAGCGGCGTCGTTTTAATTACATTCAAGGATGAACCGGTGTCCACTAACACGTTAGGCGAGGAGAGTCGATTGGCAATTCATAGAGATATGTAGAGCAAGATTGTGATCTCTTCCCTCCTCGGAAGTTCTTCATCAGAGCTTAAATTGTTGCAATTTTTATGTTGCCTACAATTCCACGATTGATCGTGAGTCACGTAAGTGATCTCGTAAAGCTTGATCTAGCACTTTCATCAAGGCTTCGTGGGCTTTGGAATTCAGAGTAGAGTATTGAGATTTTGGAGAGTGCGCATTGGTTGATCTACAACTCGTACTCCTCTTCTTAACTGAGAATCTCGTGAAATGAAGTTGATGTTGGTTCCATCGGAAGGACCAGCGTTTATGTCGGATTACCAGAATTCCATGGGGATTCTCGGGAGTGTATCAATCAGCGGGGAGCAATGGGTTACTTTGGTGGCAGGGGTGTACACGTCCTCCAGCGTTACTCGTCCAATTTCGTGATGTTAACAATTTGAAAAGTTAGTATGGGTTTCTCCTTCCCATCTTCTATCATAGTTGTGTTGTATTTATAGGGAATTGCTTTGTTAGAGGTGTGAGGAGCAGGACCGAGGTCAGCGAGATCGCAAGGAGATTAGGAACTTTTGGACCGTTGTACTCACTTTTACACACTTGGGCATATTGAGTAGGGGATAATGGCGTTTGCCGAGAATTTCAGGTTTATATCTAAGACTAAAGCTCATGCGGATAATGCTACCATATTCACGTTATAATCATTACGGTTTACGAAGATCGAAGGTCACCAATGTCTAATAACCGTTGAAGATACGCTCTCACGGTTGGACATCCTCATCTGTGAAAGCGGTTACGTGATGATAGTCGTGTTTAGCGAAGGAGCCATTATCTTGAATGTATCGTGGGCTGTACCAAGCTTTCTCTTATCATATTTATATCGGTGATAAGATACGATCGTATTCTGAGTATCAAATTCACGGTATGTCCACTATGATTGGGAAGTGGATTTGCTTGTACATTGGTTGTATTCACGAAGGAGAGAAGATTAGCCCTCACTAATCTTTGGACTTGTTTAGTGTTATGCGGTGTTGAGATCATGACCGGTGCCTTGATGAAAAGGGCAAGACATATACGCTGTGTACCACCAAGGTAACTTGTAAATCTTGGAGGTGATAATCTTGTTTGCAAGATTTCTTTCTATCAAGCGAGATATATTACGTGTAAGTCATTGAATTGGATCAAGCTGCGAGATTGTTGTCGGTTTTGATTGTTGAGTTGAGCCTCTTATCGAGGCTATTGATTTTCTTCGGAATTGGGGGTAATTCCCATGTTTAAACTTGCATTAACAAGCTAATGCTATTGTGTGTTACCTTGGTATTATTTATTTTCCTTGGTTTCCCTCGGATACCATTCCATCATCGTGTTCTTTCTTCTTGGAACCAATTGACTCTTTTGGTTCCGCTTGAAGACCCCGTTTCTTTGGTTATCGTCCTGTTGGACTCCTTCTTCTAGTCGCATCCCATGCTTACCATTCGGTGAAATCTGCGGGAATGGCGACCATGCGTTCATAAAATGGGAATAAGAAGTGTTCAAGAAAACCTTGGTCATTTCTTTTTCTTCTAACGATGGATTAACTTGGGCGTGATTTCCCTCCAACATTGGTATTCTTTGAATGTTTCTTTTTCCTTTTGAGACATAGAGCGGAGTTGATCGATCTGGGTGTCATGTCAATTAATTTGTACTTTTGAATGAAAACTGAACCATTAGATATAGGATATTGCACTATCACCCATGTACCATTCGGTGCGGCATCGGTGAGACTATCTTGGAAATAGTGAATGAACAATTGGTGATTGTCATTATCGTGAGCATCTTCCTAGCGTACATTGTAAGATGACTGCGGGCATGAATTTCCTCTATATTTCTCAAAATTGGGGACTTTGAATTTAGCGGGTATCCTTACCGAGGCATAGATCGTGGGCATTCTTCCCAACAATTCCCCCGAATTATTTTGATCTCACTGCATCTTATGGAATTGTTCAAGAGATTTTCCATTTGGCCACGAGGATTAGTGTTGTCGCCTAGGTTATGATAGACATCTTCGTCCAGCGATGGCGTGAACTCTGATTGAGTTTGTCATGATCGGTTGAAAGCGACATAGTGACTTGCGGAAAAGTTACTCCGTGTTGCGGAGTAAATCTTTGAGTTTGTAAAGTAGGAACCTCGATCGTGGTTGCTGTACTTGATGGGTTGGCGAAATCAATGCGAAATTGAAGGCATGCCCATGGATAACGGCATCTTGAAGAGATGATTCTTGGCTGGTGAAACACCGGTAGTGTGTTCTCAGTCGCGAAACGATTTTATTTGTTTAATGTTGTTTCTTGACTTTGTGTAGCTATGAACTTACCAAAAATTGAGTCTCTCCACCTCTTCACGAAGTGTTGTCATTGTGCCCACGAAGCTCAACATTTTCTTCAAAATCTTCCATTTCTTTTCTCTATTTGCAGTATTGTGTCTGCGAGGTTGTTTGAATGTAGTCGACAAACTCTAAGGCAACGACGACAGCGATCTTTTTCTCTGGAAAAATTCCAGATAAGACTCTAAGACCAAACTCAAAATGCAAAGTCGATGCATGATTATGAATGCAAGAAAAAGAATTTCAAAAGAATTTATACTAAAGAGAAATTTCTAGTAAACATTTGGATGGAAAACTTATTTTATTAATTATTGAAAGAAGATTACAACTATAAACTCTCAATGATAAAAATAAGCTAAAAATAAAGCTAAACTAATTTAGCGTCTTCGATGGATGAAGACCAATGCTTGATGTATCTTGACTTTAACTTTGATTCATTTCTGAAGCTTTTAGCTTGTTGATGACTTTCTTTCTCGTCGGGAGTAAGATTGTAATTAAATCAAATCTTCAAGCGTTCTTTTCTTTCTTTGATGAATTTCTGATCGCGATATACTTTCGCGATCTCCTCATCTTTCTCCATGAGCCTTTCATATATGAGTTGACGTTTAAGTCAAGAATGGGTTATATTGATTCCTCCTTTAGTACCAATGAGGAAGTCGTTGGCAAACTCTCGACTTCGTGATTTCCATCTGTTGTTTGGAGGTATACCAATGGATATAGTCGTTGTAGAGACATGAGTCTTGAGACCATTTACTTGACCGTTTTTGTTTTGCGGAAGATAGGAGACTTAGGCAAGTGTGAGACAATGATCTGTCATACCCCAAATTTTCCTCCATCTACTCGAGATTTCATACATCTATACTCGAGGATTCCTCGAGAGTTGATCGAGACAAACTCTCTCCTAGACAATCAACCCAACTAGGGTTTGGTATCTCTCGAGTCAAGATGGGCTTCCAACATCTCCAATGGTCTTCATGCCTCCTCATATGCTTCAAAGATTCTCCATGTCAAGTTTCAAGCCTCACAAGTCAAGTTTCCTCGGACAATTGCTAAGATGGTTGAAAATCGGTTGTATTGAACAAAAAGTCAGCTGTGGTCAACATACGTCAAACTTCATAATTTTTGGTCCATATCCTCATTTTTTAAGTTACATTCATCAAGAAAACTCAAGATTTGCTCAAAAGTCAAACTTTCTAAATTAGGGTTTCTAGGTGAAAAGTCAATTTGAACTTTGATTGATCTCTTTCTCATACTTTGGAAATTTTCCACCACCTCTTGTTTTGAAAAATTCAATTCTCTACAACTTCATGTCTCACAAGAATGTCAAAAAATGCTTCATTTGAGAGGTATAGCTCAAAACATTCTGAGTCATTTCAAAGTCAACAAAAATAAACTTTTGTTTTGAAGATATATTGAGCATGGAAACTCAATTGAGATGAGACCAAAAAGGTTGGTTAGAGGACTCTTAGAGCTTTCCAAAAGTCCAAGAACACTCAAAAATGTGGAAAATTGAGCAAGATACACCATTCACAAGTTGGGCAATTTTGAAAGAATGCACAAAGAGATACTTCTAAAAATCAATTTTTTGCAAATGGGCTTTTTTCTCATCAAACTTATTCCTCATACAATTAGGAATATCAAGCCCAATGCCACGAATTTTTGATTTATTTTTCTATTTAATTTGTAATTTATTCATTTAAATACAAATTAAATTTAAAAATAAAGTACAAAATAAAATTAATTACAAAGATTGATTTTATTCTTTCCTTGAGACTCAAGTAACTTACAAATGCCGACAATTTTGGCGATCAATTTGGCAAGATTGGATTGAGAATTAATCAAATTTGAAAATTTGATTTTGTACAAAAATCAAATTGATTTTCATTGAATGATTGATTCTTACCAAAAACAATGCCAAATCCTTCCAGGTACTTATCACGATGCATACCAATCGAAGAAAGCGAATTGCCTTAGAAACCCTATTCCAAAGCTCAAAAAGCGTGGTGCACAAGCTATTGGTAATCCTACTGGCCGTTTTCAATCAATCTTAAGGTGTCAAACACATTCCTTGACATCTCGAGAATCGATTCGGACCTTTACTTTGCCAAAAACATCAAGAATCGTGGCGAAATCGTGATGTGTTGCAAACTTCTGAGCAAGCCAATTGAATTTCCATGGCACGAATCGGTGTTTACATAATTAGGGTTTACGAGCTCGATTTGGGGCTTTGCTTAAATGGAAAAATTGGACAATAGGACCTATACCATCGTGTTGGAAGCGATCTCGGGAATCGAACCATGCCTAGAACTTATTTATATTATGTATCTTTGGATTTTTGATTGTGCCGAGGACATAGCGTCGAGGCAATAGTAGGCGAAAATTCAAATATTTGAAGGTTGACGATGCAGTAGCGAGAGGAAGCAATGGAAGGCAACGCGTGTATATTCCACTCACTCCGTTTCCAAAGCGATTAGAACATGCCATTTCGATTGGTCAAGGCGTTGGTTTTCAAGGTTTGAGGTCGGGTCCCTGTTCGAACCATCTTTGGGACCATTCTTTTACAAGTTTGCAATTTCTTCATATTTTCATATTTTCATATTTTTAATATTTTCCATACATTTAATTTCTTTTCATGTTTTTATTCACGCATTTAAAATTCATCAAAAATTAATTTTCTTTTTACATTATTCTCAAAAATCTTTATTTAATTTAATAAATTAAAAATATATTTTGCATGCATATTTATTTTTATTTGTAATTTTGCATTTAAATCATTGTAAATTCATTTTAAATTATTAAATTGCATCTAAAAAATCCCAAAAATTTATTTTAGCATGTTTACATTATTTCCAGCATGTCATATTTTTTCCAATTAAAAATTTGCATTTTTTCTAACATTTCTCTTATCTCGATTTCATCATATTTTCCGATTTCTCGTTCGTTTCACAGGTTCTTCCAATTCGGACGTTTCTTTACCGTTTTCATTTTATTTTCCAATAATGTAACTGTATATGGGATGTAATAGTTTAAAATTAGGTCTTTACTTTCCGCATTTTTAAATTATGTATACGCGAAAGCCTTGTAATAGCGTAGGACATTTACTTTCCGCATTTTACATTCGCATTTACTTCCTTCCTATCAATTGCTAGTAATTAGGCGTGTATGGCAAGACTAAAATTGAACATAGCCCACTAATTTGCAAGATAATACTTGAAATCAACACACTTCTTCACACATACCCACTTAGGTAATTCTCTCGTTGCCTTCTGATTCAAAATGGTCATGTCCCTCGAGCGTGAGGTATTCTGCACGTTGCCTTCAAAACAAATCATCATAGTCCCGATACAAGATCATAGACCCACGATGTCGCCTCGAATACATGATCTTGACCCTCGATTGTTGCTGCTAAAAATGATGATAGTCCCTTTGAATGTGCTAGGATACTTCCTACAAGTTGCCTTCGATGACCATCCGATGTCCCGAATGTCCGCTTACATCCAGCAGATGGGTTACCTACCAACTAATGATGCGGCTAGCGCTATTCTAAAGGAGTGAAATACGAAAACGACCAATTAAGTGGGTAATAAGACTTTTAGTTGCTCGCTCTATCAAATGCTTTTCACACCACACACTTTTTTTCAAAGTTCAAAATTCTTTTCAAAACAAACATTTCCGAACACTTTGTATACACTCCTACATGAGTCATTACAAAGTCAAAGCGAAATGCCTTTTTCAAAACATTTTTTCAAACACCTGAAAGCAATTAAAAGTGATCTAGAGCAACTAAGGCAGTAGAATAAGCTACGGATGGAAAGGGTGCTAATACCTTCCCTTTTCATAACCATTCTCCCGAACTCGAGAATCTAGCGAAGGTCTTTTACGTACTTTTACCTTCCCTTAATTGGATAAAATAAAAGTCGGTGGCGACTCTTGCTATCCGCACATTTGGATACAAAAATCCTACAAAGTCGAGTTCAGTGTTTGAGCTGGCGACTCTGTCAGGGACTACACCTAAAGAGGAATTGCCTTAGGGATTTCTAGATAACTTTTATTGCTTTTGTTTGACTTGTATGCTTTATCTTTAAGGGTTGCTTGGGTATTATATTGTTGGGGATCCTACACCCGGATCGGGTTTCCTTTTAGGTAAGTAGCATTAGATCATCGCGACCGCTGACATATAACTAAGCGGTCAACATGATGGCTACGTTAGCGTGACACTGGTTGTCCGATACTCTTCATTCCCAAGTTGAAGATAGTATTTGGCTTCTGCGTGGTGTCATCAGCTAACTAAACTTTTAGAACCTTAATTGACCCATCTTCCCATTAGAAGGTAGTGAGATGGCGGCTTTGGTCAAGACCGAGGTTGGTTGATACTCGATGCTCGCTCATTGAGATCGAGACTTTTGGGATATTTTGATCGACCACTTGGCCGTCGTGAAATAAGCGCCTACGAGAAAGATCTATGATGTGAGATTCCTAGAACCGGTTACTATTATAGGGCGGATGAACCAACTCAAACTTTTGGTGGGGTAATCACCTATACCTCATGCAAGCCTTAAACCTAGGCTCATTGTGTGAATTGTTTGTGTGTGCTAAACATGACATCATGACATCATCCGCATTGCATATCATTTCTAACTATTTCAAGGACCTAGGGTTTATCTTTGCTCTGTTTTGTAGAATTGGCTTCTAGAAAGACTATCCAGATCAACTTTATTATACCTTCTCGACTCAAAGAATTGGTTTGAAAATTCCGACCATGCTCGAGTTCATCAAAAGACATGGTTATCTACTTGATTTGGTTATCTCGGTTTGAAGAAGATATGATGCATGTCTATTCAGTTCTTGATCGAAACACCATTGCTTTACATTCCAGTTACGAGTTGGTTCCTACCTTGGAAGAGTTCTCTAAGCTACTTGGGATACCTATTCTTGACCAAATGCCATTCACGGCTTGAAAAGGTTCCTAAGTATGAAGACATCGCATCCGCTTACATCTTAAGCGTTGGATATTGAAGCCAATTGGGAAACAAGAAGCGGAGTTAAGGGTTTACTTTCAAGTTCTAATCAAGAAAGCGAGAATTCCTCAAAGTTATGAGTTTCCATGCATTTGAAAACATTGTGGCCTTGCTAATTTATGGTTTGGTTCTATTTCTATTCGGATCAATTCATAGATATCAATGCCATCAAGTTATTTCTTACCGCAATCACATGCCTACCTTACTTGGAGACATCCTACATTCTCTCCACACTCGTACTACTAAGAAACAAGGAACTCTTATGTGTTGTATACCATTACTTTCAAGGTGGTTTATTTGCACCTTCCTCCATCGAGTTTGAAGAATGAACAAAGGTTGAGATGGTCTCAAGATTGATGTCACTCTCTCATTCGGATATCCGTTGGTCTTTTCTCTCAAAGGACTTCACCTCATCGAGCGTTGTGGAGAATTCCTAATGTACCTTTACTTGGTATAGGGAGGTATTACCACAACCCTTCTTTAGCTCGTCGGTTTGGTTTTGCTTTCGAAAAGATGGTCCACATGATATGCTTCTCCAAGATGTTGTGTTCGACTACAACCACGATCTCGAATTAAGCGAAGGTTCATACGCTTGGGGCATGGTAAGAAGTGCCAAGACTTTGGGCACCAAAATCCCATTCCTTGGGAACCTTACCTCAAATGGGTGCGAGCTCGAGCTCAAAACCTCATGATGCCATTCACTCTGTTCTACCGGTAATTATGGAACTGTTGCTATGGTGACGTACTATCTTGTTCTCCATCACGACATGCCTATGGATTTGAAGACTTGAAGAGATCTGGATTCAACTAAAGAAGAGGATACCTTTGAAGCTCAATGCTATGCAAGTGAGAAGAAAGTGCTAGAGTTGACAAGCTACTTCATGGGGAGCGAACATCACACCTACCTCGGCACCAAAGAGCGCCCATGGGAGACTTAGAGCTTTAGGATTTTTATGCTTTTCTTTTATTATTGTTTTGAACTATCTCTTGTACTTAAAAGAAAAAGAATAATAAAGAGTACTAATAAATGTTTGTTTTGCTTGTTTAACAAATTTAAATCTCTAAGGTCCTTGAAAACATTGCATTGCATTCGCATAAACATTGCATATCATAGCATAACATTACATCACGGTACATTGGAGATTGGTTTTCTCATTTGCTCGCTATTTATTTTAGAGAAATGGCTCTTGAGCAGCTGTCAAAGATCTCCAACTCGAATGCTCGGTTCGAGATGTTCACGACTTGGTCCAAGGCCAAGAAGATCTGAAGCTCATCAGAGAAGAAGAAGGTTGTTGGTCTCCTCGGCGGAGCTACAAAGGTGGTCCTAAGAGGTTGATCGGATAGAGCTCTGAAGGAAGTTTCAAGAAGGAGAGGAGCAAAGTAACAAGGGTGATGGCGAAGGCGGCCAGGAGAGCGAGAAGAACTATGATGATGGCTACTCGATGAGGATGACAAGTACAAACAACTTGAAGACCGTCTGAATCTTGTGGAAAACACGAAGATGTCCGGGTTGAATTTTGATGATCAGAGTCTTGTTCTTGGTGTTGTGATTCCTCCCAAGTTCAAAGTTCCTACTTTTGCTAAGTATGATGGCATGTCTTGCCCTAAATGCATTTGAAGTCCTATGTTCGAAGATCAATCCGATGACGGAAAGTTGTGGATGCACTATTTCAAAGAGGCTTGTCAGGAACTCGGTTGGAGTGGTATTATCGACTAGAGAATGGCCGTATCCGTACTTGGGTGATTTGGCGGATGCTTTCTGAGACAATATGAGTACAATCTTGAATTGACACCCACTCGCATGCAACTACAAAGCATGTCTATGGGTCGTGATGAGAAGTTCAAAAGTATGCTCAGTGGAGATTTAGCGAGCGAGTTCAACCACCCTTGTCGATAGGGAGTTGGTTGATATGTTTATGGGGACAACGAACCCATTCTTCAATCATCGATTGGAAATTCTTGATAGGGTTCATGAGCGTGATTGGAGGCGTATTGAAGGCGGTATTAAGGTGGAAGATTCGGTAGAGTCATCTTCAAATGATGCGAAGAGATCTTTTGGTAAGAAAAGTTAATGCTATGTATGGTCGGAAAAGCCGAGCCAAGACCGGCCGTGCTCAATCTGTGGGGGCGTTTGTGATCTCGATCCTACAGTAGCAACCGTGAGACAACGGCGTAGCGAGCCGCCACAAGGCGGTTCACGAAGATCAACATGCCATTGTCACAAGCCTTGCAACACATGTTGAGCGGGCGATAACCTTGAGGATCCTCCTCGAATGTCAACACTTCCTCTCCAGAGATACAATCCAAATGCTAAGTGTGCTTACCACTCCAATAGCCGGGACGACAAATGCTTGATGATTGTTGGGCTCGAAGAACAAGATTAGGGATATGATTGAAGCTAAGCAGATTGAGTTTGATCCTCTGTTGAGACTCGAATGTGATCAATGCGCCTATGCCTAACCATGACAAGAGCTCAATCTTTGTTGGTGGCGATACTTATCTTCAACATAGATGACTTGACCATTCCTCGATGGTATTAAGAGAATTTGCTGCAAGCGGTGTCAATCCAGGATGCCCGGAGGATTATCGTTGGTGCCGTCGCACACGATGGTTGTGCTTGGTTGAGAAGGCGTGTTCGATGCATGATGAATAACCGTGAGATACTATTTCTAAAACCACCGTGCGGAAGGTGTGAATATGTCTAAGTTAAAGATCGAAGATGTGAGCGAAACCACACCATCGTGTGGGATACCTTAGGGCAGCCAAGTGGAAAATATGATTACATGGTAAAATACACTACTCACGAGGCTACAAGATTCCTATTGAAGATGTTAAGGCGACGGATGGGGTGACGATTTCCGAAGACTATCTTGATGTTAATGCCATAAAGTTTCCTCTGCGATCCAGTGCCTAGTGGCACCTCTCATCATTACCTCTCAAGACCCGGTTCCATATTCCTCGAATAAAGCTATTCCTTGGAATTATGGAGTGATGTTTACTATCATGGCGTCAAGCAAGACCCTCGACTATTGAAGATCTTACTGATTGAAGCTACCATTCACGACATTGACAACATCAGGATCCGGTAAGGTGACGAGCCGGAAGGTATTCTCTCGGATATCTCTCCAAAAAGACACTGCGACTCCAGCTCGCATTCGATTATTCAATCCATTCCCCAGCTAGAGGAAAGAACGATGACTCGTCACCTTTCGACTAGAAGTACCAAGGAAGTTCTTGAAGATACCTCAAACAAGAAATGGAGAAATTAGAATTATCAAGAAGAAGCGACTACAATGTTGTGGAGCAGTTGGGACGAGACTCCGTCCAAGATCTCCATGCTTGCTACTGCTCTTGTGCTCACGAGGCTCATGCTAATGCCTTGGTGAAGTTTAGAAGAATGCTCACGTGCCCATGAACACTACCAGCGACAGTTTGAAGTTTGTATTGCTAGCGGCTGCCAACATAGCCTAGGCCTACGATCTTGATTTGACTCCTAGGAAAGAAACACAACAAAGCCTTGCACATCTACATTGAATGCAAGGGCATTACATTGTCTCATGTTTTGGTGGATCTTGGTTACTTAAACATCCTACAGAAGGCACTTTTGATCGGCTTGATGTCGAGGGTTGGTTACGAGACCAGTGACATTATTGTGAAGCTTTTGATGGTTAATGACGATGCTTGGAGAGCTCACTACACTGTTAAAAGTCGGTTCCCGGACTTTTGACTCCACTTTCTTTGTCATGGACATCGTCACTCTTACTACTTGGGCCCTTGGATACATGGGGCGGGCGTACCTCTACCTTACATCGAAGTTGAAGTACCGGTGAAAGGAAGGTTGTCACGGTATGTGGTGAAGAGAGTATATGGTCGGTCATCTGCATTCCGTTATCTTGAGATGGAGGGAATTCTTGAGACTCCTTGTCAAGCTTTTGAAACAATCCCAGTCATGCACGTTGACTCTCCCTCTGATTACAAGTTCCGCCTAGGATGGCCTCGTTGAAAGATGCTCAAGGTCTTGTTGAAGAAGAAGAGTACTATTGGGGAATTGACTCCACGATCTTCCTTTCAAATCGACAAAGGTTTTGGCTTCACCATCAAGGGTCGAGAAGATGATATGCCACGAGCGTGCGGCCAACTTCCTTTCGCATCGGCCAGTGGAATCCATGCTATAGAAGGCGACAACGACTTCGACATCGCAAGTGGATCTTCGACTCCGGACAAAGGCTCGGCAATTGGAAGGCGAAGGCGTCATACCAATCTCCTTTAGTCGGGAGTAATTGCTCTTGTTTTGTTTTGCTTTTCGTATTTCTTTATGTTTTGAACAATAAACTTTGAAAGCCTAGTGCCTTGCAGGGGCATCATGGCTCGTTTGCGAGGTTATTATCTGTCGTTTGCGTATTTTCATTCAATAAATCGTTGGACTTTTGCATTCAATTGTTTGTTTTCTTTCTTTTACTTCACCCCTAGCTATGTGTTCTTACACACCGTGATACTGCGGAATCACTCGAATCTAGTTAATATGACTATGCTAGTGCTAAATATGACTTGATAATCCGATCTACCAAGCCGAAGGCAGTGAGGAAGATTGTGAAGTGCCGGGAACTTGCGGGGCCCTTTCTGAGAAGAAGCGAGTTATACAACCACGAAGAGCAAGTTGAGGTTGTGAATTTGGAGTCTTGGCGAAGGCAGAAAAGAGATCAAGATAGGAGGCGGGTCTTGAGAACAATGTTAAAGAAAGATTGGTTCGAGATGCTGACGAGCTATATTGAGGTTTTGCTTGGTCATACGAAGACATGCGGGTTTAGACATTGATATTGTGGTACAGATTCTTGACAAAGAAGGTTTTCTCGAGTAAAAGCAGAAGGTTAGTCGCATCGTCCGAGATGTCGGGAGAAAATCAAGCCGAGATTGAAACAGTTCAACGGGTTTCTTAGCATTACCTCTTATCCCGATGGGTTGCAAATGTGGTACCCGTACCGAAGGATGGCAAAATACGAATGTGTGTGGATTACGGGGATCGAACAAAGCAAGTCAGAAAGATGATTTCCACTCCCTCATATTGATGTTACGGTTGACAATACCGCTCGACATAAGGTTTTCTCCTTCATGGATGGTTTCTCCGGTTACAATCGGATCAAAATGGCTCCGAAGACATGGAAGACTACTTTAGTTACGGTGGGGCTTTACGCTACAAGGTTATGCGTTCGATTTGAAGAGCGGTGCCACTTATCGTGCTATGGTGACATTATTTCATGACATGATTCATCACGAGATGAGGTCTATATCGGCGACATGATAGCTCGATCACGAGGAAGAAGAGCATCTTGATCATTTGCGAAACTATTTGACAGTTGAAGAAGTATAGTGAGACTTAATCTAACAAGTGCACCTTTGGAGTCGGATCGGAAAACTCCAGGGTTTGTTGTCGATGGTAAAGGTATTGAAGTTGACCCGCTAAGGTTAAAGCCATTCAAGAAATGCGGAGCCCTTGCGAGAGAAGGAAGTCGAGGAGGTTTCTTGGGCCGATTAAACTACATTGCAGATTCATTGCACACTAGCGCTGCTACTTGTGAGCCAATCTTCAAGTTACTTAAGAAAGATCAAGTAGTAGAATGGAGCAGCGATTGCCGGATCGCTTTTGACAAAATCAAGGGTACCTACGAATCCTCCTATCACGATGCCGCCCGCTTGAAGGAAGACCTCTTATCATGTACTTGGCGGTGTTAGAGAACTTCGATGGGGTGTGTGTTGGGGCAACATGAGTTTAGTCGAAAAGAGCATGCAATATACTACCTTAGCAAAAGTTTACCGATTGTGAAACAAGATACTCACTTCGAGAAAACTTACAGCAACTTAACTTGAGGTGCTCGCCGACTAAGGCAGTATATGTTGACTACACTTACCTTGTTGATTTCAAGATGGATCGATAAAATACATATTTGAGAAACCAGCTCTCTCGGAAGAATAGCAAGATGGCAAATGATCTTGACCGAATATGACATCGGTACACTTCTCGAGAAAGCGATCAAAGGAAGTGTAGTGGCCGATCATTTGGCTCATCAAGTAGATGACTATCGATCTATGGGTTCAATTTCGGATGAAGATGTTTTACTAATTCTGATTAGAAGAACCGGGGCGGACGAAGGACACGAACAAGGATCGATGGACCATGGTCTTTGATGGAGCCTCAAACGCACTTGGCAATGGCGTTGGCGCCATCATTACATCCTACAGGCGGACATCGCCTTTCACCGCGGTTATGTTTGATTGCACTAACAACATGGCGAATCTGGCGTGCATCATGGGTCTTAAAACTGCTATTGACTTAGAATCAAGTTCTTACAAGTGTATGGAGACTCGACTTTAGTGATCGATCGGATAAAGGCAGTGGGATCTGACATCAAATCTCATTCCGTATCGAGCATGTTACGAGTTTGATCCCTACTTGATTACTTTTGATCATATTCCACGAGAAGAGAATCGGTTGGCGGGCGCATTGGCTACTATGTCTCTATGTTCAAGGTCGAGATGGGACAACGAGGCTCCCGGATCATCATTGAGAAGTTTGACGAACCAGTATTGTTATGAGCTTGTCTGAAGAGAAACCTTGGTACTATGGTGAAGAGGTATCTTGAGACTCGGGAATATCCGAGGGCATCATTAACGATAAAGTTCATGAGAAGATTTGCATCTAAATTCTTCCTCGACATGACATCTTATACAAACGCAACCACGACTGTGCTTACTCCGGCATGTGACCGAGCGACAATGCGTATCATGGAAGAGTTACGAAGGGGCATTTGGTACCCTCGATTGGACACACCATGGCTAAGAAGATTTTGAGCAGGGTTACTATTGGTCCACCATGGGCGATTGTCACCGCTATGCTCGATCTTGTCACAAGTGCGGTTTATGCCGACAAAGTGCACGTACCTCCGATACCTCGAATGTTTTAACTTCTCCTTGGCCTTTTGCAATGGGGCATTGACATGATTGGAAAATCAAGCCCACGACTGTGGACATCGTTTCATCCTTGTGGCAATTGATTACTTTACCAAATGGGTAGAAGCGGCCTCGTTCGCATCTGTTACCAAGAATGTTGTGGCTCGATTCATCAAGCATAATCTTATCATCGGTATGGCACTCCGAAAGGATTATCACGATAACGGCTCAATCTCAACAACAAGATGATCGAACTCACGCACATGATTCAAGATCAAGCATCACAATTCTTCTCCTTATCGGCCTAAGATGAATGGCGCGATGGAAGCCGCCAACAAAAACATTAAGAAGATTATCTGAGAAGAAGATGACGTGACTTACAAGATTGGCATGAGATGTTACCATTTGCTCTTCATGGTTATCCTTTTCACATGCGAACATCCACGAGGGGAACCCCTTTCTCTCGTATCACGGTAAACCGTCTTACCCATCGAGGTTGAGATACCCTCAACGAGTCCTCCGGAGGCGAGAGTTAAGCGAAGGCGATTGGGTCGAGACTACCTTGACAGTTAACTTGATTGATGAGAAGCGACTCGCGTCCATACGCCATGGACAGGTTATCGAAGCGAATGATCGAGCATTTAACAAGAAGGTCAAGCCGAGTCTACCAAGTCGGTGATCTAGTAGTCAAGCGCATCATTCTTCCACAAGGTGATCCCGGGAAAATGGACTCCCACCTAGAGGGACCATTTGTAGTCAAGGCAGTATTTTCGTGGGAGCTATGATACTTAGCACCATGGATGGTGAAGACTTCCCACACCACATGAGCAGGACATAGTCAAAAATACTACGCATAAAAGACCCGCTAGGTCGGTGGCCTAGGCAAAAATAAGGGCATCTGGCGAACCAAAGGTTCGGAAAAAGTTAAGGATATATACAAAACATGTACACCGACAGAGTCGAAAACACGAAAAGGCGGCTTGGGCAAAAGGATCTCGGTGGGCGAAAACCAAGAAAGGGTCTAGGCAAAAGTTAGGGATTTAAGCGTGCGACTATGTCTCTTCGGATCACCTATTTCGGACTACTATCGGCATTCAAGATTCAAATGGCGATCAATTCATTCTTTTCTCTTGACGGCAAGGAGATGAGATAGTTGAAATATATAGTACTAGCATAGTTGGAACTTAACGAGATTGTTTCCGCGCTTTTACCTTTCTTGTGTACAAAACTACTTGGCCATACGCCATTTCAAATAAATGCAAGTTCTTTCTCTTTACAATTTTCCTTTGTTGTTGTTTGCATAAGTCCAACGTTTGCTTTGAATGATTATACATTGACAATAAGAATCTAATCGCAAACATGAAAAGTGAACATACAAAAGTACTTACTACGAGCTCCGGAATTGAGATGACGACAAAGTCACCAACACAACCAGTGAGCAAAGGGAATCCTGACGGCAATTCCACTTGACCAAGCAATGTTACATCGATCTTCAACGGTAACACTACCATCTCGATCAAGTATTTATCCCCAAGGACATCCTCGATCCTTCTCTCTTCCAGGTGATATCCGGACTCGAAACTTGGTCGGATAGTGCATCGGACGAAACTACATCTTCATCCCCGGCCCGGATTACAGGTTTCGACTTTTCCAACCAGTCTCGGCAACTATCAAATGCTCCGAGGAATCACTCGAATTCTGGTAGGCGCCTCTTAAATTTCCTCGGCGGGATCTACATACAAGGTCCCCGGATCGCCTCCCAGTTCTCCTCGTGGGGGTCTATATGAGATCTCCACAGCGAGCTTCTCAAATCTCTACCTTCCTCGACAATATCTAGCCCAAGACTTGGTGGATAGTGCATCGGAGGAATCGAGAATATCTTTCTTTTCCTTCAAGCGGGGTTCTCACCTACTCAATTCCCAAAGCGAAGTCGGGAATCCTCAAGCGAACATCCGCATCTTCTTCAAGATGGATATGTTTTGAAATACAACAACATCTATCATTCATACATTACTCATAAGTCATAATTCATGCATATGTCATTCATACAATTGCACATCATACTGCATAAAACTAACGAATATTCTATCAAAGTTTCTCTTGTTTTCTCCAAAAGCAGTACTTGATCCTTATGGCGCAACGGGTCCAAAGATAAGCCCGATCGGCAGGAAAACTATAAGAAAGAGCGCGGTTGTCTCATCCGGCGGTCCATGATTAAGCCAGGATCGGCGGGAAAACTATCGAAACCGCCTCCGGTTATCCTCGATAACGAGGCAATGGATCAACACCGATGCACGAGGAAGCTATCCACATTTTGCCAACTACATTTCCCTCGAATGTCGGCCACGAAGATTTACCGATTCCTTATTATCAGCGATGACTACGAGTCTAGCGTGACTCGATTGCTTTGGATGGCATCTTAAGCCCATCTCCGACTACTTGTCAACATTTCTTCACTTAGAATCTGCATATGGTTAAAAATCAATACAAACCAATAACTTCATTCAAAATGAACACGAAGTCTAACATCGACTCCCTCGGATGGCATCTTAAGCCCATCTCCTCTCCTTTCGGGGAGCCCACGGAGCTAGCGTCGGCTCACTTTCCGGCGGTCCTCTATCCCGTGTCTCAAGTCTAACGTCACGACTCATTCCCCGGCTTCTCCAATGGCATCACGTGGCCCATTCCGCATCATGTTGACCGCGGTGCAAATTTTCAAGGTGTACTTGAGTGTTCAATCATCTTCTACCTCCAGTCCGCGAAAGACAAGCGTGTCAATCTAACCCTCGGTACAAGAAGATTGAGCAGGCGGCACATCATACCCAAAATTTGCCCTCCATCTACTCGAAGATTTCATACATCTATACTCAAGTTCCTCAGAGTTGATCGGACAAACTCTCTCCTAGACAATCAACCCAACTAGGGTTTGGTATCTCAAGTCAAGATGGACTTCCAACATCTCCAATGGTCTTCATGCTCCTCATATTCAAAGATTCTCCATGTCAAGTTTCAAGCCTCATGAGTCAAGTTTCCTCGAAATTGCTCGGATGGTTGATCGGTTGTATTGAACAAAAGTCAGCTGTGGTCAACATACAGTCAAACTTCATAATTTTGGTCAACATCCTCATTTTGAAGTTACATTCATCATTTGATCAAGGGTTGATCATGATTCATCAAGAAAACTCAAGATTTGCTCAAAAGTCAAACTTTCTAAATTAGGGTTTCTAGGTGAAAAGTCAATTGAACTTTGTTGATCATAACTTTCTCATACTTTCTCGAAATTTTCCACCACCTCTTGTTTTGAAGGAAATTCAATTCTCTACAACTTCATGTCTTTGAAAAATGCCAAAAATGCTTCATTTGAGAGGTATAGCTCAAAACATTACAGTCATTTTCAAAGTCAACAAAAGTCAACTTTTTGTTTTGAAGATATATTGAGCATGGAAACTCAATTGAGATGAGACCAAAACAGTTGGTTAGAGGACTCTTAGAGCTTTCCAAAAGTCCAAGAACACTCAAAAATGTGAAAAATTGAGCAAGATACACCATTCACAAGTTGGGCAATTTTGAAAGAATGCACAAGAGAGATACTTCTAAAATCAATTTTTGCAAATGGGCTTGCTTTTCATCCAAACTTTCCTCATACAATTAGAATATCCAAGCCCAATGCCACGAATTTTATTTATTTTCTATTTAATTTGTAATTTATTCATTTAAATGCAAATTAAATTTAAAAATAAAGTACAAAATAAAATTAATTGCAAAGATTGATTTTATTCTTTCCTTGAGACTCAAGTAACTTACAAATGCCGACAATTTTGAAAATTGATCAATTTGGCAAGATTGGATTGAAATTAATCAAATTTTGAAAATTTGATTTTGTACAAAATCAAAATTGATTTTCATTGAATGGTGATTGATTCTTACCAAAAACAATGAAATCCTTCCGGTACTTATACGATGCATACCAATCGAAAACGAAAAAATTGCCTTGAAACCCTATTCCAAGCTCAAAAAACCGTGGTGCTACAAGCTGTTAATCTACTTCATCCGTTTTAATCAATCTTAAGGTGTCAAACACATTCCTTGACATCTCGAGAATCGATTAGGACCTTTACTTTGCTTAAAAAACATTAAAATGGTGGCTTGAAATGTGATGTGTTTGCAAACTTTACAGGCAAGCCAATTGAATTTCCATGGCATGAATCGTGTTACACCATGCTAGGGGTTTCGAGCTCGATTTGGGGCTTTGCTTAAATGGAAAAATTGGACAATAGGACCTATACCATCGTGTTGAGCGATCTCGAGGAATCGAACCATGCCTTTAGAACTTATTTATATTATGTCTTTGGATTTTTGATTGTTGGGGGACATGGCGTCGAGCAATGGCCGAAAAATTCAAATATTTGAAAGGTTGAAGGCGAAGTGCAGGCGAAGGAAGCAATGGAAAGCAACGCGTTATTCCACTCACTCCGTTTCCAAGCAGATAGAACATGCCATTTCGGTTGGTCAAGTTGGTTTTCAAGGTTTGAGTCGGGTCCTGTTCGAACCATCTTGGGACCATTCTTTTACAAGTTTGCAATTTCTTCATATTTTCATATTTTCATATTTTAATATTTTCCATACATTTAATTTCTTTTCATGTTTTTTCTGCATTTAAAATTCATCAAAATTAATTTTCTTTTTACATTATTCTCATAAAATCTTTATTTAATTTAATAAATTAAAAAATATATTTTGCATGCATATTTATTTTTATTTGTAATTTTGCATTTAAATCATTGTAAATTCATTTTAAATTATTAAATTGCATCTAAAAATCAAAAATTTATTTTATATTTCATTATTTCCACATGTCATATTTTTTCAATTAAAATTTGCATTTTTCTAACATTTTCTCTTATCTCGATTTCATCATATTTTCCGATTTCTCGTTCGTTTCACGAGTTCTTCCAATTCGGACTCTTTACGTTTTCATTTTATTTTCCAATAATGTAATGTATATGGGATGTAATAGTTTAAAATTAGGTCTTTACTTTCCGCATTTTAAATTATGTATCGCCCCAAAGCCTTGTAATAGCGTAGGACATTTACTTTCCGCATTTACATTCCGCATTTACTTTCCGCACCTATTAATTGCTAGTAATTAGGCGTGTATGGCAAGACTAAAATTGAACATAGCCCACTAATTTGCAAGATAAAATACTTGAAATCAACACACTTCTTCACACATGCACCCTTAGGGTAATTCTCTCTCTTGCCTTCAAATGGTCATGTCCCTCGACGTAGAGGTATTCTAGCATTGTTGCCTTCAAAACAAATCATCATAGTCCCTTCGATACAAAGATCATAGACCCACGATGTCGCCTCGAATACATGATCTTGACCTCGATTGTTGCCTTGAAAAATGATGATAGTCCTTTGAATGTGCTAGGATACTTCCTACAAGTTGCCTTGATGACCATCCGATGTCCCTTGAATGTACATCGCGATGGATTTACTACCAACTAATAATAATGGGCTAGCGCTATTCTAAAGGAACGTAGAAATGCAACGACCAATTTGAGTGGGTAATAAGTCTTTAGTTGCTTGCTCTATCAAATGCTTTTCACCACACTCTTTTTTCAAAGTTCAAATTCTTTTCAAAACAAACATTTCCGAACACTTTGTATACACTCCTACATGAGTCATTACAAAGTCAAAGCGAAATTCCTTTTTTCAAAACATTTTTTCAAACACGCAGAAAGCAATTAAAAAGTGATCTAGAGCAACTAAGAGCCCGTAGAATAAACTGCGGATGGAAAGGGGTGCTAATACCTTCCCTTTTCATAACCATTCTCCCGAACTCAGATTCTAAACAAAGGTCTTTTTCGTACTTTTACCTTCCTTAATTGGATAAAAATAAAAGTCGGTGGCGACTCTTGCTATCCGCACATTTGGATACAAAAATCCTACAAAGTCAGTTCACCGTGTTACAAATCCATTTGAATAACAGAGGCACACAACACACGATGGTTCCATCTCCTTGACGATTCCTATGATGAATTGAGAAATACGTGTCGCCAAGCAAAGTGGGAGCAGGTTTTCAGAAAAGATCTTTATGGCGTTGATATCGTGAGAAACTTGGGTGGGAAACAACACCAATCCATAGATAAGCAAAGCTAAAAGCGACTTCAAAGGCCACCCTTTCAGGCATTCTGAGTCTTCTCCATTAGGACTTTGAAGTTAGTCCTGAGTTTTCCTTTGGTAGTTGGGTTTTTGTCTATCAGTTTCCTTAAGTGAGTCATTATGTAATGTTGGTGACTTAGAATGACTTCCAACCCATTGAAAAGCACCTTATACGTCTTGAGATACCAAGTACAAGTAAAACATGGAGAATGGAAGTTCTGAATGTAGCTATAAAAAGAAACGTACAAGTTTCGGAGAAATGGTGTATTTTACAAACAATCGTTTCAAGCTTTTCTTTATTATATTTCTTTTTAGGTTTGTAATTTTATTTTATTTTTCCATTCGGTTTCTTAGTTTTAGATTTATTTTTAGTTTGAGCGTTATAATTTTCTCCAACAAGTTCTATGGAAATTGTTGTGTATTTTCATGATGATCCTATACGAATCTAGTGCCTTTATTCCTTGTCATTTTTCTTTCGATTCAAGAAGTCTCAGAGCGAGATCCGGCCGACTTGTGGTGGAGTGTTCGTTTATTTGAAGAACAAGATTTATTGCGATATTCTTATTTTCGGTTTTTAATCTAATTATCTTAATTTATTTGAAATATTGTTGCTTGATATTTATTTATTTGATTATGGAGATGTTTAAATATATTGAACCTTATTATTTATGCATGTCGAATTAATAAATAATAATAAAACTAAACCGGTAGGTATCGGTATGTAATAATGATGAAGTAGGAATTAAATTGTTCCCAAGCTAAAATCTTAATGCTTAATTTTTGGTTATGACTTTTTGTAATTAAAAATCAATCTTTTTATGAAAAGTAAGAAAAGTAGAATAGGTTGGGATCGAGACCACGAGTGTGAGGTTTTAACCGGATAGCTAAAGTTAGGCATTCGATTTAAATACAGCGAGACGCTTTAAAACGAATTAGATTTTATAAAGTTTTCAAAGAATATTTTCTAAACACTTGGGCTAGCAAGAGGGGCATAGGGCTTTAGGAGTATAATTCGAGATAAGACCACGATAGTGTGAGTTGAGGATTTTAAACCGATAATCTCTAGGAACAATTAAGTTAACCATATTTATACGCTTAGGTGCGATTAAATCCGCTTAGGTTCACTATATTACATACCCACCGCTTTATTATTATTTCTTTAATTCGATTAGTTTTCCTCTACCTTAACTTCAAAAAAAAAGCAAATGTGACATTCTCCTTAGCTATATACAATAACTTAGGATAATAGTAGATCGATTTATAGTCCCCTGGGTTTGATATCTTTTAAAACTACGCGATAGGATTGTGCACTTGCGGTCTCCCGATTAATAGGCGATGGTCAATCAAGTTTTAGGCGCCGTTCTTTGGGGACTATTTAAGTCGATATTGTAACTTTGGTGTTACCGTATAGAATAAGGCTTACTTTATTTACTATGTATCACCCAAATTTTCCTCGCCCATTATCGATGTTTTGAGGAATCACAAGAATCCTAATCGACCTCGAAATATTGATGGAAGATTTCAATGCTTCACAAACCCTCTTACCCAAATTACCTCCTGACTATCAATCCCACATTTTGAGGAACACAAGAAACTTATAATTCCAACTAAACTTATCCTTAACCCAATTTCCTCTACAATTGCCACATTCAATATTTTGAGGAATCACTTAAACCATATAAATCGACCTCGAAATATTAATGGAAAATTTTGATGAAACATCCAGGATGATAGAGCGGCTTAGGAAACACAAAGGAGACTCTAACTCACTTTCAAGAATCGAAGAATCACAAGATTTCCACTTGAAACACAAATGGAGGATTCGATGAGATGATAACTAACTCTAGGTTAGAGTCTATGATTGAGCACTATATAGAGGCAAGTTGTCCAAAATGAAGAGGTAAGAAAACAAAGTCTTCAAAATAATGAAACCCTTAAGCATTTGACCACTGTGGTTGAGTCCCTCGCGACTCACAGCATTGGCTTAGAGACTCAAATCTCCCAACTTGAACAAAACCTTCTAGGACCCTTCCCTAAAGAGGATGTGGATGTTAAAACAACCATTAGCGAAAAACAATTTGAAATTCTAGAGGTGATGATGATTTTGAGAGAGTGACATTATGGTCGAGAGAGTTACGGCGAGGAAATAGTAGAGATTGAGAAAAATTCACCAACACCATTCGAAAAGGAGGTTGTAAAAGAGGTAGAGAAGGAAGCACATATTGTTATCCCAAATCACTACACCCCACTGATTCCTTTCCCGAAAAGTTTTATGGAAGCTTAGGTAGACTCCCAATCTAAAATGTATGTTGAGGTATTGAAAAATATCCACACCAACGCACCCTTGTTTGAACTCTTGCCTAAAAAGAGAAAATTAGAGGACCATAAAATTAGGAATATAATTCTTAAGAGGGTAAGGTTATCCGTGAGGAGGTGGATGAAATCACTAAGCCCAATCTGAAAGGCGATACTTAGGGTAGATCTAGAACCACCACCACTAGTTCAAAAGAGCGAACCACCCCACGAAGAAAGAAACGAAAGGGTGAGGATATGTGAGATGGCATGATAAATGGCCATGGAAAATCAGCGAGTCATTCTTGAGTGGACCACTATGAGTGTTTACCCTCAGGCTGACCGAGCTTGACCTTAAACAAGCGCTTTGTGGGAGGCAACCCACAAGTTTTAATTTCATTATTTTTCGTATTTTCATTTTCTATTTTATGTTAATTTTATCGGTTGCACCTTCTTCGATGCGTTTGAACTACCTCCGCGTAATCCGATAATTATACTCAATTAAATAATTTGCGTTAATACTTATAGTTATAATTGAGTATTTTAATTATCGTATTTTCTCTCCTATCGGTATAATGAGTTAATATTTCCCAATATTTATCCTATCAATTATAATGCATGCCAACTATTATGTATACTAGTTATATATATATATATATATATATATATATATATATATATATATATATATATATATATATATATCCTATGGTTTAAAATCTTAAATTATCTATTATATATATATATATATATATATATATATATATATATATATATATATATATATATAAGTATGTATGCATGTGAAACGTTTGAAAAAGCTATCCTCGTGCTATAATTAGTGTAATAAGACTCCTATTCCTTTGAAACATATACAGCCTTGAGATGCACATGCTGTGATTCTCTTCTACCCAAGCGATCGTCTGTTTCCTCCTCACTTCGATTCTCTTGAGGCATGCCTCCAAAAGTCTTGTCCTTTAATGAGGCGACCGTCCATGCCTCTCTCTCATCTTGTCTTACGGTCTCCGACCCGCGTGTTTCCCATGCCGTTTCATCCGTTTCCCCTTTTTTTTCAATACCCACGATAAATTCTATTCCAACTTTTCTTTATTATTCCATTTAACAAAAATATTCTCTCTTCATTTCCCAACATATAATTAACTATATTTTATTCTTCTTAATTCCTCAAACCACTATAAATACTCATCCCCATTTCTTCTATTCCACATCCCTTCCATCTACTTCTCATATATTTTATGTCCTCCACTCCATATTTCTACCATTCTTATCTTTCATTTCTTTCCTTACCATGGCTCCACGAAACACACATCGTCAAGTGAGGCCGGACCGACCACCACCAGATTTATCCACAGTGGTGTTCCGGGAGAATGATGACGGCCAACAACGAGATAAATATTTGAAGTTCTATTCACGCTCGGTTGTTCCCACCAAATACGTGGACGCCGACTGTTTAGAAACTTTGGGTATGACGGATTGCATTACTTTCATGCTCACAAACACGGGTTTGCTTAGTCTCTGCACAAATCCCTTTCCAACGTTTGAACCGCTCGTATTAGAGTTTCTCAGTTCATTCTCCTACAACACTCCTCCTGATGATCCATACACAACCAGAACCGCAAACTTTCACATGTTTAATCAAGAGTATTCCATAGACCAAGAAAGGATA
Source organism: Vicia sativa (assembly GCA_021764765.1). Lineage (NCBI taxonomy): Eukaryota > Viridiplantae > Streptophyta > Magnoliopsida > Fabales > Fabaceae > Vicia > Vicia sativa. The sequence continues at coordinate 144,042,322 of CM038793.1, read as the reverse complement.
GCCGAACTTTACAGTTCATAAGAGGTCAAAACATTCATTACAAACCTTTCAATACCGAAAGCGACATATCTTGGGATCAAGTTGGTTTCTCTTTTTGGCATGATCTGACCGGTCAACCCATTGAAAGTTGGCGAGATCTTTATGCTTCCCACATTCACAATCCCGCTTTGAGGTATTTTCACCGCATCCTTGCAAACACGATTTTTGGTAGGACCAATAACCATAAGGTCAACCAAAATGAAATGTTCTTTCTTTTCTGTGCCCTCAACGGGAACGCCATCAATGCCGCTCCTTTCATGCTTAGTCATTTTCACACATGCGCAAATGCGGCAGGTACTAACCCTTTTGTTTTCGGTGGGATAATAACATCTTTTGCTTATGCTTTCGGATTGCACAACGAGCTTTTTTCCATTGGACATTTTATGATGCCTGCAGTGCTACTTGATGTTATTTACTGTCGTGACTCACATATTATCTCCCCATGACAAGATGGACGGTATACTTTAATGATCAACATATGTCTAGTCCTTGGTGTAGTGCTGCCTTGTCCGAATCAAATCGACGTGCGAAACCACAACAATTGGCGTTTTGTTCTTGATGCACCTGCTGCACAGCCACCTCAAGAAAATCATCCGCAGGCTGCCACCCTCGATGCAATCTATGCTGCCATCTTGCGGCAAGATCAACGTTTCCTAGCAATGGAACAAAACCAAACCGAAACATTGCGTCTTATTTGAGAGTTACAGCGCGACCAACACGAATATGCTTTTCAAAACGATCGTAACTTTGAAGCGATGTCAGCTCGCATGGCGGATGCTTTACACCTTTACGATTCTGATTCTCACAGGCGCCGACGACCTCGTACTAGAGGCAGAGGAGCAAGAGGACGCAATCATCCAAGCAACGAGTGATCACCCTCCTCCCTTCTGATTTCTCCTAGTTTTATCGTATTGAGGACAATGCTCATTCTGAGTTTAGGGGAGTCAGAACATTTCTTACTTCATTTTTATTTTCTCTGCTCTATTAGTATTTCCCTTTTGTTTCCTTTTTCCCATGTATTGCAAAATTTCTATTCAATAAAAAAATATGTTTATGTAATTTTAAATCTTTTATGTAAAATTCTCGTGCTTATTCGAATTCCTCTTTTTTCTTGAGCCATAACGAAAAAAACATTCAAACACATATCTTGACATACTCAACTAGTATTAAGGTTGCTTATTTTTATAAATAAGAACTCGAGTGCGACTGAAGCAAAATCGTTATCGTCCTAACACTTTAAAACCCCAACGTTAGATCGATTTCAAGACCTATTATACCAACACCTTAAAACTTACTTTTAAAGTAACCCCGAGTAGTTTATAAAAGTAGTCGGCACCGCCTCAAACGACAAACTACGTGGAGAATCGATGTATATAAGTGATTGATCAAAAAAAAATTAAGAGAAATTTTTATCAGAAGATGCACTTACTAAGTTAGATGGTTCTTACCAGATCGTTTAATCCAACAGTTGTGGATACTATAAAAATCTTTATGCAAACAATCCATTATGAATTGGTTCAGTGGTTCCTGGTGCTGAACTTGGAAGGGCGGACTACAGTCTGATCCCCGCAATTTGTAATTGGATAAAGGAGTACCAAATATAATTACCAGAACTCCGAGCTGGATTACAAAGATCAAATTCACTAACCGGTTACTCCACTATGTGCACGTAAGGCAAAGGGCTTAATGTGATTGCATCAGAATGAAAACGGGTGAAACGAAACGAAAGTATTAGGTCGAGCTATAATAGCATGATTTAAATTGGTTTACAAAAATGGGGTTATCTAGTGTTTTTACGGTAGCTTTGGTGTCGAAGTCTAACTTAAGTTATCCAACAAAGAATTGACATGCAACCAAGTACGAATTGAAGTGTGTTTTATATCTGCGTTTGATTGATGCTTAAAAGATTTTCATTTTAATTTTTGCTCGAGGACAAGCAAAGGTTCAAGTATAGGGGAGTTTGATAACACGAATTTATATAACATATTTGATTTATTTTTCATGAATAATGTTAGTATCTTTGCTTAATTATTTTGTTTTATTTTTGTATTACGTTGCTATTTTTAATGTTTCAGGTATTTGTGTTAAATAAACACTAATTGAGCAAATAAATAAAATTGAGGAGAAATTTAATTAAAAAGCCAAAGAAATGAAGCAAGGGGTGATATAGCAAAAAGGAGGAGTTAAGAAGAAAATAGTTATACAACGCCAAGCAAAAGCCCACTAGCTCATGAAATCCAGCCCAACACGTGGAAGCTGAGAAGACCGTCTCTTGCCTTGGAGGCGCCCGCCTCCTTGTCAAATGGGACCCACCAATCTTCTTCTAAAATTGGAGACACACGTCTCACAACCTTCTTTTGCCACGCATGCCTTAAGACGACCGTCTCCAATTGCCTTCCCTATTTTTTCTCCACGAAGTTGAACATGGTCAAGGAAGGAACATAGAAAATGCAATATTTTAGGAGACCTTTTTACCACGTACAAGTAAAAACATGGAGAACGGAAGTTACAGAATGTAGCTATAAAAGGAACGTACAAGTTTCAGAGAAAGGGTCGACATTTTTACGGAACAATCGATTTCAAGCTTTTCTTTATTCGCATTTCTAGTTTCTTTTCAGTTTTGTAATTTTATTTTATTTTCCATTTCAGTTTCTCAGTTTTAGATTTTATTTTAGTTTGAAGCTGTTATAATTTTCTCACAACAAGTTCTACACCGGAAATTGTTGTGTATTTTTCACTGATCTAACCTTACGTTAGATCTAGTGCCTTTTTATTCCTTGTCGTATTTTTCTTTCGATTCAAGAAGTCTCCGAGAAGATCCAACCGACTTATGGTGGAGTGTTTGTTTATTTCGAAGAACAAGATTTATTGCAGTATTCTTATTTTCAGGTTTTTAATCTAATTATCCTAATTTATTTGAAATATTGTTGCTTGATATTTATTTATTTGATTATGGAGATGTTTAAATATATTGAACCTTATTATTTATGCATGTTCGAATTAATAAATATGTCCGGCTAAACCGAGTAGGTATCAGTATATAATAGCAGTAAGAGTAGGAATTAAAATGTTCCCAAGCTAAAATCTTAATTAACTTAATTTCTGGTTATGACTTTTTGTAATTAAAAATCAATCTTTTTGTTACGAAAGTAAGAAAAGAAGAATAGGTTGGGATCGAGACCACGAAAGTGTGAGGTTTTAACCGGATAGCTAAAGTTAGGCATTCGATTTAAATACAGCGAGAGCGCTTTAAAACGAATTAGATTTTATTAAGTTTTCAAAGAATATTTTCTAAACACTTATGGGCTAGCGAGAGCAGGCATAGGGCTTTAGGAGTATAATCCGAGATAAGACCACGAGAGTGTGAGTTGAGGATTTTTAAACTGATAATCTCTACAGAACAATTAAGTTAACCATCATTATACGCTTAGGTACGATTAAATCCGCTTAGTTTCACTATATTACATACCGACCTCTTTATTATTATTTCTTTAATTTGATTTGTTCTCCTCTACCTTAACTTCAGAAAAAACCAAACGTGACATTATTCGCCTTAGCTATATACAGTAACTTAGGATAACAGTAGATCAATTTATAGTCCCTGTGGGTTCGATATCTTTTAAAACTACGCGATAGGACTGTGCACTTGCAGTCTCCCGATTAATAGACGATAAATTCGCGATCATTCCATAATCCAGCCACTTTCAGATCATAAAAACCTCACCACGAGACGCGCAAGGTCCTATTTAGGGGATCTGGGCAGTTTTCCTTTTCGTTTTGATTTGAGTTTGCATGTTCAGGAGTTTGGCTCGTCGGAGAAGACGACCGGAGTTTGACTCCGGCGTTGTGGACTTCTTTTGACTTCCAGCGTGCAGGCGTGGCGTGTATGCGTGATGTGATTGGTTCATTCAATAATACATGGGACCCACGCGCAAACTTTGTTGGATATCAATTTTTAAACTTTGTTTTATTATATAATCATTTGTTTGTGTTTCAGTGACAATAAACGCAAGCAGCACAGTTGGTGAAGGGAACACACTCATAACCCACAAAACCTGGGAGGAACTTCCATACAGGTTCTAGAAGTTCTGGAGAACAGGTTTCCATAAGTTCTGGAAGGAACTCCCATACAAGCCTCAGTTGGAAAGCAGTTTCTGGAAGGAACTTCCATCTGAGTTCGAAGTTCGGAAAGCAGGTTTCAAAAGTTGGAAGAAACTTCCATATAAATTCCCAAAAGTTATAGCAAGGAACGATAACCTAACTTCGGATGTTACGGAAAGAGTGAGCCAATCTTGGGACGAACCAAGTCAGAAGTTCTGACAAAAAACATAAAATCATTTATTTTTTCTATTTTCCTTTTAATTTATGTTCTTTTCAATTATCTTTTAAATTATTTTCTAAAAAATTCTAAAAAATGTTTAATTTTAGATTTAGGTTCCAAAAACCTTTATTTAATTTTTGACACAAAAACATTTTGTTTTCATATTAAAATCATTTTTTCTAAATTAATACTAATTAATTAGAATTAGGTTTTTTCTTTCATTAAAATCAATCACAAAAAACTCCAAAAATAATTTCTCTTCTAATAATTAGGATTCCTAACCTAAAACCTTTTTTTTTACTAATTTCTAAAACATTTCCACTAACATTTTTATTAATCTGATTTTTTATTTACTATTTCGCATTTAAATTCTAGAAAGGTTGTATAGGTCACCAATTCTTTATCATGTAATAGCGTAGGATTTACTTTCCGCACCTTTACATTTCTGCACTTTACTTTCTGCACTCCTATTATGTATTTTCCCCAAAGCCATGTAATAGCGTAGGATTTACTTTCCACACTTTACTTTCTGCACTTTATTTTCGGTACATATTTAACCGCTAGTAACTAGGTGTATCTGGCAAGATTAAATCAAGCAATATAGATCACTTCTAACATAAGATAAATATCTAAATAAAATACACTTTTCACACATGCACCCCCCTTAGGGTATTCTCTCTTGTTGCCCTTCGAATACATGGTCATGTCCCTCGAACTTAGGGATGTCTTAGCTAAGACGCTTACAAACATATCATAATAGTCCCTTCGATACAAAGATCATAGTCCCTCGATGACCCTCGATGTTGCCTACGAATACATGATCTCGCCCCTTGATTGTTGCCTACGAAAAATGATAATCGTCCCTACGAATACGCTAAGGTATCCCTACATGTTGCCTTCTATGACCATCCGATGTCCCTTCTAATGTCCCTTTACATCCAACGGATAGAGTTACCTACCAACTAATGGTATGGATAGCGCTACCCTAAAGGAAAGAAAAATAACATGGAAACGACCATTCTGAGTAGGTAATAAGACTCTTTTGCTTGCTCAAATCTATCAAAAATACTTTTTACACCTCAAACTTTTCAAAAACTTTTCAAAACACTTTGTATACATTCCAGCGTGAATCATTACAAAGTCTTTTCAAAAACAAAACATTTCCAAACACTTCGTATACATTCCAGCGAGAATCATTACGAAGTCAAAGTGAAATGTGTTTTCAAACACACAAAAAAAGAAATTTACAAAGTGAGCTAAGCAATTAAGATCCCGTAGATAACTACGAATGGAAAGGGTGCTAATACCTTCCCTTTTCATAACTTCCTCCCATACTCATAATCTAACGAACGTCTTTTCCTGTTATTTTTGCCTTCCCTTAATTGGATAAAAGAAAAGACGATGGCAACTCTTTCTATCCGCAATATTTACGATCAAACGCAAAACAAACAAGTCAGTTCTCCCACCGTATTACAAGCTCCATTTGGATTTTATTCTCAATGCTCCAATAATGCAACAAATACCTACAAAATATATACAAAAATAATCAAACGGTACAATATGTACACAAACGCAATAAAACGTATTTACAACAAAAAGTCGGGATTATTCAACTAAATATCAACAAAAGAACGAATAACTGCCATGAATTATATACACAAAATTACAACATTTTAGCACTTATCAAATGCACAAAAATAATTTATATGGCGTAAATAAAAAGTTTAAAATCAAATAACAATACCAAATCGGTGAAGTTGAATGTGATGATTCTGGGATGCTTCGAGATTGTGTGAGTGCTTCAATCGACTCCTGGGAACCTCAGGAAATAAATGGAATCGTTGGTTTGGATCGAAGGAGTCTGCAATGGAGCTTTTGAATTTTCCATAATTCTTTGAAATTTTTTGAGAATTTGCTTAGGGTTTTTTTAGAGAAGCAATTTGTGTCATTCTCTTGTGGCTTGGTTGTGTATATATAGAAGAGAAAATTAGGCCAAGAATTGAGAGGAAAATATATTGCATTCAATGTGAAAATATTTTATTTGAAAATCAAATGAAAGGCTTCTAAATTTGGTCAATCTTGCATTGATGCTTCTTGTGCGTTTTTTCTTTGGACCTCAAGGAACTCAGATCTAAGGCCTTAAAGACATCATGCATTGTTCTTATACTATATTTAATTAATTTTGAATTTAAATGAATAAAATCAAAAATAAATAAAATAAATGGTAAGATAGAGCATGGATGGGATCATAGGTCTTTCATAATGTTATAAGCATGTCTCGTGTTTAAAAATATAGGCCCATTTGACAAAATTCAAAAGTTGCTCAATATTCTCTTCATGTACTTTCTCAAAATTGCCAAACTTGCATCAATCATATCTTGCTCAATATTATCTTGGACTTTTTAGAAAGCTTAAGATGTCCTCTAGAACCTATATTTGGTTTCATCTCATTTGAAGCTTTCATGTTCATGTACACTTATTGGAGAAAAGATGACTTTTTGTTGACTTTTGAAAAGACCTATAATGTCTTGGCCCATATCTCTCAAATGAAGCATTTTTTGGGAAAAATCTATGAGAGACAAAGTTGTAGAGAATTGAATTTCCTTCAAGATGAGCTTTGGTTTAGGAATTTATGATGAAGTATGTGAAATTTATGCTTGGTCAAAGTTCAGTTGACTTCTCCTAAGAAAACCCTAATTTAGTAACTTTTGACTTTTGATGAATCTTGAGTTCTCTTGAAGAATCATGATCAACCCTTGATCAAATGATGAATATAACTTAAAAGTTTTGATGTTGACAAAAAATGATGAAGTTTGACTATATGCTGACCACAATTGACTTATTGTCCAATAGAATTGATTTTAAATCATCTGAGCAATTGACTGAGCAAACTTGCACTGTGAGGCTTGAATCTTGACATGGAGATAATTTGAGACATATGATGAAACATGAAGTCCACTTGAGGCACTAGAAATCACATTTACTTTGTGAAAAGAAAAACCCTAATTGTAGATCAATTGTTTAGGAGAGGGTTTGTCTGATCAATCTTGAATAGTTCTTGAGCATGAAGATGTATCTTAATCTTAAAAATGGGAGGGAAACTTTTGGGGTACAACAATAGGCTAACTTTTTCAATCAATATAAATTATCTTTACTTTCTATGTTTTGTCTGCACACAAGTCCAACGATTGCTTTGAATGAACATATGCATTTGATAATAATTACTATTTACAAAAATATGCCTAATAAATAGAAATAGTAATTACTACGGGTTTTAGGAGTCTGGATAATGTTTAAGTCATCCACGAGTCCCCACAGCATAATTGTAATACGGTTGTTCGCATTAAAGGTGGCCGCGAGGATGCGACGTGAATTCGGATCTTCGTACGCAACGATTTAAATCTTTTGATTTGTTTATAAAGATGCATGAGCATCAAGCTTTATTATTTTCAACACAAGAAAGATGATTTAATGATTATGAAAAGGGAAAATGAAATACCCTCGATTGATATTGGTATGCGTAACAACTAGCGCAAACTAGACATAACGCATTGGGAGATTCGAGTAAGGGGATTGTTATATAAAGGGAATAGATGGAGCACCTAAATATATGTAGTTATCTACAGCTTTATATATGAATACGTTTGATATGTTTGTGTGTTTTAATTGCTATTTCTATGATTGGGAAAGTTTCTCCTTTGGATTTTAGAAACAGATTGTGTGGGATTCTAGTGTTTGTTATTATTGTGCTCGCAAAGATCTGTGGATCTTCTGCATACATATCCCCTAGTGGGAATCAGAGCATTTGTAGCTCGGATCTACAAGGTTCTATGGTTTGTTTGGTCTGAGGGAGATAGAAATTTGCTCGGCAAGGATGGGACCTTGTGCCTACGTATTCTCAAAAGGATGTTGAGAAAGTCGAGCAATCGTAGTTCCACTTATGCTAGTGGAAAGCAACGGGATGTTAGTAAGAGAGACAAATGTCATCTTAATGAAAAATGTATCTAATCTATTTCATCACATACATTTTGAAAAGTTTGATGATTAAAATCTTTCGTCGTAAGTATTAGGTGTTTTGCTTGAGTATACAAGCGTTACCACTTACATGTTTAAGAAAGATGTTTGAAAAGATGATTGATTCTTTTAGCGTAAGTATTGGGTGTTTTGCTTGAGTGTACAAGCGTTACCACTTACAATTAAGAGATGTTTTGTTTGAAAATAGTTTTGAAAAGTTTTTTGTATGTGTGTAATGGATGAGATACTTCTTCCATAGAGATGATAGATGTCTAAATCTCAAGGAGAAATTGATTGGATTAAAGGGATGCTTTTAAGAAGCCCATGGGTCCTTGTATTGTTAGCCCAAGAGGAGGCATTCCGAGGTCATCGAGGGTCATCGAGGGTCCTTGTATGAAGCTCAAGAGGAAGCTATAGGGTATGGCTGGCTTTGGCTTGAAAGGATTTCACCGAGAAACCATCCTTTTGAATAAGAGCAATTTCACCGGAAATTTTACTGGGAATTTGAAAGTGATTTCACCGGAAACCATCCTTTCGTGGTTCTATCTTAGCGCGGTGATTCTTTGTATTGGAAGCCCAATAGGAGGTCATGAGACTTCCTATCTCTTTCATTGTATGATGCCCAAGAGAAGGCTAAACTCAATGAGGAGTTCTTTTGAACGAAGCCCAAGAGGAGGCTGACTCAACAGGGGAGTGTTATCTTATATGAAGCCTAAGCGGAGGCTAACTCTGTGGGGAGAGTTTCTTTGTATGAAGCCCAAGAGAAGGCTAAACTCTGTTGGAGATAAAAATATCTTGTATGAAGCCCAAGCGGAGGCTAAACTCAACTGGGGATGAGTTGTCTTGTATGAAGCCCAAGCGGAGGCTATACTCTGGGAACCTATTGATTAGTCTAATTTGTTATGTTATTATTAGACAGTTGTATAAACAAGTGTGTGTGTGTGATATGTATTCACAGGAGTTTATGAAGGAAATATAAACAATGCATGATGTTTATTTACAGCAGTTTATGAAATATAAACAAGTGTCTGTGATACGAACGTTTAAAACGAGCGCAACTTGATTATTCACAAGTTTGAACTGTGTACAAGGAAGTGAATATGTACACGGACGAGTTTTTATGTACAAAGAAAGATGGATGTACATAGGAGGGTTGGGACTTACACCGTAAGGGAGGCCCATTGATTTGAAAGCAGTTACACAGGGAATAATGCTCCTTTCAATGTCAATGGTATTCAGTGTAAAATGTACAGATGAAACGGAAATAATTGATCGAAGTTTATCTGTAAAAGGTATCTGTATTATGTACAGATAAAAAGTTTGATATGTACAAGGAAAAGATTGTGTATGTACATAAAGAATGTTTGGTTGGTGTATACACAAGTGAAGTGAAAACAAACGATCGAAGTTTGTCTGTACTTGAGTATGAAAAGAAGTATCTGTATTATGTACAGATAAAAATTTGTATGTGTTTGGAAAGTTTTTTTGATATGTACAAAGAAATATTATGTACATAAAAGAATGTTATGGGACTTACACCGTGATGGAGGCCCATTGGTTTAAAAGAAATTTTGCTCAGGAGAAACCTTCCTTTAGAACCAATGGATTCAACGTATAGACAAATGAATGAAAACAAACGAAAGAAATTTGTTTACGTTTGAATATTAACAATGATAATTTGAGTATGTACAAGTAAAACTAAATATGTACATAAAGGATTGGGACTTACACCATAAGGGTGGCCCATGATCGATCGAGAAATTCGAGAGAAGACGAAATCAGTTTTATCGTTTTAAATCGGATTGATCATGGTAAAAGATGCAAGTTTGATGAAATGTTTTGAAAAATGATTTGAAAATGTTTTGAAAATGTTTTGAAAATGTTTTGAAACGTGAGGTTCATTTATGAGAAGTTTTGAAAAAAATTGGAAGTCGAAAACTTGAAAAATTCACCTTTTAAGGAGGTTTGAAAAGTGTTCAGAACGTCGTTTTCGGCTCGATTAAAAATTAATCTGATGAAAGTTTTTTTTTGAAAATTTTTGTGTTATCACAAAATAGATGTATTTATTGACAAGTGTTTAAAAAATCATCTCAAAATGAGAAGTTTTGATTGGTCAAAAAAATGTTGAAAGTTTGATGAAAACATGAAAAAAATTGAAGTTTGTAAAAAAGAATGGTCTTGGTGGGTTTTGAACCCATGACCATGAGGTGGGACGCGTGGCAAGAAGACTTAAGACCAAGCCAGGAACCACTGAGCGAAATGCGCTGAAGTGTTTAGTGGATCAGAACACGCGTTGATGTATGATTGGACTATTTGAAAATTTGAAAACGAAGAACACCAAGAACACGCGCGCAGTTCTGGGTTCATGGCATTGATTTTCAGTTTGCCAAACTCGATCCAAAATCTTCGTTTCTCCATGAAATTGAGTGATGTAAAGATCAATCTTGCTCGATTTTGAACAACGAACACGATGGCGTTTGTTAATTTCATTTATTTTCAGTCTATCATGTTTTACTTTCTGGAAAAACGAAGAACCCTAAAAACTAAGAAATCAAATTAAATTACGTGTTGTTGATGATTGTTTGATTTTGTTGAGGGTTAATGATCGTGTTAGGTGCAGAAAGAGAATGGCCAAGAGTTTTTTCCAATTGGTTCAAAGAATATGGATATCCAAGTTCGTATGTATACCTGGAAAAGTGAGGATCGAAAACGATGCTGGAGTATTTCCAGTTGTTGTTTCTTGATTGATTAAGCAACAGCGGCCTCTAGGGATAGTGTATGATCACCCTGCTTGCTCTGAAATGTCCCAGAACTTTCCAACCAAGTCCACCTGCACAAGATGAAAATGAAACTTCGATCTTTGGGTTAGAGCTGTTACAGTTAGTTGTTCTTGTTTTGGATCATGTACATGAGGTATATGGATTGTGTTTGAATCATTAGAACAACAAATTCTCAGACCAAACTTGAAATTCGATTCCTAACGCAGTTTTGGAAACTTGAAGCCATGGCATGTGATTTCTGATTTTTGCTTGCTATCCTTATGATCTTAAGTTCTAATCAAGTTTTATGTTGATATTGAAACATGTTTGACACCAAAATTTACCATGTTTTTAACTGAATTTCAAAAAATGCAAGTTTGGCAATTTTACACTATGTTACTTAATTTTCAAGAAAGAGAAAGAAAGCATGGATTTTTCAATGTTTTTGGTGTGGTTTGAGCTTGAATTTTGATCCTTTTATAGGCAAGAGATTCTGAAAATGTTAGGCAAGAAGGACATGGCATTTGGTGAATCATGAATTGCTTAAGGGGCAAGAAAGACAATTTACCAAAAAAGGAAACTTCCTTTTTTCACCATGTGCTATATTTTTACAATTTGATCCAATCCTTTCAATTATCAATCTAGGCTGATATTTATCAGTTCATCCATCCACTTGGCAAGGTTAGAAAGCTTCTAGATGAAGAAACACAAAAATGACCTATAATTTAAAGTTATGATCTTTGAAAATCAAGTTTCATGGAGCCTTATGTTTCAATTTCAAACGTGTATCTAGACTCCATGGATTTGATAGTTCTTGGACATTTTGGAAAGGTTTTTCCATGATCTACAACTTTCATGTTTTGAGTTTTTTCAAATTCAAATTGGAACTAGGTGAAAAAATGGCTTGAAGTTTGGAAAAAATGAGAAATTTCAACACTTAGAAAAATTTCTAAGTATGAAAACTTTTGACTTTTTGTTGACTTTTTCAAATTCTTTGATTTTTTATGATCATGATGGATCATTTGAAGTACTTTGATGATGGAAAAAGTTTTGTTTTGAAAAATTTGACCAAAAGTCAAAGTTTGACTTTTCTCGAGATGAAATTTCATCGATGTTTAAAACGTGATGAATTCGTGAACCTCGTGATGTTTTGAATCCGTAAATTAGGTCAAGATGTTGTATCTAAGATATAATGACCAATCTCTATCCAAAAAGTCATTTCTTGTTCAAAAGTCGAGAATTCTCATGCCCGATCAAAACCTAATTGGTCGATCCTCGATTGATCCGTGAGAGAAATGGGTATCTGATGATCGATGTGGATATTTTGATCAAGATAGATCAAATAAGATGAGAAAATCTCAAACCCTAATTGGTTAGCTCTTGAATCAGATGAAAATCTGATGAAACCCTAATTTTGACCTGTGAGTGTTATACCCGATTAATGCTGTCTGAACTGTTAGTTGTGCAATGATGCAAATGTAAGGTGGTATATTAGGTCAAAATTTGGGGTATGACAGATGCCCCTATTTAAGTTTCTTTAACCTGAAAGATGAAGATGAATATCTTCGTTTTGATAGGTGTAAAGAGACTTAAATATCAGAATACGCAAAATTTTGGACCTAAGATACCAAAAGATGCGGATGATGCAAAATGATTAAAAAAGTTTTACCCAAAGGATATCAAAGAAATGACATGATGGGGAAAAATTTATGAGGATGACTCGATCTGTTTGAGAAAAGAGAATCCTATCTGTTGGGAAACAAGCAATATGTCTCGCTGGGGAAAGAATGATTCACAGAGAATGTGAACATCTGTTTCGTTTTGGGAAACAAAAAGATTACCTTCTGTCAGCTTTGTGACAATGTTTAAGGTAAATGGAAATGATATTACCAATTATCAGCCTTGTGATATAGTATGGTAATGGGTTTTGAAGATATTACCAATTATCAGCGAAGTGATAACTATAACAAGGTAAATCTTGAGAAATGAGTTGTTGCGTATTCAGCTTTGTGAATAATGCGTGTTCTATCCAGAATGAACTAGAAAGAAAGAAGTTAATCAAGACATTGTTCCCAACGAGGATAATCTCGGTGGCGAATGTGATAGAGAAGAAAATGTATTTCTGCTTGGGGACTTTGCTGGGAAAAAGGAAGCGTATCCTTTCTATTTGGGAATACTCCGTTGGGGAAAAAGAAAAAGTATCTTTTACTGTTTGGAGATATTCTCTTGGGAAGACTTGTACTGTATGAGTAAGTATGATTTACACCGTGATTTGGAAGCAAACATTTTGAGAGATGCAAAATGCAATGAATGATGCTATTATGTATGAATGTCATGAATGTTATATGCATGCTAACAATACTTGACAAAGACACTAAATGGATATTTGGGAAAAGGACCGTCACATTCGAACAAATATTGGTGAAAATTGCAACAATGGTGCGATATTCACTAATGAAGAATTTGAGTTGCATGTTTTAAACCTTCCGAGAAAGGCATTTCATGGGCAACTTGGTGGGATTCTTTTGGATAAGAATACCGTCCTTTGATGATTCTGCTGAGGAGAAGGCTCATGTAGATTCGTTATCCTTGATTGAAACACTCATGGAGAAACTTGAAGTTATTTCCGTGTTCATAGTTTCAAAGGAGAATTTTGCTTTTGTTTCAAAATTTTGAAGTAAAATTCATTTAAAACATTTTAGTTTCAAAAGTGATTTTCACAATAAAAGCGTTATTTTGCAAAACAGAATAAAGTAGGAATTGCAAACAAAAGGCACAAGGCTCAAATTTATTGATAGAATGGTAATCAGCCAAAGGCATGATTCCATGGACTATTTACAAAAGTTGGAAATGATAATTTATTAGGAAAGGGCTACATTGAAAGCAAATAACCGCTACTATCCCTAACAACTTTGAATTCCAACTGTGCTTGTTGCTTCAGAAAAGTTGATTGAAGATCCGTTGATGGAAGATTTTTCATGTGGACAAAATACAGACTAACTGCAGTTACTTTGTCATTTTGTATCCTTGTTTTTGCCTAGATCGCCTTTTCAGGTTTTCGATCTATCAGGATAATTTCTGTTTATTGTCTCTAATTTTTGCCTGGATCGCCTTTTCAGGTTTTCAATCCATCGAGACGCTCTTTTTTGCCTAAGCCGCCTTTTTGGGTTTCGACTTACCGAAATTCTTTTATTTTTAGACAAAGTATTTCTTGATCGTCGGCATTCACAGGATGCGGGAGTTCATCGCCGTCCATGGTTGTGAGAGTCATAGCACCGCCAGAGAAGCTTCTTTTGACGATGTATGGGCCTTCGTAATTAGGAGTCCATTTGCCCCTAGAATCTGTTTGAAAAGACAGAATCTTTTTAAGCACGAGGTCGCCTTCTCGGAATTCACGAGGTCGGACCTTTTTGTCGAAAGCTTTCTTCATTCTTCTTTGATAGAGTTGTTCATGACACAAAGCGGTCAGGCGCTTTTCTTCAATTAAGTTCAATTGGTCGATTCTTTGACACCATTCGGCCTCAGATAGCTTAGTTTCCATGAGAACTCTCATTGATGGGATCTCAACTTCTACGGGAGCCCGCCCATGCCGTATACTAGAGAAAAGGAGTTGCCCTGTTGAAGTGCGTCTTGGTACGATACCCATGCGAGCAAATGGCGGCATTCGTGCCAGTCTTTGTAAGTGGTGACCATTTTCTGGACGATCTTTTTGATGTTCTTGTTGGCAGCTTCAACGGTGCCGTTCATCTTTGGCCGGTAAGGAGACAAGTTATGATGCTCGATCTTGAATTCCTCACACAGTTCTTTCATCATTTTGTTGTTCAAGTTTGATCCATTGTCAGTAATGATCTTACTTGGAATTCCATATCGGCAAATGAGGTTGTTCTTGATGAACCTCACAACCACTTGTCTTGTGACGTTGGCGTAAGATGTTGCTTCGACCCATTTGGTGAAGTAATCAATAGCCACCAGAATGAAGCGATGTCCGTTGGACGCTTTTGGTTCAATCATTCCAATCATGTCAATGCCCCACATGGAGAACGGCCACGGAGAGGAGAGAATATTGAGTAGAGTCGGAGGCACATGGATCTTATCTGCGTAGATCTGGCACTTATGACATCTTTTAACGTGTTTGCAGCAATCAGATTCCATCGTTATCCAATAGTATCCTGCTCTTAAGATCTTTCTGGACATTGCATGCCCATTTGAATGGGTTCCAAAGGACCCTTCATGCACTTCATGGATGATCGTGTCTGCTTCTTGTCTATCGACGCATCTGAGCAGAACCATGTCGAAGTTTCTTTTGTATAGAACATCTTCATTGAGGAAGAAATTCCTGGAAATCCTCCTTAGAGTTTTCTTATCCTTGTACGATGTCCCGAGTGGGTACTCGTGTTTGAAGGAAACGTTTGATGTCGTGAAACCACGGCTTATCGAAGATACATTGCAAACACATATGCGGTCTTTCAAGGCGTCGATGCAATTCTAGGCATATCATTCCAATCATTGACTTTGAACATGGAAGATAGAGTAGCCAAGGCGTCTGCCATCCGATTTTGATCTCGAGGGATATGATGCAGTTCAACTTTGTTGAAGAAAGTCAACAACCATCTTGCATAATCTCTGTAAGGAATTAGACCAAGATGATGAGTTTCATACTTGTATTTAATTTGATTGATCACGAGGGCTGAATCTCCATATATATCAAGGATCTTGATCCTCAAGTCGATGGCCTCTTCGATACCCATGATGCATGCTTCATATTCTGCTATGTTGTTGGTGCAATCAAATAGCAATCTGGCGGAAAACGGGATATGAGAACCCTCGGGAGTGATGATGCCCCAATTCCATTGCCAAAACATTTACTGACTCCATCAAGACTAGGCCCCATCTGGATTCGATCGGTCCTTCTCCGTGTAGCGGTTCGTCACAATCTTTCATCTTCAAGTACATAACATCCTCATCTGGGAAATCAAACTTGAGAGATTGGTATTCGTTGAGCGGCTGATAAGCCAAGTGATCAGCGAGAATGCTTCCTTTAACCGCTTTCTGGGCGCGGTATTGGATGTCATATTCAGATAGTAGCATTTGCCATCGAGCGATTCTCCCGGTTAAGGCAGGCTTCTCAAATACGTACTTGATAGGATCCATTTTGGATATTAACCAAGTCGTGTGATTGATCATGTATTGGCGAAGACGTTTTGAAGCCCACACCAAAGCGCAGCATGTTTTCTCGAGCATAGAGTAACGAGTTTCACAGTCTGTGAATTTCTTACTCAGGTAGTAGATGGCATGCTCCTTCTTACCGGTATCATCCTGTTGTCCAAGTACGCAACCCATGGACTCTTCTAGTATGGTAAGGTATATGATCAATGGTCTTCCTTCCTTTGGAGGATCGGTATTGGTGGTTCGACGGTATTCTTTGATCTTGTCAAATGCTCTTTGGCAATCTTATCCACACTACCTTTGATCTTTGGAGAAGCTTGAATATCGGCCCACAGTGCGATCATCGAGAGTTAAATCTGGAGATGTAATTCAACCGTCCGAGAAATCCTCTTACTTGCTTTTCCGTATGTGGTGTAGGCATTTCCTGAATAGCCTTGTCTTTGTCAGGGTCAACCTCAATTCCTCTTTGACTGACGATGAAACCTAGGAGTTTTCCTGATCTTACCCCAAAGGTACATTTGTTAGGATTCAAAATGAAACTTCCTTAGTCGTTGAAACAACTTTAAGAGATAGTCTATATATTCCTCTTCAGTGTCAGACTTTGCTATCATGTCGTCCACGTAGACCTCGATCTCTTTGTGCATCATATCATGAAAGAGAGTAGTCATTACCCTACGGTAAGTTCTTTGCATTCTTTAATCCAAATGGCATTACCTTGTAGCAAAAAGTGCCCCATGGCGTGATGAAAGATGTCTTCTCCATGTCTTCGGGAGCCATTCTGATCTGATTATAACCAGAGAAACCATCCATGAAGGAAAAGACGTTGAATTTGGCAAGACTATCCACTAGCATGTCGATATACGGAAGAGGAAATCGTCTTTGGACTAGCTTTGTTCGGATCTCGGTAGTCAACACACATTCGACATTTCCATCTTTCTTGGATACAGTACTATGTTGGCTAGCCATTGAGGATACTCGAAGTGACAAGGAAACCAAAGATCGAGTGTTTTGGACTTCCTTTTAATTTTCTCGACCATTTTAGGATGAACTCTCCTCGCTTTTGCTTAATCGGACATTCGGTCTTAACGGCAAGTGATGCTCCACGATCTGGTATCCAAACCCGGCATGTCTGGTAGGACCAAGCAAACACATCAACGTATTCTTTGAGAAGACTTATCGGTTTGCCTTTGATCTGCTGAGTGAAGCTCGATATTTACTTCTTTTGCATCTTCCTCAGAACCCAAGTTGATTGCTTCTAGAGGTTCTTTGTGAGGCTGAATGATCCTTTCCTCGTGCTTTAGCAGTCTAGAAATTTCATCCGGGATCTCTTCTTCAACTTCTTCTTCAGCGAATTCACAGGGAATTTCAAAGTTGAGAAAGAGCGTAGAGTTACTGCTTTCAATGGATTTGTCCATTTGTTTAATCTGCATTTTTGATTTATGTTTGATTAAAAAAAGTTTTTATCATCATTTTTTTAAAGTTAATGTGAAAGTGTTGCAGATTAATTTTTCATTATGATTTTTTTTTGAAGATTTTTTTATGTTTTTTTTTTTTTTAATTATCATTTCCGGAAAAGGGTAAAAATGAAAATAAACACAGAGTGTGGAAACAAAACAACGCATTTTATTTATGTTTCACAATATGAACAGGGCCCTAAAATACAAACTCATTTGTCTTGGGCAAGACAAAGAGAAATTATTTAAAAGCTAAACCCTATAAAACATCTCTTCGCTTTGGTGCGAGTTCAAAACAAAAGAAAAGATAAACTACTTAGAGCTATGAACATTAGTCCTAACTTCAAGGTTTCCAATAGTGACGAACTCCTTGAGAGTCGAGGTACTCGGGTAATTTTCCGCTTGGTTTAACCTCGAGTAAACTTTGATTCTGGTGAGCGAGCTTTGAAGACTACGACGATGGCCTTTGCCTTTGGTCTTGCTAAAGCGATCTTCTTGATTTATAGATCGGGAAGTATGAGAGATAGCCTTTGTACTTCCTGTTGATCTTTGTGTTGAATACTGGGGATGTTCCTTCCAGTCTTTGGAGTGAAGAGACTCGTTGTCAGCGACACTTTCCGCATCGTATCCTGAATCATACTCTTGATCTTCGTGATCATGTTGATGTAGTGGTAACCGTGATCGGCTTGGTGAAATCCACAGACGTGTTGAAACAGAGATCTTCATTTGGGACCTCGATCTGTTGATTAGTTTGAGAAGACGAGTATTCCTCTTCTGATTGACTAGGGTAGTCAAAGTCATCACCCCATCCTGTGGGTTGGATATCTTCAATCCGGATTTTTGAGCTTTCTGGCACAGATTATTTCACCATGTAGTCGTATTTGCCACTTGGTTCTCCCAAGGTATCCCAAACTTTAGCAGGGACAGGTGGATTTTCATGCCTTTGCAAGGACATGTCATTGAATTGATTAGTTTCAGTATCTCGTCAAAGTCTGAGTTGATGTTGGTTCCAACAGTAGAACCAATGTTTGTACCTGGGTTAACAATGGGAATCGTTGCAGGATTCTCAGAAGATATGTTAACTTGGTTTTGTTTAACAATAGGAGCTGAAGGCGATCTTGGTGCTAATGGAGCGTGTACTCGTCCACTTCGCGTTACTCGTCCGATTTCTGTTATATTGACATTAGCTGGAAGTGTAGGCATGGGTTTCTCCTTCCCATCCTCTATCAAGGTTGCATTGTCGGTAAGGAATTGCTCGTAGAACCATGCGGACAGGACCGGTGGGCAAATCACCAAAGGAGATGTTGGAATGTTGGAACCACTGTATGCTATCTCCACATGCTCGGGCATGTTGAAACAAGGGATCACAACGTTTACTTCGGGATTTTCCGAGTTGATATCTGAGACTAAAAGCTCATGCGGAAAATGCCCTATTGTATTTACGTCATGGTCATTTCGAGATTTGTAAATCACCAATGTCTAACAAATGTTGAATATCCGCTCTTATGGTGGGACATCCATGGATATTCTTGGAGCAGATATAGCAAGCGCATAATCATGCTTAGTGAAGGTGCTCATGGTACTTGTATGCTTCATGAAGATGCACCAAGTTTCCTTTGATGATTAAGTTTCGTGACAAGGTACCGTCTGTTCCTTAGCATTAGATTCACCGAGTGTCCACTATGACCGGAAGTGGATTGGCTTGCACATTCGGACTTGTGTTTCGAAGGAAAGAAGATTAGCCTTCACTAATCTTTGTACTTCGCCTTCAATGCTATGCAATGCTCAAGGTCATGGCTGGTACCCTTGGTGAAAAGGGCAAGATACGTCGACTTTGTACCACCATGGTAGTTTTTCGTGCACCGAGGTGGTAACCTTGTCTCGTATTAGATTCCTTTCTATAAGCGCAGGTAAAGTTCTATACGTCATGGGAATTGGGTCGAATCGTGACCAGGCGTCGGTTTTGGTTGTGAAACTGCTGAGCTTGTATTGAGTTTGTTGATTTTGTTGAAATTGGAGCAATTCTGTTCGAGTCGTGTTGACATGGGCGATATGGCTACCTCGTTGTTGAATGACATTCTTGAGGTTTCCTCGGGATACCATTCCTACGTCATGTTCTTTTTCCTTGGGAAACTGGTTCCAACTTTCTTGGTATTACTAGAAGATCCTACTTCCTTGGTTAGACGTCCTGTCCGAACCCCTTCTTCTAGTCGCATTCCCATGCTTACCATTTCGTTGAAGTCTCCGGGAGCGCTAGCGATCATTCGCTCATAATAGAATGAGTTTAGAGTATTCAAGAATACCTTAGTCATCTCTTTCTCTTCCAAGGGCGGGTTGACTTGGGCAGCAATTTCCCTCCATCGTTGCGCATATTCCTTGAATGTCTCTCTTTCCTTTTGAGACATGGAGCGGAGTTGATCCCTATCAGGAGCCATATCCAAGTTGAATTTGTATTGCTGTACGAAGGCTTTACCTAAGTCGTTGAATGTTTGGATATTCGTGTTGTCTAAACCCATGTACCACTTCGCGGCACCGTGAGACTATCCCGAAGTAATGAATTAACAGCTGATGATCCTCATTGTACGTAGACATTTTCCTAGCATACATTGTAAGATGACTCTGAGGACAAGAATTCCCTTTATACTTTTCAAAATCTGGGATTTTGAATTTCGCAGGTATTTTTACACGAGGGACTAAGCAGAGATCCTGGACGCTTTTCCCAAACAATTCTTTCCCTTAAATCGTTTTTATCTCAAGCTGCATTTTGAGGAGTTGTTCCTGGAGATTTTCCATTGAACCACGAGCGTTCGTGTTATTTCCTAGAGTGTGATGAACTTCTTCGTCTGTGGTAGTGTGCACTACGGAAGCTGAGTTCAACATGATCGGTTGAGAAACCGACATTGTTACTTGTGGAAAAGTTATTCCACGTTGTGGAGTGAATGTAGCGTTTTGCTGCAAAGTAGGTATTTCAAGCGAGGTTGTTTGAGAAGTCGGTTGGCGAACTCCAATGCCGAAGTTAAAAGGCATTCCCCATGGATAGCCCTCATCTTGAAAGGTGAACTCATGATGACAATGGCCGGAGTAGTAGTATCCTCTGAAGTTCTGCTTGGTTTTGACCGCCGATCTTGCTTGTTGACTTTCTATGGCGAGTTGACCAAAGATGTGAGTCTCTCCACTTCTTCTTGTAGTGTAGTTACCGTACTACGGAGTTCAACGTTTTCTTGCTCAAAATTCTCCATTACTTTTCTTCTTTTTGATTTGGTATCGTACGTTCGAGTTGGCTGCGGACGTGTAATACGGTGAACTGACTTTGTAGGATTTTTGTATCCAAATGTGCGGATAGCAAGAGTCGCCACCGACTTTTATTTTTATCCAATTAAGGGAAGGTAAAAGTACAGAAAAAGACCTTCGTTTAGATTCGAGTTCGGGAGAATGGTTATGAAAAGGAAGGTATTAGCACCCCTTTCCATCCGTAGTTATCTACGGGCTCTTAGTTGCTCTAGATTACCTTTTAAAATTGCTTTCTGTGTGTTTGAAAAAAATGTTTTGAAAAAGGCATTTCGCTTTGACTTTGTAATGACTCATGTAGGAGTGTATACAAAGTGTTCGGAAATGTTTTTGTTTTGAAAAGAGTTTGAACTTTGAAAAAAAAAGAGTGTGTGGTGTGAAAAACATTTGATAGAGCGAGCAACTAAAAGACTTATTACCCACTCAGAATTGGTCGTTTTCGTACTTCTACGTTCCTTTAGAATAGCGCTAGTCGTACCATTAGTTAGTAGGTAGCTCCATTCGTTGGATGTAAATGGGACATTCGAAGGGACATCGGATGGTCATAGAAAGCAACTTGTAGGAAGTATCCTAGCACATTCGAAGGGACTATCATCATTTTTCGTAGGCGACAATCGAGGGTCAAGATCATGTATTCGGAGGCGACATCGTGGGTCTTATGATCTTTGTATCGAAGGGACTATGATGATTTGTTTGGAAGGCAACGGTGCTAGAATACCTCTACGTTCGAGGGACATGACCATTTTGAATTCGCAAAGGCAACGAGAGAGAATTACCCTAAGGGGTGCGTGTGTGATAGAAGTGTGTTGATTTCAGATATTTTATCTTGCAAATTAGTGGGCTATGTTCATTGTTATCTTGCCATACACGCCTAGTTACTAGCAATTGATAGAGTGCGGAAATTAAAATGCGGAATGTAAAGATGCGGAAAGGTAAATCCTACGCTATTACAAGGCTTTGGGGCAGATACATAATTTAAAATGCGGAAAATAAAGTCCTAATTTCAAACTATTACATCCCATATACAGTTACATTATTGGAAAAAAATTGAAAACGGTAAAGAAACGCCTGAAGCGGAATAACCTGTGAAACGATGAGATAAATCGGAAAATATGATGAAATCGAAATAAGAGAAAATATTAGAAAAAATGCAAATTTTTAATTGGAAAAAATATGACATGCTGGAAATAATATAAATATGCTAAAATAATTTTTTGGGATTTTTTAGATGCAATTTAATAATTTAAAATGAATTAAAAGTGATTTAAATGCAAAATTATAAATAAAAATAAATATGCATGCAAAATTATATTTCTTAATTTATTAAATTAAATAAAGATTTTCAGAAAACAAATGCAAAAGGAAAATAATTTTTGATAATTTTTTAATGCAGAAATAAAATATGAAAATAAATTAAAATAGTATGCAAATATTAAAAATATAGAAAAATATGAAAATAGTTAGAAAATAGGAAAGTTTGGAAAAAGAAACAAAAACCGGTGCAAGCAGGATTCGAACTCAGGACATAGGAGAGCATCTTTGCACAGGAAGCGCCTTAACCACTGGGCCATGTGACATCTGGTGTTCTGAAGGGCTGGAAACAATTGCATATAAACGTCAACGTGTCCTGATTATATTCCAAACCGAGTCAGCCATATGTGGTCCCCAGTCAGCGCGAGAGGACGAATCAGAAAACATATAAATGCCACGCGTGCCTCCACCGGAGTCAACCGGTCAGCGACGCCGGAGCCCTAGCTCCGGTCGTCTTCTCCGGTGAGGACGAACATCAAACCTGCAAAATAATGGAAATCGAAGCAAAAGAAGGACCTATTCCCCCTAAATCGACCATTGCGAACACGATGGCGGTGTTATTTTTGGCTGAAACGGCTTGTACAAGCCGGTTCGAAGAAGACAGTTCAAAATGCCCTAACAATGGCAACAGGTGATTTCTACGTGTATGCTTGCATGTAATGTATCATTCATGATCTATTGGATGCCCTGAGTACAAATAAACACACAAAAACGATTAATAATGCAGGATGTTATGAAATCGAAATCTGGAAAGTTTGCAAACCGGTGAGAGTGAGATGGCTCGATCTGGGCAGCCTGGGCTTCGAGCAAGATATGTTTTTGATTGCTGGGAACCTCCTGAGCACAATGGAATGGATGGTTTTGGCTGAGAGTGGCTGCTCTTTAAAATTCGATTTTTCAAGGATGTATGAAAATTTTGGCAAAATAAGGACTCTCTCTTGGGCTAGGGTTTCGTCTTCATGCTTGTACACAATGCTGAGTATTTATAGAAGAGATTTGAAAAGAAAAAAGAGTGAAAAAAAGATATGATTTGGAAGCATTCAATTTTTTCAAATAAAATCAATTTTCTTGAAGAAAATTTGATTTCCTCTTCAATGCTTGATTATGCACGAATTTGGCAAGAGTATTGGGCTATCTTGGACATTAAGGAAGATATAAAGTCAGCCCTTTTGGAAAAAATACTTAATTTTCATATTTTATATAATTTATTTTTGAATTAAATGTTATAAAATTCAAATATAAATCATAAAAATAGAAAATTACCAAGGCCAAGCATTTATGGGTCAAGAATAATGCCATGAACAAGTTTGGATCAAAAGATTATAGGCCCATTTGGAAAATTTTGCATTTTGACCAAAATGTCCTTTTGTGCAATTGTCCAAAATTGCCCAACTTCTGAATAGTGTATCTTGCTCAATTTTCCACATTTTTGAGTGTTCTTGGACGTTTTGGAAAGCTCTAAGAGTCCTCTAACCAACCTTTTTGGTCTCATCTCAATTGGAGTTACCATGCTCAATATATCTTCAAAACAAAAAGTTGACTTTTTGTTGACTTTGAAAATGACCTGTAATGTTTTGAGCTATACCTCTCAAATGAAGCATTTTTTGGACATTCTTGTGAGACATGAAGTTGTAGAGAATTGAATTTCCTTCAAAACAAGAGGTGGTGGAAAATTTCGAGAAAGTATGAGAAAGTTATGATCAGTCAAAGTTCAGTTGACTTTTCACCTAGAAACCCTAATTTAGAGAGTTTGACTTTTGAGCAAATCTTGAGTTTTCTTGATGAATCATGATCAACCCTTGGTCAAATGATGAATGTAACTTCAAAATGAGGATGTTGACCAAAAATTATGAATTTTGACTGTATGTTGACCACAGTTGACTTTTTGTCCAATACAACTGATTTTCAACCATCTGAGCAATTGTCTGAGGAAACCTGATCTGTGAAGCTTGAAACTTGACATGGAGAATCTTTGAAGCATATGAGGAGGCATGAAGACCATTGGAGATGTTGGAAATTCATCTTGACTTGAGAGATACCAAACCCTAATTTGGGTTGATTGTCTAGGAGAGAGTTTGTTTGATCAACTCTTGAGGAACCCTTGAGTAGGGATGTATGAAATATCTTGAGTAGATGGAGGGCAAATTTTTGGGTATGACAGGATGCAGTCGAGAAACTCTAAGACGTGACAGCTTGGCAATTTTTCTATCTGGAAAAATGACAGTTCAAAACTGTGAATGATTAGACTCTAGATGATAGACTTAAATGCAAAGTATGATGCATGAATATGATTGTAAAGAAAAGAAATTTCCAAAGAATTTACACTAAACGAGATATTTCTGGCAAATATTTGGATGGAAAACACGAATTTTATTGATTAATGAAGGAAGATTACAACAATTGTTTTTTTTTTTTTTAGCATTGCTCACACAAATGATAAATGATAAAATTACAAATTAAATTAAACTAATTAAACGTCTTCGTCGGATGACGATCCAAAGGCTTGATGCAGCTTCAGCTTCAGGATTTCCTTCCCATAGTGAGCTTTTAGTTTGGCTTTCTCGGCTTTTAGCTTGCTAATGACTCTCTTCCACTCGTTGGGAGCGGGCTTGCTGGTTGTCATTTCCTCGAGCTTTCTTTTCCTTTCCTTGACGTTCTTCTGGATGGCGTTATCCTTCTGGCGAATCTTCTCATCTTTCTCCATGAGCCATTCATCCTGGAAGTAGAGCGTCTTTTCATGATCTTTGACTTGCTTCTTGAGCTTCTCATTCTCAAGGTTAGTCTTAAGGAATTTGCTTTCCAAAGCTTCTTTCTCAAACCTTATCTTGGTCAAGGCTTCTTGGTATTCTCCCACAGCTTCAACGGGAAAATTTGTCGATTTGGGCGAGAACATGGGATCCTCATAAGCGTAAGGCATTCAAATTCCTTCGCTCTTTTCTTTATCCAAGTGTAGGTTTCCATGGCTACACAATTCTTTGCCTTACCTTTTCCTTTCTTTCGGATGTGATGCCAAGCTTTGATCATCCTAGCCTTCAATCCTTGGGAATCCTCTCCTTCATGATAGAAGTAGCTTTCTACTGTAAAACCGGGAGGTTTACCAGAATTTGCATATCCGAGCTGACGTTTTGCTAGGAATGGGTTGTAGTTGATTCCTCCTTTCGTATCAATGAGAGGTACGTTGGCAAATTCTCCACAGCTCTCAATGATTTCCATCTCATTGTTTGCCAAAGTATACCAATGGATATCGTCGTTTGTTAGAGACATGAGTCTTCTGGACCAATGCCACTCGTCTTTGTTTTCGCGGAAGATAGGAGATTTAGGCAGGTGTGAGACAATCCATTTGAAAAACAGAGGTACACAACACACGATAGTTCCGTCTCCTTAACGATTCCTATGATGAATAGAGACGTACGTGTCACCAAGCAGAGTGGGAACGGGATTTCCAATCAGAAAGATCCTTATGGCGTTGATATCAACAAAATTTGGGACGTTGGGAAACAACACCAATCCATAGAGGAGTAAAGCTAAAATAGCTTCAAGGCTACCATACTACCACTTGAGAACTTGAGAGCCTTCTCCATTAGGAACTTTGAAGTCAGTCCTAAGAGTTTTCCTCCGGTAGTTAGGTTTTGTCTATCTCGATTTCTTTAAGTGAGTCATCCGCAATGATGGTGACTTGGGAATGGCTTCCAAACCATTGAAAGGCACTTTGTCCGAAATCGAGATTCCTAGGATATGCATACTCTTCCAAAGTAGGCATCAACTGATAATCAGGGAAAGTGAAACAGCGATAGACTGGATCGTAGAATTGAACGAAGGTTTTGAGAAGTCCTTCATCGACGTTAGCGTTCAGAAGAGTTAAAAGAGTTCCATAGCGTTTTAAAATCCGATCTTCTACCAAGGATGCTAACTCTTTTAACTTTCCTATGTCAGAATCCTAAAACGTATTTTTGGTGAATCTTCCTCGGCGTCCATCACTCTAACCTAAAATATTTTACAAAGAAAAATCTCTAAATTCTTTGGAAATGGAAAGAGAAAATGAAGTTTTTTTGTTTTTGAATGAATGAATGAATGCATGAATGCGGCAAACATGGTTAGTAGTTATACACACGGTCAAGCGTTCGAAATCACGAGCATGAAGCCAACGATAAGAATCAACGTGGTTAAGTTCTATGGGCTTATTCATCGTGAATCGGGTTCTCTGATAATGAGCTCAACACTCCCCTTCAAAACATTATTGGATTTGTTGAATACTCGATGGTCCAATAATATTTTCAAGAGAAACTCGCCTGATCGTAGTATCGCATGACAATTACTCTAGGCTTACACCCGAATAATCTCTGCACTACATCCTAATGGCGGGATGGTTTATGTGTTCTATCCACTCACTTCTTAAGTTCCTCAAAATACAGTTTTCGCAATTACTTGCTAAACACAATACCCTCAAGACAACCTCCATGCGGAAATATTAACTTCGAAAGCATTGAACTGCTCACGTATTAATACCTCCACCTAGATCTTAAAATGTTTCTTAAATCCGGGTTAGGATTTCTTTCCATCAAGTGAAATCGCGAAACATACAATAAAGAAAAACAAATATGTGCATAATATGAAAAGCTTATCCCCTTTCTTTTCTTTTTGAAAACAAAAAAAAGCTTGGTGCTCTCGGGCAGAGTAACGCGTTTTTTTTTTTTTTTGAAAAATCAAAGTTTTCAGACTCCCAGTGAGTCGCCATTTTTCCTGTTCGCGTTAAAAGGTGACGCGCCTGAGGATGCGAACGTGAGTTCGGATCTTCTGGTACGCAACGATTTAAATCTTTTGATTTGTTTATAAAGATGCCGCGAGCATCAAGCTTTATTATTTTCAACACAAGAAAGATGATTTAATGATTATGAAAAAGGGGAAAGCTGAAATACCCTCAATTGATATTGGTATGCGTAACGACTAGCGCAAACTAGACATAACGCATTGGGGAGATTCTGAGTAAGGGGGATTGTTATATAAAGGGAATAGATGGAGCACCCTAAATATATCTAGTTATCTACAGCTTTATATATGAATACGTTTGATATGTTTGTGTGTTTTAATTGTTATTTCTATGATTGGGAAAGTTTCTCCTTTGGATTTTAGAAACAGATTGTGTGGGATTCTAGTGTTTGTTATTATTGTGCTCGCAAAGATCTGTGGATCTTCTGCATACATATCCCCTAGTGGGAATCAGAGCATTTGTAGCTCGGATCTACAAGGTTCTATGGTTTGTTTGGTCTGAGGGAGATAGAAATTTGCTCGGCAAGGATGGGACCTTGTGCCTACGTATTCTCAAAAGGATGTTGAGAAAGTCAGAGCAATCGTAGTTCCCACTTATGCTAGTGGAAAGCAACGGGATGTTAGTAAGAGACAGACAAATGTCATCTTAATGAAAAAATGTATCTAATCTATTTCATCACATACATTTTTGAAAAGTTTGACTGATTAAAATCTTTCGTCGTAAGTATTAGGTGTTTTGCTTGAGTATACAAGCGTTACCACTTACATGTTTAAGAAAGATGTTTGAAAAAGATGATTGATTCTTTTAACTGTAAGTATTGGGTGTTTTGCTTGAGTGTACAAGCGTTACCACTTACAATTAAGAGATGTTTTTGTTTGAAAATAGTTTTGAAAAGTTTTCGACTGTATGTGATGTAATGGATGAGATACTTCTTCCATAGAGATGATAGATGTCTAAATCTCAAGGAGAAATTGATTGGATTAAAGGGATGCTTTTAAGAAGCCCATGGGTCCTTGTATTGTTAGCCCAAGAGGAGGCATTCCGAGGGTCATCGAGGGTCCTTGTAAGAAGCTCAAGAGGAAGCTATAGGGTATGGTTGGCTTTGGCTTGAAAGGGATTTCACCGAGAAACCATCCTTTTCTGAATAAGAGCAATTTCACCGGGAAATTTTACACTCTGGGGAATTTGAAAGTGATTTCACCGGGAAACCATCCTTTCAGGGTTCTATCTTAGCGCGGGTGATTCTTTGTATTGAAAGCCCAATAGGAGGCTGTTAAGAGACTTCCTATCTCTTTCATTGTATGATGCCCAAGAGAAGGCTAAACTCAATGAGGAGTTCTTTTAAACGAAGCCCAAGAGGAGGCTGACTCAACAGGGGAGTGTTGTCTTATATGAAGCCTAAGCGGAGGCTAACTCTGTGGGGAGAGTTTCTTTGTATGAAGCCCAAGAGAAGGCTAAACTCTGTTGGAGATAAAAATATCTTGTATGAAGCCCAAGCGGAGGCTAGACTCAACTGGGGATGAGTTGTCTTGTATGAAGCCCAAGCGGAGGCTATACTCTGGGAACCTATTGATTAGTCTAATTTGTTATATTATTATTAGACAGTTGTATAAACAGGTGTGTGTGTGTGTGTGATATGTATTCACGGGAGTTTATGAAGGAAATATAAACAATGCATGATGTTTATTTACAGCAGTTTATGAAATATAAATAAGTGTCTGTGAAACGAACGTTTAAAACGAGCGCAACTTGATTATTCACAAGTTTGAACTGTGTACAAGGAAGTGAATATGTACACGGACGAGTTTTTATGTACAAAGAAAGATGGATGTACATAGGAGGGTTGGGACTTACAGTAAGGCCCATTGATTTGAAAGCGATTACGTGGAATAATGCTCCTTTCAATGTCAATGGTATTCGATGTAAAATGTACGATGAAACGGAAATAATTGATCAAGTTTATCGTAAAGGTATCTATTATGTACAGATAAAAAGTTTGATATGTACAAGGAAAATATTGTGTATGTACATAAAGAATGTTTGGTTGGTGTATACACAAGTGAAGTGAAAACAAACGATCGAAGTTTGTCTGTACTTGAGTATGAAAAGAAGTATCTGTATTATGTACAGATAAAAAATTTTATGTGTATGGAAAGTTTTTTTTGATATGTACAAAGAAATATTATGTACATAAAAGAATGTTATGGGACTTACACCGTGATGGAGGCCCATTGGTTTAAAAGAAATTTTGCTCAGGAGAAACCTTCCTTTAGAACCAATGGATTCAGCGTATAGACAAACGAATGAAAACAAACGAAAGAAATTTGTTTACGTTTGAATATTAACAATGATAATTTGAGTATGTACAAGTAAAACTAAATATGTACA
Organism: Vicia sativa; assembly: GCA_021764765.1. Classification (NCBI taxonomy): domain Eukaryota; kingdom Viridiplantae; phylum Streptophyta; class Magnoliopsida; order Fabales; family Fabaceae; genus Vicia; species Vicia sativa. The sequence goes on along the minus strand of CM038793.1, from coordinate 144,012,814 downwards.
TAAAGGATTGGGACTTACACCATAAGGGTGACCCATGATCGATCGAGAAATTCGAGAGAAGACGAAATCAGTTTTATCATTTTAAATCGGATTGATCATGGTAGAAGATGCAAGTTTGATGAAATGTTTTGAAAAATGAATTGAAAATGTTTTGAAAATGTTTTGAAATGTGAGGTTCATTTATGATAAGTTATGAAAAAAATCGGAAGTCGAAAACTTGAAAAATTCACCTTTTAAGGAGGTTTGAAAAATGTTCAGAACGTCGTTTTCGGCTCGATTAAAAATTAATCAGATGAAAGTTTTTTTTTGAAAATTTTTGCATTATCACAAAATAGATGTATTTATTGACAAGTGTTTAAAAAATCATCTCAAAATGAGAAGTTTTGATTGGTCAAAAAAATGTTGAAAGTTTGATGAAAACATGAAAAAAAATTGAAGTTTGTAAAAAAGAATGGTCTTGGTGGGTTTGAACCCATGACCATGAGGTGGGACGCGTGGCAAGAAGACTTAAGACCAAGCCAGGAACCACTGAGCCAAATGCGCTGAAGTGTTTAGTGGATCAGAACACGCGTTGATGTATGATTGGACTATTTGAAAATTTGAAAACGAAGAACACCAAGAACACGCGCGCAGTTCTGGGTTCATGGCATTGATTTTCAGTTTGCCAAACTCGATCCAAAATCTTCGTTTCTCCATGAAATTGAGTGATGTAAAGATCAATCTTGCTCGATTTTGAACAACGAACACGATGGCGTTTGTTAATTTCATTTATTTTCAGTCTATCATGTTTTACTTTCTAGAAAAACGAAGAACCCTAAAAACTAAGAAATCAAATTAAATTACGTGTTGTTGATGATTGTTTGATTTTGTTGAGGGTTAATGATCGTGTTAGGTGCAGAAAGAGAATGGCCAAGAGTTTTTTCCAATTGGTTCAAAGAATATGGATATCCAAGTTCGTATGTATACCTGGAAAAGTGAGGATCGAAAACGATGCTGGAGTATTTCCAGTTGTTGTTTCTTGATTGATTAAGCAACAGCGGCCTCTAGGGATAGTGTATGATCACCCTGCTTGCTCTGAAATGTCCCAGAACTTTCCAACCAAGTCCACCTGCACAAGATGAAAATGAAACTTCGATCTTTGGGTTAGAGCTGTTACAGTTAGTTGTTCTTGTTTTGGATCATGTACATGAGGTATATGGATTGTGTTTGAATCATTAGAACAACAAATTCTCAGACCAAACTTGAAATTCGATTCCTAACGCAGTTTTGGAAACTTGAAGCCATGGCATGTGATTTCTGATTTTTGCTTGCTATCCTTATGATCTTAAGTTCTAATCAAGTTTTATGTTGATATTGAAACATGTTTGACACCAAAATTTACCATGTTTTTAACTGAATTTCAAAAAATGCAAGTTTGGCAATTTTACACTATGTTACTTAATTTTCAAGAAAGAGAAAGAAAGCATGGATTTTTCAATGTTTTTGGTGTGGTTTGAGCTTGAATTTTGATCCTTTTATAGGCAAGAGATTCTGAAAATGTTAGGCAAGAAGGACATGGCATTTGGTGAATCATGAATTGCTTAAGGGGCAAGAAAGACAATTTACCAAAAAAGGAAACTTCCTTTTTTCACCATGTGCTATATTTTTACAATTTGATCCAATCCTTTCAATTATCAATCTAGGCTGATATTTATCAGTTCATCCATCCACTTGGCAAGGTTAGAAAGCTTCTAGATGAAGAAACACAAAAATGACCTATAATTTAAAGTTATGATCTTTGAAAATCAAGTTTCATGGAGCCTTATGTTTCAATTTCAAACGTGTATCTAGACTCCATGGATTTGATAGTTCTTGGACATTTTGGAAAGGTTTTTCCATGATCTACAACTTTCATGTTTTGAGTTTTTTCAAATTCAAATTGGAACTAGGTGAAAAAATGGCTTGAAGTTTGGAAAAAATGAGAAATTTCAACACTTAGAAAAATTTCTAAGTATGAAAACTTTTGACTTTTTGTTGACTTTTTCAAATTCTTTGATTTTTTATGATCATGATGGATCATTTGAAGTACTTTGATGATGGAAAAGTTTTGTTTTGAAAATTTGACCAAAAGTCAAAGTTTGACTTTTCTGTGCAGATGAAATTTCATCGATGTTTCGAAAACGATGATGAATTGTGAACCTGTGATGTTTTGAATCCGAAATTAGGTCAAGATGTTGTATCTAAGATATAATGACCAATCTCTATCCAAAAAGTCATTTCTTGTTCAAAAGTCGAGAACTCTGCCCGATCAAAACCCTAATTGGTCGATCCTCGATTGATCTGTGAGAGAAATGGGTATCTGATGATCAGATGTGGATATTTTGATCAAGATAGATCAAATAAGATGAGAAAATCTCAAACCCTAATTGGTTAGCTCTTGAATCAGATGAAAATCTGATGAAACCCTAATTTTGACCTGTGAGTGTTATACCCGATTAATGCTGTCTGAACTGTTAGTTGTGCAATGATGCAAATGTAAGGTGGTATATTAGGTCAAAATTTGGGGTATGACAACGGTGAACTGACTTTGGGAATTTATTTTGCTTTTTATCGCAAATGTGCGGATAGCAAGAGTCGCCACCGACTTTTCTTTTATCCAATTAAGGGAAGGTGAAAAGAACAGGAAAAGACCTTCGTTAGATTCTAAGTAAGGGAGAAGGTTATGAAAAAGGAAGGTATTAGCACCCCTTTCCATCCGTAGTTATCTACGGGCTCTTAGTTGCTCTTAGATCATTTTCAAAAAAAAAGTGTTTTCTGTGTGTTTGACAAAAATGTTTTGAAAAGCCATTTCGCTTTGACTTTGTAATGATTCATGTAGGAATGTATACAAAGTGTTCGGAAATGTTTCGTTTTGAAAAGAGTTTGAACTTTGACAAAAGTGTGAGGTGTGAAAAGTATTTTGTTTGAGCAAGCAACTAAAAGTCTTATTACCTACTCAGAATGGTCGTTTTCGTGTTATTTTACGTTCCTTTAGAATAGTGATATCCATACCATTAGTTGGTAGGTAACCCTATTCGTTGGATGTAAGGGACATTCGAAGGGACATCGGATGGTCATAGAAGGCAACTTGTAGGAAGTATCCTAACACATTCGAAGGGACGATCATCACTTTTCGTAGGCAACAATCGAGGGACGAGATCATGTATTCGTAGGCGACATCGTGGGTCTATGATCTTTGTATCGAAGGGACTATGATGATATGTTTGAACGCAACGGTGCTAGGATACCTCTATGTTCGAGGGACTTGACCATTGATTCGAAAGGCAACGAGAGAGAATTACCTTAAGGGGTGCATGTGTGAAAAGAGTGTGTTGATTCAGATATATTATCTTACAAATTATAGGTGATCTATATCCGTTTTTATCTTGCCATACACGCCTAATTACTAGCAGTTTATAGGGTGCGAAAAATAAATTGTAGAAAGTAAAGTGCGGAAAAGATAAAGTCGTACGCTATTACATGGCTTTGGGACAGTTACAAAATAGGAGCGCAGAAAGTAAAAGTCCTAATTAAACTATTACATCCCATAGGCAGTTACATAATATTGGAAAGAAAACCGAGAAAAATCGTCCGAAACGTTACAACCTTTAAGCAGATACATAATCGGAAAATACGAGGAAATTGCATAAGAGAAAAATGTTAGTAAAAATATGATTTTTGAATGAAGAAAAATATTTTAGATTAGTAATGACAATTAGATGATAAGATGATTTTTTGGTAATTTTCTGAATCGATTTCGATAATTAAAAGCAATTAAAAGTCAATTTAATGGTTAATTAGCAATTAATTAAAATATGCATGCACAAATATTAATTTTAATGTCAAAAATTAAATAAACATTTTTCTGACTAAAATGCAAAAGGAAAATATTTTTGGTGATTTTTAAATGCATGAAAAAAAATGTTTGAAGATTAATTAAATTAAGATGAAAATATTAAGAAAAATAAGAAAAAGAAAGTTATTTTGGAAAACTGTTAAAAAGAAAGGGAGGAGGTCAGGATCGAACCCAGGACCTCCTGGAGATATTCTCACACGCGTTACCAACTGAGCCATGGATGCTTGGTGTTTAAGATCTGCAATCAAAACAATATAAGCGAAGCAACGTGTCATTATTTTGGAAATTCAACACAGTTAACACGCGTGGGACCCAGGTTGTATGAATGGACGAATCAGATGGCAAGAAAGCGCCACGCATGCCTCGCCGGTCTCCGTTCCAGTCAACGACGCCGGAGCCCTAGCTCCGGTCGTCTTCTCCGGCAAGCAAAAACTCCAAACCTGCAAAATAGCAAAAATAAAAAGCAAAGGGATACCCCACCCCCCTAAATCGACCATGGCGAGTTCAATGGTGGTGTCCGGTTGGATTGAAAACGCCTGTATCGGCCGGTTCGAAACTAACAGTTCAAGAAACCCTAAACATGGGAAAACGCGATTTGGACGTTCAAGCTCACGAACGATGGCCCAGATCTTGTCTATGATGTCTCATGATCACATTATAATGATTAGTTTCGATTAAAACACACAGAATAATAAAACACGAATTCAAGAAAAGTATGAATATGTATGTTCATGTATGGTTCGATTCAAGCATGTTTAACCATGGTTTTTGATGTGTACTTACTCAAACTTACCTCAGGAACACAATGGGATGCTTGAGCGTGGCTGGAAGTGGCTGGATAATCAAACTCGAATTTGCCAACTTTGTGAAAAAATTTGGAATTTTAGGGTTGCTTCAAGAGGCTAGAGTTTCGTCCTTTGGTCTTGTGGATGTGTTGTGTATTTATAGACTGAAAGATTGAAGCAAAAAGAATGAAAACAGATATCCTCTTCAATGCAAAAATATTTTTTCTTTAAATTCAAATAAAATCTTTTCAAAATTTGATTTTTCCTTCCTTGCATAAGCTAACACGAATTTGGCATTTCTTGTGGGCTTCCTTGGTCCTCAAGTTTGATAAAAATCCAACCCAACTTAAATTATACCTTGTTTTCATATTTTATTTAATTTAAATTTGGATTAAATGCTTTTAAATCAAAAAATAAATCAAAAAAATGGAAAGAGGTCGTGGCAAAGCATCAAGTGGTCACAAATAATGTTATGATCAAGTTTGGGTCATAAAATTATAGGCCCATTTGGAAAAAATTGGATTTTGTCAGATATTTCTCTTTGTGCAATTCTTCAAAAATGCCCAACTTGTGCAAAGTGTATCTTGCTCAATTTTTAACATTTTTGAGTGTTCTTGGACTTTTTAGAAAGCTCTAGATGTCATATAAACAACCTATTTGATTTCATCTCAATTGGAGTTTCCATGCTCAATAACACTTCTTTACAAAAAGTTGACTTTTTGTTGACTTTGAAAAGGACCTGTAATGTTTTAATCCATACCTTCAAAATGAAGCATTTTTTGACCTTGCTTGTGAGACATGAAGTTGTAGAGAATTGAATTCTCTTCAAAATGAGAGGTGGTGGAAATTTTTTTGATAAAGTATGAGAAAGTTATGCTCAGTCAAAGTTCAGTTGACTTTTCTCTAGAAAACCCTAATTTGGAAAGTTTGACTTCTGATCAACTCTTGAGTTTTCTTGATGAATCATGATCAACCCTTGATCAAATGATGAATGTTACTTCAAAATGTGGATGTTGACCAAAAATCATGAAGTTTGACTGTATGTTGACCACAGTTGACTTTTTGTCCAATACAACTGATTTTCAACCATCTAAGCAATTGCCTGAGGAAATTTGACTTGTAAGGCTTGAAACTTGACATGGAGATTCTTTGAAGCATATGAGGAGGCATGATGACCATTGGAGATGTTGGAAGTCCATCTTGATCTGAGAATAGCCAAAACCCTAGTTGGAGTTGACTGTCTAGGAGAGGGTTTGTCTGATCAACCCTTGAGGAATCCTTGAGTATGGAGGTATGAAATGTCTTGAGAAGTTGGAGGGAAAATTTTGGGGTATGACAATAATATCCATGGGATAATCCCCATAGAGCAATTTCTCCCTCAACAGAGATAGACTTCCCCAACAGGATTACTACACCATCGAACATAAATTAGGGCACTATCCAGCGATCACTACCATATATCCAGCATGATCATCATCTTCAATAAGTCCTCTGACATATAAAGAGGTTTGACAATTTCCCCAGCATACGGTGAAGACTTCCTCAACACGGTCTATAGGATTTAATTCCCCAATGGAGTTTATTTCTCCAAATCCCCAGCAATATCCTCTTCCCCATCTGAGTTTTATTCGAGGTTGTCATCTCCAGTAGAGTAAATACTTGTGTCTGAGATCAGGTCAGATAGTGCATCGAAGGAATTTTCATCTCTTTTATCCCCATTCAGGGTATTCAACAATTAATTCTTCTAGGGAAAGCGACAAGCAGATGTCGAAGATCCCCAGTGAAATATTCTCAGACATAAGGAGAGAATCCCCGATAAATTAGGTCTCGACATAATTGACGAATCATTCTCTTCGTCTCCAACAACCCATCAGGTATTTATTTTCCCAAGATGAACGTTTTGCATTTCAACAATATTTGCATTCATACATCATCTATAAAATATCATAACATATGCATGAAAGATACATATAACATTCTCGTTTATTTCGAGAGCACCATTACACATTAAATGCATCATGATTTGCATAAAGGTAACCTTATCTTTTCAGGATAAATTCACGAATAGACGAAAATTATCCACAAAATTTCTACGCAATAAGCCGGTATGAACTCCCAAAACAAGACGAGTTTACCAGCAAAAACTGGTAGATCAATTCCCGAAATAGGATTGGCCGACTAATTTACATAATCAAATGGTATGAATCCCCAAAACCAGACAGCTTTACCAACAAACAGTAGGCCACTAATTAATGCCCGAAACAAGATGGGGAAAATATCCATGTGACTAGCCGATATGAATTCCCGAAATAGGACGGGTTTGCCAACAAAGCAGATTGTAGATCAATTCCCGAAACAGGACGGGGAGACTATCTACATGACCACAAACACTTCATACAGAAGCATTATTCTAACAAGCATTGCTCTCAAATAAAACCAAGACGAAGGTTTATTCTGACTCTCCTATTAACAATTACCTCGGATGGCATCTATAATCCCATCTCCGACTACGTCATCAGCTCTCCAAATGGAATATTATCAACCAACAGTACGTTGTGCACCAACGAGTGCAAATTTCTAGGTACTTAAGTGTTCAATCCTCTTCCACCTTCAAGTCACGAATGACGTACACGCCAATTTAACCCCTCAGGTTTAAGAAGATTGAACAGGGGAAGCTATTGTACCCCAAAATTTTGCCTCCCATTTTTTAGGTCAAGATATATCCTCATGCTCATAGGGTTCCCAACTACTCAAGGTTACTCAAGAGTTGACCCATCTCCTAAGCAATTGACCTATAATTAGGTTTTTTCTTTTCTCAAGGTAAATGTGATTTCTAATGCCTCGAGTGGACTTCATGCTTCCTCATATGTCTTAAGGTACCCATATGTCAAGAATCAAGCCTTGCATCACAAGTTTGCTCAGTCAATTGCTCAGATAGTTGAAAATCAATTGTATTGTGCCAAAAGTCAATTGAGGTCAACATACAGTCAAACATCAAGATTTCTTGTCAACATTAATATTTTGAGATCATATTCATTATTTGATCAAGGGTTGATCATGATTCATCAAGAAATGTTCAAAAATCCAAAAGTTGCTAAATTAGGGTTTTGACCTTTTTCTTAAGAGAAGTCAGCTAAAATTTGGCCAAACATAACTTTCACATACTTCATCATAAATTCCTCCACAAAATCTCATATTTAAGGAAATTCAATTCTCTACAACTTTGTGTCTCTTAGCTCAAGTCCAAAAATGATTCATTTGAGAGATATGGGCCAAGACATTATAGGTCCTTTTAAAAGTCAACAAAAAGTCGTATTTTCTCAAAGAAGCTTACGTGAACTTGGAAGCTTCAAATGCAAAAAACACAAAGAGAGGTTTTATAGAAAATCTTAAACTTTCTAAAAAGCTAAAGATCACCCTCATATGTTGAGAATTGAGCAAGATATGATTGGTGCAAGTTTGGCAATTTTGAGAAAATGCATGAAGTAAAAATTGAGCAATCTTGAAATTTGACAAATGGGCCTTTGTTTTAAGGTTTGGAACATGTTTATAACATTGTCAAGGACCTCTAAACTCATCCATGCATTATCTTAATTTTTATTTATTTTTTATTTTTTATTTTATTCATTTAAATTCAAATTAAATTAAATTAAATGCAAGATTAATGTATAAGGTATGTAAGGCTTTAAATCCAAATAGCTTGAGGTCCAAAAAACACTTATATGAGCTATCAAAAACGCACAAGGGTGATTGGTATGAGATTGGCCGTGATTAGAAGTTATTTTTCAAAATTGCCAATCAAATATTTTCTTCACCGATGCCATAGATTTTCTTCACAATTATTAACCTAATTCCTTCACCTATAAGTACACAACAACATCACAAGCCAAGAATACGCATGCTGCCTCTCACAAACCCTAAGAAATTCTCAAAATTTTTTAAGAATTAGGGAAAACTCAAACCCTTGTCTCCAGCCTCTTTCAATCGATTTCAAGCATTCCATCACACCCCTGAAGTTCCCAGGAGTCGTTCTACATCCATACACAAGCTCGAAGAAAGCCAAAACCTCTCCTTCAGGTTGCATCGGTTGGGTAACGATTTTTGAAACTCAAACTCATAGTTCATGCATTGTTAATCAATATTATGTGCACATACTTGCTTACATTGATGTTTAGGATGTTTCAGAACCATTGTTTATGAGATTTGATGTAGGAATCGATTGATGCCTTTGACTCTCTAACCAGGAGTGGCGCGCTTCGATTAGCCTATTCAAATATAGGGGTCCCACATTGGCGCGTTTTGTTTTAATGGAATTTTTGGAAATTGATTTCAAATATATATTTATGAATGTGTATAAGTTATTGGATGCATCACCACCCCATTGGTTAAAACGCGCACGCTAAGGCTTTACTATACTAGGGCGTGGGTTCGAACCTGGCCTTTTGCAAAAAAAAAATATATTTTTCAGATTTATGCAGGTGTTACATATATATATCCAGGATCAGCATACTAACACCATTGACACATGGCCTGGTGGTGAAATTTTGAGCCAATAACCTCAGGGGCGTGGGTTCAACCCCTGGCAAAACCATCCCTATTTGTTACCACCTATTTTCTTCTTCTTTTTCTATTTCTTTCTAATTTCTTTTTCTTTTTAATTTCTTTTCAAAATTCTTTTAATTATTTCTAAAATCATAAAAAATATTTTGTTTTTAAATTTAGGTTAATTAAATATTTATTTAATTTTTGACATAAAATAATTTTATTTTTAATAAGTTTAATATTATTTTCATATTTAACTTGTAATTAATATAAATTAATTTCTTTCCTATTAAAATCAATTATAAAAAATGCAAAAATATGTTTTTTTAAATACTTAGGATATTAGGATATTTTGACATTTGTGTAAATATTTTCTCATCATTATTTTTTATTTTTGTACCTTTAAATTCTAGAAACTGATGTATAGGTCGCATGGTTTATTTTGTAATAGCATAGATTTATTTTCCTCGCATTTTTTTCTAAATTATGTAACTGCTCATGGGATGTAATAACTTAGGGTTTTATTTTCCGTACTTATAACTATTATGCTTGTATGTATATATTAATTGTTAGTAACTAGGGTTTGTATGGCAAGACTAAAATCAATCGTTAGAAAACCCTAATTCAAGATAAACAACTAAATTGAATCACTCTCACACTTGCACGTCTAGGGTAGTCTCTCTTGTTGCCTTATAAACATGGTCATGTCCCTCAAACGTAGGGATATCTTAGCAAAGTTGCCTACAAATAACATCATCATAGTCCCTTCGGTATAATTATCATAGTCCCTCGATTGTTTCCTACGAATACATGATCTTGTCCCTCGATTGTTGCCTACGAATAAATGATGATAGTCCATTTGATACAATTGCTAAGGTATTCTTACATGTTGCCTTCAATGACCATACGATGACCCTACGCCTGTCCCTTCACACCCAATAGATGGGGCTACCTATCAATTAATGGTATGGATAGTACTATCTCTAAAGGAGAAGGAAAAGAACAATGAACAACCTTTCAGTGGGTAAGGAACTCTTAATTGCTTGCTCGCAACAACTTTTCAAAACACAATACATCTTACACCACATGTTTTCGAAATAATATTTTCAAACACTTTGTATACATTGTTGAAGACTGATACAAAAATCATTACAAAGTTAAAGTCAAAATATTTTCAAACAAATCACACACACAAAAGAAAGTTTTCAAAAGTGAGCTAAGCAATTAAGAACTCGTAGATAACTACGGATGAAAAGGGTGCTAACACCTTCCCTTTTCATAACTTACCCCCCGAACTCAAAATCTATCAAAGGCCTTTCCTATTCTTTTCACCTTTCCTTATTGGATAAAAGAAAAGTCGGTGGCGACTCTTACTAACCACAACATTTGCGATAAAACACAGAACAACTAAGTCAGTTCTCCCACTGTATTACAGTTGAAAATATCTAGTAAAATATAAATTTGGTAAATTTTAAATTACAAAATAATGAGTTATTAATTGGTACCCAACCATAAGTGGTATTTGGTTGAAAAAAACCAAAAACAAAAACTTTATTTAACCTAAAGAATGATGTGGCATAAAAAAAAAAAAAAAACACGGTATTAACGTGATTTTCTGAATAATAAATTTTCTTATATTATAGATATAATTCTAGAACCTCGTAAATGATAGGAACAAAAAATGTATATCTAAGTGGATAGGACTGGAATATAACTTTATATAGACATCTTAATCGTAAAAGCAAATACCATCAAAATTATTTAAAAATGTTCGTTGTGTAATTACTTATAATTATATTTATTATTTAATTAATTAAAATTAATATATTTAAAATCGTAAATTAGTCATTTTAACGTGTGAGTTTGTCCAAATCCAAGTGAACTAGCATAATTTTTTTCAAAAATGCATATAAGGTTTTCCAAAACTGCGGCCAGACACAGACACAGTAAATTCAATTAAAACCACTTTAACACAAAGCATGCATGTAGTGTACGTTTTATATGGTGAGATCATAATATGTGAGACAAAATTTGTGTCTGTTGTACACAATTCTTAAATTTTTATGACAAATGTTAATATGATTAGTTTATATGTATTTTCTAGAATTTTTAATAACAAATGCATTTTGAATAATTTTTTTATGCTTCTATACTAAGTTTTCCATTTTACTTTTTATTTTTATATTATTTTTCTTAGTAGCTTCTACTAAACACCATTGTGTTTATGTATACATATATTAATCTTCTTTATTCTAACCTCTTCTGTATTCTTATACTCTATTTCTTTCTCAAAGACAAATATGGCCATGAGTGTAGATCATGATGATGGTGTTGATGCTGGTTTCATATGGGAAAATCAATCGTGGAGTGATATCTTGAATTCTGAAAACATAGGTGATAGTAGCAAACAAAAGATAGATATCAAATCATTGAACCGTAATGAAGGAGAGGTTCATGTGAATAAAAAACAAAACAGAGGCACGGGTGTGATTATAAGTGAGAATGATATGAATGGTGAAGGTAAAAATGAAATGTATCGTGATTTAGATCGTGAAATGCATGTCTTCACTGAGAGAGAAAGGAGAAAGAAAATGAAAAACATGTTCTCTAACCTTCATTCTATGCTTCCTGAACTACATTCTAAGGTAAATTCATTTTCATCTTCTATTAGTTTAGTTTATGGGTAATCATTGCATGATCAAATGGGCTTTGTACTAATTTTTTTTAAGGTGTCACTTATTGTGAAATAAATAGAGTAGAATTTTAATTGTTTGAAAACAAGTGATCCTTTCTCCGCGAAAGTTTATCTAATGATCAATGTCATAGTTATTATCTTTTTAAATTTGAACAAATAGAAAGTATTAAAAGGATGAAAAACTTCCTCTATTGTTTTATATCTATTTTAACTTTTTTATTATAGACTACATCAAAAAAATCAATATTAAATAAATTATGGTAATAAAAAAGATGGTTATTTTTTTTGTTTTTGTTTTTGTGCATGGCCCTTAAAAGCCCTTATATAGCTAGAATCTTTAAAAGACCTAAAAATTATTCAATTACTCATACACTAGGAATCTTATACAATGTCAAATTTGGATGATTTTCTTTGAATGATCCCTCCGATTGCACCTTAATTGTTAAATGAGGATAAATTCAATTTTAACCATAAGATTAGTCTAATAAAGGAGTTATACAATCAAAAATAATAATTGAATCATAATTTATTCGAAAGATCTATTTGTTGCAGTGTAATTATAGAGTTTGAAGAATTATCAAATGATGAATTCTAAAATTTTTAGATTGAAATTGTGATTGTCCATTTCCCTACATGTTTAAGTTTTCTTATATTTGTTCACATAACTAAAACAATAAAAGATCAATATAATCTTTTTATTGAATGAAATATAATTGTAATTATGATAGTATATACTTAATTAGGATGTAGTATTAGAACCAACCTACGACATTAATGCGATATTTTACTAGAAGAACTTGAAATATAGTTACAGATTGAATAAATATATGTCATATTTTACTTATCTTCTAATGAAATTTTTAAGTATTAGATGTCCTTGTCCTAAAAAACAAAGGAATGAGAAGAAAATAATATTGATATGAGGACAACCATCAAAGTAAGGATTTTGTGTCATAATGATTTATTTATCAATTAAAATTATTAATGTCTGTGTGATTTTTTGTAGGCTGATAAATACACAATTGTGGATGCAACAATGAAGAAAATAAAAATTCTAGAGAAAACTATTGAAAACTTAGAAAAGCATAAGGAAAAAAAGCTTAAATATGTATCTCTATTTGGAAGTGAGTCATCATCATCTGTGATAAAAAAATCACATATGCATTCCTATGAATCCAGAGAAACAATTCAAGCTGATCATGAATCCTTAAATTATAATAATAACTTTCTTACTGGTGCAATGACAACTTTATATCCTAATTCAAAAGCATTAGCGCAATCTGCACCTCCACCATATCAAATAGCTTTTCAAACATGGTCTTACAAAAATGTTGTCTTAAGCATTTGTGGTGATCAAGCACAATTCAGCATATGTGCTACTAAAACGTTAGGTCTTTTGACAAAGATTGCTTTTGTGTTAGAAAAATATTGGATTGATGTTGTATCTGTCAGCATTATAAGCAATGAAAATGGAAGATTCTACATGATTTTGGCTAAGGTAAGATTCAAACTCAAACTTTATCATCTTTATGGTTTAAATGTGACACCACATTAAAGTTGTCGAAACTATAATATAATAGTACCAAACAATTATAATAATTTATTACTTTATTAACAAAGATATTTAGCATGAATAACTTAGTTAAATTATGTTGATTTTGCAGGCTAGACAATATCTACATGATTCAATTTCAATGGAGGAAACTTATAAGCAAGCTGCTAGAGAAATTATGATGTAGATCTCTTACATTTTAAATTATAAAATTTGTATTTGTATTCCATATGAATTTTAATTTTGTTTTTTTTTCGAAAATTGTTAGAAACGGCCAAACTTGCATTATTGTATTATATATTTTATTTTTATGAAATTATTACATTGTTTCTCATTTGAGACTATAACTATGCCTTTAAACTAGTTTAAATATGCTCTCGTTTTTTTCATTATAAATTGCATAAATTTATGTTTATAAATGACAAGTAAAACATATCCATTTCTGTTTTGAAGTGCGTCACAATTATTAAGGAAAAAAATATTATATACATGCCAAGATTTTGATTATTAAATTTCAAGACTTTTTTTTCAAAAATCTCAAAAGAAGTTAATAATTTAAGAAGTATTGTATATAATTTTTCTTTCCACATCAAAATAAGTATATAGTTACGGTTTTAAGGCATTTCTTGGAATATTTTTTCTCCAAATGCGGAGGTGTACCTACAAAGAAATTGTGGTGTCAAAGTTAGATATCGCATGAGTTGATAGAGAATGAGTGAGTTGGAATTGAATGATCATATCTAAAAAAATGAATCCCTTATTTATAAATTGGTTATATTAGTATATGCTCTCAAAACTAGTTATTGTATTTAATAAACTAGTCAGAAATTTGTGCTCTTGTACGGTTGAATTTATTTTAATATTGATGAAATAATTTTTTTTGATATGCATATATAAAATTCATATTTATATTTAAAAAGTATAATGAAAAATTATGAAATTAAAATATTATAATAAATAATATAATTATATAAAATATAATGGTAAATTTGACAAATGATGTATTAAGATACATATGTGAATTTAAATTGAATTACGTAATATTAAAATAAACTTAATATATTAAGTAATTTAAAAAAAAAATGGTGACATGGAGAAAGAAAAAAATTAAAATTTGAAAATAATGGTAAAATAGTGACCTATAAGATAAAAAGTTAGTTATGTGGATGATACGTAGTATTATTCAATTTTATAAAATATATTTTTAATTTTATTAAATTTAAATAACAGATTAATTATTATTTAATAAGAAAGTACAATGAAAAATTATGAAATAAAAATATTTTAATAAATAATATGATTATACAAAATATAATGGTAAACTTGACCAATGATTTATTTAGATACACATGTGAATTTACATTGAATTACGTAATATTAAAATAAACTCAATGTATTAAGTAATTTAAATATAAAAAAACTTGTGACATGGAGAAAGAAAAAAATTAACATTTGAAAATAATGGTAATAATTTGATAGTGACCCGTAAGATAAAAAGTTGTGTGAATGATATGTAATATTATTCAATTTCATAAAATATATTTTTAATTTTTTTAAAGTTAAATAATAGATTAATTAGTATTTAATGGAAAAGTACAATGAAAAATTATGAGATCAAAATATTACAATAAATAATATGATTATACAAAATATAATGGTAAACATGACAAATGATGTATTTAGATACACATGTGAATTTAAATTGAATTATGTAATGTTAAAATAAACTCAATGTATTAAGTAATTTAAATAAAAAAACTTGTGACATGGAGAAAGAAAAAAAATAATTTTTGAAAATAATGGAAATAATTTGATAGTGACCTGTAAGATAAAAGTTAGTTGGGTGAATTAATGTAATATTATTCAATTCATAAAATATATTTTTAATCTTATTAAAGTTAAATAATTGATTAATTAGTATTTTCAATGATAATAAACAAATAGAAAAGATAAAATATTTCCTAAAATGTAAGTTTAAATTGAGATATTAAATTTTAAAGAATCAAATATATTAAAATTCAAATGTATTAAATAATCATATAAAATGAAATGAGAAATGAGAGTGAGAAAAGATAAGTAGTGTAAGATGAGAAAAAAAAATTTAATATGAATTAATGAGAAATTGATAATTGGTGCATGAAATCAAAAAAATTGAAAAAGTTAAGGGTTATTTTGTTAGTTACTAAAATGTCCAAAGTGTATAATAAAATATTTTTTAGAAATGGGCAATTTAGGTAGTTTAGACAATCTTTTAGTATATGTTAGCAGTTGTTTGAAAGAATGTAATATTATTTAATTTCATAAAATATATTTTAAATTTTACTAAAGTTAAATAATAGATTAATTAGTATTTTCAATGATAATAAACAAATAGAAAAGATAAAATATGCCCTAAAATGTTAGTTTAAAATGAGATATTTAATTGCAAAAGAATCAATTATATTAAAATTCACATGTATTAAATAATTATATAAAATGAAAAGAGAAAAGAGAAAGTAGTGTAAGACGACAAAAATAATTTTTTAATTTGGACCAATGAGAAATTGACAATTGGTGTATGAAATCAAAAAAGTTGAAAAAAGTTAATAGTTATTTTGTTAGTTACTAAAATGTCCAAAGTATATAATAAAATATTTTTTAGAAAAGGGCAATTTAGGTAGTTTCGGCAATCTCTTAGTATATGTTAGCAGTTGTGTGAATGAATGTCATATTATTCAATTTCATAAAATATATTTTTAATTTTATTAAAGTTAAATAATAGATTAATTAGTATTTTCAGTGATAATAAACAAATAGAAAAGATAAAATATGTCCTAAAATCTAAGTTTAAAATGAGATATTTAATTGTAAAAAAATCAATTATATTAAAATTTAAATGTATTAAATAATCATATAAAATGAAAAGAGATGAGAGAAAGAAAAGAAAGTAGTGTAAGATGAAAAAAAAGGTTTTTTAATTTGAACCATTGAGAAGTTGACAATTGGTATATGAAATTAAAAAAATTGAAAAAATTAAGGGTTATTTTGTTAGTTATTAAAATGTCCAAAGTATATAGTAAAATATTTTTTTATAAAAGGACAATTTAGATAGTTTGGAAAATCTCTTTGTATATATCAGATAGTAGATAGTAGAATAGTAAATAGTAGATGTAGTATTATTCAATTTCATAAAAATATTTTTAATTTTATTAAAGTTAAATAACAGATTAATTTGTATTTAATAGAAAAATACAATGAAAGTTTATGAAATCAAAATATTACAACAAATAATATGATTATACAAAATATAATGGTAAATTAGTCAAATAATGTATTTATATACACATGACAATTTAAATTGAAGTACGTAATGTTAAAATAAATTCAATATATTAAGTAATTTAATGTTAAAATAAATTCAATATATTAAGTAATTTAATGTTAAAATAAATTCAATATATTAAGTAATTTAAAAAAAAAATTGTGACAAGGAGAAACTTAACTATATTAATTAATCATATATAAATTATTAAATAATCATAAAAAAAATTAAAAATAAAGATATAATTGAAAAAATATATTGTGTTAAAAATAAATAATCATATAGATTTAATTATATTAAATAATCATACAAAAAGAAAATAAAAAACTTGAGATTGAGAAAAAATAATATTTAAAAATAAAGATATGATTCAAAAAAGATATTGTATTGATAGTGACCCTTGAAAAAATAATAACATATATATGATATGAATTTTATTATTTGATATGGTATAAAATATATTTGTATGCACGTGTAAATTTGAAATGAATTATTAAATAAAAATTGAACAGTGATTATGTAAACTCAATTGTATTAAATAATATACACAAAGGAAAAAAAAATTGAATGAAACTAAAATAATTTGAAAATATCACATATAAGTGCAAATGCCAAATTTTTAAATATAAATGTAGAATTTAAAATGATTTATTTAATTATAAAATTAACAATAATCATATAGTGACCCGTGATTAATTTCACGATTAAGTATAATTATTGTTCATTTTATAATTAAATAAATAATTTCAAATTAAGATAATAATTGATTAAATTAAAATAGATATTGTATTGATAGTGACCCATGAGATAAATAATTTTTTAAAGAATAAACTGATAAATTGAATTATGCATAGACCAAACATAATAAAACCGAATAATATAATGAAAATTAAAATAAATTTGAAAAAAATATTTATAAAAGAATTCTTTGAAGTTTTTTTAAAATTATTTATATATTTTTTTAATCAAAATATATATTATTATAAAAATAACTAAAAAAACACTATTATAAATAGCATTTGATGTGATTACTTTTTAATTACAATGCCAAAAAAAACTTGAGATAGAAATGTGACTACATTATTTACAAATATGATAGAAATCAACATTTATGAGAGAGATTGTGAATTTTGTGATGAAGGAGAGAGAAAGAGAAATGTGGAAAGTAATATATGGAGGGTATTTACATGGAGTGTAATTACATGGAGGGTAAAATGATGTTTTAAAAATGGTCAATCAAAACAGAACACTTGTTTGGTTGTTGGGATAGGATATTCAAATTTATGAGATTAATTTGTTAATTACAAAAATGTCCTTTTCATAGTGGGAAAAAAAGACAAATATGGTAGATTGCTCAATTGATTAGTATTAGCTTTATAGTTGATTGATCACTGAGGTTATATTAGGATAAGTATGACGCATCAGCATAACTGAATGTTGAGATATAATATCGTGTTTATCTGATTTGAACAGTGCAATGAATCTAGTACTTCCAAAACCTTTATGAGTGGATGAATTTATATTCTTGAACAAGGTTAGGAGTCATTTTTGAAGGTAGAGAAAAAGCACCAGAAATGGGGGTTTGAATTGTGTTTTTAGAAATTATTATACTTTTGCGTTTTTCTTGAATTTTGATGTGGAAGCAATTAAGCAAGTAAAGAGAACTAATAAAGAACATATATATTTTATACAAATTCACCTTCTTAACCAGGCTACGTCTTGTCCATCCTCCCCAGGTGATTTTTCCTTCAACAAGAACTTAATCCACTAATCATAAAAAATTACAACAAACCTCTAAGAGTCTTAGAAAGACCTCTTAACCCTCTCAAATATTTTGACTAGAAGTCACTTAAGGAATCACAAATTCTAAATAGAAATATTTTGGAGATTACTGGCCAAAACACATAGTTTCTTCTACAACCTGGGGTGCTCTTAACCTCGTAACCATGAGATAAATGATATGCATGTACGTTTATGATAATGTAACTATAAGCCAAAAAGGTTAAAATGTAGAGGGTAAATTTTGGAGTACAATAGCTGTCAAACTTGTTGAAGAATGGAGTCACTTTAAACTTCGATGACAAATGCAAACAAACATTTGACTTCTTGAAGAAAGCATTAACCTCTGTTCCCATTATGCAGCCCCCTGACTGGGCCCTCCCTTTTGAGATTATGTGTGATGCTCCTAATTATGTTGTTAGGGTTGTCCTTGCACAAAGAGTTGACAAGGCTGACCATGTTATTTATTATGCTTCTAGGACTTTAGATTCTGCACAGTCAAATTACACCACCACAGAAAAAGAACTTCTAGTTATTGTTTTTGCTCTTGATAAATTCATATCATATTTTCTAGGTTCTAAGGTTGTTGTTTTTACTGACCATGCAACTTTAAAGTACTTGTTGAAGAAGCTAGAAGCAAAACCGAGATTGATTCGATGGATGTTGTTGCTCCAAGAGTTTAATGTAGAGATTAAAGACAAAAGTGGAGCTGAGAACTTAGTGGCTAATCACTTAAGCAAGATAGAGAGGGATGAAGATCCTTTTCCCATTTAGGATGACTTTCCTGATGAACAACTTTTACTTGTGCATGGGATTACTCCTTGGTTTACTGACATTGTTAATGATCTTGTTGTTGGTGTTTTTCCTACAATGGAATCTAGGTCACAGATTCACAAACTCAAGAGTGAAACCAAATATTATGTTTGGGATGATCCATATCTTTGGAAGTTTGGTAGTGATCAGGTATTTAGGAGATGTGTCCCTGACTATGAGATGAAATCTATTTTGAATTTTTCTCATGCATCTCAAGTAGGGGGACACTTTGGCCCTCAAAGGACTGCAAGAAAACTCATTGACTCAGGTTTCTATTGGCCCACTATTTTTAAGGATGCTTATGAGACTTATCGCTCTTGTAAAAAGTGCCAGATAGGATGTACAACCATCACTCACAAGAGTGAAATGCCTCAGCAACCTATGCTTTTCTCTGAGGTATTTGATGTATAGGGAATCGACTTCATGGGTCCATTTCCTATATCATTTGGTTTTCTTTACATTTTACTTTTTGTTGATTATGTTTCAAAGTGGTGGAAGCTACCCCCACTAGGACTAATGATTCTAGAGTTGTTGCAGAATTTGTCAGATCTAATATCTTTTGCAGGTTTAGAATACCACGAGCTATCATAGGTGACCAAGGCACTCATTTCTGTAAACACACCATGGAAGCTTTGCTCCAGATGTATGGAGTTGTGCATAGAGTATCTACTGCATATCACCCGCAAACAAATTGGCAAGCTAATATCTCAAACAGAGAAATCAAACAGGTTTAAGAGAAAATGGTGCAGCCAAATAGGAAGGACTGGAGCCGCCATCTAGAAGACGCACTTTAGGCTCAAAGAACAGCTTTCAAGACACTCATTGGGATGTCTCCTTATCGACTCGTTTTTGGTAAGGCATGTCATCTTCCTATAGAGATAGAACACCGTGCTTATTAGGCGGTGAAAATTTGTAATTTGGAGATGCAGCAAGCAGGTATTGAAAGAAAAATCCAATTACAACAGCTTGAGGAGCTAGGGATAGAGGCTTATGAAAGCTCTAGGATTTATAAAGAGAAAACTAAGCACTTCCATGATAAAATAATTTCAAGGAAGTAATTCTCTATGGGCCAACAAGTTTCACTATTTAATTTCTGCCTTAAGCTTATGGCTGGGAAACTTCGATCCAAATGGATTGGCCCTTTTGTTGTTACTAATGTTTTCCCTCATGGTGCAGTAGAAATTAAAATTACAAGTACTGACAAAGTTTTAAAGGTCAATGGGCAGCGTCTTAAGTTATTCCACGAAATTTATGTGCCTGAAGATGTTGCCATAGAAGAGCATTCTTTAGGAGTGTCCAACTACACTGCAACTTGACCAGTGAGCACCTTTTTCCTTTTCCCTCACTCTTACTTTATATATATATATATATATATATATATATATATATATATATATATATATATATATATATATATATCTCAGATCTTCTTACGTGTTAATTGTGAAGGTGAGTAAATGTTATATATTTGTGAAAAAATTTGATGCATGAGATAAGTTATTACATATGGTGATATTACCCATATGTTGAAACATATGCAAAACTTTGATGCATGAGATAAGTTATTACATATGGTGACGTTACCCATATATTGAAATGTATACGTGGGGAATTATATGCTCATACATTTCATGGTTACGTGGCTACCAGAGAGGTGTCACGAGGTGCACACTGAAGAGGTGGCACGAGGTGCGTGTCCAAGAGGAAATCACCTTATCCCGAAGTGGATCATTGAGTTTGATTCGTGGATGTTACCCATCACCTTAGTGGCGCTAAACTCTGAATCGATACCACGACCCTTTGCGAAGGGACTAATATTCTGGAATCATGTGCATCAATATATAGACATTTCATTAGGAATGAGTCTTAATTATATTATACGTAGCCATAGAATGAGATCTCTATCCATATATAATGTATCCTCTGGTTATGCTTGTTGCTTCGCTCTTGTATATTTGTTATATTCGAATTGATGGCTCTTTCAGTGGATTGGGTGGGCTATACGCCAATAGATTATGACTCACCCAAGACACGAGGATACACCCCCATCAAAGACGACATAATTTACCTTTCTTGATACATGGACCAACGTGTCTTGGGGTCCAACCCGGACCTAAGACAACTGTTATACACTGAGAACGTGATAGAGACAATTGTTGTCGTGCAACAGGATCTAGAGATCATTATTTCCCTACGAGCTATGAAATTTTCGATCCCACCCTCATTAATCGTCTCCAGCTCCCTCTAAGAGGAGATTGAAGGTTATGAATTATCTACCTACCCTTCAGTCCCACCCGTACCCTCGTACGCCCCAAATGAGGGAGGATAGGCGACCTTTCATGATATATCTATGCCTTCCCCATGCCTAGAGATGTCACTAGGACTAACATCGACTTTCACTTGTGACACTCATCCCATAGACGAGCTCCCCATATTGATCTAGCATACGTGTTGTCACTTGAGTCAGTCGTTGGTGAGGCAGAGGACGACGACACTAAGGAGGATCCCTCTGAGCACAATTATGAGCCCGAATATGATGAGGATGGATGTGATCACACCTTATCAAGTGCTTGTAGTAGTTTGTGCGAAGCCGGTGCAGGTAGTTACTGTGGTTGTCGTTAGGTATCGATTAGCCTAGTTAGGGAAGGGAGTACAAGAGGTGGTATGAGTATTTAGTACTGGGTGGCGGATTCCTATGACATTACTGCATGGTCCAAAATTTTCTCCTTGGGGAAGCTCTCCTACGTGAGTGTCTGCCGAGGACTTCATTTATGCCATTTTATGGTTTGTATCATAACCATTATCTTCACTTTATATTGCATGACGCTTTATCTCCTATATGTGTAGAGGCAAAAACAATGAGTGTAAGCCATTAAATTAACTTAACTCAAAAAAGAAACAACAGAGTCGCCACCGTGCTTTTATTTTATCCAAAGGACTAGGAAAAATAGTGAATAAAATCTTTAAAAAAACTTAGAGATTTGGTACCGGGGTTAGTTATGCTAAGGATTAGGCACGCAAAGCATCTACGGTACTCCATAGGAACCTTTTTTTTTGTTGAAAATTTGTATATGTATGCTAAAAAAGAGGTATATGTACAAAATGGATGGAGGGGTGAGAAAAAAGAAGTATTTTTTATAATTTTTGATTTGATGGATCTTCTAATGAGTTTCAGGCCTACATACTAACAATGTGTAATGTTGAAATCAAAATCCAATGTAGTTCGGGTAAAAGTGACTAAAATTGTGTGTTGGTTGATTTTAAGGAAAAAAATGTTTTTTAGAGGAAAGCCACAAAGGGCTCAAAAAGTTTGAATGAGGTTAGGTGTTTTTTAGTCTTATGAAAAATGGTTAAAGTATTATTAAATAAATTGAAAATTTATTAAGAAAAGGAGTTTGGAAAAATACATGGACCTAAGTCCAACTTTTTTATAAAAGCGGTTCGAGTTTGAAAACCAAGAATCCTTTGGAAAAGAGAGAGAAGATTTTGAAAATTAAAGAATATGGGATGAGATGAAGAGGCTAACCTAAGTGCATAAAATAAAAGGTAAGGGTAAAGAAATATCTAACCGGGTGAGAAAGCTAGTACTTGACATCAAAAGGCCAGTACCATATCTCATCCTTTGGATTACCACACAAGCAACAAATAACAAAACAAAAAAATCAAGCTTTAGATAAATCAATATCTCAGATGAATTCATGTCTCAAGACAAACGGGAAGAGTAACGATTGTATTTGGAGGAAATCCACTGGTAATCAAGTATAAACAGAATAACCTGCATACAAAGATAATAACCAAGCAAGACAGAGTAACACGAAGGGCACATAAATCTCTGAACTGAAGTAGAGGTCCTAATCCTAAGTCCAAAAGTCAAACTCCGAGCATAGGGATAGTAACCAAGTCCAATCAAAAATTTTTTATGTTTAAGTTAAATTATTAGATATTTTGAAAAAGGAAAATACAGCTCAAGTGAGCAAATTCAAAATGACAAGAAAATAAAGTGCTCAAATGAGCAAAGAAAAAAATGACATGAAATGTAAATGCTAAAAGTGAAGTGAATAAAGTAAAAGCGGAAAAATAAAGGGCATAAAATAAAAGCGTAAAGTAAAGTTAATTGTTAGTAATTAGTCGTTAGTAAGGTGATCATCTAGAAGCTTGCGCATGAAGACATTCTAGAAGCTTGATAGAATCAACGCGACCGCACGACAAATTTCAATTGCTTTTTGTCAAGTATATCATCGAATTGTCAGTTGTTAGTAAGGTTAGCAAGATGACCATCTTGAAACTTGTCAAGTATATCATCGATTTTGGAACAATCACCACTTGATCAAAGATGATTGAGATTTCAATTGGACAAGGTTAGTGAAAACTTGCCAGAAGCTTGATTAAAAAATCATAGCGACCACACGACAAGCATCACAGGTGTTGGACCAAAATCAAAGCTCAAGTCATCTTTTGGGGATTTTGTTTGAACATTAAAGCTCATGCCACCAATTGATCACTTTTCCAATTCGGGACAAAAACAAAAAAGAATAAGATGAAGAAAAGGGAACAAGCTTCAAAGTCAACAATGCATCAGATGAATTTATCTGGTCTAACTTCGTCAAAATCAACCAACTATCTTGGTGGATTTAGCCAAGAGGCCTATCAACACCTAAGTTCCGTTGATGTTTAGGAGGTCTATGACTCCAAATAAATTCAAACATCAACAAAGTAAAAAAAAATAATGCAATTAAAATAACAAATAAAATGTATTTTGAAATTAATGAAAGCAAATCAAAAATTGTCAAAAATAGAAAAATTAGAAATAAAAATAAAATGAGGTCACCAATATTTGTCAAATGACTATTGAATCCTTCCATAAGTTTTTTCAGAATTTTTAAATATCAAAAAAGTATTTTAAAACAATTAAAAACACTAAGTAAAAGAGAAAAATCATAAAAAATATCAAATCTGAAAATAAAATTATGAAAAAATAAAAATAAAAAAGATAATATTTGAAAATATTTTTATGAATTTTTTCATAATTATTTTGTCAAAAATGAATTTTCTATGATTTTTTGAAGTTTAAAACATTTAAAATATAAAATCAGAAAATATAATAAAAAACCAAAAAATATGGACCATTAGATTACAGTCAAAATGCGTTAGTAAGCTATTCCAATGGATCGATGGTGAATTACACTGGTTTTCACACTAGATTACAAATTTAAAAAATAAAACAAGAAATAATGTCACGCGTTGGATCGATGCTGACTCACAAAAGTAATCAAATCCAATGGCTCTTATAACACGCGCACGATACATCCAACACACCGGATCCAGTTTGAAAAAATTACATGTCACGCTATCATTGGTTGAAGACAGACACGTAGGTCGTCTTCAACCTCCAGCCATCCTCAATTCGTTTCATAAAGTGGGAAATAAATTTCTCAGACCGGTGTCATTCGCTTTGTCTCTCCAATACGATTCTAATGGTACCATCGCGAAAAATTTATTTCACCTGTACCATGATCAATTTGAGAAAAAGCATGAAAATAATGAGCACTTTTTTTTCAGAAACTCAGAGTCAATTCTCAATGAAAATGCAAACGATGAAGATCACAAGGATCAGGGAGATCATGAGAATGCAATTGTGCTTGATTTGAAACGATTTGGTCACAAATCCTACCTGAATGGAGTTCACTTTCAGAGCTCTGAAACTTGACTTGGATAACACGATTCAGGGAGTTTCAAGGCATGATTCTTGTTCTGTTAGCTTTAGTGAAGTTCAAGGAAGAAGAATGAATGGTTAATTTCAAACTGGAAGGGCTTTAAGAGTGAAAACGAAGTTGCAGAAATGTGAGGTTTGGAGTGAGTTTGGCAGTGATTTTCTGACTCTCAAAGCTTGAGGAAATGAGTGAGTAATGATCCTCTATTTATAAGAGAATTAATGGTAATGAAAATGAGAAGGAATTATGGTGAAATCGTGCAAACCAAGTTAATTCGTGTAGTGTGAAATGTGTGACTTGCACAAGACCAACTGTGATACGGTGAACTGACTTTGTAGGATTTTTGTATCCAAATATGCGGATAGCAAGAGTCGCCACCGACTTTTATTTTTATCCAATTAAGGGAAGGTAAAAGTAACAGAAAAAGACCTTCGTTAGATTCTGAGTTCGGGAGAATGGTTATGAAAAGGGAAGGTATTAGCACCCCTTTCCATCCGCAGTTTATTCTACGGGCTCTTAGTTGCTCTAGATCACTTTTTAAAATTTGCTTTTTGTGTGTTTGACAAAAATGTTTTGAAAAAGGCATTTCGCTTTGACTTTGTAATGACTCATGTAGGAGTGTATACAAAGTGTTCGGAAATGTTTGTTTGTTTTGAAAAGAATTTGAACTTTGAAGAAAGTGTGTGGTGTGAAAAGCATTTGATAGAGCAAGCAACTAAGAGACTTATTTACCCACTCAGAATTGGTCGTTTTCGTATTTCTACGTTCCTTTAGAATAGCGCTAGCCATACCATTAGTTAGTAGGTAGCTCCATTCATTGGATGTAAGCGGGACATTCGAAGGGACATCGGATGGTCATAGAAAGCAACTTGTAGGAAGTATCCTAGCACATATCGAAGGGACTATCATCATTTTTCGTAGGCGACAATCGAGGGTCAAGATCATGTATTCGGAAGCGACATCGTGGGTCTTATGATCTTTGTATCGAAGGGACTATGATGATTTGTTTGGAAGGCAACGGTGCTAGAATACCTCTACGTTCGAGGAACATGACCATTTTGAATCAAAGGCATCGAGAGAGAATTACCCTAAGGGGTGCGTGTGTGAGAGAAGTGTGTCAAATTCAAATATTTTATCTTGAAGATTAGTGTGAGCTATGTCCAATTATTATCTTTCCATACACGCCTAGTTACTAACAGTTTATAGGGTGCGGAAATTAAAATGCGGAATGTAAAATGCGGAAAGGTAAACCTACGCTATTACATGGCTTTGGGGCAGATACATAATTAGGAGTGCGGAAAGTAAAAGTCATAAATTAAACTATTACAACCCATGAGAAATTACATTATTGAAAAGTAAAATAAAAACGGAAGAATCGTCTGAATCGGATCAACCTGTGAAAGGATAAGAAAATCGGAAAATGCAATATGAATCGAACAAGAGAAAAAATGTTAGAAAAATGCAAGTTTTGATATGGAAAAATTAATACATGCTGGAAATAAGATAAATAAGTTAAAATAATTTTTTGGGATTTTTTAGAAAAGATTTAATAATTAAAATGCAATTAAAAGTGATTTAAATGCTAAAATAAAAATAAAATAAATATGCATGCAAAAATTATATTTTTTAATTTATTAAATTAAATAAAGGTTTTTATGAAAATAATGTAAAAAGAAAAAATGTTTTTGGTAATTTTTTAATGCAGAATAAAAAAATATGAAAAGAATTAAAATTGAATGAAAATATTGAAATAATGAAAATATGAAAATAATTGAGTTTGTGAAAAAAGAAACAAACATTGGTCTTGCCAGGATTCGAACTGGAGACCTTATGTTCAAACTTTGAATCCCCTTGCCTTTGCCATCTGAGCTACGTTGCTTCACTGTTGGAAAACCGGATCGAGTAGAAGAAAGACAAGTGTCGCTCCCTGAAGCTCCAGACCGCGCGCGAAGCTTCATCGTCCCCGATTCAAATTTTCAAAGCTAGCGTCGGCTGTTCTTCGACGCTATGTCCCTGGCTAATTCAAAAAATCAAGCAAACATAATATAAATAAATTCTAAGGCCATGGTTCGATTCCTTGAAGCATTCCGAACACGCTGGTATGGGTCTTGAGGTCCAATTTTTCCTAATAAGAGGAACCCTAAAACGGCATAGGAAACCCTAATCATGGGGAAACACGATTCCGGCCATGGAAATTCAATTGGATTGCCCAGAAAGTTTGGAAACTTGATTCTAATCACAAACAAACAATCAAAACAAGTTAATAATGCATGAATGTTAGAAATCGAATTTGGAAAAAGTTTGACAAACCGAAATCTGATTTGCTCGATTCTTGATGTTTTTGAATGATATAAGAGTCTGGATCGACTCTAAAGACCTCAAGGAATGCAATGGAATCCTCAAAATCGGCTGTGGATGGCTGGAACTAGAATTGCAAGTTGCTTCAAGAACACGAAATTTTGATTTTAGGTTAGGGTTTCTGGAGCAATTTTTTCCTCTTTTCTTGATAGGTATGCATCATATATTTATACAGGATGGCTTTGGAATGGTTTTTGGAAAGAATTGATCAACATTCAATGGAAATCAAATTTTGATATTCTCATGAAATCAAATTTTCAAATTTTGTCCAATTTCAATCCAATCTTGCCAAATTTGATTTAATTTCGAAATTGCTGGCATTTATGGGTTGATTGGATCACAAGAAAGCAATAAAAATCAATCTTCCAATTAATTTTGATTTTATAATTTATTTTAAGATTTAATTTGCATTTAAATAAATAAATTACAAATTAAATAGAAAAATAAATCAAAAATTCGTGGCATTGGGCTTGGATATTCCTAATTGCATGAGGAACAAGTTAGGATGAAGAAAAATAGGCCCATTTGCAAAAGATTTGATTTTTGAAGTATCTCTTTTGTGCATTCTTCCAAAATTGCCCAACTTGTGAATGGTGTAACTTGCTCAATTTTCCACATTTTGAGTGTTCTTGGACTTTTGGAAAGCTCTAAGAGTCCTATAAACAATGTCTTTGGTCTCATATCAATTGAGTTACCATGCTCAATATATCTTCAAATAAAAAGTTGACTTTTGTTGACTTTGAAAATGACCTGTAATGTTTTGAGCTATACCTCTCAAATGAAGCATTTTTTGGACATTCTTGTGAGACATGAAGTTGTAGAGAATTGAATTTCCTTCAAAATGAGCTTTGGTGGGAAAATTTATGAGAAAGTATGAGAAAGTTATGATCAGTCAAAGTTCAGTTGACTTTTCATCTAGAAACCCTAATTTAGAAAGTTTGACTTTTGAGCAAATTTTGAGTTTTCTTGATGAATCATGATCAACCCTTGATCAAATGATGAATGTAACTCCAAAATGAGGATGTTGACCAAAAATCAGAAGTTTTGACTGTATGTTGACCATAGTTGACTTTTTGTCCAATACACCCGATTTTCAACCATCTGAGCAATTGTCTGAGGAAACTTGACTTGTGAAGCTTGAAACTTGACATGGAGAATCTTTGAAGCATATGAGGAGGCATGGAGGCCTTTGGAGATGTTGGAAATCCACCTCGACTTGAGAGATACCAAACCCTAGTTTGGGTTGATTGTCTAGGAGAGAGTTTGTCTGATCAACTCTTGAGGAATCCTTGAGCATAGATGTATGAAATCTTTTGAGTAGTTGGAGGGCAAATTTTGGGGTATGACAGCTGCCCCTGTTCAATCTTCTTGTACTGGAAGGTTAGATTGACATGCTTGTCTTTCGCGACCTGAAGGTAGAAGATGATTGAACACTCGAGTACACCTGAAAATTTGCACTCGCTATTGGCTGACGATGCGGGAATGGGCTTACAGATGCCATTTGGAGAAGTTGGAGGCTTCGCTGGGGAACGAGTCGTATGCTAGACTCGAGATTGTTAATAGGAGAGCTGACGGAGATGGGCTTAAATGCCATCTAGAAAGGTTGATGCTGGGGAGTGAGTCGCATGTTAGACTCTGTAGATGTTCCTGGAACGGAGGAGATGGGCTTAAGATGCCATCCGGGAGTCGACGTTAGACTTCGTGTTCACTTTGAATGAAGTTATTGGTCTGTATTGATTTTTAACCATATATGCAGCATTCTGAAAGTGAAGAAATGTTGACAAGTTAGTCGGAGATGGGCTTAAGATACCATCCAAGGCAACTGAGTCGTCGCCGACTCATTCTTGATAATAAGGAATCGAATAAATCTTTGTGTTGATTACTCGAGGGAGATTGTAGTTGGCAAAATGTGGATAGCTTCCTGTTGTGCATCGGTGTTGATCCATTGCGTTATCGGAGGATAACCGAGGTGGTCTTTGGATAGTTTTCCGTCGGTTCGGGCTTAATCTGGACCATCGTCGGAGGCGGTCTTCGGATAGTTTTCCGTCGGCTCGGGCTTAATCTGGACCTTTTGCGGGCGGTCGATAGTTTTCCGGGCTCGGGCTTAATCTGGACTGTTTGCGTCGGTGACTGTTTGGAGAAAACAAGAGAAACTTTGATAGAATATTTGTTAGTCTTATGCAAAGTATGACACATGACAGTGTATATGAATGACATATGCATGAATTATGACTTTATGAGAAATGTATGAATGATAGATGTTGTGATATTTCAAAACATATCCATCTTGAAGAAGATGCGGATGTTCTGCTTGAAGATTTCTGACTTCCGCTTGGGGAATTGTGTAGGTGAGAACCCCGCTGAAGGAAAGATATCTGGATTTCTCCGATGCACTATCTGACCAAGTCTTGGGCCTAGATATTGTTGAGGAAGGAAAAGATTTGAGAAGCTCGTTGTCGGAGATCTCATAGACCCTGCTGAGGAGAGTCTGAGAGGCGATCTGTTGGGGACCTTGTATGTAGATCCTGCTGAGGAAATTTAAGAGGCGCTCTACTGGGGATTCTGAGTGTAGATCTCGCCGGAGAGCATTTGATAGTTGTCGGGAGACCGGGTTGGAAGAGTCTGGAGCCCGTTGTAATCTCTGGCTGGGGGATAAAGGGTGTATGTTTCCTCCGATGCACTATCTGACCAAGTCTTGGGTCCGGATACCGCTGCTGGGAGCAGGGGGAGGATTGAGAAATATCCGCTGGGGATGAAGTGTTACCGCTGAGACGATGTAACGTTGCTCGGTTGAGTGGAATCACCTTGTGGATTAACATATACTCCGTTGGGGAAGGTGTGTTGTGAGTGACACCTTTATGCTCTGTGGGGAACTATTTGTTGACTTTCGTCGTCATCCCAATTCCTGGAACCTGTAGTAAGTACTTTTGAATGTTCACTTTTCGTATGTTTGTGATTAGATTCTTATTGTCAAATGCGTATAATCATTCAAAACAAACGTTGGACTTATTGCAAACAACAACAGTGAAAATTGTAAAGAGAAAGAACTTGTATTTATTTGAAATGTGGCGTATGGCCAAGTAGTTTTGTACACAAGAAAGGTAAAAAGCCATGCGGAAACAATCTCGTTAAGTTCCAACTATGCTAGTACTCATATATTTCGACTATCTCATCTCCTTGCTGTCAGTAGAAAGTGAGTGAACTGATCTTCGCCATTTGAACCTTGAATGCTGATAGTAATCTGGAAGCAGGTGATCTGAAAGAGACATAGTCGTACGCTTAAATCCCTAACTTTTGCCTAGACCGCCCTTTCGGGTTTCATCGGATACCTTTTTGCCCAAGTCGCCTTTTCGGTTTTCGACTTGGTGTACATGTTTTGCATATATCCTTAATTTTTGCCCGAACCTTTTGGTTCGCCAGATGCCCTTATTTTTGCCTAGGCCGACCTAGCGGGTCACTTTATGCGTAGTATTTTTGACTATGTCTGCGTTCACGGTGTGGGAAGTCTTCACCATCCATGGTGCTAAGTATCATAGCTCCGGGAAAATCGTCTTGACTACAAATGGTCCCTCATAGGTGGGAGTCCATTTGCCTCGGATCACCTTGTGGAAGAATGATGCGCTTGACTACTAGATCACCAACTTGGTAGACTCGGTGTCGACCTTCTTGTTAAATGCTCGATCATTCGCTCGATAAATCGTCCATGGCGTATGGACGAGTCGTTTCTCATCAATCAAGTTAATGGTCAAGGCGAGTCGGACCCAATCGTCTTCGCTAACTCGCCTCTGGAGGACTCGTTGAGGGTATCCGAACCTCAATGGGTAAGACGGCTTCCATACCGTATACGAGAGAGAAGGGGTTGCCCTGTTGATGTTCGTCTTTGTGCGATAACCATGAAGAGCAAATGGTAACATCTCATGCCAATCCTTGTAAGTCACGGTCATCTTCAGATAATCAACTAGTAAAACATCTTCATCGGAAATTGAACGCATAGATCGATAGTCATCTACGGCTTGATGAGCCAAATGATCGGCTACTACACTTCCTTTGATCGCTTCGAGAAGTGTCTTGGATGTCATATTCGGTCAAGATCATTTGCCATCTTGCTATTCTTCCGGAGAGGTTTCTCAAAGATGTATTTTATCGGATCCATATTAGAAATCAACAAGGTAGTGTGAGTCAACATATCTGTCTTAGTCGTGAGCCAAAGCGTTGCAAGTTTTCTCGGTGAGTATCTTGTTTCACTCGGTAAACTTTTGCTAAGGTAGTATATTGCATGCTCTTTTCGACTGACTCGTCATGTTTCCCAACACACACCCCATTGAGTTCTCTAACATCAAGTACATGATAAGAGGTCTTCCTTCGGGCGGCATCGGGATAGGAGGATTCAGGTACTCCTTAATTTTGTCAAAAGCGATCGGCAATCGCGCTCCATTCCACTACTTGATCTTTCTTTAATAACTTGAAGATTGGCTCACAAGTAGCGATTAAGTGTGCAATGAATCGCAATGTAATTCAATCGCCCAAGAAACCTCGACTTCCTTCTGTGGGGGTGGCATCTCTTGAATGGCTCTAACCTTGGCGGGTCAACCTCATTACCTCTTCTGACGACAAACCCTAGGAGTTTTCGGATCGACTCCAAGGTGCACTTGTTGGGATTAAGTCTCGATGTACTTCTTCATCAAATAGTTTCGCAAATGATCAAGATGTTCTTCTTGCGTGATCGAGCTATCATGTCGTCGACGTAGACCTCTATCTCGTGATGAATCATGTCATGAAATAATGTTACCATAGCACGCGATAAGTGGCGCTGCGTTCTTCATCGAGCGGCATAACCTTGTAGTGCCCCAGTGTAACAAAAGTAGTCTTCTCCATGTCTTCGGGAGCCATTTTAATCTGATTGTAACCGGAGAAACCATCCATGAAGGAGAAAACCTTGTGCTGAGCGGTGTTATCAACCAGAACATCAATATGAGGAAGTGGAAAGTCATCTTTCGGACTTGCTTTGTTCGGATCTCGTAATCCACACACATTCGTACCTTACCATCCTTCTTAGGTACGGGTACCACATTAGCAACCGGGGATAGGAAGGCTAGGAAACCAGCGTTGAAGCTTCATAACTTCGGCTTTGATTTTCTCGACATCTCGGGACGCGTGCGAACCTTTCATTTGGGAAAACCTTCTTTTGAATCGGTGTACCACAATATCAATGTCCAAACCAGGCATGTCCTCGCGACCAAGCAAAACCTCAATATAGTCTCGTAGCATCCGAACCAACCTTTCTTTAACACTGCTCAAGACCCGCTCCTATCTTGATCTCTTTTCTCTTCGTCGCCCAATTCACAACCTCAACTTGCTCTTCGTGTGGTCATAACTCGCTCTTGTTGTTCGGCAAGTTCTCCGGCACTTCACAATCTTCCTCACTTTCGTCTTGGGTAGATCGGATTATCGAGTCATATTTAGCACTAGCATAGCATTATTAACGAGATTCGAGTGATTCGCATGTATCACGTGGGTGTGTGTAAGAAACACATAGCTTTTGAAGGGGTGATAAAGTAAAAGAAAGAAAACAAACAATTGAATGCAAAAGTCCAACGAATTTATTGAATGAAAATACGCAAACAACGGATAATAACCTCGAGCGAGCCATGATGCCGGGCAAGGCACTAGGCTTTCAAAGTTTATTGTTCAAAACATAAAGAAATACGAAAAGCAAAACAAAACAAGAGCAATTAAAGGAGATTGGTATGACGTCTTGATCTTCCAATTCTTGAGCCCATGATCCGAGTTGGGAAGATCCACTTGCGATGTCGAAGTCGTTGTCGTGCGTCTATGGCATGGATTCCACTCTGACTGATGCGGAAAGGAAGTTGGCCGGCACGTTCACGGCGTATCATCTTCTGACCTTTGATGGTGAAGCCTAAACCAGTCTTGTCAGATTTGAACGGAAGATCAGGGAGCTGTCCCCAAATAGCACTACCTCCTTGTTCAATAGTAGCTTGAGCATCTTTCAATGAGGCCATCCTAGGCGGAACTTGTGCAACTTTGGGAGAGTCAACAGGCACGATTCTGGGTATTGTTTCAAAAGCTTGGCAGGGCGTTTCGAAGAATTCACCCTCCATCTTGAGATAGCGGAATGACTGTAGATGACTGACCATATACTCTTCTTCACCACATACTGTGACAACCTTTCCTTTCACTGGGTATTTCAGTTTCTGATGTAAGGTAGAAATGCGCCCATGTATCCAGGCGTCAAGTAGGCAAGAGTAAGCAGGACGGATGTCCATGACAAAGAAAGTGGAGTCAAAAGTCTGGGAACCGACTTTAACAGGCAGAGTGAGCTCTCCAAGTACTGTTCGCTTAGAACCATCAAAAGCTCTTACAATAATGTCACTGGGTCTCAGAACCAACCCTTCGACATCAAGTCGATCAAAAGCAGTCTTCGGAAGGATATTCAGAGCAGAACCGGTATCTACTAAAACATGAGACAGTGTAGTTCCCTTGCATTCAACAGAGATGTGCAAGGCTTTGTTATGTTTCTTTCCGGCAGGAGTCAAATCAGCATCAGAGAAGCCTAGGCCGTCGTTGGCAGCCAGGCTAGCAATACAAACTTCGAACTGGTCGGTGGTAGTGACTTGCGGTACATGAGCATTCTTCAGAAACTTCTCCAAGGCATTAGCATGAGCCTCGGAGCATAAGAGCAGAGCAAGCATGGAGATCTTGGACGGAGTCTGTCCCAATTGTTCCACAACATTGTAGTCACTCTTCTTGATAATCTTCAGAATTTCCTCCATTTCTTGTTTGGAGGTGTCTTTAGTAACTTCCTTTGGTACTTCTGGTTGAGCAGGATGAGTCACTGGTTCTTTCCTCTAGCTGGGGATATTGATTGAGTAGTGGAATGCGTGGAGTCGCATGTCTTTTGGAGGAGAGATATCGGAGAGAATACTCTTCCGTTCGTCACCTTGGATCCGTGATGTTGTCAATGTCGAATAGAAACTTCAATGGTAAGATCTTCAATAGTCAGAGGGTCTTGTTTGACACCATGATAGTAAACATCAGCTCCATAATTCCAAGGGATAGCCTTGTTAGAGGAATATGGAACAGGTCTTGGAGAAGTGATGATGAGAGGTGCCACTAGGCACGGGATCAGCAGAGGAAATGCTTATTGTGTTAATATCAGCATAGTCTTTAGGGAAATCGTCACCCCATCCGGTCGCTTTAACATCTTCAATAGGAATCTTGTAACTATCGTGACGTGTACTTCACCATGTAATCATATTTTCCACTTGGCTGCCCAAGGTATCCCACAGATGGTGCAGTTGTTCGCATTGTCAATCTTCAACTTAGACATTTCTTCACACTTACGCACGGTGGTTTCGAAATAGTATCTCACGGTTGTCCATCATGCACCGAAGCGTCTTCTCACCAAGCACAACCATCAGTGCAGACGGGCACCAACGACAATCCTCCGGCATCTGGATTGACAGCTTGCAACAAATTCTTCTTAATCATCGAGGAATGGTCAAGTCATCTATGTTGAAAACATAAGTATCGTCACCAACAACATTGGAACTCTTGTCATGGTTAGGCATAGGAGCATTGATCACATTCGGTCTCAGGAGGATCAAACTCAATCGCTTAGCTTCAATCATATCTTGAATCTTGTTCTTGAGCCCAACAATTGTCGTGTCGTGCCTGGCTATTGGAATGGTAAGCACACTTAGCATTAGGATTGTACTTGAGAGGAAGTGTTGACATTCGAGGAGGATCCTCAAGGTAATCAACTCTGCGTTCAACATGTGTTGCAAGGCTTGCGACAAAGGCATGTTGATCTTCGTAATCTTCGTGGCGCGTTACGCTCACGCGTTGTCTCGGAGGTTGTCTTGATGTAGGATTGGAGATCACAACCGCCCCCATTGAGCGGTCGGTCTTGGCTCGGCTTTTCGACCATACACATTAGCTTCTTTCTTACCACCAAAGGATCTCTTTGGAGCATTTGAAGATGTCTCTACAGAATCTTCCACTCTTGATACCACTTCATACGCTTTGTCAATATCATTCGGTGAATCCAGATGAAGAATTTCCAATCGATGATTGAAGAATGGGCTGTCGGTGTTCCCATAAACATATCAACCAACTCCCTATTGGACAAGGGTGGTTGAACTCACGCTAGATCTCTCCACTCGAGCATACTCTTTGAACTTCTCGTCACGACCCATAGACATGCTTTGTAGTTGCATGCAGTGGGTGTCAATTCAGCATTGTACTCATATTGTCTGTAGAAAGCATCAGCTAAGTCACTCCAAGTGCGGATACGGTCATTCTCTAGCTGATAGTACCATTCCAACTGGGTTCCGGACAAACTCTCTTGAAAATAGTGCATCCACAACTTTCGTCATCGGTGTGGGGATTGATCTTGGACATAGGACTTCAAATGCAGCTTAGGGCAAGACATCCCATCATACTTGGCAAAAGTAGGAACTTTGAACTTGGGAGGAATCACAACACCAGGGACAAGACTCAGATCATCAAAGTTCAGCCCGGACATTTTCAAGCTTTCCACACAGACGGTCTTGAGTTGTTTGTACTTGTCATCTTCATCAGTGTTGGCTATAATCGAATGATCCTCTCCTCCTTTCTTTGGTTCACGTTGATCACCTTCATCACCCTTGGTACTCCCCGGTATGGACACTTCCTTGAGAGCTCGTCTGGTGACCACCTTAGGACCCCTTTGAAACGTCTACCCATGTTGAGGAGACCAACAACCTTCTTCTTCTTGTTGATGAGCTTCTTGATCTTCTTGGCCTTGGACCAAGTGGTGAACATCTCTTGAGCATTCGAGCACAGGATCTTTGACATTCAAGAGCCATTTCGCTAAAATAAATAGCGAGCAAATGAGAAAACCAATCTCCAATGTACCTGTGATGCAATGTTATGATATGATATGCAATGTTTATGCGAATGCAATGCAATGTTTTCAAGGACCTAAGAGATTTAAATTTGTTAAACAAGCAATGAGCAAACATTTATTAGTACTTCTTTTTATTATTCCTCTTTTTTCTTTTTAAGTACAAGAGATAGTCCAAAACAATAAAAGAAAAGCATAAAAATCCTAAAGCTCTAAGTCTCCCATGGGTGCTTCCTCTTGGTGCCGATGTAAGCGTTGATATTTCGCTCCTCATGAAGTAGCTTGGTCAACTCTAGAACTTTCTTCTCACTTGCATAACACTGAGCTTCAAAGGTATCCCTTTCTTCCTTTAGTTGAATCCAGGATCTCTTCAAGTCTTCAAGATCAGTAGGCATGTCAGGATGGAGAATACGTCACCTATAGCAGGTTCCATAATTCTTGGTAAAGCAGTGAATGGCATCATGAGGTTTTGAGCTCGAGCTCGCACCCATTTGAGGTAAGGTTCCCAAGGAATGGAGTTCGGTGCCCCAAAGTCTTGGTATCGATCTTCTTTACCATGCCCCAAGCATGTATGAACCTTTCGGTAATTCGGAGATGGTTGTAGTCGAACACAACATCTTGGAGAAGCATATCATGTGGACCATCTCTTGGGCAAAACCAAACCGTAGAGCTAAGGAAGGGTTGTAAGTAATACCTCCCCTTATACCAAGTAGTGGTACATTAGGGAATTCTCCATAACGCTCAATGAATGTGAAGTCCTTTTGAGAGAAAAGGCTCCAACGGATATCTGAATGAGAGAGTGACATCAATCTTTGAGACCATCTCAACCTTTGTTCGTTCTTCAAAACTGATGGAGGAAGGTGCGAAATAAACCACCTTGAAAGTAACGGGACACAACACATGAGAGTTCCTTGTCTCTTAGTAGTACGAGTGTGGAGAGAATGTAGGATGTCTCCAAGTAAAGTAGGCACTGGATTGCGGGTAAGGAACAACTTGATGGCATTGATATCGATGAACTGATCCGAGTTAGGAAATAGAACCAAACCATAAATTAGCAAGGCCACAATGTTTTCAAATGCATGGAAACTCATAACTTTGAGGAATTCTCGGGCTTTCTTAATTAGGAACTTGGCAAGTAAACCCTTAACTCCACTTCTAGTTTCCCAATTGGCTTCAATGTCTGAGCGCTTAAGATGTAAGGCTGATGCGATGTCTTCGAACTTAGGAACCTTTTCTAAACCGGTGAATGGAATTTGATCAAGAATAGGTATCCCAAGTAGCTTAGAGAATTCTTCCAAGGTAGGAACCAACTGATAATCTGGAAAGGTAAAGCAATGGTGTTTCGGATCAAAGAACTGGAATAGGACATGCATCATATCTTCTTCAAAACCGGAGATAACCAAATCAAGTAGATAACCATGTCTTTTGATGAACTGAGCATGGTCGGGAATTTCTAAAACCAATTCTTTGAGTTGAGAAGGGATACCCATGAAGTTGATTCGGATAGTCTTTCTAGAAGCCATAATCCCTACAAAATAGAGCAAAGATAAATCCCTAGTTAGAAATGATATGCAATGCAAATGATGTCATGATGTCATGTTTAGCACACACAAACAATTCACACAATGAGCCTAGGTTTAAGGCTTGCAAGAGGTATAGGTGATTACCCTACCAAAAGTTTGAGTTGGTTCATCCTGTCCTATAATAGTAACCGGTTCTAGGAATCTCACATCACGATCTTTCTGAGGCGCTTATTTCAATACGACGGCCAAGTGGTCGATCGAAAATGTCCCAAAAGTCTAATCTCAATGAGCGTAGCATCGAGTATCAACCAACCTCGGTCTACACCAAAGCCGGCCATCTCACTACCTTCTAATGGCCAAGATGGGTCAATTAAGGTTCTAAAAGTTTAGTTAGCGCTTGATGACACCACGCAAGCCAAATACTATCTTCAACTTGGGAATGAAGAGTATCGGGACAACCAAAGTGTCACGCTAACGTAGCCATCATGTTGACCGTTTAGTTATACGTCTAGCGGTCGCGATGATCTAATGCCACTTACCTAAAAGGAAACCGGATCCGGGTGTAGGATCCCCCAACAATATAATACCCAAGCAACCCTTAAAGATAAAGCATACAATTCAAAGCAATAAAGGTTATCTAGAAATCCCTAAGGCAATTCTCTCTTTAGGGTCCGTCCCAGAGTCGCCATTACGTGATACGGTGAACCCGACTTTGTAGGATTTTGTATCCAAATGTGCGGATAGCAAGAGTCGCCACCGACTTTTATTTTATCCAATTAAGGGAAGGTAAAAGTAATGAAAAAGACCTTCGTTAGATTACGAGTTCGGAGAATGGTTATGAAAAGGGAAGGTATTAGCACCCTTTCCATCTGCAGATTTATTCTTAGTTGCTCTAGATCACTTTTTAAAATTTGCTTTTGTGTGTTTGACAAAATGTTTTGAAAAAGGCATTTCGCTTTGACTTTGTAATGACTCATGTAGGAGTGTATACAAAGTGTTCGGAAATGTTTGTTTGTTTTGAAAAGAATTTGAACTTTGAAGAAAGTGTGGGGTGTGAAAAGCATTTGATAGAGCAAGCAACTAAGAGACTTATTTACCCACTCAGAATTGGTCGTTTTCGTATTTCTACGTTCCTTTAGAATAGCGCTAGCCATACCATTAGTTAGTAGGTAGCTCCATTCATTGGATGTAAGCGGGACATTGAAGGACATCGGATGGTCATAGAAAGCAACTTGTAGGAAGTATCCTAGCACATATCGAAGGACTATCATCATTTTCGTGGCGACAATCGAGGGTCAAGATCATGTATTCGGAGCGACATCGTGGGTCTTATGATCTTTGTATCGAAGGGACTATGATGATTTGTTTGGAAGGCAGGTGCTAGAATACCTCTACGTTCGAGGAACATGACCATTTTGAATCGAAGGCATCGAGAGAATTACCCTAAGGGTGCGTGTGTGAGAAGTGTGTCAAATTCAGATATTTTATCTTGAAGATTAGTGTGAGCTATGTCCAATTATTATCTTTCCATACACGCCTAGTTACTAACAGTTTATAGGGTGCGGAAATTAAAATGCGGAATGTAAAATGCGGAAAGGTAAACCTACGCTATTACATGGCTTTGGGGCAGATACATAATTAGGAGTGCGGAAAGTAAAAGTCATAAATTAAACTATTACAACCCATGAGAAATTACATTATTGAAAAGTAAAATAAAAACGGAAGAATCGTCTGAATCGGATCAACCTGTGAAAGGATAAGAAAATCGGAAAATGCAATATGAATCGAACAAGAGAAAAAATGTTAGAAAAATGCAAGTTTTGATATGGAAAAATTAATACATGCTGGAAATAAGATAAATAAGTTAAAATAATTTTTTGGGATTTTTTAGAAAAGATTTAATAATTAAAATGCAATTAAAAGTGATTTAAATGCTAAAATAAAAATAAAATAAATATGCATGCAAAAATTATATTTTTTAATTTATTAAATTAAATAAAGGTTTTTATGAAAATAATGTAAAAAGAAAAAATGTTTTTGGTAATTTTTTAATGCAGAATAAAAAAATATGAAAAGAATTAAAATTGAATGAAAATATTGAAATAATGAAAATATGAAAATAATTGAGTTTGTGAAAAAAGAAACAAACATTGGTCTTGCCAGGATTCGAACTGGAGACCTTATGTTCAAACTTTGAATCCCCTTGCCTTTGCCATCTGAGCTACGTTGCTTCACTGTTGGAAAACCGGATCGAGTAGAAGAAAGACAAGTGTCGCTCCCTGAAGCTCCAGACCGCGCGCGAAGCTTCATCGTCCCCGATTCAAATTTTCAAAGCTAGTGTCGTTCTTGACGCTATGTCCCTAATTCAAAAATCAAGCAAACATAATATAAATAAATTCTAAGGCCATGGTTCGATTCCTTGAAGCATTCCGAACACGCTGGTATGGGTCTTGAGGTCCAATTTTTCCTAATAAGAGGAACCCTAAAACGGCATAGGAAACCCTAATCATGGGGAAACACGATTCCGGCCATGGAAATTCAATTGGATTGCCCAGAAAGTTTGGAAACTTGATTCTAATCACAAACAAACAATCAAAACAAGTTAATAATGCATGAATGTTAGAAATCGAATTTGGAAAAAGTTTGACAAACCGAAATCTGATTTGCTCGATTCTTGATGTTTTTGAATGATATAAGAGTCTGGATCGACTCTAAAGACCTCAAGGAATGCAATGGAATCCTCAAAATCGGCTGTGGATGGCTGGAACTAGAATTGCAAGTTGCTTCAAGAACACGAAATTTTGATTTTAGGTTAGGGTTTCTGGAGCAATTTTTTCCTCTTTTCTTGATAGGTATGCATCATATATTTATA
This sequence comes from Vicia sativa, assembly GCA_021764765.1. NCBI lineage: Eukaryota > Viridiplantae > Streptophyta > Magnoliopsida > Fabales > Fabaceae > Vicia > Vicia sativa. The sequence continues at coordinate 143,972,101 of CM038793.1, read as the reverse complement.
CTGGATGGCTTTGGAATGGTTTTTGGAAAGAATTGATCAACATTCAATGGAAATCAAATTTTGATATTCTCATGAAATCAAATTTTCAAATTTTGTCCAATTTCAATCCAATCTTGCCAAATTTGATTTAATTTCGAAATTGCTGGCATTTATGGGTTGATTGGATCACAAGAAAGCAATAAAAATCAATCTTCCAATTAATTTTGATTTTATAATTTATTTTAAGATTTAATTTGCATTTAAATAAATAAATTACAAATTAAATAGAAAAATAAATCAAAAATTCGTGGCATTGGGCTTGGATATTCCTAATTGCATGAGGAACAAGTTAGGATGAAGAAAAAATAGGCCCATTTGCAAAAGATTTGATTTTTTGAAGTATCTCTCTTTGTGCATTCTTCCAAAATTGCCCAACTTGTGAATGGTGTAACTTGCTCAATTTTCCACATTTTTGAGTGTTCTTGGACTTTTTGGAAAGCTCTAAGAGTCCTCTAAACAATGTCTTTGGTCTCATATCAATTGGAGTTACCATGCTCAATATATCTTCAAATAAAAAAGTTGACTTTTTGTTGACTTTGAAAATGACCTGTAATGTTTTGAGCTATACCTCTCAAATGAAGCATTTTTTTGGACATTCTTGTGAGACATGAAGTTGTAGAGAATTGAATTTCCTTCAAAATGAGCTTTGGTGGGAAAATTTATGAGAAAGTATGAGAAAGTTATGATCAGTCAAAGTTCAGTTGACTTTTCATCTAGAAACCCTAATTTAGAAAGTTTGACTTTTGAGCAAATTTTGAGTTTTCTTGATGAATCATGATCAACCCTTGATCAAATGATGAATGTAACTCCAAAATGAGGATGTTGACCAAAAATCAGAAGTTTTGACTGTATGTTGACCATAGTTGACTTTTTGTCCAATACACCCGATTTTCAACCATCTGAGCAATTGTCTGAGGAAACTTGACTTGTGAAGCTTGAAACTTGACATGGAGAATCTTTGAAGCATATGAGGAGGCATGGAGGCCTTTGGAGATGTTGGAAATCCACCTCGACTTGAGAGATACCAAACCCTAGTTTGGGTTGATTGTCTAGGAGAGAGTTTGTCTGATCAACTCTTGAGGAATCCTTGAGCATAGATGTATGAAATATTTTGAGTAGATGGAGGGCAAATTTTGGGGTATGACACCAACACTTAGTCAAATCGTGTGTTTCAACCCTCTAATCAAGCTTTGCAACTTTTTTAATCATGTTTAAATCAAAAACATGCATCAATTTGGTCATTAGAAGTCACATTATGGAAAACAAAATCTGACTTCGAGCAAAACTTCAGTTTCATGATGCCTTCTTTGCAGCCATGGTTCTCATTACTCATGGACCTTTATGATGTCATCTTGGACTCTTTGGAAAGCTGAGGTTACATACTCTACAATGTGATTGGAAAGGTATCATTTGACATCTTGAGCTAGAAGTTTTTCTCCTTTGAAATCGTAAGAAATCATCTGATTTTCTATACTTAGAAAGAAACTTAAGTCTTTCACAAAAAATGACTTATAATCTTTTCAATTCAAACATGGTCTTGCACTCAAAATTTGCTTTTGGCTTTCAAATATGATATGAGGTAGATCTCTCAAGGAACATTTTTCAAAAAGAACTAACCAAAAACTCCAAAAACTAAGAGAGTTATGTCTTTGTGAAATTGATGAAAAATCATGAAATGACCTATAATCTTTTGACTTATCCAAGCAAATTCCAAACACTTCCAAACCTTGAAAATTAAATGGAGATAAATTTCACATATTAAATATTTTTGTACAAAAATAATGACCTCAAGGTGATAAATTATTATTAAGATATGATCTCTTGAAGTTGATTGATCAAAATTGAGAAATTCATCAAGGACTTGTAATCTTTTGACTTCTTAGGCAAATTTCCAAGCATTGTTTCTCCCTACCAATTAAACTAAGTTGTATTAGACACCCTTAGGTTCATTGTGAAAAAATAATAAGCTCAAGGAGGCAAGGGGTGACCAAGTTATGATCCTTTGAAGTCATACAAGATAGATGAAGTATCAATCTAGAGACTTTGCAATCATAGACCTCCAAAACAATCTTCTCATCAATTAAAATCCTTGGATCAAAGAATATTCATATTATAAGTCCTTATAAGATTCAACTAACTTTGGAATAATCCACAAACTTCACATAAACACTAATATATGGTCCTTAGAAGCCCAAAACCCTAATTTCAAGATAGATGGTCATGGCATGGAGAATTCTTCAAATTTGATGATCTTATTCACACATAGAGCCCACACTCAAAATTAGGGACCATATTAGATGACAAGAGAAGTCTTCAATGAGAAACAATACTTTCAAAATCTTGAGAGTTGGGGATAGAAGGCATGGAAATAAACACATAAACCTATAGATATCTTGAATAAGAAAGTTGTGCACCATTCACCTACATCACAATATTTAGAGAGAAAATGATATACACATCATGATTAGCCAAGTATCAATAATCACACACATTTAAAGGTGCTTGGTGATCTCCCAAGGGCAAACCCAAAGATAAGAGAGAGACAGACCCACTTTGTGATCTTTGTGCAATGCAATGGTATGAGATATTGGAGAATCTTATGAGCAAAAATTGGGGTACAACAATATGCATAGTATATTTTATGTTCTATATTTTGTTCAGCTAATTTTCTTATATAAAAACATAGGTTAAGTTCTTATAATTTTTTAAAATACAAAATCCTCTATATTGTAAAAAAAAACGTGATATTTTCATAAAAGAAAACCTTTAATTAATTTATTTATGGAAATAGTACCTTTTAAAAATACACTCTCGCTGTTAAATTAGGGTGTTACATAAATCTAGCTCGGTTAGCATTAAATTTAATGGTATCCTTAGCAATTTTGTAAAGATCAAAGGATTCCCTGGTTTGTCGAAGACCAGTGATCGCGAAAATTTCGAAGAGGGTAGGAGTCATCATTCCACAAAGAAAATGGAAAGTGTTATATGTGAATTATCCCAAAAATATAGAGAGGATACTAACATGTTTTGGCTATAACATGGCCCAACCTTCGACAATTGAATCATGTCATAAATTACCATCTCTTCCTAGAATTTAGAATTTCTTCATCTCGAGTTTGGCAAGCCAAGTGAGATAAGATTCAGGGTCCTTGAATATAGGGAAATAGCTAAATACTCTAAGAGTGTTGCTCATATAATCTAAATGAATAGGTTTTTTCTCTGAGGCTTCGTTCAAAGACTTGTCTGATTATCATATACGGTTTGTACCTGAGAATTTGGTTTAACACTAGCATTTTCATCATCGGCTTTTTTCTTACTAGCTACGAGTTTCGTATGATGATAAGTGGGAAAAACTCTAGGTTTTTTTCCGCGTTAGAGTTAGGGTCAAAAAAAGGACCCATATATGCGTGAGTTTCACCAGAGATAGTGAGAGGGATAAGTATCTGGGATTGATAGATTTTGCATTTTTCATCAAGAGGTGGAAGTTCATGAACATATTCTTGGTTCCCTACGAATAATGACCTTGCGATTCAGGTAACAGATGATGAATCTTCCTTTTATTTCTTACTGACTTTGTTGTTCTTGGTTTTTATAGGCGCCATTGATGAAATATTGAAGTTTGAAGACGAAAAAGTTGTTTAGATCTGTTGCGGAGAAGAAATTGCGAGAATGATTAAGTTTTATTAGAACTGAAACGAAAAAATTTCAAATGATGAACATGAAGAATAATTATAGAGGAATAAAAAATTTGTTCATTTTCCTCTAATTGACAAATGGAGTAAGTAGTGGGACGCGTGTACGCTTTTGAGAGGCTCAACAGAAGGTTATCCTTTCAGGTGCCACAATGCTCCTACAATATAGGATTAATAATGATATCTTGCAGCATCTCATGTATCGATGAGACGTTTGAATACATTTGAAGAAATATGGTCATGATGACCATGACGTCACAGTAGTGAAAACTTTCGCGTCGAGGCTTTAAAAAATGTCCCTATCTCCATATGATCGAAAAAGACATTTTTAGGGGAAATTTGTTAGCTGTAATTTTGATGCTTAGGAAGATACGAGATTTCAAATAGAGCTAAAGTAAAAGATTCAATGTAGTCAAGTTGATTTCAAATAGGAGATCGACGAATGAAGACTTCGACTGATTGTTTAACAAAAATTTCCCATGTTTGCGAAATGATACCGTGTCGGGACTTTGAAAGCTTCTTGGATTTAATTCGAAAACCAGAATGACAAAGATAATTTGAAATAAGGATGATAATCGTATTTTGTCCTTATCCGTTTCTCAAAATTACACGTGGAAATGTGTGAAGAGAGAAGCACATGCAAGCGAGAACATGTCATTTTATGGAGAAAAGACCGTTCGTGATAGTTGCTATCGAAGTAGTATAAGTAGTGGTCTTTAGCATTAGAATTTAGTGTGTTCAATTGTACCAAACTCAAAATCACTTAAAGTATCTAAGTGTGTTGTTGAGAAAGTGTTTTTTGAGTAACATGTACGTATGAAACACCACATTTACATTCATTGTTAAATCATTTATTTTCAAAGTTATTTTGATTCCGCTTAAGATTTTGTCGAAACACTTTACATTCCTGCTGAAAACATCGGCCCAACCTCCGACTGATAACTAGGTATCAAATAGAGTCGCCATCGAACGTCTTTTATATCACGAGGAAAGGAAACCATCGAGTAAACACGAGGAGAAATCGCGGTCCTATGACCGAGATCAAGAGAATCTAGGTAAGGGAGTTAGTTACGAGGAAGAGATTAGCACCCACAGTAGTACTCTACGGTATCCACTTTCTATTTCTAGCTAAAGGGTGTGTTATATCTATGCTTAATCGCTATCATGCATGCAAAGGAAAGAGAAAATAAGCAAACCACGGGGAAAAGAAGGAAGTATTTACAAAGTTTGCTCGATCGAGCCCCGTGACAAGATGCCTACGTATTCCCGCGTGCAATGGGAAAGTCAGAGCGTCGTAGTTCGGCTTACTTGTTTTGATGGGTTTTGTGTTTTTTACTTGCGAAAAAGGTTTTAAACACCAAAAGAAAAGAAAGTGCGCAAAGGCGAAAAAGTTTGTATTGGTTGGTTGTTTTTACCTTGAAAAAGGAGTTCAAACCATTATTAAATGTTTTGTTTTTGAAAGGAAAAGAAAAGCAAGTTTTAGTTTTAATCACATGCAAAAATGCAAAAGAAACTAGCAAAACAAAAGGGAGACTAGCTAAGCGCTACCCTAATGTTGTCATGCAAGAGGTCGGACCTATGGTTTAGGATGCAAGGGAATCTCTACCTATGTTGACATGCAAAGGATGTGGATCCTAATGTCTAGGCTAAAGAACCAAACCTAACCAAGCTCCTGGGGAAAAACAGACAAACAAGCAAATATGCACAAATCACAAGTAGAATTGCCCTAAACGAGTCTTTAAATAAACCGGAGGGTTCCCAACATGCTCCAACTCGGAGCCCCATCATACATCTCTATTCCTACTCATGGCAAAAGAAAGCTGTAAAGCCCTACTTCTCATGATATCTAGGAAAGTGGTAAGAGAATGCGATAAACAGTGTAGAAGCTACCGAACGGATATAGAATCCGAAGAGCACTGCGAGCTATAGAAATACTCCGGAAAACTTCAAGTACTGCAGCCATGCAATAAGAGTAAACCGGTGAGAATTGTTCAAAGCACTAAACAAGCGGAATACGTGTCGATACGCATCCGAAGCAACAATGCTTGAAAGAACAAGGTTAGAACAAGCAAACACAAGGCACAGGCACCGTACACGTGGGCGTACGAGTTCACAACACCCGCAAGAAGGGAGTTAGACCCGAAAAGCAAGTAGAAGAAAAATATGCGAGTATCGGAGAAATGTGCCGAATGTATAGGCACCACAGGTCCCTGCATAAAATGGAGCACAAACAGTAGCCAAGCATAGCTAGGGTGACTACTGTTCACCATTAGAATCGAGAAAAACAGAAAAAATGAACCAGTGGACCGCGCTAAGCCCAGTATACCGCGCTAAGCGCGACCTGCAACACAAAAAGTCAGAACATTTGGCGCTTAGCGCGCTCTGGACCGCACTTAGCGCGACCTGTAACCTACAAAAATTTTATTTTTTGATCCGAACCACCTGTTTATGATGTTTCTATGCTGGAATTCGATCCGTATTGCTAGACCATAATCCAGGAGCAAGTGAAAATGCATGAACATGTGAGGAATGCGAATCGAATCGATAAAACCAATGTTCACGTACATGTGAAGATGCATGAACATGTGAGGAATGCAAATCGAATCGATAAAACCAATGTTCATATTCATGTGAAGATGCATGAACATGTGAGGAATGCAAATCGAATCGATAAAACCAATGTTCATATACATGTGAAGATGCATGAACATGTGAGGAATGCAAATCAAATCGATAAAACCAATGCTCATATACATGTAGCAATGCATGAACATGTGAGGAATGCAAATCGAATCGATAAAACCAATGTTCACATACATGTAAAGATGCATGAACATGTGAGGAATACAAATCGAATCGATAAAACCAATGTTCATATACATGTAGCAATGCATGAACATGTGAGGAATGCAAATCGAATCGATAAAACCAATGTTCAATTATGAAATTGAATGCATGAACATGCGAGGAATGCAAATCAAAATGATAATTCCAATGTTCAATTATGAAATTGAATGCGTGAACATGCAAGGAATGCAAGTCAAAATGATAATTCCAATGTTCAATTATGAAATTGAATGCATGAACATGCAAGGAATGCAAATCAAAATGATAATTCCAATGTTCAATTATGAAATTGAATGCGTGAACATGCAAGGAATGCAAATCAAAATGATAATTCCAATGTTCATTTGACAAGTTAAATGCATGAACATGCAAGGAATGCAAATCAAGATGATAATTCCAATGTTCACGTGTGTGGTGATGCAAGCTAGTCATGACATTTTGAGGTTTTCTTTTAAAGAATCTAAGTCATGCATTGACACAAACATTTGGAGTGCACATGCAACTAGTTCATGCGCAATGCACTAAATGCTTGGATATCTACATTTTGAATGCAAGTTATGCTTCAAATCACCATGAATCCATGTAAATCGACCAAGCTAAATACTCACCGATGCATGAATATACAATAGATGATGCAAAATGTATGAGTTTACATCCTATGTGCAAGGGGAAAACAAATGCATAAGGATGTATGCATGCTATGAGCCAAAATCCTCACTCCGACACACATAAGGCGGCAAAATTCAATTCAAATCAAGGAATTCAAGAATACAAGTTCTAGAATCAGAATCTACATTGAATCTGCATGCAATTTCAGTATTCAATTTCAAGAAAAGCTGAAAATCAGAAACAGCTTTAAATAAGTGCTTATTTGAACCTAACACTTACTTGCACTTGAAGTTTGAGTCAAATTGAAGAGGAATTCCTTGTGCTCTTCAAAGAAAATACCAAATCAATGAGGAATTGTTGATAATATTCATAATTAAGCTTGAATCCTCGAAGAAGAGCTTGAATTTCAATGGAGAATTGAAGAAGAAGAAGAAGAAGAAGAGAAATCCTTAGATCTTGAAATTGAGAAGAAAATCAAGAGGAATCGGATCCTTCCATGTCGAATGCGTGCAGAAGAAGCAGAGGAAGATCTTGATTGGAATAGGATGTGCGAAGAGAAAACTGGAATTCGCGGCGCGGAGGCGCTTAGCGCATCGTGGTTGGCCGGTGGTGAACGGAGGTCCGGTGGCGGCCTGTGGTGGTGGTTGCTTGGAGGGAAAGTTGCAGTTTGAACTTTTTGAGTTTTTGTGCTTTGGAATTTAAGAGAATTGGAGTGTGTGTGGTAGTGGAAAATTAAGCAAATGATTGTGTTGTTTTAATTTGTGAAGAGGAAAATCTATTTATAGCTTTGGATCCATAATCAACAAGCTAATTATGATTATCCGAATAATTTTCGTAATTAATCCAAAACAGCCAAATCCGTGCGGAATTCGGAGTCGGAATGTAAACGAAAAGTGTCCGGAATGCGATTTTGCTCACGTAAATCAAAATCCCGACTTGATCCGATGAATGACCAAGGAAATAGGAATTTTTGAAGTTTCAGCATCAATTTTGGACCACTGACACATGCAGAATTTCGCTCGCGCTCTGTGGGGAAAATGCCTCGGACGAGGACCTTCTGATCGAAATTTCCACCTGTGTATTTCTGGGATAATCAAAGCTAACAAGATTCGTGAACTTTTGGCACTGGTCCCATCCCGTTTCGGTGGAAATCGAGTGAGATATGATATTTCGAACTCCGCGTATCAGATGAAAATTGCTCGGTTCAGCTCAAAATCAACCTCAGAGAATAAAATTCTGGTGCTGATCGGTAAAGAATAAGCTCTCGAGTTGCAAACGAGAGTTATAGAAGACTTTGATACGGAATTTTAGAAATCGGTCCCGCTCAATTCCGAGCTTCCAGCTAGGAGATAAAGTCTTTTTGGTGAGCCAAAACGCACGGTTCAGCACTAAAATCAATTTGATCTACCGGGGAAAATGACTCCTTTGAGAGCCTTCTCCACAAAATCTGCTCTTGGCCTTCAAATGAAAGTCGTAGATAATAATGAGAGGGAAGTGCCAATCGAAAATCAACAGAAAATACCCAAGCAAGTGAGACCGAGTGCTCAAAATGCGCTGAAAACCCAAGATCCACCTCATTGAGAAATGGGCGAGTAAACTCTTTTTTGGGTGCCATTCGAAATACCTGTAACCTGATACTCCTTATGACGAATGCTATGCATGCTATTACATGTATCTTTTATGAAATTGAATTATAAGCCAGAGAAACGCGGGAAAGAAGAGGGTAAATTTTGGGGTACAACACCTGCGCACTTTATATCTGTGCACATTTTACAAATTGTCTTTGTATTACTTTTACTTTTAAGATCTTTAGTAGTATTTAAATGTTCATCGTAAAGAAAACTTAACAAAATAAGCACATATGTTCCATGATCAATCTAGTCGATTTTGTAAGTAACCGAATTATCAATTTTAGAAGACTAGCGGTTGTTTAACAAAATCTTAGGTAAACAGATACATAAAGGATACAATTGATCATGGTGTTCTAATTCCAAGGAAGAAGAATACTAGCACAAATGTAGAGGTATATAGCTAGACTGCTTCTGATTTTAGTGGAGATCAAGATCAGAAGAAGAGTATTGCAGGCTATATATATTCATGATTGGAGGTGCTCCAATCTCTTGGAGCTCAAAAAAAAAATATTGTGGCATTGTCATATTGTGAAGTTGAGTATGTAGCTGGTTCTTATGCAGTATGTCAAGCATTATGGATAGAGACGTTACTCGTAAGATCAAGATCATGGAACTTAGCAAGATGAATTTATTTTTAGATAGCAAGTCTCGTATCGACCTAGCAAATCTTTGTGTGTATCATGGTAAGATAAACACATCGAGAGGATGTATCATTTCTTTAGAGATCAAGTAAACAAAGGATAACTTGAACTTGAGCATTGCAAGTCAGAATGGCAACTAGCTTATGCACTCATCAAGTCATTGGAAAAAGTCAAGTTTGATGAGTTGAAGAGAAATATTGGGATAAGAAGCCTTGAAAACATGAATTAGGTGGTGTGTTTGAAGCTAGTAATTCATTGTTTAGTAGGAAAACATGTATTCGACATTTAGCTGAGTTAGAGTTAGATGTTTTTGACATAGTCGAATACAACATATAGTTATCGAAATTTGTCAGCATGTACTCGACAGAATCGAATACATCATGTAATAAGTCAAGCATGTTAGTTACCTATAAATAGGCTTGTAATGACGTGAACCATAAGTTCATAACTAACACTTCAATATACAATCATCTTTTACATTATTCTCTCTCCTTCACTTTCCCTTTAACCTAATTGTTCCAACAAGCTTCAAATTAAAAATTGGTTTAAATAGTTCTTCTTAAAATATTATTTAAACTATTTCATCATTTTGTTGTAATTTTTTTGAATATTAAGATTTCAAAAAATCACTTAAATTTTGAAGTTATTTCAAATAGTTTTTCACAAAAATTATTTATGAGATACATTTTTTTAACAAAATTGTGATTTTGATTATATTTTAATCTTCAATAATATATATTTATGTTATAGAATGTCAAAATTAGTCTTTTAATTTAAAAAAAAAAAAAACTAATTTATCTGTTTTTATAATATTTATATAAAAAAATTTATAAGATTCATTTTTTGTAAAAAAAAAATCCATTTAGTTAAAGTTAAATCAAACATGTCCAATTTTTATAAAAGAGTTGTTTCCCCACTGATGATGAAAATGAGATTGCATTTGACCTTTTAAGACAAAGGCCTCAAATGGTGTTCTAAACTATCAAATCCACCTCTTGATAAAGGTTACTAGTACTATGTTATCTAAATGAGTTGCATAAAATTCACTAAGACAATTAGCAATGCCACCACTGCTAACACTGATTCCTTTCACAGTCACACAAAAGGTTTTCAAGACTGGCTTTATTTTCAAAACTGATAATTCCTAAGCATCACCTGTTTTATGTACATTTTATGTATCAAATGTTTACTGTGATTCTTTCTTTCAATGTTATTAGTCCCTCACATATTCATTATTTCAAAACTCAATCACTAAAATCAATATAAGGATAAAGCTAGCAGCACCTCTAGAATTATACTCAAACATGCAAGAAAGTTGCATTCTTCCATTTTGAAAAAACACATACAACACAACACTTTCACTATTGCTATCTCTATTACACTTTCATGACTAAAAAACATTGAAACTAACACATGGAACTGAAATCCATGACAGAATGAAAGAAACAAAATTTACAAAATGAAACCTAATTCAAGAAAATACTCAACAACAACTGGAACAGCCACAGCAACTACAAGAAGAAAGATCAGCATCCCAAACAATGCAATCCTGACCTTAGTCACCAAATCGCTATGAACATCGCACGACGCCTGAGTCGAGCTAACCACAGTGCTCGAACCAGAAGCACACATTTCAACTTTCAGTTCTCCACAATGACCTTCAAGCTTGTCTTTCACAACCGGCCACATTGGTTGTGTATATCTCGCATCAGCACTGAAAAACAAATCCAGATGCACAAACCCGCAAGACTTACCGTGACTGTAGTCATCATTCGCGACATTCCATTCATCGATGATCATAGAGATATTACTAAACTTTGCTTCTTGAGTTGAACCTAACGCGGGTTCGTTGTAAAAAGAACGCGGACCAGAGAAAACTGAGAAAACCGAGAGCTTTTCTTGACGATGGAAGAGGGAGAAATCAAGAGAGTCGTAGTGAATACTGCTTCCAATGGTGTTGGAATCTTCTGCGAGAAACTTGATACCCAAGTTACCTGTGAAGGTTTTCTCATTGGTGAAATTGAGAACGGTTGAGGTTGTTGAATGGAGTGTGAAAGAAGGAGTTAGAGGAATGAAGAACAAAGCAATGGAACATGCGAGAATCAAGATCATCCATTCGCCAAGAATTGCGAAGAATGCAGTTGCTGTTTGGTAGGCCTGATTCAGAGATGAATCATCAAGATCAATGGTGTAAAGAGAGGCTTCTTTGTTGTTTTTCATGGTGGGAATTTTGTGGTGTGAAGGGAACGAAGAGAATGTAACAGAATTGAAAGAAGTTGTTTTGAGATTAAACAACTCAAGATGAAGATGCTGTGAATGGTTTTATTAGGAGAGGAGTATTATGGTTATAACAGTTGCTTGGACTATAGCAGTTAGGAACTACTTAACTAACTTTCTGTTAGGTTTTCTGTTAAAATGAAAAAAATGAATTTTTAATTATAGTTGTGACCAAAGTGTGTAGTAGCTTTGATGCTTGTTTGAAGGAAAAATTTGCATGTGTGAAAATTTGGTGGAAGTGGAAACTATTGACTTTTAAGGCCATGACATGCGGCCAATATTTCAAGGAGAAAAGTTGTGTTAATTTCTATAAACTCAAAGTAGGATCCTTTCCATTTGCTTTGTTGAAAATTATAGTTGTCCAAATATAATATTATCATTTTTTATTTATTTTAAATTTATGTTTTTTACTTTTTTTTCTTATATATCTTTTGAAATTACGAAGTTGATTGATTGTATTTTTTTTATTTATAAAAGGAGCTCATGTATTCATAATAATATATCACAATATTATTTTCTATATGGTATTAGTCTAAGTATCATAAAATGTTATTGTAAAATTGCTTTTATATATATATATATATATATATATATATATATATATATATATATATATATATATATATATATATATATATATATATATATATTCTTTTAAAAATTTCTCACTCAATCTATCAATGGTAGATCCTACCCTAAAAAAGTCGGTGGTTGAGGCGTATCGAAATTTTGACAAAGACAATTTCATGCGTGATATTCTAAAAAATTAAGTTGTTAATCGCAGTAGTGAGCAAAGTCTTTGTTTCACCAGAGTTCGACTTAAGTCGTGGACATGGATTTCCTCTACGACTTTGTTGCACATAACAACATTTATGTTGAATTTCGGTTGCAACAGAGGTATTCACATCAACTATTATGGTTATGGCTATGATGGTGGTTACGATAGCGGTGGATTATTCAACTCTGGAGGTGGGGTCAAAATAACTCTCATCAAGTTAATGTGCAGAAATTAGATGACTCAAACTACACAAATTCATCCTTAATTGTCCGACTTATATTAGATGACAAAGAAAAATACAGTTTTCTTGCTAGTGATATTCCTGATCCTACAGCTGAAACCCTAATTACAATATTTAAAAATCATAAAATTCAACCATTATTGTATGGATGTCTAAAACTCTTCATATAGTTTGAAATCAAAGTTTTGGAGATTAAGGCACGGCGAAAAGAGTGTAACATCCTACTATAATGAGTTGATAACCCTCTGGAAAGAATTGAATTTGTGCTACAACGAAAACTTTAAGTGCACTGAATACAATGTTCAAGTTATCAAGAGGGAGGAAAATGATTGTGTTTTTATTTTTCTTGCAGGTTTGAATAAGGAATTTGATGATGTTAGAGCTCGGATTCTAGGAGAAGTTCATTTCCTTGCCTTTGAAAACTTTTTTTGAAATTCGAAGAGAAGAGGCAAAACAAGAAGTGATATTGGGAAAATCATCATGACGGATCACCATTTATCACAAAACCTTGTTGAGGACAAGAAAAATTGAAACAAAACTCACACACATTAGCATGAACAATGCAATCTTCATTGGCACACATGTGAGACTTGCTAGAAACTTCGATAATGCAAAGAAGAAAGTTGGATGTCGTGCACTTCAAGCTACATAAGATCAAAAGCTACAATCTTCCCAAACTGCATTTTTTATCATCAAAAAACTAGATCAATTATACAAACTCATTCCTGCTTTGTAGTCCAAAAAGGTAATTTTTCACAATCAATTCTCCTTAGTGTCATTCCTAATCATAGTTGGATTGTTGGTTATGGAGCCAGTGATCACATGATCGGGGAATCTAGTTTATTTTCCTCTTAAGCCATGGGCAGAAAATTTTAATATTAAAGTTATCGATTACTCTCTTTTGTGTTGTGTCAGCCAAATGTTCTATTGTTTTCTCTTCATTAACTATCATCCAAAATATATTACACATTCCAAACACCTTTTACAACTTTTTATCTATCAATAAGCTAACACAAAATGAAAATTATCAAGCTTATCTCTTGGATATCCATTGTGTGTTATAGGATTTGATCTCGAGGAAGACAATTGGCACTGCTAAACAAAATAGTGGAGTATACTACTTTGAAGATAGACCAGAAAAATAAGAATTAATTTGGACCAATAAGTTCTTTTGTTGAATTTTTTTTGTTTCAAATAGATGACATTATGATGTGGCCTTTGGGATTTAGAAAACACTAGTTTTAAATATTTAGAGTGTCTTTTTCATTAAAAAAATGTATTCAACGTGATATTTCGACAATCCAATATGAGGTTTGTGAATTTTCTAAACAATGCAAAATTATTTTCCAAAACAAACATACAAATATTTGAAACCTTTTCAATTATTCAAAGCGGTGTTGGAGGGGCTAAAAGAATAAACTTTTTATCCAAAAAAAATGGTTTATCACCTTTATGGACAATCATACTATATTTTGTTAGATATACTTATTAGAAGAAAAATCAGAGATGTATCATGTAATAAAATTATTTTGTAAGTTGATGCCCATATAATTTAACTCACACAACAAATGTTTAGAACCGATAATGGAACAGAATGTTTTAACAAATTTGTGGGAATGTTTTTTTTTAGAAAATGGAATTGTATATCAAATCTCTTGTGTTAAATCACCCCGAAATAATGGAATTGCCAAGAGAAAAAATCGAAGCCTGCTTGAGGTGGCATGAGCTCTGCTCTTTTCTACCAATGTTCCAAAATATGTAGGGTGAAGCTATCTTGACAGTTGCACATATACTAAATCGTGTGTCATCTAGTGTTTTGCAATTTCAAACTTCTTTTCACAATTTCTTGAAATATTTTTCCATTGCTTCAATCTCAGCTGATTTACTACTAAAAGTTTTTGGTTGCACGCTTTTTGTTCATGAATATTGGTAAGCTTGAGCCTTGTGCTATCAATTGTGTTTTTATTGGTTACCCATCTACTCAATAAGGCTATGGCTCGCAATGAATTATATCAACTCAAAAATAGTCCGTAATTGAATTCGACAATTAAATCGTTAAACTATGTTCATGAACCAAATGATACGAATATGAGCGAAAAACTAAGTTCGTTAATTAAATAAATTGAACTTGAGTTAATAGTTATGTTAGGCTCATGAGTCAACTCGATAATATATGAGAAAGATTATATTGTATTGAAGATTTATATCAAATGTTAACCTTATATTTTCTTTTAATGTAATATTATTTATATTCTCAAGTAAGTAAAATAGTTCTAAAAATAATTATACAAATAAAATTAACATCATATAAATTATATAATTTTTGAATTACTAGATTTTTTTTAAATAAAGTTAAATTCCAATATCATAAGTATTATTTTATCTTAATATTTTCTTTTTAAAATAATATTAATTTAAAATATTAAATATAAAAAATATATATATTTTTAAAATGGTTTTTAAGTCCGTAAAACAAATGAACTGAATCTAACGAGATGAACTTAACGAGTCGAATAGAGTTGCTCGTGAACTTATAACAAGTCGAATTTGAGCTTAAAAAAAGTTCGACCCGAACTCGAATCCATAATTGAGTTGATCTAATTCTAAACAAAACGAGCCAAATTGAAACAAGTTCGAATCGACTCGACTCATTTTCAACCCTAATTAAGACGATAAATGTTTTGGTCCTAGTAGAAACAAGATGTATCGAACAACGGATGTTACCTTTTTTTAAAAACAAACCCTTTTTTGAGAAAATAAAACACCTTCAAGGAGGATAATTAAATTAAGATTCATTTGACTTGTTTGAAAATTTAATGTCTTCAAAAGATGTGTACATGTCACAAAATTCTATTCTATACATATCTGCACCTAAAGAAAGAGCCTTAGAAAAATCAGATGATCCTACTCCTACCAAGAGTAAGGATCATACGCATTGAGGCAACAAATTAATACAACAAGCAAACCAATGATTTTCTTCTCGAGGACTGACTAGTTTAGATGTTTACTGTAATATTTAACAACTATTCAAAGGCACATAATGTCCATACAATTAATCATATGTTGATATTTATTAATTCGTATGATCACTATTTACAGCATCATGAAAGTACTGAAAAAATTACAATATTCAAGAACCAGAAACAAAGCCAAAATAACACTTTTCTCTTCAAAATTCAAGTGGTGCTTGAATAGCTATGAACTATGACACCAAATTTTAAGCATTCAATTACAAAACAAACTCATCAGGTAAGAATTAAGATACCTCATGATGACGAACGTCTTCCGTTTTCGTCTGACATCATTCCCTTAAGACTCCTGGCTAACCAAATCGCTGTCTCCCTTGGCGAGACCTTGTCTTTGCCGAATGGCTTTAGAACAACTTGAAGTTCCTCCAATCTGTTCTGCTGCAACAAGTCTGCAGACAGTTCCAGGAGCTCTTCGAGTGCTTCTGCTCTCTGCTGAAAAGACTTCACGTCGAGTATTTCCTTCGCTAGTGGTTTGACTTCGGTGGTTGTAGGAGTGATGCATTTACTATGCTCAGCTGAATCGGATTCCAAAACTAAAGAAACAGTGTTGTTCACTTCTTCTTCCTTAAGGCTAGGATGATCGGAGACACTTGATTTCAAGCTCTCAGCATCGGAGAAACTTGTGCTTGCGTTTCTCATTTCGAACTGATCGGAAATATTTGATTTCAAGGTTGCAGATTCGGAGGAAGTTGAAGATTTTAGAGTCATGGGAGAGGTTATGTTTCTCATTTCTATGTCGTCTCTCATAGCATTGATGAACTTGCCAACATCAACATTCTGAACTCCCATTTCCACCGATTCTTTTACCGGTTGATCACTCCCGACACGGTAACTACTATGGCGAATAACATGGATGATATCGTCAAACGCTGCAGGAAGATGACTAGTATCTGGCCTTTCTTGGGCTGGATTCTGCATGACAGTTCCTTTCTCTTGCAAAACTTTTTGGCTAGATATTTTAGTAGCGGTAGTTTCAGGAACTGTTTCAGTGACCAATGACAATCGATCCTTCACCGTGAATTTGTCATCACCCGTGACAGTTTCAGGTCGATTACTGAGATTGTTTACGGAACCAAATTTTTCACAAACAGATTTTTCTCCAGAGATTGAAGATGGATTTTTGAGAGACTTGGTTGAAGTCATTTCCTTAGAAATATCTCGAAGATCTTCGATCTCTTCTGCCGCTTCAGCAGGTGTGTCAATGGATCTAGTCTGATTTTTCGGAAGACTAACTTCTGGAGCAAACATTTTCTTAGAATTTTCGACAGGGAGATCATCAAGAGTTAAATTGGAACTCACTTTTTCATTATTACTAATAGTATTCTGAAAATTTGGCGTGACTTCTGTAGAATCTTCGGACATTTCTTCAGCCATCTTACAATGCGAACACGTTGTCGACTGGCTGCTGTCTGGACGTGATTCCACACCTACAGTGTTTGTTACATTGTCATGATTTGGAAGTATATGTTCTCTCATGTCAATAAAAGTTGTTGCATCGTCAGCAAGTTCACATCCTTGAATCGAAACCGAAGACGAGGCAGAATTACTACTGTCTGTTTGCAATCCTTTAGAACTTCTTTCAAAAGCCTTCTGAGGTTCTCTACTAATCTGTCTCGAAATACGTGGTATGCCGTTGAACATATGGCATTGGCTCATCTCGGATTCCTGGCCTGAATTACTTGGACCTAGCTTCCCACTATCGGTCGCTGCATTTGAATTATCAACCCCTGCCAGCCTCATTCGTCCTGCAAAAGAAGGTCGTCGAAGTAAGCTTGGCGGAGTTCTTTGCCTTGGCCTGGGAGGAACTCCATCTCCTTCAACTTGTTTTACAAAACCGGCTAGTGGAGTCGTATCAAGTTTTGGTTTAACTTTCGGTGACGGCTCTGTCATTAGTAACTGCGAGTACATAGAAATAAATTTTAATAGCTAACTGTGACAACGTATACCAATTAAAACCGATTTCAAAAGATAATGTACCTGGAGCTTTGAATGATACGATCCTTGTATTCGTTTTGCGGAATCAGGGGTTGCCTTTACAAGTGGAACAGTCGGTGACTCTAAATTAGCCTTCAAACTAGGAGAAATGATAGTAGGTTTAGGCAATTTAGACAATATTTCTGTATTTACTTTCGGCGTTGATACTCCAATGGTCTTTACACGACTGCCCCTCATCGGAGAAGTTGCATCTCTACCTCTCCCTTCCTTCAATGCCATCATTATATTTCTGATTGTTTTTGGCTGTTTAGATTCAACATTAGAACATTGTTCATTGTGAGAAGATTTTATCGCCTCTTGCTCTGAGCCATCGTCGTTGATTAATGCAACGTCTACCTCAGTGGCTTTGCTATCATCACTCTTCGGCGTTGTCGTTGCAATGTTTCTCTCGATTGACATTAAACTATCTTTGTCACTACTTGAACTGGTACTGTTCTGACTTTCGGCCATATGTTTTTTGGTATCATTGACTGAAGAAAGTGGTTTTTCAGGAGAAAAGGCTGTTAGGGGAGCGAAAGACGGACGATATTGGTCGACGTAAGGTTGCAAATAAGGATGCTTCAACACCTCAGATGCCTATTGTGAGAAAATAGTGAGAGCTAGTTTAAAGGAAAAAACATGGATGGTAAATCATTTCCAAATTTGAAAAAAAGAAATATTGTTCTCGAGATATGCTTACCGTTGGCCGATGCTCGGGGCTTTTTCTCAACATGCCTTTTATTAGTATTTTCCTGTAGGTGAAATATTCAACAATAAGCAAATAATGAAGAAGTATTTTGATCATAGCAGAAAGTAGATAGATACTTACGAAGGGGAATAACACGGAGGCAAAGGACCAATAGAGGAACGGTTTATCTTGCTTATCAATCCTGCCATATCCTGAAACATAATTTACGACGCATTGTTAAACACGCATAAGAAATAATATATTGTGAGATACCTTAACGTACATAAAAATCTATGTAACATTGTAGAGAATCACATGACTAGCATACATCACCGACAAAGTAAAAATGTCGAAAGAGACTTACAAAAGCTTTAAAGGCAGGGCGATGAGCAGCCATCTCGTATACACAGCAGCCTGAACAACCAAATTTCATTTCAGTTGCACAAAATACCAAACCTGCAAGAGCATCAGATGCTTGCTTATAGAATACATACCTAATGACCAAATATCAGACTTGAATCCATACGGAATATCTGCAAGAAGTTCAGGACACATGTAATTCGGAGTTCCTACCACCTGCATAGAAACATTGTTAGCTTTTGGTTAAGGAAATAGTTTGAATTTAAAGAAGAAAGAAACAAGTTCCATATTTCATACATACCGAAGAAGCCAAATCATCTGCTTTTAGTGTCTTAGCAAGCCCGAAATCTCCTACATGCCAGAAAAATAGACAAACTTGGGATGAAAACATGAAAACTTAAGTATCTATGTCCGAAGAAATAAAAAATGGTAGATGACCTTACCGAGGCGGATATCATGATCTTTGGTAAGAAAGATGTTGGAACACTGTCAACAGAGTCAACAAATCAGACCTAATATATTTCGAATTGATAATAAGAAATGCATGCGATATATTTTGCTTCATGTAAGTGTATACCTTCAGGTCGCGATGCAAAACATAATTTGAATGAAGGTATTCTACCAAAAGTAATTGAGTGAACCATTTGCAGAGTTTCTGAACAATTTCAACAACTTCCAATATGAGATTACATACGTTAAAACATTAACTAAAGATTATGGAAAACACGAATACCTCCTCGGGAAAGTAACCACCATTTAACTTTTTCATTAGTTCAGCCCTGTTACAAATTTGAAGAGAAAACAAGTAAATTTAATAGTTTGAGGAAAACAAGTATAACAAAATTTGAGAAATATGGCATACACAATTTATGAACATTTTATATGAAACTACAAGTTCATAAGTATCGACTCACATGTCTCCACCTTCACAGTATCCAGTGACAATGCAGACATAGCAACCCTACAACACAAGTAGAATGTACTTAGCTGATAAAAAAAAATCTACGATAGCACAATTTCTACGATGACATCAAGGTTTCCATTAGAATCTAGGTTAGGCCTAACTCATCCTACAATACAACCATAACCTTTTCAATGTGAGAGTCTTTAACACATCTCCTCACGTCCAGAACTGGACATCCCCTCACTTCCCGAACTGGACATCTAAAACTTGGATATAAATTACAGGAGGCCCGATAGGGGAAACAACCTGATAGCAGGTGGTCCAACGGATCTTGGATAGGCTCAGATACCATATTAGAATTTGGGTTAGTCATAACTCATCCTACAAAACCGGCTTGTAAGGGGAGGATTGCCCCCCACTTATAAACGTATATTGAGACCATATCTTTTACAATATGGGATTCTTTAACAGTTTTTAATGTCTCCATCATCTCAATTGAGGCTGCGTTCAACAATGATTCTTCACAATATCAAGGATTATGCAATCACGGTTCAAAACCATGATCATAGTCCACTCGTTATCAGTTTAGATCACATAAATGAAATTGTTTACCCATCACATCAACAAATAGTTGAAAGAAAAATAAGATCATACAAAAAATTAAGAGGGTCACTCACCTTCTCTACCCAAGCCTCTTTGAATTCCACAATGTAAGGATGCTTGATTCTTGCAATAAGAGCCATCTAGAATTCCCAACAATCCACAACACTTAAATCTCTTCCAAACAAACAAAAGCAGATTCCAAGCATATGAATCAAATCCACAAAAAGTGATACACCAAAAAGAGAAAAAGTCACCTCTTGATGAGCAGATCTTCTGCATCTTTCAGTCTGCCTAGCCAGCCTGATTTTTTTCAACACATATCTACAAACAAACCATGAAACAAAAAAACCTTAAATCATCAAATTCCACATTAACACAATAAGATAAACCCATCAACGAAATTGAAACCCAAAAAATGTTAACTATTACTTCTTTTTCTCAGCCTTGTGATTAACAAGAATAGCAGCACCAAAAGCTCCACGACCGATCTGTTCCATGATCTCATACTGATCCATCTTAGATTCCATTGTTCTCACACAATTCTCAAACAAAAAATACCCAATTTTAGAAACCAATCTCACACCATTTCCCACTTCTCAAAATCCAAACTTTCCACATCAAACTGCTGAAAAACAAGCTTCTTCTACATTGCTTCTATGACAATTATTTTTCTTACTGAAATGGGTTCATTGAACAATGAGCAACAATAATAACACACTCTTGATGATTTTTGTGAAGAATCACAATAAAGAAGATTGAAAGTTACAATCTTTATTGCAAATGAATGAATGCTGAGAACAAAGCAAGACACAACACAAAAACATAAACAGTTTCTCTCTCTTGAATTAAATTTTAGAGAGAGAAGAACAAGAAGGAGGGCTTATGGGTGTGCTTGGTTTTTCCGACAGTCACAGCTGGTCTACCAGGTTCAAGGTTTTCAATTTTCTTTGTTTTTGTTTTTTATTGTTTAATAAAAATAAATATTTTTAATTTTTAATTTGAACCTTGTTCTGGTTCTTCCTTTCATAAATTCAATGATGGTTTGATGGTGAAAATGAAGTATGAAGAATGTCAACTTCGTATGAGGAAAAGAAATATTGCTGTCAGATTATCCATTTATTTTTCTATAACAAGTAACGTTTCAATTCTCACCAAAGTTATATATATATATATATATATATATATATATATATATATATATATATATATATATATATATATATATATATATTAAATCAAATAACCTATACTAAACAAAATCAAATCGAAACTGCAAATAAATGCATTTGTTTCAGATTAGTTTGGATCATCTTTTAACAAAAACGCATGGTTCGGTTCGTTTTGCAGTTTGTATTTTACAAACCGAATCAAACCGCATTATGTTACGACCTAAGTTTTACTTAACTCGCATTTATTTCAAACCTAAACGTATAACATATTAGTCTTATGATTACGAACTATTTTCTCATCCTTACACTTATGATTTCAGTTTCAATCTTCTTAAACCTCTCCTAGCATTATCGTGTCATCTTCACCACTTACATCTTGCATTTTCTTCTCTAATATCTACTCTCTTATATTCTTTCTTTTTCACCTTCTCATTTTTACGCAAATGTTCCTTCTTTAAATTTTGTTTTATCGCACATATTTATCTCTAATATCTCTCTTTTATATTCATTCTTTTTCATCTTCAGAAATCTCTCATCTCTTCTATTCTTTTGGTTTTATTATTTTGATATTATTTTATGCTATTATTTTATGTTTATTATTTAACTTTTGTGTATTATAATTTTTACATATTAAATGAGAAGTTGTTGTTTAAATATGATGAATTTTGTGTTATTTGGTAGTGTATGAATGACCAATATTATAAGTTATGTTATCTTTTATATAAGTATGTATGACTCAACAAAATATTTATAACAAACCGAACCAAACCGCAATGGTTTAGTTTGGTTTTTTCTAAAATTCAACTGAACCAAATTAAACCGCACACATTTTTCTCTCGTGGTTCGGATAATTTTTTGCGTCAAAACTGCCCAAACCGCACCGCGAACACACTTTTATATAATATATATAAAAGAGACGAAGCACAAAGAAAAAAATAATTACATGGAAATTAATTTTGAGAAAAACGATCGTAAAAAAAATCATCAACTAACAACGAATTAGGATTATTAGGAGCATAATTATATATATTATTAGAGACTAATTAACAGGCTTCATTTTCAAACGCATCCGTGCAAAAAAAGTTTATGTTTATGTATTTTTATTTTAAAATTATTGTCAACTTAAAATTATGTTTCTGTACTTTTTTCTACATTTTTATATAATATAGATGAGATGTAAATTCGAATTTAATTTGAGTGAAACAAATAGAAAAGAGTTTTAATAGTGTATTAAATGACCTGAAGGTGTCGTTTAATTTGAAGAGAAAATTTTATCGAAATACAATAAAATCTATGATATTGTACAAGATAGAATGTCGAATGATTAAGAACTAACAAGAAAATAATAAGTGTAGTAGAGATATAAGATTCGATAGAATAAAATTAAAAATTAAAAATATTAGAGAATATTAGAGTAGCATCTACATTAGAAAGATGATGAAAAATAGATTTAGGTGGTTTGAACATATAAAAAAATATTTAAATTATGTGATAAAGATAGTAGACCAAATAAAATAAATAAATAATTTAAAGAAAAATAGAGATTTAGAAAGACTATAAAAAAATATTAAAAAAGATCTCATCTAAATATCAACAATTTGGATAAATGATTCTTGATAAAATATTATGGCAAAAATTTATCATGTAGCTCATCTCATTTAGTGGACAACTCTTTGGAAGCTTTGTTTTCTCACCAAGAAATCAAGGAGGCGGTTTGGGGGTGTGAGGGGTTGAAGAGCCCGAGTCCATACGGTTATAATTTCTTCTTCATTAGATAGTGTTGGCATTTTTTAAAGATGGTATTACTTGCGTTTTATAAAGATTTTCATGGGAAAGTTGTTTTATCTAAGAATTACTTCTTTTTTAACCTTAGATTCTGAAGAACAACAATCTCTTAGAGCTTGATGATTCTGACTTGGTCTAGTAGGTTGTTTGTACAAAACTATCGCTAAGATACTTGTTGCAGGGTTAAAAAGGTCTTATGTTCCATTATTTCTAAATGCCAAAGCGTATTTGTTCCTAGAAGAAAGATATTGGACGAAGTTCTTGTTACTAACGAGATTGTGGATTTCACAATGAAGGAAAAGAAGGGTTGTTTGTTTTTCAAGGTTTATTTAAAAAATGCTTACGACAAGGTTAGTTGAGAGTTCCTCACGTATATGATGAGAAGGATGGGTTTGGTGAGTTATGGTTGAAGTGGATGGAGGCTACAATATTCACTAGTCATATATTC
This sequence comes from Vicia sativa, assembly GCA_021764765.1. Lineage (NCBI taxonomy): Eukaryota > Viridiplantae > Streptophyta > Magnoliopsida > Fabales > Fabaceae > Vicia > Vicia sativa. The sequence continues at coordinate 143,948,386 of CM038793.1, read as the reverse complement.
GTTTTAGTGAAAGGGAGTCCTACCAAGGAGTTTGCAGTGGGCATGGGTCTTAGGCAGGGAAATTCATTATCTTCCTTCCTATTTGTGCTTGTAGCTGAAGGTTTATCCGGATTGATTAGGAAGACCCTTGAAATTGGCAAGTTTTCAGGATTTCATGTGAAGGAGAAGTGTGTTGTGGATATTCTACAGTTCGTCGATGATACTTTATTAGTTTGAGAAGGAAACTGGAAACCTGTCTAGTCTCTTAAAGTGGTGCTAAGAGAGTTTGAAGTAGTGTCTAGGCTTGGGGTCAATTTTTTGAAGAGCTGATTAATTAGTATTAACATCAATTCTCATTTTCTCTTTGTTGCGGCTAATTTTTTATCTTGCAAGATTGAAGATAAAGTATTCATTTTTCTTGGCATCCTATTGGATCCAATCCGAGGATAATCTCATCATGGAACTCGTTGTTATGTAAGATGAAGGCTCATTTATCTAATTGGAGAGGGAGATTTCTTTGTTTAGGAGGAAGAATCACCTTTTTGAAGTCTATTTTATGTATAAGAGACACCCTGGTGAGGTTTTCAAAGGCAACTAAATGTTCTCTTTGGGAAAAGGAGACTCTATTCCTTTTTTGTATGCATTTTGAATCAGGGACGTTTGTTTGAAGGAAACATTTCTGGAATTATTTTGTAACACCCCGTACATATATGTCTAGAATAATATACAGCAATGTTAAATATGGTACATAGAAACATACATAAGCTTAAAAGACAATAAAATAAAACCGTATACAACATAACTCCAATGTCAGAACGTATACGAGAAGCTTGTCTTCAACGATGCACAACGTAAAGATAAATCTTAGAAGGTCTTCCTTCCATCTACTCGTCTGCAAATAATCGTCTAGTAGTCTTCTACTTAAAACTTGTTCCTGAAAAATAATAAGAGGATTGGGGTAAGATTGCTAAATCTCAGTGAGCCTCCCTATCTTAGGGGTTCACTATGTAATGCCCCAAATTTAATTAATTAGTTAATTAAATTAATTAAGGATTTAATTATTAGAATTTTCGAAGTTAGGATTTATCGGTATTATTCTGAAGGCGTAATTGGATTGATATGTTGATTTGAGATGTTAGGTGGATAGTCGGGTGAAAGAGTCGGTTTAATCGGAGAAATAATATTATAAATAATATTATTATTATATTGGACTATTTATTTAATTAAATTGGATTTAGTTGGTGTGTGATAAATAGAAATTTGGAGGTTTGACTAGTTGGCCCAATAAGACAATATGGAGAAATATATTATTTTATTAGGTTTAGAAAATAAGAGATATAAAAGGAAAAGTAAAAGGCAAGTTAGAAAAGTTGTTGGTGGTTGTACGTGGGAGAAAGAAAAGAGGAGCAAGGGTTTGGAGAATTAGTCGTCGAGAGAGGAATTGCATACCAGAAAGTCAAACTAAAATTCGATCAAAGAATTATCGAGAGACCGTTAATCCAAGGTAAGAGTGGGGTTCAATATCTATAACCGGGTATATGATAAACCGTATGTGGGTTTAGGGTGTATAAATTTTGCTATAGAAATTGATTGTTGTTTCTCTGTGTTATGTCGATTGATGAAAATAATTGTTGTGTTAATTATTATTACTGTATTGGCCTTGGAATTGAATACTGAGTGAATCGATTGGATACTAGTGTTATTGTAGAACAAGAAAAATTATTCTGGTAAATAAAGTTTTGGATCGAAGGTGATAATGTAGGCACTGGAACAATAAATTTTGTTAAAGGGAAAAATAGTGACGACCATCACGGGTAGCCCTGTCGAACGATAGGGAGTAGGTGAGAGGCATGTGTCGATCGGCACATGATGATAATGGTGATGATGGCAAAAATCAAGCCTTTCAAATGGCAGGGTGTGGATGTAGGGAGTGTCGTTCGGCACCCCTTTAGTGCAGGCACGATTTTGTTTTACTTTATGGCCTTTTTGTCTGTTTCTATGTCACTGTGTTCTGTTGGTGGTTGTTTTAGGAAATTTACAAATAGTGTGCAGTTCAGTTAATCAAATGCAAGTGGTATAATAGGTGAATGAAAAATTAACATGTGATCAGAGGAGTTTGTAACAACAATATATAATACATATTAGTATTAGTAGCAGTATGTTTAATGGCAAAATATAGCAGTTTGGTAATTTTAGCAGAGGAAATTATGTTAAGTAGTAGTAAGAATAATGGTGCAGTGTGTTTAATACCAGGGACATATTTTAGTAGCATTTGAGATTTAATGAATGTGAATTGAATTGAACAGAGACAGTGGATTTAATAGAACTAGAAGTCGGTGAAATTAACACTGAAAAGTGATATTAGTAGTTTTAACCAATATGTCCATTTAGTCGAAATTAGTTGCAACTTCGTAGAAATAATTCGTAGATGGTTGTAGTTATTGTTGGTCGGATGATGAATTGGAGTTGTGTCGAGCATGTTGAATATAGCAGGTATCATAGTAATGGAAAATTAAGTAGTTGATTGAATTAAATGATTTAATAGGTAAAGCTTGGTAATTAAATAGCATTAGCGGTAAATAAATTAATTTAGGCGTAGAGTCATAATCGTTAATTGTGTGGTAATTATTGTTGTTGTTTGCTTGTGATGTTGTTGTGGATAATATGCGAAGTTGCAGGTCGTGATGGAATTCGTAGTTGTTTGCTTTAATTATCGTTGTTAAGAAATTGTTGTTGATATGTTGATGAAGTTGTAGGCCTATGGCCAAGGTTGAATTGCATTGAATTGTTCTGGTTTATGGACAAATCGAGTTGTAGGTCTTATGACCAATATTGATAAGTTGTTTTGCAGTTGATGAAATATTATGTTGTAGGCCTATGGCCAATGTTGAATTGCAGTTGACTTGTTGTTATGTTGTCGTTGTTGTGTGTTGTTGTGAATTTGTTGTTGAAGTTGATATAGCATGACATACATTACATTATTAAGTTATCCTGGATTGACACCACGTTGAAAGTTGAAGGCTTATGCCTTGTTAATGCCTCGATAAACTGGTTGATTTTAAGTTGGGAGTTTTGCTCCAAATGGTACCACATGCATATGCATTATGTTGAGTTGCATTCGTTGTCGTTTAATTAAGTTGTTGTTATGTTGGTTTTGTGTCATTTAATTAAGTTGTTGCTATGTTTCTGTTGTGTTGTTTAATTGAGTTGTTGCTATGTTATTATTATGTTGTATAATTAAGTTGTTGTTGTGTTATTGAATTATGATGAATTATGTTGTTTGAAGTGGTGATTTTGTATGCCTTAATTCTAATATATTGTTTATCATACACTTGTTTATATTGGTTGATATTTCACCCCTTATGTTGTGATGTTGTCTCTACGTGGATAACGTTCAGGTAATGAAGGATGAAGATCTAGTTGTTGTAGTTCGAGTCGGGTTTTCGCTCTGATACATAACACTCTAGGGATGAACGCTAGTTATTTTGTTGTTTTGATTTTGTTTTTGAATAAATATGTTGATATATGAAAAGTATTTGTTGATTTTAAGTTGTTTTCAGTTGGAAAAGATGTTATGCCATCTAAGTTGATTAATGTAGTTTTGCTGCTTAATATTAATAAAGTTGATTGATGTTGTTTCGGTTCATCCGAGTTTATGTGTTATGTATTTGTGATAGTGTGATGTTGTTGAAGTTGAATTGTAATACTCCAATCGTTTTTTGGAAAGAATTTTATAACTCTAATTTTCATAATAATTAACAGGATAGAATTAGGGTGTTAGAAGTTGGTATCAGAGCAGGTCGGTTTGTCCGACCAGTGTTATATAATGGTGTTTATTCCTCTGTATGCGATAAGTGTCTGGAACACTGTCGATACTTGTTGTTTTTCTAATCGATTGTATGCAGGAGTTGGGTTGAAGATAAGTGGGGGAGAAGCGTTGCTTCTCCGATATGTTTCAGTGGTAAGATGATGGTTCAGTAAGCTGCTGATGGCGACAATGCATGTATTGTTGAGGTTTGTTGTTTTCCGAAATCCGAAGATATCACGCATTCAAATTTTTGTTGTTAGTTAAGTTGAAGCGTCTATAGGTGAATGATCATACATTATCGGTGTTCACTTCTCGGAGTATGAAGGGCGGTGTAACGATTGTTGATATAAGAGTAGAGTATAAATCCCCGATGTTTTGAAGGTGATTAGTAGGTAACAAGTATAAATTCTAGAAGATGGAATTTAGAAAGTTGCGACGTTTTAGCGCTACTGATGGACGGTGAAGTTGTTGTCTGAGTAGCCTTGCGTAAGATGTTGATGTTGGATCAGTGATTAAGTGACGAGTTGTTGTAGGCCTTGCTGTGGGACTATTGGTAAGTGATTGAAAAAGTTGTAGAAGTTGTTGGAATATTTTGAACCGCAATTCATAGTCGGAAATGCGAGGAAATGGAGCTTTAAGTGACTTGAGTACAAGTGGGAAAAGAACACTATTAATGTTGGTAACGATGGTTTATACTCCATTATGGTTTTCGGTTGTCTATTGACAAATTGAGGAACTGATCACCCTTAATCTCGTGTTGATAGTGAACGAAATTGTGTTGGATGGTATAAATGTATCTTACTATCTTGATGGTGAGTATAGTGATGGATGCAATATTGAGAATGTTGTGGATATGAGGAAGCAACGTTGTATAGGCAAGTATAGGCAAGTGGTAGTTGTTACTACTTTGTAAGTTGATGTTTCAAGGTACTATTGAAGAAGTGATGATTATATAGCAAGGGAAAATTCACGTATGAATGATGGGTTCAAACCATGTTGAGTTGTTGTAGTATCAGAAAAGTAGTAGTCAGAGTGTTGCCAAATGCAACGGAGGATCAGAGAGATGGAAGCGAAGTTGAGGATGGTTGTGTCGGATGGATTTTAGAGGACGAAAATATCCTAAGTGAGGGAGAGTTGTAACGCCCCGAATTTAATTAATTAGTTAATTAAATTAATTAAGGATTTAATTATTGGAATTGTCAAAGTTAGAATTTATCGGAATTATTCTGAAGGCGTAATTGGATTGATATGTTGATTTGAGATGTTAGGTGGATAATCAGGTGAAAGAGTCGGTTTAATCAGAGAAATAATATTATAAATAATATTTTTATATTGGACTATTTATTTAATTAAATTGGATTTAGTTGGTGTGTGATAAATAGAAATTTGGAGGTTTGATTAGTTGGCCCAATAAGACAATATGGATAAATATATTATTTTATTAGGTTTAGAAAATAATAGATATAAAAGGAGAAGTATAAGGCTAGTTAGAAAAGTTGTTGGTGGTTGTACGTGGGAGAAAGAAAAGAGGAGCAAGGGTTTGGAGAATTAGTCGTCGGGAGAGGAATTACAGACCAGAAAGCCAAACCGAAATTCGACTGGAGAATTATAGAGAGACTGTCAATCCAAGGTAAGGGTAGGGTTCAATATCTATAACCGGGTATATGATAAACCATATGTGCGGTTAGGGTGTATAAATTTTTCTATGGAAATTGATTGTTGTTTCTCTGTGTTGTGTCGATTGATGAAAATAATTGTTGTTGTGTTAATTGTTATTACTGTATTGGCCGTGGAATTGAATATTGAGTGAATCGATTGGATATTAGATTTATTGTAGAACAAGAAAAATTATTCTGGTATATAAAGGTTTGGATCGAAGATGATAATGCAGGCCGTGGAACAATAAATTTCGTTAAAGGGAAAAAATGTGACGACCGTCACGAGTAGCCCTGCCGAATGGTAGGGAGTAGGTGAGAGGCATGTGTCGATCGACACATGATGATAATGGTGATGATGGCAAAAAGCAAGCCTGCCAAACGACAGGGTATGGATGTAGGGAGTTCCGTTCGGCATCCCTTTAGTGCAGGCACGATTTTGTTTTACTTTATGGCCTTTTGTCTTTTTCTATGTCATTGTGTTCAGCTGGTGGTTGTTTAAGGAATTTTACAAATAGAGTGCAGTTCAGTTAATCAAATGTAGGTGGTATAATAGGTGAATAAAAAATTAAAACATGTGATTAGAGGAGTTTGTAACAGCAATATATAATACATATTAGTATTAGTAGCAATATGTTTAATGAAAAAATATAGCAGTTTGGTAATTTTAGCAGAAGAAATCATGTTAAGTAGTAGTAAGAATAATGGTGCAATGTGTTTAATACTAGGGACATATTTTAGTAGCATTTGAAATTTAATGAATGTGAATTAAATAGAATAGAGATAGTGAATTTAATAGAACTAGAAGTCGGTGAAATTAACACTGAATAGTGATATTAGTAGTTTTAACCGGTATGTCCGTTTAGCCGAAATTAGTTGCAACTTCGTAGAAATAATTCGTAGATGGTTGTTGTTATTGTTGGTCAGATGATGAATTGGAGTTGTGTCGAGCATGTTGAATATAACAGGTATCTTAGTAATGGAAAGTTAAGTAGTTGATTGAATTAAATGATTTAATAGGTAAAGCTTGGTAATTAAATAACATTAGTGGTAAATAAATTGTTTTAGGCGTAGAGTCATAACCATTAATTGCTTGGTAATTGATGTTGTTGTTTGCTTGTGACGTTGTTGTGGATAATTTGCGAAGTTGCAGGTCGTGATGAAATTCATATTTTTTTTCTTGAATTATCGTTGTTAATAAATTGTTATTGATACGTTGATGAAGTTGTAGGCCTAGGGCCAAGGTTGAATTGTTCCGATTTATGGACAAATCGAGTTGTAGGTATTATGACCAACGTTGATAAGTTATTTTGCAGTTGATGAAATATTATGTTGTAGGCCGATGGCCAATGTTGAATTATGGTTGTCTTGTTATGTTTCAGTTGTTGTGTGTTGTTGTTGTTGCGTTGTTGTGAATTTGTTGTTGAAGTTGATGTCGCATGACATACATTGCATTATTAAGTTGACCTGGATTGGCACCATGTTGAAATTTGAAGGCTTATGCCTTGTTAATTCCTCGATAAACTGGTAGATTTTAAGTTGGGAGTATTGCTCCAAATGGTACAACATGCATATGCATTATGTTGAGTCGCATACGTTGTCGTTTAATTAAGTTGTTGCTATGTTGTTATTGTGTCGTTTAATTAAGTTATTGATGTTGTGTTGTTTAATTGTGTTGTTGCTATGTTATTGTTGTGTTGTATAATTAAGTTGTTGTTGTGTTTGAATTATGATGAATTATGTTGTTTGAAGTGGTGATTTTGTATGCCTTAATTCTAATTTATTATTTATAATACACTTGTTTATATTGGTTGATATCTCACCCCTTCTGTTGTGATGTTGCCTCTACGTGAGTAACGTGCAGGCAATGAAGGATGAAGATTTAGTTGTTATTAGTTTGAGTCGGATTGTTGCTCTGATACGTAACACTCGGGGGATGAATGTTAGTTGTTTTGTTGTTTTGATTTTGTTGTTGAATAACTATGTTGATATATTAAAAGTATTTGTTGATTTTAAGTTGTTTTAAGTTGAAAAAGATGTTATGCCATCCAAGTTGATCAATGTAGTTCCGCTGCTTAATTTTAATAAAGTTAATTGATGTTGTTTCGGTTCAACCGATTTTGGATGTTATGTATTTGTGATAGCATGATGTTGTTGAAGTTGAATTGTAATACTCCAATAGTTTGTTGGAAATAATTTTATAACTCTGATTTTCATAATAATTACTAGGGTAGAATTGGGGTGTTACACACTCGGTTCTATAGGGTCATGCATAAACGAATCCACCAAGGATTCGTGGCTTATTTATCGGTCGGGTGCAAACACACATACAGGGAAGAACACCATTGAAGGTCCCTTGACCAATCAATGATATCACAGAAACAAACAGAACAAACAGAAACACACAATAGAATGTACACATTTATGCCAAATTGCAAGTGAAACCACCTCACGATTGAGCCCATCGACGAAGGTCTAGTAATGTTACCTACGTGGTAGTACTAGGGTGAGTCACGGCGTGATGTAGACTACATGGAAATCACATCCCACCAAACCAACATTGTAAATGTTTTACTACCTAAGGAAACACACATTAGCATTTCCTACGATATGCAATGAGTATACCACCTTACCCATTACGATATCATCATACCAACGGAGAATGCACTAGGATACATCACAATGAATAATGATGATGGTCCCATTCTCACCTCGGATACATCTAGGACACAAATACGGTGATTCCTAAGAAGGACACGAAAGCCACAAATCACCACAGAAAGCAGGGATGGCGACATATGCGAGTGTGCACCAAGCCACTACCCATAATGTGACACCCCAAAATAATTCGGTAATTAAATAATTATGATTTTTAATTATTAAATTAATTGAGGACATAATTTATTTAATATATTGGATTATTAAGATTAATGATGGAATTAATTGGAGAATGAGAAATAATACTTATTTTATTTATATTAAAAGGAATAAAATAAGGAAAGAAGGAAATAGAATCATTTTGGAGAAAACAAGATCGTGAAGTGAGAAGAGGAGAAAGAAGGAAGAAAACCTAGAAGTGTCAGATTCGAAGAACCCACAAGGTAAGGGGTGATTTCGATTGATTATTGTTTATTATAGGTTTTGATTTTAATATTATAGATCATAGCATGTTAGGAAATCTTAGTTTTGGGATTTCTAGGTTTCCATGGATGTATCCTATGGGTGTCGGTTGTGTCGAATGTATAGATTCATTGATTGGTATGATATAGGATCATTACTGACGGATAAAACATGTTATATTGTATGTTATTGATGATGAATGAGTGAATTTGTGGTGTCGGAATATGTGGCACGTTTTGGAATGAAGAGAAAAATGGTTTTGGGAAATGATGCTGTCAAAACTGAATTTTAGGTCTGAAGGTCGTGGGAACCGGTTCCCCAGTGGGAGAACCCGGGTTCCAGCTTTTTAAAATGGTGAAAATGGCATTTTTGAACTCAGGAACCGGTTCCTGTGTGGGAGGAACCGGGTTCCACGTGAATTTTTCCAGAAAATGGGATTTTTATTTCTGGGAACCGGTTCCTACTTGGAGGAACCGGGTTCCCCATACATTTTTCCAGGGGCGCTGATTTTTGGAAATGTGGGAACCGGTTACTCCCAGGGAGGAACCGGGTTCCACTGAAATATTTTTAAAATTTTCAAAACTTCAAAAATTCATAACTTTCAAACCGTAAGTCCGTTTTGAGCGCCGTTTTGGACGTTATTTCCTAAATTTTATGCTCTACCTTATAAAATGAAAATATTTTAGAAAACCTGAAATTATTTTGTAAAGGGGTTGAATTTTGAATTAAATGATTATTAACTGACACATAATGATGTATGTGTAGTAGAGGACTTTGGTGATGAGAATCTTGTAATGTGTAGATGTAATAGCATGTTTATCTGATGTTAGATGTATGCATGATTGGTTGATGTATCATGTTGATTGATTTTCATGTTTATCTTGATATTAGATGTATGCATGATTGGTTGAGATATCATGTTGATTGTTGTGATTCGATTATGTTAAATGAATGTATACATAGGCGATTGATGTTGCATGCTAGTGATGTGCGTGCATTTGCATTGTTTGGTGAAGTTAATTCCCATTGTGCGAATTTGACTTGGATTCCGATAACCGATGCAGAGTGAGGATGGGTGGTTAAATTTGGATTAGTGTCCGAGTGGTTATGGACGAATCGATGGTCTTGTATCCGGTTGATGATGGATCGGTGTTGGGTGACTTGGTCACAGTCGGTACCGCATGCATTGAGTCGCATTGTATTTGTATGAAGTGGTAACATGTTAGGATGTCTTCCAGTGTTACTCTTCTTGGATTGTTATGATTATGCATGATGAATATGGTTGTGTGTGTGAATCTGAATTTATGTTAAGTGGGTGAAATAATATGTTTGTGATATATTATTAATTGAAAGACTTATAATATGCTTTAATTATGAGAAGTCTCACCCTTACTTTACCATTTCAGATTAAGGTTAGCAGCTGAAGAGTCGGTGAGGATGGCTCTAGAGCTTATCGTTTAGTCCGCGTGTCAGTGTCATGCTCTGATTAGATTGTAACACTGGGGAACGTTAGATGAGGAATTAGACATTGGGTTATTATTATTTAAAACTTTGTTGGGAATAATAATGATTGAATTATTCCGTTTTTGGTTATGATGTTTTCCGCTGTGTAAGACATGGTCTTAACTTGATTGAATTATCTGAAAATGTTGATCCTCAGTGTAGCATGGCTACTGTTTGAATGAAGGTTTATTCTATTTTATTAATTGTGATATCCCTCATTATACCGTGTTAACTCTGATTAAAGATGATTTAGAGATTAATTTAATTGATATATTCGGGGTATTTAGATGGGGTGTTACAATAGTGGTATCAGAGCATAGTCGGTCTTGTCCTGTGTCGTTATCCCTTTAGTATCGACTAGTGTGAAATGACAATCGATACTTGTGTTGATGTAGATTGTTTTGTCTTGTTCTGAACAATGGCGGAAGAGGTATGGAAGGAATGATGATGCCATTGTTGAGGCTTTGGGAATGTTGGATGGAGTACTCGGAGGGAACCGCGGGGGCTGCGATTGGTGTTGACAAACAATTGGGGAATTTTCAGGAATAATCCTCCATTGTTCAAGGGTGCACATGATCCCGAAGGTGCTCGAAGTGGTTGAAGGAGATCGAGAGGATCTTGGTGATTGTTGTCGGAGGGTGAAGGTGAGATATGGAACTCACATGTTGGTGAGAAAGTTGATGGTGGTGGGTTGCTACGAGGCTGAGGCGGAAGAAGATGGTGTTGCGACTTGGGCGTGTTGGAAGAGTTTTTAGGAGGTATTTTCTGAGGACGTCGGAGGTAAGAAGGATTGAGTTTGGAACTCGGCGGGCAACAAGACCGTCGGTGGTATGCTTGAAGTTTTGAATTAGCAGTATTATGCTCATTACCTAACGATGCGGATGGAGAATTTTCCAAATGCATCAAGTTTGAGAATGGTCTTCGTGATGAGATTAAGCGGGGTATTCGGTATCGGTCAGGAGATTTTACGATCGGTTGATTGTAGTAGGATTCTAGAGGAGGATCTTGCTAACACTAAGTCGAATGCTCGGGGTATGTTGACGGGAAGGTAAGCAACAGATGGATCGTGGTAAACCTTATGATAGGAGTAATCGAGATCCGGAGGTTGGAAGAAATCGGTGGAGGAGATTCTAGCTCTTCCGTTAAGTGCTATAAGTGTGGTGAGGCAGGACATCGTATGGTGGGTGTATGAGCAATGATAAGAAGTGTTTCAAGTGTGGAAAGTTCGGCCATGTGGCGATGTGTGAGGTGAAAGTGGTGACTTGCTACTGTTGTGGTGAAGAGGTCATACTAGTCCTCGGTGCACAAAACCCAAGAAATGGTGGTAAAGTGTTTGCATTATGCGGATCGGAAACTAAACGGATGATCGGTGATTAAAGGTACATGTTTTATTAATGGCATACCTTTGATTGCGATTATTGATATTAGACTACGCATTCTTTTATTGCGTTAGATTGTGCTAAGATATTGAATTTGGAAATTTCTAATATGGATGGAAGTATGGTTATTGATACTCTGCGTCGGGTTCGATGACTACTTAGTATGTTTGTAGAAATTGTCTGTTGTGATTTTGATAGGGGATTCGGTATGGATTTAGTGTGCCTACCGCTAGAACAACTTGATATCATCCTTGGAATGAGCGGTTGGAATTCAACCGGTTCATATCAGCTATTTTGAAGGCGGCCATTTTCCGAAGAGGTTAAGGTCGAAAATGAGATTATGTCGGTTAAGCAGGATGAACCTAGGCTGTGAAAGATGGTCTTTGTGGTGTTTATGTTGTATACGCAATAGAAGTGGAGGGAGAAGCAAAGGTGATGGATTGCGGTGGTGAATGAATTTCGGAGGTGTTTCGGAAGGCGTTAGTGGTGCTGAGAGAGAGGTAGAATTTACTATAGATCGATTCTTGGAACTAGTCCGGTGTCGATGGCGCCTTATCGCATGTCGGCATCTGAATTATTGGCGAAGAAGCGATTAGAAGAATTCTTTGGAGAAGAAGTTTATTAGTCAGAGTGTTTCGCCGTGGGGTGCTCGGTGTTATTGGTTAAGAAAAGGAAGGTTCAATGAGGTTATGTGTTGACTACCGATAGTTGAATAAAGTTACAATCAAGAATCGGTATCCTTTGAGGTTGATGATTTGATGGATCACTCGTTGGAGCGTGTGTGTTTAGTAAGATTGATATGAGATCGGATATCATCAGTTCGTGTGAAGTCGAGGATATTGACGCATTAGAGCGAGGTATGGACATTATGAATATTCCGTTATGCCGTTTAGGTTACTAATGCACTGGTGTTTTCATGGAGTATATGAGCAGGATATTTCATCCATATCTTGACAAGTTCGTAGTAGTGTTCATTGATGATATTACGATTTATTGGCGATGAGGAGCATGCGAACATCTCGAGTTGTGTTGGAATTGTTGAAAGAAAAGAAGCTTTATCGAAGTTGTCCAAGTGTGAATTACGGTTAGAGGTGAGTTTTCTTGGGCATGTAATTTCCAAGAATGGAATTGTTGTTGATCCTCGAAGGTAGGCGGTATCTCGATGGGGCGAAGAATGCTTCGGAGATCCGTAGTTTACGGGTCTTGCGGTTATTAGGAAGTTTATTGAGGGTTTTCCAAGCTGGCGTTGCCATTGACTAAGTTGACCGGGAAGGGTCGGTGTTTGTTTGGGATGTTGAATGTGAGAAAGGATTTCAAGAGTGAAGGAGGTTGACAAGTGCTCCGATCTTGATTTTGCGATCCGACTAAGTCTTTTGTGGTGTATTGTGACGCATCATTAATGGGATTAGGTGGTGTGTTGATGCAAGATAAGCGGTTGTGGCTTATGCTTGAGACAATTGAAAGTGCATGAAAGAAACTATCCGACTCATGATTTGGGTTAGCGGTCGTGTTGTTTTGAAACTATGGAGACATTATTTATATGGTTCTCGGTTCGAGGTATTCAGTGATCATAAGAGTCGAGGTATCTCTTTGATCGAAAAGAGTTGAACATGAGGCGAGAAGATGGTTAGAATTCTTAAAGGATTATGATTTCGGTTTGAATTACCATCACGGTAAGGCAAGCGTGGTTCTGAGATGCTTTGAGTAGGAAGTCCTTGCATATGTCGATCTTGATGGTCCGTGAGTTAGATTTGGTTGAGCGATTCGAGAGATCTATGTTTGGTTTGTGAAACTACTCCGAATAGTGTGAAATTGGGTATGTTGAAGCGACTAGTGGTATTCGGAAGAGATTAGAAATGGATGAATCGATGTTGGTTTAGTTGACAAGTTGACATTGATCAACCAAGGTCAAGGAGGCGAGTTCGAATGCGAGAATGGTGTTATGAGATTTGGTGATCGGTGTGTGTTAGGATGTTGCGAGATTAGGAAGAGTATTTTAGAAGAAGGGCATCGTGGCGGGTTGAGTATTCACCGGTGCTACTAAAATGTACCATGATTTGAAAAAGTTGTTTTGGTGGCACGGAATGAAAAGGAAATTCTTGAGTTTGTGTATGCTTGTTTAGTTTGCGGAGTGAAAATAGAGCATCGAGCCGTCGGGATTGATGGAGCCGTTATTTGTTCGGAATGGAAGTGGGATGGAATCTCAATGGATTTTGTGTGCAGTGCCAAGAAGCACTAAGGTGATTCTATCTGGGTGATTGTGGATAGATTGACGAAGTCTGCTCATTTCATTCCGATAAGAATGGATTATCCGATGGAGAGATTAGCGGAATTGTATGTCGAAAAGGTTGTAAGTTTGCATGGTATTCCGTCTAGTATTGTGTCGGATCGGGATCCGAGGTTTACATCTAAGTTCTGGACGGGATTGCAAGAAGCCTTGGGTACCATGTTGCGTTTGAGTTCCGCTTATCATCCACAGACAAATGGTCAGACGGAAAGAATGATTCAGTCGTTGGAAGATTTGCTGAGAGCTTGTGTGTTAGAGAAGGGTGGAACTTGGGATAGTTATCTGCCGTTGATTGAGTTTACCTACAACAATAGCTTTCACTCGAGTATTGATATGGCTCCGTTTGAGGCATTGTATGGTAGGAGGTGTCGGACACCATTGTGTTGGTATGAAACTGGAGAGAGTGCCGTGATTGGACCGGAAATTGTTCAACAAACTTCGGAAAAGATTAAGATGATTCAGGAGAAGATGAGAACTTCTCAGAGTCGTCAGAAAAGTTACCATGATAAGAGGAGGAAGGATCTTGAGTTTAGTGAAGGAGAGCATGTTTTTATGCGAGTTACTCCGATGACGGGTATTGGTCGAGCTTTGAAGTCAAAGAAGTTGACTCCACGATTTATTGGTCCTTTTGATTACCAAGAGTTGGGAAGGTTGCATGCTTTGCCGTCACTTGCGAATGCATGATGTTTTCATGTATCTCAGAGGAAGTACATTCTTGATCCGTCTCATGAGATTCGGGTAGATGATATCACAGTGCGAGAAAATTTGGTATGGGCGATACATGAGAATTGAGGATCGGAAGTTGAAGCATTCGAGGCAAAGAGATTGCATTGGTAAGAGTGGCTTGGGAGGACCGGTGATGGAAATGTCACTTGGGGCTGGAGAGTCGGATGAAGGACTCGTATCCCGAACTATTCGTCGGTATGTTTTCGAGGACGAAAACTCTTTAAGTTGGGGGAGTTGTGACACCCCAAAATAATTGATAATTAAATAATTATGATTTTTAATTATTAAATTAATTGAGGACATAATTTATTTAATATATTGGATTATTAAGATTAATGATGGAATTAATTGGAGAATGAGAAATAATACTTATTTTATTTATATTAAAAGGAATAAAATAAGGAAAGAAGGAAATAGAATCATTTTGGAGAAAACAAGATACGTGAAGTGAGAAGAGGAGAAAAGAAGGAAGAAAACCTAGAAGTGTCGATTCGAAGAACCCTGGTAAGGGTGATTTCGATTGATTATTATTTATTATAGGTTTTGATTTTAATATTATAGATCATAGCATGTTAGGAAATCTTAGTTTTGGGATTTCTAGGTTTCCATGGATGTATCCTATGGGTGTCGGTTGTGTCGAATGTATAGATTCATTGATTGGTATGATATAGGATCATTCTTGTGGATAAAACATGTTATATTGTATGTTATTGATGATGAATGAGTGAATTTGTGGTGTCGGAATATGTGCGTTTTGGAATGAAGAAAAATGGTTTTGGGAAATGATCTTCAAAAGCTGAATTTTTGAGTCGAAGGTCGTGGGAACCGGTTCCCATGGGAGAACCGGGTTCCACTTTTAAAATGGTGAAAATGGCATTTTGAACTCGGGAACCGGTTCTGTGTGGGAGGAACCGGGTTCACGTGAATTTTCGAAAATGGGATTTTATTTAGGGAACGGTTCCTACTTGGAGGAACCGGTTCCCCATACATTTTCGAGGCTGATTTTTGGAAATGTGGGAAGGTTACTCCCAAGGAGGAACGGGTTCCATGAAATATTTTAAAATTTTCAAAACTTCAAAATTCATAACTTTCAAACCGTAAGTCCGTTTTGGCCGTTTTGAGCGTTATTTCCTAAATTTTATGCTCTACCTTATAAAATGAAAATATTTTAGAAAACCTGAAATTATTTTGGAAAGGGTTGAATTTTGAATTAAATGATTATTAAGCGACACATAATGATGTATGTGTAGTAGAGGACTTTGGTGATGAGAATCTTGGTAATGTGTAGATGTAATAGCATGTTTATGCTGATGTTAGATGTATGCATGATTGGTTGATGTATCATGTTGATTGATTTTCATGTTTATCTGATTTTAGATGTATGCATGATTGGTTGAGATATCATGTTGATTGTTGTGATTCGATTATGTTAAATGAATGTATACATAGGCGATTGATGTTGCATGCTAGTGATGTGCGTGCATTTGCATTGTTTGGTGAAGTTAATTCCCATTGTGCGGAATTTGACTTGGATTGCCGATAACCGATGCAGAGTGAGGATGGGTGGTTAGGCTGGATTAGTGTCCGAGTGGTTATGGACGAATCGATGGTCTTATCCGGTTGATGATGGATCGGTGTTGGGTGACTTGGTCACAGTCGGTACCGCATGCATTGAGTGCATTGTATTTGTATGAAGTGGTAACATGTTAGGATGTCTTCGGTGTTACTCTTCTTGGATTATTATGATTATGCATGATGAATATGGTTGTGTGTGTGAATCGAATTTATGTTAAGTGGGTGAAATAATATGTTTGTGATATATTATTAATTGAAAGACTTATAATATGCTTTAATTATGAGAAGTCTCACCCTTTACCATTTGATTAAGGTTAGCGATTGAAGAGTCGGTGAGGATGGCTCTAGAGCTTATCGTTTAGTCCGCGTGTCAGTGTCATGCTCTGATTAGATTGTAACACTGGAGAACGTTAGATGAGGAATTAGACATTGGGTTATTATTATTTAAAACTTTGTTGGGAATAATAATGATTGAATTATTCGATTTTTGGTTATGATGTTTTCCGCTGTGTAAGACATGGTCTTAACTTGATTGAATTATCTGAAAATGTTGATCCTCAGTGTAGCATGGCTACTGTTTGAATGAAGGTTTATTCTATTTTATTAATTGTGACATCCCTCATTATACCGTGTTAACTCTGATTAAAGATGATTTAGAGATTAATTTAATTGATATATTCGGGGTATTTAGATGGGGTGTTACACATAACATGTCCAAAGATTACAGTACAAGATTCTCCTATACTAAAACTCGTGGGGTTTTCCCTCGCACTTACCACAGTACACAAGATTAGCCTATCTTGAAAATCGTATTCGGGTTTGCCCTATTATACTGTTCTCGAGCACGTACAAACATGTTCACCTGAAAACATATCAAAATATCGAGTTATTGCATAATGCATTTTCATGTAATAAAATTAGCATACATAATATTTGTGACATATAAGAGGAACATGCATATCGAATCATCACGAAATCACAAAAATCGACGAGGCACCTTGTTCCGAACTCAAGCAGATGCACAAGAAGGAGAAACACATTTGGGGCCTAGTTCGCTAAGTGAACTCCCGGTGAATACCGATTAAGCTATCGAGCTACGGCCAGATGAAGCCGATTTGTCAATTTAGAAAGGCATGGTTCTCAAATCTCCAGAGTGCCGCTAAGAGAATTTGTAGCAAATAATTCAATAATTATTCTATCAAGTTCCAGACCTTATTTCACTACGTGAACACAATTCGCTAAGCGAACTCAGAGAGACAACCCTCCTTGCAATCCAGACAGTTCGCTACACAAGCACAAAGTTTGCTAAGCGAACTTCACAACGTATAGGGAAAACAGAAAATGGATAGAGACTGGCTTGGGGTTCCAAACTTCCATTTATCCACATGCAAACTGAATTTTATGGCATACATATCATGATGAGCATACATAAATATATCCATACCAGGATTATACTGAAATCATGCATTATCAAGATTCATGATGCACATATCACTCAAAAACCCTTCTTTCCCATATTTCCCAAATCAACATTTTTCCCCAAGTCTCTAATCTAATGAGACTAACCTTGCATTAATTAGAGATTAGAAGGATGAATACACTTCCCTTGCACTCCTTTCTTGGCCATAAGTTCATCTCCAAGTTCAACAATCCCGTAACACTCTTTTCTCCATTTCCATCAAAAGTCACCAATCTTCAAACGCGTTTTTCTCCATGTTCACAAACCTCCAGGATGAAAATTTTATATGCAAAACATAGGGAATTTCGTAAAATTTTCAAAAAATCACGAATCAGCTCAATCAGGGTTACGAGTAGAGAGATATCACCTGATTTGTTGGAGTTGTCCTTGAAGTGCAAAAATGGCAAAAATGGTGATGAATCTTTGGGTTCTTCTCTTATTCTCTCTCTACCTAAATCTCCAAATTTAGATTTTGTTCACCATCTACCAACAACTCCTTAAGATTCCATGCACTTAATGTATAATTTCCATAATGTCCTCCAACCATGCTATTATTACAAGCTTTTCATTTGGTTCATTTCCACTAGTTCCTCTAGATTCTAACCACGCCAAACTTTCTCTTAACACAATATTTAATAGGTACAACCTTGGTGATATCTTGACACTAATATACATTTTGGTCATACCACTTATGTTATTATGTTTGAAGGATTAAGGGTGTTACATTCTCCCACCTTAAATAGAATTAGCATCGAATTCCTTCCAATCGCTATGATCACCTTCTTCCAAGGGGAATAATGTTTCTTACATTCCTCCTTTGGTTAAACCCTACGACCTCTTGAGAGTCGCTCCATCCAAGAAAGCATTATTCTACTTTCTGATCGTGTCCTTAAGAATCTTGACTAGAGTCTTAGTCGTATCCTGACACATTCTCCACGATACCTAGTTTAAACTTACTTGAGAATAATTCGTCCAGTTCCTAACCTTTACTCATTCGACGAATCAGAATAACCCCAAAATTCTTGGTAATTTATTACGTATGGGTATTCCTCATTCCTAATGTCTTTCAAGCTTATCCTTGCTCAATGCACATAACTTTGATTCCATACAATGCCATACAAGTTCTATTGACTTTCCTTGGTCCCAACTTCTAGTCCCGTATGCTCAAATCGACTCACTCCCGATCTATCCTCTTCGCACACAAAACTCCTTATTTGACACATTACGGGGCCCGGCACTTGGCCCATGGCCATTGAGGCCCAATCAATAAGTAGATTTGAAGGCCCATCTGCCCATAACGGTGGGTTCCCCTCTGTCTGGCGTAAGGCCACGTGTGTGATTATAACGCCATGTGCCCTCCGAGAAGACCGGGTCAAGCACCCTGCGTTTCCCATAGCGTAACACCGCCCTCCGTAAATATCGGGTTGAGCACCTGCATATCACGGAGGCGGAGGCGAGGAGGAGACCACGTCGTCTGGACTCCTTGCACCGCAAGCCACGGAAGTCCGTTAGTGGGCTTGGATCAGCTTCCACTAACTGGACCTTGGCCCGTCTTTGAGGTCTATAAATACCCTCTCATTCGAGAGGGTCAGGTAACTCATTCATTCTCTCCTTTTCTTGCTTGCTCTCTCTCTCTTGCCCATTCTTACTTTGGCATCAGTGTCTTGCGGTACCCCCGTCTCCTTTGCCATGCAACTTGGGCGTGGCGAACCTTACAGTCGAATGCGATCGGTGGCGTCATTTGTGGGAATCTTGTTTCCCGTCTTTCTCCATTCTAAAGACAAAACAAACCATTCTTTTGTCATGGCCGACTAACAACGGAGAACACTCTCATCAGATCGGCCAACAACAATAACAACATCCTCGAGTCGACCCTAGGGACGGGCGCATGACCTCTTCCTCATGATTCTCCTGGGCAATGGGGGAGGAAAAACTCACCATCAACATGTCCACGACCCGCGGTTTTCAAAAATCTAGGCTCCCACCAATGCGGATCCAGCTGTCGCGCTCTGATCATGACCATCAACAGACAAACCTCATGCTATTCACCCGGGGCGTCTCAACATCTTGGAAAACTTCCCGCCATTCACGAGGAGACACGGGAGGCCCGATTCACAGTCTTCCTCCGAAGACACCGCTCTCGGACTCCCATGAAGGACCAAGAGGATGACACTCCTAGCCCGAAGCGTCAATCAGGCGGAGGTCCGTGTCAGGTGGAATCCTCCAGTACAACCCCTCAAGAAGAAAGCCCATTCTCCTCCCCGAGGCGGGGCCGAACCGAGGAAGAATCGTGGAGGAATCCTCGAGCGGGAACCCTTGAGAGATACCACCGCCACGGCGATCCCGTCCTCTCTCTAAAAGGAGTGTGAAGAAGACCCTTGCGGTCCCTTATTTTCGATATCATGGAGGTCCACATCCCGGGGCATGGAGAAACCTCCTCAACTCACTAGCTACGATGGGGTGGGCGACCCCATCGACCATATCGACGACTTGATGCTCCATTACCTCAGCGTCGGAGGTCCTATCAAATGCGGGTTGTTTCTCACCATCTTTGAGAAAAACAACCATGGACTAGTACAAAACTTGCCCCGGGTCTATGCACTCTGGAGGGACACGAAGACTTAGTTAACCCGCACCTTCCTCCCCGAAGATAGAGGCCTCCAGAGGCTATTATCGAGCTGACGAGACTCGGAGAGTACATTGACCGTTTCAATAGGGAAGCCATCCAGGTCCCCTGTAATGATTAAATGAGCGCTACACTCGAGAGAACTCCTCCTCGATGCAATTTGGGAAGCGGTCGGTGTCGAACCCCTAGCTACCTTGATGCCTCCTCGATAAAGCCGAGCATACATCACGTCGAGGAGAGAGGCTTCGCTCGAGAATCGAGGAACGAATCAACGGTTACTCGACACCTTGATGCCCAGCAACAAGAAGCTGGAACCTCCCGGCCCGATGAGGCGGAGGCGGGATAAGCCCGGGAGGCCCACGAACAACACGGTCTGTCGGGCGCTTCCACCATCTTGACAACTTTCCATGGCGGATCGGCGAGTGCTCGGCCACGAAATTCAAGGATGGCGGGTCATATGCCCAAATCCTACACCCCTAAACCGAGGCCGGGGAATACTTCGGTACCATCGGACGACAATTTGGTGAGGATTGCGTCCATCTCGGGCCTTGATCGAAACGATGATCAGGAGGAGACTTGGGTAATATAAGAGGCCGGGCGTCTTGGGAAACTCGGGAAGTCAAAGAGGTCAATAATGAGACCAGGCCGTAAGGGATCTTGGCCCTTCGGATCGCCTACTCGGTGACCAGGCAGGGATTTGAGTCCCGAAAACATGGACGAGGACTCTCTCCTTCTCACCCATAGCCGGTGGGAGGGGTTCCCATGACCATGGTCCTATTCGACGGAGGAGACATTCAACTATCAATCAACTCGGCTAAGAGGATGTTCGATGAGCTAATCAAAAAGTCTCGATCAGCGAGGTCTCCCTCGGCGGTTCGGGAAGATCCATTCTACCTCGAAGAGCTTCCCGCAGTGGCGAACTCACATATTCCCTCCTCATCAAGGCAAGGATGGTGAATTTCGAGGTGCACCAGATCCTGGTCGACGAGGGTAGCTCGGTAGACGTGATGTACACTCACCTCTTCCGCACTCTTCAACTTGATGAATCCTACCTCCCACCATATATGGGGTCCGACTTGCAGGGGTTCAATGATTCGACCTCTCGACCATGGGGCTACGTCGAGCTGCTTGTCACCTTCAGCGAGGATGTCACATCTCGACAGGTCAAGGTCCGCTTCTTGGTGGTGGACTGCCACTCGCTCTACAATGCCATCCTGGGTAGGACCACTTTGGCCGAGCTCACCGTCGTCCCCTCAACCGTCCATCTCAAGTTAAAGTTCTACACCAAGAGGGGACGCGTGACCACCATCTCTGGGACATCAAGCATCCAAAGAGGCCCTGGCGCTGCTAGAGGATAGATCTGGTGGACCCAAGGGCCAACAGATCGATAAGCGGGCGGGCGGATAACTCCGTGTGAACCTCCCAAGACCGAAGAACCTCAAGGTCCCAAAGTAGACTCGGTCGACCTCGACACGTAGTTTGCAAAGGATGAGGTCGAAGGACAGAATGGAGACAAAGATCCCCTCCTTCCGATCCTAGATGGCGTGTTCGAGCTCTATTCTCTCGTGAGGATCCCAATAAGTGTGTCGAGCTCGGGCGGATCTCCCGACACAAGTAACTCAAAGCTGCCTCGAGGACAACGCAGACCTCTTTGCCTGGATCGTCGCAAAGATGCTCGTACTCGACCCTGAGGTCGCCTGTCATCAACTCGTCGTAGACCCAGCCGCTAGGGACATAGTACAACATAGGTGTAGGAACTCTCCTGAAAAAGCAGAGACTGCTGAAAAAGCTGTAAAAGACCTCCTAGAGGAAAATTTTATTTCTGAGGCCAAGTACTCAACTTGGCTCTCCAATGTTGTACTCATTAAGAAATCTAATGGAAAATGGTGAATGTCGTTGATTATCTTGATCTTAACGGGCATATCCCAAAGATGTTTTTCCTTTACCTAACATTGACATGCTGGTTGACAGCTCGGCCAGTTATAAACTGTTATCATTTATGGATGCATATTCAGGTTACAATCAGATACCCATGTGTCATACCCCAAAATTTTCCCTCCATCTTCTCAAGACATTCCATGCATCCATACTCAAGGATTCCTCAAGGGTTGATCAGACAAACCCTCTCCTAGACAATCAACCCAAACTAGGGTTTGGTGATTCTCAGATCAAAATGGATTTCCAACATCTCCAATGTTCATCATGCCTCCTCATATGCTTCAAATGTTCTCCATGTCAAGTTTCCTCAGACAATTGCTCAGATGGTTGAAAATCAATTGTATTGGACAAAAGTCAAGTCGTGGTCAACATCGGTCAAACTTCATGATTTTTGGTCAACATCCTCATTTTGAAGTTACATTCATCATTTGATCAAGGTTTGATCATGATTCATCAAGAAAACTCAAGATTTGCACAAAAGTCAAACTTTCTAAATTAGGGTTTCTTTGAGAAAAGTCAACTGAACTTTGACTGATCATAACTTCTTCATACTTTCTCAGAAAATTTTCCACCACCTCTTGTTTTGAAGGAAATTCCATTCCCTACAACTTCATGTCTCACAAGAATGTTCAACAAATGCTTCATTTGAGAGGTATGGATCAAAACATTACAAGTCCTTTTCAAAGTCAACAAAAAGTCAACTTTTTGTTTTGAAGATATATTGAGCATGGAAACTCCAATTGAGATGAGACCAAAAAGGTTGGTTATAGGACTCTTAGAGATTTCCAAAAAGTCAAAGAACACTCAAAAATGTGGAAAATTGAGCAAGATACACTATTCAGAAGTTGGGCAATTTTGGACAATTGCCCAAAAGGATATTTTGGTCAAAATGTAAAATTTTCCAAATGGGCCTATAATCTTTTGGTCCAAAGTTGTTCATGACATTATTTGTGACCCATAAATGCTTGGCCATGGTAATTTTCTATTTTATTAATTTATTTTTGAATTTTAAACCATTTAATTCAAAATTAAATTATATAAAATATGAAAATAAGATATTTTTTCAAGATGATTGGATTTTGATCAAACTTGAGGTCCAAGGAAGCCCATACAACTTGCCAATTTCGTGCATGATCATACATTTAAGAGAAAATCAAATTTCTTTCAAAAATTTGATTTTATTTGAAAATCATTGAATGCACTCCAAATCAAATCTTTTTGCCTTGTTTTCTCTCTCAAATCCCTCTATAAATAGCGTGAGTTCACAAGACAAAGGGGCGAAACCCCCTTACAACAACCCTTATTTTGCCAAAATTTTTCAAGAATTGGAAAAAATCGTGTTTGAATTTCCAGCCACTTTCAGCCCTCAAAAATCATTCCATTGTGTTCAGGAGGTAAGATTGAGTAAGTATACATCCTTGTTATTGATCAAACCATCCAGATTCGAGCCATATACATGCATACATATTCAAATATTTCTTGATTTTGCATTTTACTATTCTGCGTGTTTCCATTGATTCTAATGCTTTTATTGTGTTCATGAGACTCCATGTGATCGATCTGGGCCATCGTTTCGAAGCTTGCACGTGAAAACAAGGAATTGCCATAGTTAGGGTTTTTGAACTGTCTTCTTCGAACCGGCCTATACAGGCGTTTTCAGGGTAAACCAATAGCACCATTGGATTCAGAAGGTCCGATTTAGGGGGGTAGGGTATTCCTTTTCCATTTATCTTTCGTGTTTTGCAGGTTTTGGAATTTGATTGATCGGAGAAGACGACCAGAGCTAGGGCTCGGGCGTCGTTGGGATGTGGAATCCGTGAAGCATGGGCGAGCAATCGGTTGTCCATCCGATCAATTGGGGTCCGCGTCTTGACTCGTTTTCAAACACATCTAGGACGTCATCATTCAAATTCAAATGTTTCGACTTTTCAAACACCAAGTGTCAAGTGGCGTAGTGGTAAAAGCGGTTTGGAAAGATACTCTCAAGGTCCCTGTTCGAACCATGCGGGACTGATTTGTTTTCCTTTCACAAACTTAACTATTTTCATATATTTTCTATTTTCTTTTTATTTAATATTTTACATGCATTTAATTAATTTCAACAATTTTCTCATGCATTTTAAAATAGAAAAAATATTTTCTTTTGTATTATTCACGAGAAAATGTTTATTTAATTTATAAAATTAAAAATATTATTTTGCATGCATATTTAATTTTATTTCTAATTTATCATTTAATCACTTTTAATTAGTTTTTAATTATTAAATTATATCCAAAAATCTCAAAAATTATTTTAGCTTATTAATGTTATTTCCACATGAAATATTTTCTCATCTAAAATTTGCATTTTACTAACATTTTCCTCTTATTCGATTTCCTCGTATTTTAGATTTTCTCATCTTTTCACGAGTTATCCGTTTGGACGATTTCTTTTCTTGTTTCTTTTTCCAATAATGTAGCTTATGGGATGTAATAGTTTTAATTAGGGCTTTTATTTTCCATGAAGTTTAAATTATGTATACGCCCCAAAGCCATGTAATAGCGTAGGATTTATCTTTCGCGTCTTTACCTTTCCGCATCTTAATTTCGCACCCTATAAGCTTAGTAATTAGGCGTGTATGCCAAGATAAAATTGAACATAGCTCCTCTAACTTTCAAGATAACATGAATCGAATTGACACACTCTTTTCACATGCACCCTTAGGGTAATTCTCTCGTTGCCTTCGAATACAAATGGTCGAGTCCCTCGAGCGTGGGGTATTCTAGCAAAACAAATCATCATAGTCCCTTGATACAAAGATCATAAGACCCACGATGTAGCCTCCGAATACATGATTTTGACCCTCGATTGTCGCCTACAAAAATGATGATAGTCCTTGAATGTGCTAGGATACTTCCAAGTTGCCTTCTATGACCATCCGATGTCCGAATGTCGACATCCAACAAATAGAGTTACCTACCAACTAATGGTATGGATAGCGCTATTCTAAAGGAATGTAAAATAACACAAAAAAGACCAATTCTGAGTAGGTAATAAGACTTTTAGTTGCTTGCTCTATCAAAGTACTTTTCACACTCACACTTTTGTCAAAGTTCAAACTCTTTTCAAAACGAAACATTTCCGAACACTTTGTATACATTCCTACATGAATCATTACAAATTCAAAGCGAAATGCCTTTTTCAAACATTTTTGTCAAACACACGAGCACAATTTTAAAGTGATCTAAGAGCAACTAAGAGCCGTAGATAACTACGGATGGAAAAGGTGCTAATACCTTCCCTTTTCATAACCTTCTCCCTTACTAGAATCTAACGAAGGTCTTTTTACGTACTTTTACCTCCCTTAATTGGATAAAAAGAAAAGTCGGTGGCGACTCTTGCTATCCGTACATTTGTGATACAAAAACCTAAAAAGTCGAGTTCAAGTGTTACACCATGGCGATGGCGACAAGCGATGCACGACCTTCATGGCGGCCTCGGGAAACTATTACTACAACTTAATGCCCTTGGATTGAAGAACGCGGGCGCCACACCAGCGGATGATGAACAAAGTCTTCGCGGTGAGATCGGCGACATGCTCGAGTCTATATAGGCGACATGATCATCAAGTCTTACAGAGACCGATCACACCATGCATCTAAAGAGGTGTTCGACCAGCCCGGTGGTGCGATTCAACCTAGAAATGTACCTTGTGTCGGGGAAAATTCATGGGTTTCTACCTAACCGAATGGAATCGAGGCAAACCCGAGCAAATGTCGGGTGTTTTCTGAGCCCGACTCAAAAATCGCATGCCCTTCCATTTTTCAAACTTTTGTAGAAAGGCCCGACCTTTGAGTGGAGTGAGGAGTGCGAACACGCCCTCCTGCAAGGTGCACTTTTCCGCCGTCGGTCTTGTCACTACCACAAAGGGAAACCTTATACTTATACTTATACTTAGCGGTCTCGAATGAAGCCGTGAGCGTAGTCCTCATCCGTGAAACAAAAAAGAGACAAAAGCTCGTCTATTTCATAAGCAAGGCTTTGCAAGGGCCCGAGACTAGATATTAGCAAATCGAAAAATTCGCGTTAGCCGTCGTCATTACGGCGAGGAGGCTCTAGTATTACTTCCTCGCCCATACTACCGTCATGAGAACCGAGTAGCCCATAAAACAGCTCTTAGCTCGACCAGACATGGTCGAATGAATGCTTAAATGGTCCCTCGAGCTCTCAGAATTCGACATCCACTACAAGGGCTAGAGACCCTGAAAGCGCAAGCGCTGACTGATTTTGTCGCCGAAATGACCGTCTATGAGCTGTCTCCAAGCGGAGACAAGAGGTGGACTATTTTCGTCGACGGAGCATCAAGCTCGACAGAGAGTGGAGCGGGGATCCTCCTCGAAAATGAGGAGGGGGTCGTCATTGAGCATTCCCTAACCCTCGCTTTTCTGATGTCGAATAATTAAGCCGAATATGAGGCATTACTCTCCAGGAGACGACTGAACGCCAGGATACGACTGACCGAGGATCTGGGCGCACAAGAGATCCAAGTTTTTACGGACTCCCAGCTCGTCGCATCACAAGTCCTCGGATATTAGCAGACCAAAAATGATAGCCTCATCGCGTACCTCAACCTCGTAAAGCAAAAAATGAGGAGTTTCAATCGGCGAAAACACGTTCCCGAGAGCAAAATACCGAGCCGATATCTTGTCAAAACTTACGAGCACCAAGAAGAAAGATGGGAATAAATTAAGTAATACAAGAGTCCCTTTCCGGCCAAGCATTGAGAGGATACTTTGCTCGACATACACACCATCGGGATACAAACTATTGGATAACCCGTATTCAAGAAGGAATTAATCGCCACAGCGTCGGACATGTTCTATGTGGTCCTCGGGCGCTTGTATCGTGAGGATTCTCCATCCCCTTCTAAAGTGCTTAGAGGTCAAGGTATCCGCCGTATTGCATGAGATACATGAGGGCATCAGCGCCCAACACTTGGGTGGGCGGTCTCTCGCTCGAAGGCTACTGGCGGGTACTCTTGGCTCACTATGCAACAAGAAGGAACATGTAAACAAATGCGATAAGTGTCAGCGCGCGGACATGCGCGTCGCTCCACGGCATGAACTCACCATGCTCACCTCCCGTGGCCTTTCGGTTGATGGGGAATGGACATTCTCGGGCCATTCACGCAAGGCTCCTACCAAAATAAATACCTCATCATGGTGGTCAAATACTTCACAAGTGGATAAAGGCCTAAGCCCTCGCCAAGATCACCTCCTTTAATATCCTCCGTTTTACAAAGCGAAACATTCTTGCCGCCGGCATCCCACGCTCGTGACGAACAACGAACACATTTATCGACCAAAATTTCGCATCTTTGTCGCACAATTAGCGCGAGCAACACTTCACCTCGATCGAGCACGGACAAGCGGCGGGGCGAAGCCACTAATGAGGTCTGGAGGACTCAAGCGGCGGGGGAAGCCAAAAGAGGTGGGTCGAAGCGCACGGTGTGCTATGGGCTTATCGGACAACCCCCACTTGACCATAGGAATATCCTTTCCAACTAATGTGCGGGCGGAGTGGTCATCCCATGGAAATCGAGTCGTCACGGTGCACGGTTCCGTCGAGACGAGGAAATGAATAGCGAAGCATTGTGGGAGGAGTTGGAGTTGGTCGGCGAAATCCGAGTTACTATTGATCCACCATGGAAGGCGATTGTCACCGCTTCGCTCGATCTTGTCACAAATGCGGTTGCGAGCAAAGTGCACGCACCTCAATACCTTTGAATGTTCTATGACTCCTTAGCCTTTTGCAATGTGGGGCATTTACATGATCGATCAAAGCTGCTTCCAATGGACATCGTTTCATCCTTGTGGCAATCGACTATTTCACCAAGCGGGTAGAGGCGCCTCGTTCGCATCATTACTAAGAATGTTGTGGCTCGATTCATCAAACATAATCTTATCATCGGTATGGAACTCCAGAAAGGATTATCACGGATAACGGCTCTAATCTCAACAACAAGATGATCAGCGAACTCACACTTGATTCGAGATCAACCATCACCATTCTTCTCCTTATCGGTGGATGAATGACCATTTGTGGGCCTGAACAAGAATATTAAGAAGATTATATAGAAGATGGTGACTTACAAGATTGGCATGAGATGTTACCATTTGCTCTTCATGGTTTATCGCTTTGATCGAAACGTCAGGAAACCCATTCTCTCTTGTATGGTATAAGCGATCCTACCCATGATTGATTCCACGAGCGAGTCCTCGCAATCAGACGGCAAAGGGCTTGGGCAAAAGGGTATCCCAGAGACCAAAACCCAAAAGGGCGGTCTAGGCAAAAGTCTATTTAAGTTTACATTTACTATGTCTCTTCCGATCACCTACTTTCGACTACTATCAAGATTCAAGATTCAAATGGAAAAAAATTCACTCACTTTCTCGACAAGGAGATGAGATAGTTGAAATATATGAGTACTAGCATAGTTGGAACTTAACGAGATTGTTTCCGCATAGCTTTTTACTTTTCTTGTGTACAAACTACTTGGCCATACGCCACATTTCAAATAAATACAAGTTCTTTCTCTTTACGAGTTTTTGTTGTTGTCGTTTGCATAAAGTCCAACGTTTGCTTTGAATGATTATATGCATTTAACAATAAAAATCTAGTCACAAACATGCGAAAAGCAACAAAGTAATTGCTACAGACTCCAGGAATTGAGATGACGACGAAAGTCACCAAATATTCCCCCACAGAACATGATCCCCGCAGAGGTGTCACTCACCACAAACCTTCCCCAGCGGAGTAAAAATGAATCCCCGAGCAGTGATTCCACTCAACTAAAGTTGCGTTACACCAGTTTCCAAGCAATAACACTTCATCCCCAACCGAGGTATTTATCACCAGCAGAATATCTCTCAACCATTCCCTTGTCCCGCCGGATCACGAAACTTGGTCGAGATAGTGCATCGGAGAAACCTACACCTTTCATACCTCGGCCAAAGATTCCAACGGCTCCATTCCTCTAACCTCCGGCTATCAAATACTCTTCAACAAGATCTACACGCAAGATCCCCAGTAGAGTACCCCCTAGACTCTCCCCAGCAGGGTCTATGTACAAGATCCTCAACAGTGCATCTCCTGATCTCTACCGTCCTCAATAATATCTGGGCTCAAGACTTGGTCAGATAGTGCATCGGAGGAATCAAGGTTATCTTTCTTCTCAGAATTTCCATCCGTTTCATCCCCACGCAGAAGTCAGAAATCTCTAAACAAAACATTCGCCTCTTCTTCAAGATGGATATGTTTTGAAATACTACAACATCTAGCATTCATACATTTCTCATATATACATATGTCATTCATACACGTTGTCATGCATCATACTTTGCATAAGGCTAACAATATTCTATCAAAGTTTCTCTTGTTTTCTCAAAAATTGAAAGTCGCCACGCAAAACAGGTCCAGGATTAAGACCCGAATCCAGACGGAAAACTATCGAAGACCGCCCCTAGTTATCCTCCGACAACGGTCCGGATTAAGACCCGAATCCGACGGAAAACTATCGAAAGACCACCCTAGTTGTCCTCCGACAAGCGGTCGAGATTAAGACCGAATCCAGACGGAAAACTATCGAAGACCACCCCTAGTTGTCCTCCGACAACCGTCCAGATTAAGACCGAATCGACGGAAAACTATCAACGACCACCCTCGTTGTCCTCCGACAACGGATCCGGATTAATACCCAAAGCCGACGGAAACCCTATCCGAGCGATCACAAGTTATCCTCCGATATGTGCAATGGATCAATACCGATGCACAATAGGGAAGCTATCCACATTATTACCAACTACTATCCCCCAGAGTAGTCAGCACGAAGAACTATTCTGACTCATTCTTATTATCAACAGCAACTACAGAGTCTGGCGTACGACTCAGTTGCCTTGGATGGCATCTTAAGCCCATCTCCAACTACTTGTCAACATTTCTCCACTTTCAGAATGCTGCATATTTGGTTAAAAAACCAATACAAACCAATAACGTCATTCAAAGATGAGCACCAAGTCTAACGTACGATTTCCTCCGGATGGCATCTTAAGCCCATCTCCATGCTCCTCCCGCTTCCAGAACATCTACCGAGCCTAGCGTACGGCTCACTCCCCAGCATCAATCTTTCCAGATGGCATCTTAAGCCCATCACCCTTCAATTATCCTATCAACAACCTCGAGTCTAGCGTATGACTCATTCCCCAGCTTCTCCAAATGGCATTTATAAGCCCATTCCCGCATCACCAACCAACCGCGAGTGCAAATTTTCAGGTGTACTCTAGTGTTCAATCATCTTCTACCTCCAGGTCACGAAAGGCAAGCATGTCAATCTAACCCTTCCAGTACAAGAAGATTGAGCAGGGCTGTCATACCCCAAAATTTGCCCTCCATCTTCTCAAGACATTCCATACATCCATACTCGAGGATTCCTCGAGGTTGATCGACAAACCTCTCCTGACAATCAACCCAAACTAGGGTTTGGAATTTCTCAGATCAAGATGGACTCCCAACATCTAAAATGGTCTTCATGCCTCCTCATATGCTTCAAAGATTCTCCATGTCAAGTTTCAAGCCTCACAAGTCAAGTTTCCTCGAGCAATTCTCGAGATGGTTGAAATCAGTTGTATTGGACAAAAAGTCAGCTGTGGTCAACATACAGTCAAACTTCATAATTTTGGTCAACATCCTCATTTTGAAGTTAAATTCATCATTTGATCAAGGGTTGATCATGATTCATCAAGAAAACTCAAGATTTGCCCAAAAGTCAAACTTTCTAAATTAGGGTTTCTCAGTGGAAAGTCAACCAAACTTTGAGTGAGCATAACTTCTTCATACTTTCTCAGAAATTTTTCCACCACCTCTTGTTTTGAAGGAAATTCAATTCTCTACAACTTCATGTCTCACAAGAATGTTCAAAAAATGCTTCATTTGAGAGGTATGGATCAAAACATTACAGGTCCTTTTCAAAGTCAACAAAAAGTCAACTTTTTGTTTTGAAGATCTATTGAGCATGGAAACTCCAATTGAGATCAAAACAAAGAGGCTGGTTAGAGGATTCTTAGAGCTTTCTAAAAAGTCCAAGAAGACTCAAAGATGTGGAAAATTGAGCAAGATACACTATTCAGAAGTTGGGCATTTTTGGACAATTGCACAAAAGGAGATATTGGTCAAAATGCAAAATTTTCCAAATGGGCCTATAATTTTATGATCCAAACTTGTTCATGATGTTATTTGTGACCCATTGATGCTTGGCCATGGCAATTTTCTATTTTATTAATTTATTTTTGGATTTAAAACCATTTAATTCAAAATTAAATTATATAAAATATGAAAATAAGATATTTTTCCAAAAGGAGTGAATTTATATCAAACTTGAGGTCCAAGGAAGTCCATGATACATGCCAATTTCGTGCTTGCTCTCACATTAAAGAGAAAATCAAATTTTCTCCAAAATTTGATTTTATTTGAAAAATATTCAATGCACATTCAAGATCAAATCTTTTTTCCTTCTTTTTCCTCTCCTAATACACTCTATAAATAGCCAGCAAGTTGCCAAGCAAAGGAGACGGAACCCTAGCCCCATACACAACCCTTATTTTGCCAAAAATTTTCACAAAGTTGTGAAAATCAATTTTTAATTTCCAGCCAAATTCAAGGTGTTTTGAGCATTCTATCTTACTCCTGAGGTCTCCAGCAATCGAAACCAATCCCTACATCAAGCCCAGGCTGCCCAGATCGTGTCCTTGAACTCTCACCGGTTTGAATTTTTTCTCAAATTCGATTTCATAATATCATGCATTGTTAATCGTTTTCGTGTGTTTATTTGTATTCAGGACATGCATTAGGTCACATTAGAACCATTATATGCAAGCTTAGACGTGTGGAAACCGATTTGCCATGGTTAGGGCAATTTAAGTTGTTTCGTTTGAACCAACTTGTACAGGTCGATTCAGCCAAAAATAACATCACCATTGAATCCAGAATGCTCGATTTAGGGGGGTAGGGTCCTCCTTTCCTGTTTATTTCACTTATTTTTGCAGGTTTCAAAATCATACGGTCGGAGAGGCGATCGGGCACCATGGTCTCGATCGCCTCCTTTCCAACTGGGTCCACGCATGGCTGACTGTGTTTGAACCAAAACAATGACACGTTGACGCTTTTATTCAATTGATTTCCACTTTACAAACACCAAGTGTCATGTGGCAGATGGTTAAAGCGCAGATGTTGGTAGATACTCCTCCGTCACGAGTTCGAATCGACCAGGACCATTTTCTTTTTACAAACTCAACTTTTTCAATTATTTTCTATTTTCTTTTTATTTAATATTTTGCATTCATTTTAATTTCTTTTCACAATTTTTTATCATGCATTAAAAAATACCAAAAAATATTTTCCTTTTTGTATTATTTCCAGAAAATGTTTATTTAATTTTTAAAATTAAAAACATTAATTTTGCATGCATATTTAATTTATTTGCTAATTTATCATTTAAATCACTTTTAGTTAGTTTTTAATTATTAAATTAACTCCAAAAAATTATTTTAGCATATTAATGTTATTTCTAGCATGAAATATTTTTCTCATTTAAAAATCATTATTTTTGCTAACATTTTTCTCTTATTCGACTTCCTCGTATTTTCCGATTTCTCATCTTTTCACAGGTTATCCCGCTTCAGACGATTTCTTTTTATCGTTTTCTTTTTCCAATTATGTAATTGCTTATGGGATGTAATAGCTTAATTAGGGCTTTTATTTTCCGCATTTTAAATTATGTATCTGCCCCAAAGCCATGTAATAGCGTAGGATTTATCTTTCCGCACTTTACATTTCCGCAATTTAATTTCCGCACCCTATAAACTGCTAGTAATTAGGCGTGTATGGCAAGACTAAAATTGAACATAGCTCACTCTAATTTTCAAGATAAAATACCTGAAATCGACACACTCTTTTCACACATGCACCCCTTAGGGTAATTCTCTCTCGTTGCCTTTACGAATACAAATGGTCAAGTCCCTCGAACGTAGAGGTATTCTAGCACCGTTGCCTTCAAACAAATCATCATAGTCCCTTCGATACAAAGATCATAAGACCCACGATGTCGCCTCCGAATACATGATCTTGACCCTCGATTGTCGCCTACGAAAAATGATGATAGTCCCTTCGAATGTGCTAGGATACTTCCTACAAGTTGCTTTCTATGACCATCCGATGTCCCTTCGAATGTCCCGCTCACATCCAACAAATAGAGTTACCTACCAACTAATGGTATGGATAGCGCTATTCTAAAGGAACGTAAAAACACAAAAAAAACGACCAATTCTGAGTAGGTAATAAGACTTTTAGTTGCTTACTCTATCAAAATACTTTTCACACCACACACTTTTGTCAAAGTTCAAACTCTTTTCAAAAACGAAACATTTCCGAACACTTTGTATACATTCCTAGATGAATCATTACAAAGTCAAAGCGAAATGCCTTTTTAAAACATTTTGTCAAACACACGAAAGCAATTTTAAAGTGATCTAAGAGCAACTAAGAGCCGTGAGATAACTACGGATGGAAAGGGTGCTAATACCTTCCCTTTTCATAACCTTCTCCTTACTCAGAATCTAACGAAGGTCTTTTTCTGTACTTTTTACCTTCCCTTAATTGGATAAAAGAAAAGTCGGTGGCGACTCTTGCTATCCGCAACATTTGCGATACAAAAAACTACAAAGTCAGTTCACCGTGTTACATATACACAATAGGATGACTAGTGAAGTAAGTGAGTTTTGATTATGTGTTGGAATTGCACTTAGTAATCTATACCCTTTATAATTCCGACACTATATATATATATATATATATATATATATATATAAATATTATCATGCCTTTAATTATATGTTTTGGAGTATCTCACTCTTTACTTGTTTAGCTACCTATATATTGGTAACGTGGGTTATGAAGACGAAGTTTATAGCTGCGTTAGTCGTGGTGTCGCCCGATACGTAGCACTCGGGGGGAATATTTATGCTGTCATTGTTGTTGTTCTTTTGTTGCTTTCCTTTTGTAAAGAAGAATTATACTTTATGAAAATATGATTGGTTAAGGAAGTTTAATAAAGAAGATGTTTTGATTTTTATGAATCAATTTATGTTTTCCAGCGATGCTATGTATCCGAAATTTATACTTTAAAGTAAACTATTTAAGGTGATTTGGTTTGATGATGTGACGCCTCAGTATTTACTGTATGAAATTTTAAATTACTCTGATTTTTGTATATAAAACCTTGGGTAGATTTGGGGTGTTAAAGTATCCGTACTTGGAGTGACTTAGCGGATGCTTTCTACAGACAATATGAGTACAATGCTGAGTTGGCACCCACTCGCATGCAACTACAGAGCATGTCTATGGGTCGTGATGAGAAGTTCAAAGAGTATGCTCAGAAATGGAGAGATCTAGCAGGCAGAGTTCAACCACCCTTGTCCCATAGGGAGTTGGTTGATATGTTCATGGGAACACTGACAGGCCTATTCTTCAATCATCTGATTGGAAACTCTTCAGCCGGATTCACCGAGCTGATATTGACAGGAGCCGCATTGAGGCAGGTATCAAAAGCGGAAAGATTCAGGTAGAGACATCTTCAAATGCTGCGAAGAGATATTTTGGTGGTAAGAAAGAAACTAATGCTGTGTATGGTCAGAAAAGCCGAGCCAAGACCGACTGTGCTCGATCAGTGGGGGCAGTTGTGATCTCCAATCCTACATCAGCACAACCTCAGCAAGACAACGCGCATAACCAGAACGCGCCACGAAGACAGTTTACGAAGATCAACATGCCGTTGTCGCAATTCTTGCAACACATGTTGAAAGCAGAGCTGATTACTTTGAAGGATCCTCCTCAGAGTGTCAACACTTCCTCTCCGAGATACAATCCTAATGCTAAGTGTGCTTATCACTCCAACAGCCCAGGGCACGACACTGACAACTGTTGGGCTCTGAAGAACAAGATTCAAGATATTATTGAAGCTAAGCAGATTGAGTTTGATCCTCCTGTTGAGACTCCGAACGTGATCAACGCTCCTATGCCTAACCATGACAAAAGTACCAATGCTATTGGCGAGAACTCTTATGTTTTCAATATAGATGACCTGACTATTCCTCTGATGACTGTTAAGAAGAATTTGCTGCAAGCCGGTGTCAATCCAGGATACCCAGAGAATTGTCGTTGGTGCCCATCTGCACCTGTGAAGGTTGTGCTTGGTTGAGAAGACGTGTCCAGTGCATGATGGATAACCGTGAAATACTATTCCTAAAACCACCTGTGGAGAGTCTGTGTGAAGACATGTCTAAGAAACTGAAGATCAAAGATGTGAATGAAACTGTGCCGAATGTGTGGGATACCTTGGGGCAGCCAAGCGGAAAGTTTGATTACATGGTGAAGTATACTGTTCCTGAAAGCTACAAGATTCCTATTGAAGATGTTAAGGCAGCCGGATGGGGAGACAATTTCCCAGAAGACTATGCTGATGTTAACACAATAAGGATTTCCTCTACTGATCCTGTGCCTAGAGTGGCACCTCTCATCATTACTTCTCCCAGACCAGTTCCATATTCCTCTGACAAAG
Organism: Vicia sativa; assembly: GCA_021764765.1. Lineage (NCBI taxonomy): Eukaryota > Viridiplantae > Streptophyta > Magnoliopsida > Fabales > Fabaceae > Vicia > Vicia sativa. Next base: position 143,912,682 of record CM038793.1, on the reverse strand, counting down.
CTATACCTTGGAACTATGGAGATGAGGTTTATTATCATGGCGTCAAGCAAGACCCTCTGACCATTAAAGATCTTACAGTTGAAGCTACCATTCCTGACATTGACAACATCACTGGATCAAGTTAGGTGACCAGAACCAGAAGTGTTCTCTCCAGAGATCTCTCCACCAAAAGACATTGCGACTCCAGCTCGTATTCCAGCTATTCAACCAGTTCCCGAGACCAGAGGGAAAGAACCAGTTACTCATCCTGCTCATCCAGAAGTACCAAAGGAAGTTACTAAAGATACCTCCAAATAAGAGATGGAGGAAATCCTGAAGATTATCAAGAAGAGTGACTACAACGTTGTGGAACAGTTGGGACAGACTCCGTCCAAAATCTCCATGCTTGCTCTGCTCTTGTGCTCCGAGGCTCATGCTAAAGCCTTGGTGAAGTTTCTGAAGAATGCCACGTACCACAAGACACTACTACTGATCAATTTGAGGTTTGTATTGCTAGCCTGCCTGCCAACAACGACCTAGGTTTCTCTGATGCTGATCTGACTCCTGCCGGGAGGAAACACAATAAAGCCTTGCACATCTCTGTTGAATTCAAGGGCACTACATTGTCTCATGTTTTGGTGGATACTGGTTCCGCTCTGAATATCCTTCTGAAGACTGCTTTTGATCGACTTGATGTTGAAGGACTGGTTCTGAAACCCAGTGACATAATTGAGAGAGCTTTTGATGGTTCTAAGCGAGCAGATTGAGAGCTCATTCGCGATTAAAGTCGGGTCCCAGACTTTCGACTCTACTTTCTTTGTCATGGACATCCGCCCAGCTTACTCTTGCCTACTTGGACGCCCTTGGATACATGGGGCAGGCGTCGTTATCTCTACCTTGCATCAGAAGTTGAAGTACCCGGTGAAGGGGAAGGTTGTTACAGTGTGTGGTGAAGAAGAATATGGTCAGCCACCTACAGTCGTTCCGATATCTCGAGATGGAGGGTGAATTCTTCGAAACTCCCTGTCAAGATTTCGAAACAATCCCTAGAATCATGCCTGTGGACTCTCCCGTCACTCCTGAAGTTACACAAGTTCCGCCTAGGATGGCCTCGCTGAAGGATGCTCAAGCTGCTGTTGAAGAAGGAAGTAGTACTATTTGGGGTCAGCTCCCCAATCTCCCTTTCAAATCCGACAAGACTGGTTTAGGTTTCACCATCAAAGGTCAGAAGATGATACGCCGCGAACGTGCCGGCCAACTTCCTTTCCACATTAGCCAGAATGGGGTCCATGTTATAGAAGACGACGACAGCGACTTCGACATCAGCAAGTGGATCTTCCCATTGGAAAACTGAACACGTCATACCAATCTCCTTTAGACAGGAGTAATTGCTTTTGTTTTCTGTTTTGCTTTTCGTTTTCTATGCTTTGAACAATAAACTCTAAAGCCTAATGCCTTGCCCGGGGCATCATGGCTCGTTTGTGAGGGTTATTATTTGTCATTTGCATATTTTCATTCAATAAAATCGTTGGACTTTTGCATTTAAATGTTGTTTTCTTTCTTTTACTTTATCACCCCTTCAAAAGCTATGTGTTTCTTACACACACCCACGTGATACACGCGAATCACTCGAATCTAAGATAAACTATGCTATTGCTAAATATGACTTGATAATCCGATCTACCAAGTCGAAGGCGAAGGTGAGGAAGATTGTGAAGTGCCGGAGAACTTGTCGATCCTACAAAGAAGACGGTGTTATACAACCACATTAAGAGTCGGTTGAGGTTGTGAATTTGGTCGATGAAGATGAAAAGAGATCAAGATAGGAGCAGGTCTTGAGAATAGTGTTAAAGAAAGATTGGTCCGATGCTACGAGACTACATCGAGGTTTTGCTTGGTCATACGAAGACATGCGAGTTTAGACATTGATATTGTGGTACACCTTCAAAAAGAAGGTTTTCTCCACGTGAAATGTAGGTCTGCCGATGCGTCACGAGATGTCGAGAAAATCAAAGCCAAGTTATGAAGCGTTCAACGCAGTTTCTTAGTCATTCCTATCCACAGTGGGTGGCTAATGTGGTGCTTGTGCCTAAGAAGGATGGCAAGGTACGAATGTGTGTGGATTACAGAGATCTGAACAAAGGGAGTCCAAAAGACGATTTTCCACTTCCTCATATTGATGTTCTGGTTGACAACACTTCTCAGCATAAGGTCTTCTCCTTCATGGATGGTTTCTCCGGCTACAATCAGATCAAAATGACTCCTGAAGACATGGAGAAGACTACTTTCGTTACACAGTGGGGCACTTTCTAATACAAGGTTATGTCGTTCGGACTGAAGAACACGGGTGCCACTTATCAGCGTGCCATGGTGACATTATTTCATGACATGATTCATCCCGAGATAGAGGTCTACGTCGACGACATGATAGCTAGATCACAGACAGAAGAAGAACATCTCGATCATTTGCGGAAACTATTTGATAGGTTGAAGAAGTACAGATTGAGACTTAACCCCAACAAGTGCATCTTTGGAGTCAGATCCGGTAGACTCTTAGGGTTTGTTGTCAGTAGTAAAGGTATTGAGGTTGACCCAGCCAAGGTTAAATCTATTCAAGAGATGCCAGTGCCCCGTACCGAGAAGGAAGTCAGACGTTTCTTGGGCCGATTGAATTACATTGCCAGATTCATTGCACATCTAACTGCTACTTGTGAGCCAATCTTCAAGTTACTGAAGAAAGATCAAGTAGTGGAATGGAGCGACGATTGCGGATCGCTTTTGACAAAATCATGGAGTACCTGAATCCTCCTATCCCGATACCGTCCGAAGGAAGACCTCTTATCATGTATTTGGTTGTTAGAGAACTCATAGGGTGTGTGTTGGGGCAACATGACGAGTGCAGTCGAAAAGAGTATGCAATATACTACCTTAGCAAAAGTTTATCGATTGTGAAAAAGATACTCACTCGAGAAAACTTGCGCTTTCGTCGACACTAAGATAGTATATGTTGACTCACACTACCTTGTTGATCTCCAAGATGGATCCGATAAAATACATATTTGAGAAACCACTCTCTCGGAAGAATAGCAAGATGGAAAATGATCTTGACCGAATCGACATCCAATATACTTCTCAAAAGCGATCAAAGGAAGTGTAGTAGCCGATCATTTGGCTCATCAAGCTGTAGATGACTATCAGTCTATGCAGTTCGATTTTCCAAACGAAGATGTTTTACTAGTCACTGATTGTGAAGAACCAGGCCCAGACGAAGGACCTGAACAAGGATCCCGATGGACTATGGTCTTTGATGGAGCCTCAAACGCACTTGGCAATGGCAATGGCGCCATCATTACATCCCCTACCGGTGGGCATACGCCTTTCACCGCCAGATTATGTTTCAACTGCACCAACAACATGGCCGAATATGAAGCGTGTATTATGGGTATCAAAGCTGCTATTGACTTAAGAATCAAGTTCTTACAAGTGTATGGAGACTCAGCTTTAGTGATCAGTCAGATTAAGGGCGAGTGGGATACGAAGCATCCGAATCTCATTCCATATCGAGAGCATGCTCTAAGTTTGATCCCCTACTTCGAAGAGATTACTTTTGATCACATTCCACGAGAAGAGAATCAGTTGGCATACGCATTGGCTACTATGTCGTCTATGTTCAAGGTCAGATGGGACAACGAGGCTCCCCAGATCATCATGGAGAAGTTTGACGAACCAGCATATTTTTATGAGCTTGATACAGAAGAGAAACCTTGGTACTATGACGTGAAGAGGTATCTTGAGACTCAGGAATATCCCGCAGGGGCATCTGTCAATGATAAGAAGTTTTTGAGAAGGTTCACATCCAAATTCTTCCTCAGCAACAACATCTTATACAAACGCAATCACGACTTGTGCTTACTCTGCTGTGTAGATCAGAAAACCGCAGAACGTATCATGGAAGAGTTACATGAAGGCGCATTTGGTACCCACTCCAGTGGTCATACAATGGCTAAGAAGATTTTGAGAACAGGTTACTATTGGTCCACCATGGAAGCTGATTGTCACCGCTATGCTCGATCTTGTCGAAATGCGGTTATGCGACAAAGTGCACGTACCTCGACCTCAATGTTCTAATGCTTCGCCTTTTGCAATATGGGGCATTGACATGATCGGAGAAATCAAGCCCACAGCTTCCAATGGACATCATTTCATCCTTGTGGCAATTGACTATTTCACCAAGTGGGTAGAACCAACCTCGTTTGCATCTGTTACCAAGAATGTTGTGGCTCGATTCATCAAGCATAATCTTATCTATCGGTATGGCACTCCCGAAAGGATTATCACGGATAACGGCTCTAATCTCAACAATAAGATGATCACCGAACTCGCACGCAGCTCAAGATCAAGCATCACAACTCTTCTCCGATCGGCCTAAGATGAATGGCGCATGGAAGCCGCCAACAAGAATATCAAGAAGATTATCTAAGATGATGACTTACAAAGATTGGCATGAGATGTTACCATTTTCTCTTCATGGTTATCGCACCAAGACGAACATCCACAGGGCAACCCGTTCTCTCTTGTATACGGTATGGGCAGATTACCAATCGAGGTTCGAGATACCTCAACCGAGTCCTCCGGGACGCGAGTTAAGCGAAGACGATTGGATCGCACTCGCATTGACCAGATCAACTTTATTGACGAGAAACGACTCGCATCCATCTACCATAGACACATCTATCAGAAACGAATGATCAGAGCATTCAACAAGAAGGTCAAGCACCGAGTTTACCAAGTTGGTGATCTAGTAGTCAAGCGCATCATTCTTCCCACACCCTGTGAACGCACATAGTCAAAAATACTACGCATAAAGAGACCCGCTAGGTCGGTGGCCTAGGCAAAAATAAGGGCATCCTTGCGAACCAAAGGGTTCGGGCAAAGTTAAGGATATATATACAAAACATGTACACCGCAAGTCGAAAACTACGGGCGGCTTGGGCAAAAAGGGTATCCGGTGGTAAAACCGAAAGGGCGGTCTAGGCAAAAGTTAGGGATTTAAGCGTCGACTATGTCTCGTCCAGATCATCTATCTACAGACTACTATCAGCATCCAAGGTTCAAATGGCGAAAATCAATTCACTCACTTTCTACTGAAAGCAAGGAGATGAGATAGTTGAAATATATGAGTACTAGCATAGTTGGAACTTAACGAGATTGTTCCCGCATAACTTTTTACTTTCCTTGTGTACAAACTACTTGGCCATACATACATTTCAAATTAATACAAGTTATTTCTTTCACTATTGTTGCTTGCATAAAGTCCAACATTTGCTTTGAATGATTATATGCATCTAACAATAAGAATCTATTACAAACATACGAAAAGTGAACGAACAAGGGTAATTACTACATGCTCCAGGAATTGAGATGACGACGAAAGTCACCAATACATTCCCCTGCAAAGTACAATCCCCCACAGAGATGTCACTCATCACAAAATTTCCCCAACAGTCGCATTTTCCTCCACTAGTCCCGACATTCCAAGCTTCATCACGTTAGTCCCCGAGCAGTGATCCCAATCAAACTAAGCCATGTTACATCAGTCTCCAAGCAATAATGATTCATCACCAGCAGAGGTATCCCCAGCAAAATATCTCTCATCAATCATCACCTCCCCGGCAGCAGTAGTATCCAGACTTGAAACATGGTCAGATAGTGCATTGGAGGAAACCTACATCTTTTATTCCCCAACCAGAGATTTCGACGGGCTCCAGATCCTTCTAACCCGGTCTCCCAGCAACTATCAAATGCTCTCCATCGGGATCTATCATAAGATCCCGGAGCGCCTCTAATTTTTCCCACAGGTCTATGCACAAGATCCTCAGCGGCGCGTCTCTCGATCCTTACCATCCTCGACAATATTTAGGCTCAAGACTTGGTCAGATAGTGCATCGGAGGAATCGAGGTTATCTTTCTTCTCAGAGTTTCCAATCCGTTTCGTCCCAACAGAAGCTAGGAATCCCCAAGCAGAATGTCCGCATCTTCTTCAAGATGGATATGTTTTGAAATACCACAACATCTATCATTCATACATTACTCATAAAAGTCATAATTTGTGCATATGTCATTCATACACATTACATCATGCATCATAATCTGCATAAGACTAACGATATTCTATCAAAGTTTCTTTTGTTTTTCCCAAACAGGTGAAAATCACTTCTGAAACGACAGGTCCAGGATTAATGCCTGAAGCCAGACGGGGAACCCTATCCGAAAGACCACCCTAGTTGTCCTCCGACAATAGGTCCGGGATTAATACCCAAAGCCAGACGGGAAACCCTATCCGAATGACCACAAGTTATCCTCCGATAACAGGCATTGGATCGATACCCGAAGCACAACAGGGAAGTTGTCCACATTTTTCCGACTATTATCCTCTCATAGTAATCAAGACGAAGATTTGTTCTGACTCTCTCTTATTATCAACAGCAACTACAGAGTCTAGTGTACGACTCAGTTGCCTTGGATGGCATCTTAAGCCCATCTCCGACTATTTGTCGACATCTCTCCGCTTTCAGAATGCTGCATATTTGGTTAAAAACCAATATAAACCAATAACTTCATTCAAAGACGGATGTTGAAGTCTAACATACGACTCAACATCATTCTCTCCGGATGGCATCTTAAGCCCATCTCCATGTTCCCTTCTATTTTCAGGAATACCTGCCGAGCCTAGCGTACGGTTCACTCCCCAGCATCGGTCTCTCCGGATGACATCTTAAGCCCATCTCCGACGTTTTACTTCAGACGACAATTCTTGAGTCTAACGTACGACTCATTCCCCAAGTCTCCAGTTTCTCCAAATGGCATCTATAAGCCCATTCCCCCATCAACCAACAGCAAGTGCAAATTTTCAGGTGTACTCGAGTGTTCAATCATCTTCTACCTCCAGGTCACGAAAGGCAAGCATGCCAATCTAACCCTTCCAGTACAAGAAGATTGAACAGGGGCAGCTGTCATACCCCAAAATTTTCCATCCTACTTCTCAAAACATTTCATACATCTATACTCAAGGATTCCTCAAGGGTTGATCAGACAAACCCTCTCCTAGACAGTCAACCAAAACTAGGGTTTGGTAATTCTCAGATCAAGATGGACTTCCAACATCTCCAATGGCCATCATGCCTCCTCATATGCTTCAAAGAATCTCCATGTCAAGGTTCAAGCTTTACAAATCAAGTTTCCTCAGACAATTGCTCAGATGGTTGAAAATCAGTTGTATTGGACAAAAAGTCAATTATGGTCAACACACAGTCAAACTTTCTGATTTTTGGTCAACATCCTCATTTTGAAGTCACATTCATCATTTGATCAAGGATTGATCATGATTCATCAAGAAAACTCAAGATTTGCTTAAAAGTCAAACTTTCCAAATTAGGGTTTTTCAAGGAAAAGTCAACTGAACTTTGACTGAGCATAACTTCTTCATACTTTCTCAGAAATTTTTCCACCACCTCTCATTTTATAGAGAATTCAATTCTCTACAACTTCATGTCGCACAAGAATGTTCAAAAAATGCTTCATTTTGAAGATATGGATCAAAACATTACAGGTCCTTTTCAAAGTCAACAAAAAGTCAACTTTTTGTATTGAATATTTATTGAGCATGGAAACTCCAATTGAGATGAAACCAAAGAGGTTGTTTAGAGGACACCTAGAGCTTTCTAAAAAGTCCAAGAACACTAAAAAATGTGGAAAATTGAGCAAAATACACCTTGTACAAGTTGGGCATTTTTAGACAATTGCACAAAGAGAGATATTTGTCAAAATCCAATTTTTTCCAAATGGGCCTATAATTTTATGATCCAAACTTGACCATAATATTATTTGTGACCTATTGATGCCTTGCCACGACCACATTCTATTTTTTTTATTTATTTTTGAATTTAAAAGCATTTAATTCAAATTTAAATTATATAAAATATGAAAACAAGGTATATTTTCAAATGGATTAGATTTTTATCAAACTTGAGGTCCAAGATAGCCCACACAACTTGCCAATTTCGTGCTAGCTCTCACATGGAAGGAAAAATCAAATTTTCAAAAGATTTGATTTGAAAGAGAAATTTTTTTGCATTCAAGAGGAGATCTTTTTTCATTCTTTTTGCTCTCATTCCTCACTCTATAAATACTGATCACATTGCACAAGACCAAGGACGAAACCCTAGCCTATACAAGCAACCCTAAAATTCCAAAAAATTCATCAAAGTTGTCAATTTCGAATTTCAAATTCTAGAAGGTTTCAAGGTGTTCTAGCCATCCAAACATGTTCTTGATTTTCCCAGGGTTCAATACCAATCCTTACTCGAAGCCAAGACTGCCCAGATCGTGCCATATACCTTGCTCCGATTTGGTATTTTTCTCAATTTTGGTTTTCATTACTCATGCGTTACTAACTGTTTTTGCTTGCATATTTGAACTCAGGACATTCATTAGAGTGCATTTGAACCATTACATGTAAGCTTGCACGCATAGAACTTGAATCACCATGGCTAGGGCATTTGGAACTGTTTGAATCGAACTGATTGATACAGGCATTTTCAATCGAAACTAACACCACCATTGAACTCGGAATGGTCGATTTGGGGGGGTAGGGTATCCCTTTGCTTTTTATTTCATGTATTTTGCAGGTTTGGAATTTGGTGTCGCCAGAGAAGATGACCGGAGCTAGGGCTCCGGTGTCGTTGACTTGCTCTGACCGGTGAAGGCTGGCGTGGCGCGAGGGAGTTCTCTGATTCGTCCATCTATGCGTCCTGGGTCCCACTTGTTGACTGTGCTTTGAATTCAGAAATCCATGACACGTTTACCCTTAAAAACAATTATTTCCAGATTCAAAACACAAGAGCCACTTGGCTCAGTTGGTAAGCAGGCGTGTGATTTCCTCAGAGGTCCCTGGTTCGATTCCTTGCCATGGCAATTCTTTTTTTTGCAACTTTACAAAACTAACATATTTTCTTATTTTCTTAATATTTTCCATACAATTTAATTTATCTTTAATATTTTTTATCATGCATCTAAAAAAACTCCAAAAATATTTCTTTTTTGCATTATCATCAGAAAAATACTTATTTAGTTTTTAAAATTAAAATTATTATTTTTTCATGCATATTTAATTTAATTATTAATTAATCATTTGAATGACGTTTAATTGTTTTTTAAATTATCAAAACGATTCCGAAAATTACCAAAAATTTATCTTATCATATTAATGTCATTACTAACATAAAACCTTTTTCCTCATTCAAAAATATTTCTTTTTACTAACATTTTTCTCTTATGCAATTTTCTCGTATTTCCGATTATGTATCTGTTCACAGGTTGTAACGCTTCGGACGACTTTTCTCGCTTTTCTTTTCCAATTATGTAACTGCCTATGGGATGTAATAGTTTAATTAGGACTTTTATTTTCCGCACTCACTCGTATTATGTAACTGCCCCAAAGCCATGTAATAGCGTAGGACTTTATCTTTCCGCACTTTACATTTCCGCAATTTACTTTCTGCACCCTATAAATTGCTAGTAATTAGGCGTGTATGGCAAGATAAAATTGGACATAGATCACACATAATTTCAAGATAAAATATTTGAATTAACACACCCTTTTCACACATGCACCCCTTAGGGTAATTCTCTCTCGTTGCCTTTACGAATACAAATGGTCAAATCCCTCGAACGTAGAGGTATCCTAGCACCGTTGCCTACAAACAAATCATCATAGTCCCTTCGATACAAAGATCATAGACCCACGATGTCGCCTACGAATACATGATCTTGACCCTCGATTGTCGCCTACGAAAAGTGATGATAGTCCCTTCGAATGTGCTGGGATACTTCCTACAAGTTTCCTTCTATGACCATCTGATGTCCCTTCGAATGTCCCTCTACATCCAACGAATAGGGTTACCTACCAACTAATGGTATGGATGGCACTATTCTAAAGGAACGTAAAACAACACGAAAACGACCATTCTGAGTAGGTAATAAGACTTTTAGTTGCTTGCTCTATCAAAATACTTTTTACACCTCACACTTTTGTCAAAGTTCAAACTCTTTTCAAAACAAAACATTTCCGAACACTTTGCATACATTCCTACATGAATCATTACAAAGTAAAAGCGAAATGCCTTTTCAAAACATTTTTGTCAAACCCACAGATAGCACATTTTGAAAATGATCTAAGAGCAACTAAGAGCCCGTAGATAACTACGGATGGAAAGGGGTGCTAATACCTTCCCTTTTCATAACCTTCTCCCTTACTCAGAATCTAACGAAGGTCTTTTCCTGTTCTTTTCACCTTCCCTTAATTGGATAAACGAAAATTCGGTGGCGACTCTTGCTATCCGCACATTTGCGATACAAAAAATCTCAAAGTCAGTTCACCGTATTACAGGCATCCTGGTCCTCCAGAAGAATCAAAAGGAATCTCATGAAGGGAAGCTGGCCACCAATTCAGAGGGCCCGTACCGCGTCCACAGCAAAACGGGCACATGAGCATATTATTTAGAAAATCTAGTCGGAGTACAACTCCCTCGACCTTGGAACGCTACGAAGCTAAAATAATACTACAATTAAGTCCCCCATATCACACATCCGGGGATTTAGTGGTCGACGCGTCACCCCACTGGGAAGTAGCTCGACCTTGGGTCGAATGGTACTGCACGCCAAAACTTGAACGAACAGAGGGTACCTCAAAAATCATAGAGCAGAGAACCCCTGCACGACGCGGGCACCTTGACCAAGACCTGCGAACGATGACGTACCTTTGGCAGGACGTCTAACTCGCGACGGACGATCCACGCCCCGATGCCAGAGTCCCAAACGCGACTACGACCTCGCCTAGAAGCCTCCGAAGCCTCCCTTTCATCATATGCTCTAAGAACAATAACAAGGTTGAGCAGGTAGATAAAACAAACAACATAAATAATAAACTATTGTCATAAATAAAATCGACATTAAGGGTTTCCTTCCGAGCCCTCCTGTCGCACCTGAGGATGGCCTTCTTTTCGGCCTCGTGCACCCGTAGGGAGTTCACGTCAAAGATGTTCCTATTGCCATAACACGGGGGCAACACAAAGGTCTCCCCAGCGGAAGCCGACGTCCCCGGGACTCCCTGTTCCAAATGCTCCCCCCTTCGCCTTTTCAGTGGTTGATCAGGAGACGACAAGGGGGAGGGAGTAGTTTCGACCGCTTGGCCGACCACCCTCGCCTATTCTTGAAGCTCTGTGACGCAATCCTTGGCTGGCCCTCGCGCATCTTTTTGCCTCAGTTTCAGCATGCGTTCCTCCATGGCCGCCATTCGAGTTGCAAATAAACAAATAAAGTATTAGAACAAACGCATAATCAAAATAGACAGTGATCGCCAACGATCCCCAAACAAATTACCTAGAAGTCTCAGCGCGTTCAAATTAGACGAGCAGTCAAGCAGGGCCTTCGTGTTAATATAACAGCAAGCGATCTCGATCTCCCCGTGAACATCAAGGAGGATATTTCCCTCCCGGTCCACGCAGGTGGCCGGGCGGAACCCCTTAACGAAATTCTCCAGCCTCTCATACGAGAGCTGATCTTGCATGTCCAACTTTTCATGCTTCACGGAATAGAATTCGGCTCCCCGATTATAGTGTTTTCGGTCCCATTCCAGCGGGAACCTCTCCTTCAGCCTCTCCCCCTCTTTTCCATCTTCGTCGACCTCCACGGATCGAACGAAGAGCGTATCCTCGACTTCCCTTGTAAGGGGCTTCACCATATAAAAGAGCTTTTCAAAGTCCCGAACAGACTCCAAGTATGGCCGAAACAACTTCCTTGAATGCTTTAGGGACACCCATGCATATCTGTCGCCGACCATCTGCCGTTGGAGGTGGAAGATACGGAAGAACAAGGGCAGAGTGACCCCAATGTCGAGATACTGGCATACAAGCTCGAAGGCCCTCATAAAAGCTAGGGCATTTGGGTAAAGTTGTGAAGGAGCCAATTCCAGTCACGTAAACACCCCAAATTGGAAGCCCGTGAAGGGCATATATAATCTCTCCTCCCAGAAGGCAAACTCATACATGGGAAACCTAGTCGACGCGTACGAGGTGCATATCCTCCCGCTCTCCCCGGGGATCTGGAGTGCCCACGAAGGTGTCATACCCTCGTCCAAATCTTTTATAATGTTGAATACCGAGGAGGGGTTGACAGCAAAGTCAAAGAGAAACTCCCTTGGCTCGGGCGCAACCTACGAGAGATCTATGACTAGTCGGATTCGTCGGAAAGTGCTTGTGCCTTCCCCATGCGGATTTTCGGACGGCTGGACCCTGACACCTGAAAAGCAGCGAAATAAAAGTGAATCTGATGTTATAAAATCCACCTTTCCATCACAAGTCAAGTGAAAGGGCGAGATGCTTGGCATCGCCCGCGGTGCAACCCTTCAGCCTCCCGGGCCAACCATACGGGTGAACAAAATCCTCGAGAAGTTTATGCGCTTCCCCATAGTGCTCAACAACCAACGGTGTTCAGGCATCCCTCCATGGCGTCCATAGGTAATGCCCACAAAAACTCGCCTATACCCTCGAGGATCATGGTTATGCCCGTGAGATTCTTAAAATCCCTCGAGATATTCATACGCCTCCCTGGGAAATTCATGGCTCTCCCGATGGAACTCACAACTTTCCCCTGGATATTCATGGTGTTCCCCGTGTCACTCACATTTCCCCCGAGATATTCAAGGACATTCACGCGTTACTCACGGTTTTCCTAGAGAAATCCATATTCATAAATTTCCCCGGCAGTTTTAACCCAAAACCCAAATCTAAGAAAAAATACAAAGAGTTCGAGGGGTATTTACCTGCGTTGTTGGAGTTAGTAGACATCCTTTGAGTATATTGGAGACTCTTTGAGATTTTTGAAGCTTCGCGTGGAGAAGTTTGAAATCCGAAATTGATGAGCTAAGTGAAGAATAACAAATGAAACCCTAAGAGCTCCTTTTTATAGCCAAATATCCTTGGGCATGCGAAGGGTCACACCCTATGGAACTCCATACGCCTTCCCAAGTAAGACACGTGGCCTGAGGGCTAATGTGTCAGCCCTAAGCTGGCGTATGATGAAGCCACGCGACTATGATCAGTTAGATCCCCGACTACCGTTGTCCCCGAGGATAGAAGATAAATTCGTTTACACAGTTGTTCATCCCCGAGGTTAGGAGGCAGATACGAATTCGTGTCCGCGGTTACCCGTTCCGTCTAACTCGATCGCGTCTCGCGCCTTCGGCAATCAGATTTCCCCGAGGGATGTGCCATAGCAGCAGGGTCCCCTAATGGACGACTCCTCGGCTTAAAGTCATCGCTCTCTGCGAGAATAAAGACTTGGGGGGCTCCTGTCCTAGACTGGCCCAACACTTGGCCCATGGCCATTGAGGCCCAATCCAATAAGCAGATTCAAAGGCCCATCTGCCCATAATGGGTAGGGTTCCTCTCTTGTGTGCTTAAGGGCCACGTGGCCAATGGTTACTTAACCGCCATGTGCCCTCCGAGAAGACCGGGTTAAACACCCCGAGTTTCTAACGTATCACACCGCCCTTCAGAATACCGGTCAAGCATCCCGCATATCACGGCACTGTGGAGGAGCCACGTGTTGGACTCCTTGCACACGCAAGCCCTGACAGTCCGTTAGTGGGCTTGGATCAGCTACCCACTAACTGGACCTTGACCCAGCGCTGGGGATCTATAAATACCCTCTCATTTGAGAGGGTCAGGTAACACATTCATTCTCTCCTTTTGCTTGCTTACTCTCTCTCTCTCTTGCCCATTCTTACTTTGGCATCGAAGTGTCTTGCAGGTACCCCCCCATCCCTTCAACCGCCGTAGCAACTTGGGCCGTGACGAACCTTCTGGTCAGGTACGATCATGACCCTTTTCTCAGTCTTAGAAAAAGTCACTACTATAACAACCCGATTTTATTAGCTATTTTATTTAAATATTTTATTTGGTGTTTTATTAATTAATTATTTATTTAATTATTGTGTGGCATGATAATTATTTAATTATTTAATTATGTGTATATTTGTGTGTTTTGGGTTAATTGGGCTAATATTATTATTAAGAGAAAATAGCTATTTGGCCTAACTATTGGTAGTATGAGAAATGTGGGGGTGTTAATTAATTTAATCCCAATTAGAATTAAGTTAGTAAAGGGAGTAAAGGAAAGAAAAGAGAGTTATAAAACTCATTTGAAAGAAAACAAGAGAAAGAGAAGAGAAAAGGGAGAAAAGGGAGAAAAGAGGAATAAAGAGTTAGAGCTTAAAGAATAAGGATTTTATCAAGAGGTAAGGGGAGAATCCTTATTATTATGGGATAGTATGATTGGGTCAATGGATAGATGAACATGATAGATTTCATTGTGTTTGAATCTAGAATTGGAAAGTTAGGGTTTATGTGAAATCCCCAATTTGTTTGTGGAAATAGAATGAATTTGTGTGTAATTAACCATGATGTAATGTTGTAATGTTTAAATTGAGATGTATAGATTTTTGGGACATTAACTCGAAGCCTTACATTGAAAATTGAGTTTAGAACATGAAAACCTCATTTTTGGGCATTTTCAGGCATTATGCGTCGACACATGTGGTTATGAGTCGACACATACTGAGCTGATTTTGAGAAACAAAACCTAGAATGTTGTATGAGTCGACACATACAGATATGAGTCAACACATGCTGTTTTATGAGCCGACACACACGAATTATGCGTCGACACATACTGAAAGAAAAATGAAAAATATTTCTAAAAACTATTTTGGTCATATCTTTTGATTCGTAACTCCGTTTTAAGTATCGTTCGAAACGCTAGGAAGTTAGTGAAATTGTCTTTACATGTGTGTTGGCTAAATCATGATATCTTATGTGTGTACTATGTTACCAATCGACATACAGTGTTGCAGAGATAAATCGTACTTAGAGCTGATACAAAAAAACACATTCTAGTAAACAACATCGGTAGACTCTTGAGATTAGAAGCGGTGTCAGATTTGGAAAATCCAGGTGCACATCAAGGCATTGAACAACGATGACACTAGAGGGGAACCATTTGGAAACATGGCCTAGGAGTAATTTCCTTATGGTTACACGTTGGACATGATGATTATTTCCTTGTGAAGTATACTTTAGGTGCAATTGTTACTTAGATGGATCAGTAATCAACGAATTCAAGTAAAAAGTGTATGCTATTGGTAAAATGAATTATGACTCCATGATAAATAGTGTTGGATGAACTCTTAATAGATTGGAACATTAGAACGTGTCATCTGACATAAAGGTGTAATGCTACATGGTTGACGAGAGATTATGGAATGAATTTTGGAACTAGTTGGTATATGCATTGCATCAGAAGTAGTTAAGTAAGGTGAATCACTATGAATAGAGGGTTCAACTTCAAATATTATGAACTCGAAGCATGAAACCAATGACATATTGTGATGGATCGAGACAACAAAATGAGCTATTAGTGACCTGATCATGAAAGTTCACCCAATGTTAAGGAATAGTTGTCGACATACGTACATGTTAAAGACTCGAGAATACTTCTTGTAGGTTGGATGACGAGTAGAGGTCTTTGATATTGGAGGGAAAGTAAAATTGTGTAATAGAAACTTAAAGGTCCCATTGGGTATGTGATTGATGGAATTAGAGTAGTGTAGCAGATGAAGGGAATTAATGGAGTACTTAGAAAATAATTTCGAAAAAGACTCATTAGTACCATTTTCTGTTCATCACAATTCTTCTCAAGGACCCCCAAAGTCCAGAGAAGAATTCTCAATGAATTAAGATGGAAGAACCTTATAGACAGAGGATCAGAAAACCAACACATCAACCAGTAGACTCAAGTCAAGATGAAAGGGTTTTGTTGAGTGTCAAGTTTAGTGTGTCGGGTGTTGCGTTTGAGAACGCCAACCATACTTAATAGAACCTACTACAAATTTACCTCGCACACTGTGGCTTATTTCAGGTGGTATAACCCATTCCATCTGGTAACCATCAACAAGGTTCGTTACAAAAGCTTTCCAATCTTGTGGTGATCAATTTAAGCTATTCAACCAGGCCCGAAGACGAACTGGAATATGTGTGAGATGTAATCGTTGTGTATCTAGGAATTTCCTATGGTAAAAGGACAATTGACCCTTAAGCAGAACCAGAACGGTAGATCCCAAAGGTCTTATAATATTGTGAAGAATGAAGTTACCAAGAGGAATTATTAGAGTACAAGCATTTGGAAAATTATATGATAAATCATGTTGTGTCATTTTACATGTGTAGATATGAATAATAACATCATAACTTTAAGAGTTTTCTAAAGAGTGTTTTATCTTTTAAAGTACACCAAATTACAATATTCTTTTGAATCCACATTCATTTTCCATATTTAGTAAGATACCATGTATCGGTTGTTTTACAATTCTTATAGAGTCTGAGATCTATCATAAATGAGGGTCGCTTATCATTGATGTTTGTGAATTTTTTGATCAAAATTAAGATCGTGTGGTATTGTTGGAAATTGACAATTAATAGAAACAAAAAAGAAAATAATTTCTTCTCCATTGAAGACTTTGGTAGTCCCAAAAGAATGTAGTTGTGAAATGAAATTAGAGAAATTCTATCCTGTTAAGATGAACCACGAGTTCAGATAAAGAATTGGAAAGATCACGAACAAAACGATCGTTATAGAACTACAGATTATTTGAACAAATATTAAATCTAAGTAAGAGTATGATCAAAACTTGTGGAGAGAAAGATAGAGTAATTTTAGGCAAAAAATAAATAAGATAAAAGATAGATGATATTTATTTTGGAGAAAACAAATTATGAGAGAAATATAAAAAAAAACTTTAAAAAAGATAAAAAATTGAAAGTTAGAGAATCCATTCCCGATCAAAATTGAGTGAAACTTTTTGGAGAATTCAATTATTTTTATTTCATTTGCAAGATTTTTGCTCTTCATATATGCCGTAGCAATACTTTAACAAATGTAATATTAGTTTGTAAAACTTTTGTTTTAGTGAGCTATATGAAGATAATACAAGATTTAAAGTGGGGGCAACTCATAAAAATATCAATTTTTTGTTTAAAACTAATTGAAAGAGTAGGGTCATTATATGTACCTATTGATCATATTTACACTATGTTTGTTTTTGTGAAAAGAGGAACGAAAGAAAATGAGTGGACTGATCCACTTTCCACTGTTTGGAAATACTCCGATAAGAAATGGAAAGAAAATTTCCGCTGGGGCCCACCATTAAATCCTTTCCACGCTTAACTGAACGGAAACAACAAGATTATATAAGATTTTGATAAAAAGACAAAAGTAACCCTGCACAATAATATTATATTATTAATAATGTTTGTTGTTGTGAATAAAATTAATACTGTAGTATACTATGCAACCAAATTATTATTTTCTTAAAATGGCACTATTAATTCTATTATTATTTTTTATATAAATTGGTTACTCATTATTTCCTCTAAAACAAAGTTATTGATATTTTTTCTTTTTCATTTTTGTTAAACACTTTAATTAATTAAAATTGAGAACGATAAATTTTGCTTAAATAACAAATAAAAAGCTTCTCTTATAATTTGATTAAATCTAGTTGATGAATAATTAAATGAAACTAAATATTAAGGTTATTTTTGTCATTGGGCAAGTATATTTCTTTATTTTATATTATTTTTAATTTTCTTTCCTTTCATTTTCTCTCCTGCTAAACAATTATATAATCATTCTATTTTTTACTATCCTTCTTTCCACTTACTTTCTTTTATTTTATTTTTTTCCTTTTATTTTCTCTTTTAATCCAAACATGCCATTAGGATCGATATATCTACTCTAGCTAGGTTAACATGAATTAACCTAAAAACGCACTTTATGGAAAGTGATTATTTTAACCTGTTATTTGCCAAACACAAAGCACTGAAGCAGAATACATAATGGAATTAACTCGAGTTACTTATATGGACCCCCAAGAGACCAGCATTTACACGAAGTTCAATGAGTTGAAAACGATGGAAAAACAATGATTAGTGTATGATACAATTATACGAATAATAGAAGTTGAATAAGATCAAACACTAGCAAACACTAAAATGATTTAAATAAGAGTGTAACCTGTGCCATGGTTTCAGTTTTCTGTCTCACTGTAGTAACACTATGTCATGTGCAAATTCCTCTTCCACGTTGAGATTTTATTATTATGATGTATACAAAACAATGAAGCACATGGCTATGCATATCGTCAGCAGCATATACCGTTAACGGGAAACGACGCAAACGCTATTTGGCTTAGGATGAAAGAAAGGAAGAATAAAACAATGAAAAACAACCTTTATTTGAATTTTTTACTGTAGTACCACTCTTTTAGAAATTATTATCCAATATACATTACATTTCCACCCTATTATCCAATATATGATCCGTTCAAATAATTTTTTTTAAAACAAAGCTGCCGCCCATTGAGTGGGAGATAGTGTGTTAATTTAGAATGGTACCGTCCATTGCATGGGAGGTAGTGTGTAAAAGTAATTTATTTTTTTTACGTTTTAGTTTTAATAATTATATTATAATTAATAATGAATAAGTTATTTATATTATAATTAATAATAAATATGTTTATTTTAATAATTATATATAATTTATTTTAATAAATTATTTATATTATAAATAAATAATAGTTATATTATAATTAATTTATTTAAGTAATTATATTGTAAATTATTGTAATAATTTATTGATGTTATAATTAAATAATAATTCTATTATAATTTATTTTAATAATTTATTTAATTTAGTAAATATTTTAGTAAAATAATAAAAATGTACTAAAAATAATAATATAAATTCATTAAATGAAACTAATATTTGGAATAAATAAAATAAAACACTGCATGAAAAATTATTTATTTCTAGCGGGGTTTTAGGGTCGTGAAGTACCGTGAGTTCCACAAAAGGAGCTTGTCTGGTCCATCGAACCATACGATGAGGTTCTTGTGCAGGTTCTTCCAGGTTGTGGTTGAGATGTAGGTCGGCGTCATTGTCATTCATTAATGCTATCATTTCTTCATTGCTAAATGGCTCAGCACTTCCATAACTTAATGTTGTTCCTCGAAATTCCAATTTCTTATGTTACCGGCATTTGGCTATATCTTGGGGTTGGTAACATTCGGTGTGGTAAAATATTGGGGTTGGGAAAAGACATTTGTTCTTGGGGTGTTTGGTAGGTGGGGTCTTGTGGGATTTGTAGATTTATTGAAGTAGGTGGTGGGTTATGTGATGTTGGAGGGAAAAATTTGAAAATTGTTGTTGGGTTCCCCATTAGATTAGGTGAGTGTGTATATTGATGAGGCCGTTGATTTGGGGTAAAGGTGATTGTGTTGGGAAGAAAGGTAGTTGGGTGTTATGGAATTGTTGTTGGTTGGTCATGAATGGTCATTGGGCGTAAGTGCTTGTTGATTATCCGGTGTGTGGGTGTCCGGTGTCGGACGTTTGAAGATGTCGGTTGGTTTCGAGGTCAAATAAAAAGTTATGTGGTGACAAATACAAATAGGAAACAGATCTATACCAATTCATGTAATCCGTGCTCGGTTTACATTCATTTGGCATGATATTTCCTTGTAAGACATTATCTTCGCGGTTATCCCATTGACGACACTCTTCCTTCAAATGATTTGAATAAGGAGTATGAGACCATTGGTCGTTCACGGTAATTCCGTGATACTCGTCCATGCAGATCAGAGCATCGGGTATGCCTTGAAGAATTCCAAATTGGAGTTTTACCCTATCTGTATGATGTATTTCCACAGTCGTAAAATAGATAAGGAATGTTTTTGAACTCCACACATGAGCATCAGTTGGATCCAAATCTTCAAGGTCTAGGTAGGGTCTCCACGTAAACTGTTATAAAATATAAACAAATATATTAATTTAACAAAGTAGATAAAGTAAAAGTAACTACTAATAATCTATGGTTGAGAAAATTACATCATCTTCTTCAAAATGATCGATGAAGGCGCGATAACCCGGTGCACAGTGAAATATGTTCCGTTGAAAGTCCGAGACGATGATGATGTGGAAACAATGTTTTACAACCATGAATTGTCCGGGTTATATGCGATTGATTTATACATCAAATTCCAAATCAACAACCCTACTGAAGCTGAACCAGTCTCCATAATTCCAAACGAAGACGTTGGTGACAATGACGAAGAAGAAGAAGAAGAGTCTGAGCCGCAAGTTAATGAAATGTTTGCGACCTTATTTGAAGAAGATGGTGTCGAGGCGGATGCGGGCAACATAAATGAACAACAAATTCCAGTTGATAATGTATATTGTCCACCTGCCCACATGACCACTTTGGGAACTAGTGGTGACGATTCTTTATTTGAATGGCCTCAGAATCCTCGTCTTTCTCTAGAGGATGACATAGCTGTTGGTAACCAGTTCAGAACCAAATTTGACTGTATGCTTGCTATATCCAATTTTCACATGAAGCACGCTGTAGATTTCGAGGTATCCGTTTCTGACACGAAGAGATATCAAATCCGTTGTAAGCGAAGTGGTTGCGATTTTCGTCTAGTGGCATCGTATAGGAAACGGAGCGACCTATGGGAGATAGGAATCATGAAGCCCCCACACACTTGTTCAGCAACTATCTTTAATCTAGACCATAGACAACTTAGCTCTCGTTTGATGAGTGATCGATTAATGCCTCTTGTTGAACAAGATCCCTCTATCAAGGTGAGCGTATGTGTTAATGAAATTGTTTCTATATTTAGATACACTCCCACTTACAGGAAAGCATGGATTGCAAGGTGTAAGGCAATCGAACAAGTTTTTGGAAATTGGGAAAAGTCTTACAACGATCTTCCGAATTACTTGTTAGCACTTCAAGCTTTTGTTCAGTGCATGATAGATATGCAAACATCTCCGATGTATACAGATGAAAGAACTCTTGTTGCAGGAAAACAAATATTCCATCGACTATTTTGGGCATTTCAGCCATGCATACGAGGTTTTGCATATTGCAAGCCTATACTGCAGATTGATGGTACATGGTTATATGGTAAATACAAGGGTACGCTACTAATGGCGGTAGCACAAGATGGAAATAGTAATATTTTCCCTGTTGCCTTTGCCATTGTGGAAGGTGAGACGACAGATGGTTGGGGGTTCTTTCTAAAGAACTTGAGACTTCATGTAGCTCCCCAACCTGATCTGTGTTTGATTTCCGACAGACACGCATCTATCGAAAGCATATACAACAATCCTGATAATGGTTGGCATAATCCTCTATTTGTCCATGTTTATTGTATCCGACATATCGCACAAAATTTTGTTAAGGAAATCAAGGACCGAAGCCTCCGGAGAACAATGATCAACATGGGTAAGTCTATTTTATACATTTTTTATGTAACGTTATTAGTACACTAAAATATTAACACATTTTTTATTAAACCATATAGGGTATGCGTTAAACCAACCAACGTTTAGGTATTATCGTCAAAAGATTGGCATGGCTAACCCTGATGCTTTGGCGTGGATAGACAAAATTCTAGTGAAAAAATGGACTAGGGCATTTGATGAGGGTCGTCGTTGGGGGCACATGACAACAAACCTTGTCGAGTCACTTAATTCTGTATTCAAAGGCACTCGTAATCTTCCCATCACAGCAATGGTTCAAGCAACGTACTATAGAATGGGAACACTCTTTGCTGAAAGGGGTGCAAAGTGGAGTGCAGTTTTGAATTCTGGCCAGTCATTTACCGAGCAATGCGTGAAGGTCATGAAACAGGAAACATCAAAATCCTCCACGCATCGGGTTAGCGTTTTTGACTATAATAATAACACTTTCAGTGTGAAGGAAACCATTGACCACTATGAGGGGAAGCCTATGGGACGTTACAAGGTCAACTTGAGCGATCGTTGGTGTGACTGCGGAAAGTTTCAAGCATACCGCCTCCCTTGTTCACATGTTATCGCTGCATGTTCTGTGGTGCGTACTGACGCATATCTTCTATTTGATGACGTTTACAAGGTGCCTAACCTATTTGGGGTTTACAGCACAAGTTTTCCAGTTCTACCATTAGATGCGTATTGGCCAACTTATGAGGGAGACTAGATTTGCCATAACCCAATCATGAGGCGCACTAAGAAAGGTCGTCCAGTAAGCACCCATATTACAACAGAGATGGACAACTTTAATAAATTGGAGAGAAAATGTGCATTGTGTCGTCTCCCGGGACACAACCAAACGCGATGCCCCAATGTAGGAACTAGTAACAATTAGTTTTTTTTTCATGCCTCAAAGTTGTATTACAAAATGACATCAAGAAATTAGGTGTTTCATCCACTAGTACTTTTGCATTTAATATAAATAACACTTCCATAAGACAGCAACTAAATTAGATACTTGAACAAACTTTAAAACATTATTTTTAATTATTTTAATTAAAATATTTGTAAAATATTTATATATATATATATATATATATATATATATATATATTAATTATTTAAATTTTAAATATATTTTACCATTATTTGTAAAATTTATAATATATATATATATATATATATATTAATTATAAATTTTGAATTTTAAATAAATTTTAATTTTCTGAAAATTTAAAAGCACACTACCGCCCATTGAATGGGAGGGTGCTTCAATATTTATACACTGCCGCCCATTGAATGGGAGGGTGTTCTCAAATTTGTTTTTTGAAAAGATGGTATATTGGATAATATGATGGAAAGAGATGTTATATTGGCATATAATTTGTAAAAGTATGCTACTACAGTACAAAATTCCCTTTATTTATATCAGAGGGCTATAAAATATATAGGATTAAATATGCTATAAATATTTCAAATTCAATTTGTAGTCCAAATAAAAAATATCACATTTAACTTTTATAAAATGATGTATGTATGATGTTTTAGTCCTTCTACGAGGACTAAAACTATGTATATAAATAAATTTGTAGGGACTAAAACATAATATTTTTTCCACTACAAGAAAAATGGTCTATGGCCACGCTAAATTTTTTCACATCTCAAAAACTGTGACTATATATAAGTTTTGGCCGGGATTTTCAAACCATAGACATATGTTTTGAAATATTGAATCTGGAGTCTGAAACTTTGGTCTTTTCTTTAATTGTCACGATTACAAAATCACAAATATATTTAAGTCACAATTAAGAAACTGTAGATAGTTTAAGCCACAAAGAAAAAACTGCGGCGTTATAATTTTCACTTCAAACTGTGGCTCAAGCCCAAAAAAATATATCTCGCCCGAATTTCCCTCTTTTTTTTTTTAGTTTCGTCTCATTAATTAGTTTCTTTTTATATTTTTCTAAGATTAAAAAAAAAGAAAAAAAAAGAAAAAAAGGGCCACCGGCCCAATCTAATGAAATCGAAAGAAAAAATAGGAAATTGGATGGCTTCATTCTTTCATTCTAACGCCTTTCTGTTTCAACTCTCTCAGAAACCCTAACTCTAAGTGTGCTGCTCCTCTTCATCAACAACCTCTACTTCCATTGGATCAACAACCTCTACCAACCCCTAGCTGATGTGAACGGATGAACTACCGACCGTAGATTGCGAGGCGTTCACTACAAGAAAACAACATATTAGCGTCGGCTTGAAAACCTCGCTAACAGTACGAAAACCGACACTAATACATATTAGCATTGCGTTAGCGTCGATGTCACTTCAAAGCTCGAAGCTAACAATAGCTCGGGGCCGACGCTAATGTAGCGTCGACTTTTATGAACGCTAACGGGACACTATCGTCATTAGCGTTGTCTCTATGCAACGCTAACTAATAACACGTGGTTGTATGTGATTTGGTTTCCACTTAACATAAACCTTACATGTCATCAATAGCGTCGGCTATATGTGTCGCTATAGTACACAACGTGTTCGTTTATGATTGGCTTGCGCTCAAAATAAAGTTTTATCTTTCTGGAATTTAGTGTTGGCTTAGGTCGACGCTAATGTTTTTTTAAATGCCTATTTTTTTCTAAATTCAGTTTTTTTTACAATTATAACTATAAATTATAAAATATGATACATCTATAAATTATATGTCAAACCAATTTTGATTACATCTATAAATTATAAAATATGATACAATACTATTAGTAAACATAATTTAATTGCTTTTAAATAAAAGCAATACATTTTCAAGTACACCAAGTTATTGCAAAATATGATACAATACTAATAAATCTTCATAGTTATAAATCTTCATAGTGATACAATATTTAGAACACATCCTATAAACAAGTTTACTTATACATGCTAAGATGTACCAACATAATTATACTTATAAGTCAAACTAGACATTAGGTACTCATTAGATAATCTAGACATAAATCAACTCTATTGATCACCATCACCATCATCATCATCATCACCATGACTGTAACCGTCACCATCACCTTCCTCATCCTCCTGCAACATTTAAAAAACAATGTAAAAGTTAGTAGGAGTCTAGATGCAATGGAAAAATAATGTTTCTATTTAAAGAACATTAAGCAATACGCCATTTTTTTTTGCAGCAAAGAGTTCTTTACAAACATTTACAACAATGTAGTATGTCCCATGTTGATATTTCTACCAATTATGCCTATGAATATGACACACATTAACATACTCAAATTGTTAAGAAGTGTTAACTACAATTGAAACAAACTCAGAATCTACATTCTAAATTCGAAACTATGTGAATTACTTCCTACTATCATTTAAACATAATTGTAAACTTTAATAGTGGTCACTATAACAGACTCGAGACTGAACAAGGACCAAGTCAATACTCTCACTTGGAAGATAAAAAGAGAGAAAGAAATGAAAGTCAAAGGAGTAGTAAAATACCGAAAAGTTATAATGAGAATGTTCACTCGTAGGAGCACTAGAAGGACCCGCCTGACTTGACCGAAACATATCAAACATTTTCCTAAATTCTTAAAATTGCTTTGCCAACTCATCTGTTCGCGCATTAGCTCGTGCAACCTCTTCACGTGCAGCAGCAGCTTCAGCTCTGACAGCTTCTATGGCTTGGCTATCTGCTTCTCTATTGGGGTTTGTAATTGACACCTGTGTCAAGAAGCTCACTCCATATCTTACATTGCGCGCCAATTGTGCAGCTCCATAACATCGCCCCCGTGCTTTACCTCCAACAGCTTCTTTCCACATTAGTATTCTTGTTGTTCCATCCACATCATCACCAGTTTGTGTGGCTTGTGTAAGACTACTCACATATGTTTCTTGTCCAACATAAGATTGATGCGTCAAAGATTTTAAATTAGCAAGTTACAATTATACCAAATTAAATAAATAAAATATTAAAATCATAATTGAAGGGAGTCGTAGTAGCCACAATTATACCAAGTAAATCAATTTTTCTATACAGTGTGTAAATCAATTTTGCTATACAGAATATACAACGTGTATCACTACCTCTATGTAAACAAAAAAAACTAAATTCAGTTTATCACTTAAAAACTACAAAAAAAACTTATATGTGTTGTCGATGCACGCTCGTCAATCCACACCCCATTCTTCTTTTTATGGGTGGCAATGAAGAGCTCATCCGGATATGCGGGTCCATTGAGTTTTTTAGCATATAATTGAAGACAATATATATGGTCACAATATTAATGTATATTATATATAATTATAATAACTCATTTTAATTCTAAATAAAATACAATTCAAGTGCAACATCATGGTGAGCTATACGACCAGACGTATGGACTACACCACCTCTGCTTGATGATCTATTAATCATATTTTGATAGGATACATCTTTGAACTCTTTTGACTGCCACTTGTCAAGAAGAAACGCCCATGTATCTACACCCATCCAAGGAGGCTTGAACGCCTTCGTTCTAGCCTTTTGCAATATATCGCGCAGTCGTATAACACATCTTTGATGAAACAATTCTTCCATTTTAGCATCATCACAACAGTCCCAGCATACAAGCGACTGACAAAATATATAAATAATAAATTAAAATCAACAATATACATTATATATAATCAAGGTACTAAAAAAGAAATTACATGTCTTACTTTAAACGTGTCAAACCATTCCCTTCTCTCCTCTTTTCTTTTATCGCATTTAAGCTCACTATAACTATAAAAAGTACCCCGGTAAAGCTTTTCTATAACGATTCTGCATATTTTGGTGACAAGGCCGCCTGGACTTAACCTACAAAGAAAAATGTTCGTTAATTAATTACAAATTCACAAATAATTCAAAACAAAGAAAAATGAAATATAAAAAAAGAAGCAGTTGATCAGGTTTTTGAATCGTGTAATGAAAGTAAAGGTAATTTATTCAAAGTGTGCTTAAGCTAGAAATTTTCTTACGCATTAGTATCTTCCATAATATAGATCTTTGGTTTTTCCCCATCATCTTGTTCTTGTTGTTCCTCATTAGAAAGTGTTTGGTCCCCCCTCCTGTTGAACGTCCTCGTCTGCGTTGTGATGGGGAGGACATTACAAAACATGATGAGTATATCCTGGGGTAGGAATGAATCTGAATTCCTCAGAAGTCGGGGTTGGCGATTGAGGTTGATCAGTAGGTGGCGGTGTTAGTTTATTCTGATTCATTGATGGAGTTTGTGAAGGTATTGGTGTTGGTTTTTTCTGAGTCGGTGGTGGAGGTTGAGTAAGTGGTGGTGTTGGTTTCTTCTGAGTCATTGATGGAGGTTGTGAAGTTATTGGTGTTGGTTGGTAAGATAGCAAACCACTTACTGATTTGTTAAAAAAGGATAGTTTCCATTGGTATGAGAAATCTACCATTGCTTTTGATCCCTTAAAGCAAGCATTAGTGAGTGTCCCTGTTTTAAGTTTGCCGAATTTAAAAAAAAAGTTTGTCGTGGAAACTGATGCTTCGGGTAACTGAATTGTATAAATTTTAATGCAAAACCAACATCCTATTATCCATAATAGAAAGTCCTAAGGTCTATAGCAGGAGGCCATGCCTGTTTATGAAAGGGAACTTAGGTCTATACCAACATCCTATTAGCGAAGTTTGAGCAATGCAGTCGATTTAGTACAACAAATTATCAATAAAGAAAGAAAGAAATAATTATATACAGTTGAAAAACTCTCAAGAAAGAAATACAATATAATATTCCAGACATCAAGTTCTAAAGGCACAAGAGTGTAGTTGTAGTTCCAGACATCAAGTTTTGAAGTAAATATCCATAATGCTATTAAATCATGCATCGGCAGAGAGAACATAACATCATAAGTATGTATTTTAATTTAATTTTCTATGTTGCTAATGATTACGTATTTCTGATCACGGTTTGGCACTCAATGTTTTCATAAGATCAATCTCAGACACATCATAGCGAATTTATTTACGCCATGCAACCAACGTTTCGAATTAAGCGGAGAATCGGCCTCATTGATAAGATATCCGCTGGTTACAAAGCTGTTAAATCTGTCGATCGAGTATAACGTCTCAGAAACAACCATAGATGCGACATCGACAACTAGAAGATCAGTTGTAGCCGCTGCAAACTCTGTCATAAATAGTAGCAATGTTTCAAATGGAGCCTTGTGGATGTTCAGAGCTCTAACCTAGGGGGCTCAAGCTGCATCTGATTTGGGAAATTGCGGTGCTAGGCAGTAAGGCATTGAAATTGTTCTACTCTTATATGTATATATCTGTGCCTCTGTTATATAACTTCTCTAACATTTACAACCTACTAGATAGAACAGTTGTAGTTTCAACCTCTTCTTTTATCTAACTAGTCTAATCCTTATTATTATTGCTAAAATCTACTCTTACTAGTTGTTTCAAACAATTGTCTTTGAAACTTATACTGATGTCCAATTTCCTATCACCAAATTATAAATAGACACAATCACCTATCACCAAATTATTACAGATTCAAGTTATCTGCTATATTTTGTACACCTTAGTAGTAATGGATTTCAGCTGTGTTGATTTCACATACATAATTCGACGTTAAGAAACTGAAACTAAGTTACAGCAGTACAAATGTAAGCAGTATTCAAGCATAAACAATGAAACAGACTAAGAAGTATTCAAGCATAGATAGGCCAACGTATTAACTGTACAAACATTCCTAACAAAATACAGTGAAGCTTTCAGAAAATGATAACAATTTATATGAGAAGAAACACAGATTCAAACCTTAAAATCGAACCCTAGAAGCTATTTCCTGAAGCGATCCCTTGAATATCAATCGAACCCTGAAGCTATTTCCTAAAGCGATCCCTTGAAATATTGTGAAACGAAAGAAATGAGAAGATGCAAATTGATATCGTAATTAAGGAATCTGAATGGATATTACACCAAAACCCTAAATAAAATGAGTAGAAATGCTTACACCATATCAAATGAAGGTTGAACTTCGTGTGAGACTGAGAGCGAGACTGAGAAGCGTTTCTGCCAAACAAACCCTAAATGAGTTAAAACGAAAATGAGAGACTGAAAAGCGTTTATGTGAATCATACATGATCAATAACGTGATTTTCAAATAAGAATCGTTGAGCTCTTTGATGGTTTTCAACTAACTAATCGAACCTGAACAATAACATATTGAAATCGGTTAGAATCAAGACTTAGAAGCCATTTTGAGAAACTATTTGCAGAAATTGAAGCTCACTCGCAATTGGAGAAGGAGAAATAGAAGCAGAATCGATTTTGACGGGGAGAACTGGTCGGTTTTGGAGCGGGTGAAGCGTGAAACAGAAGCGTTTTTGAGAAGATGGAGGTAAGCAAGCGTGATACAGGGACTAAAGAATTTTCCACTTGTTTTCTTTTTTATTTTTACTTTAATTTTAGACTATTTCATTTAATTAATAATATATAATTTTATAATATTAGTTTTATTTTATAAATTAGAATTCAAGTTTAATATAATTTAATTAAAATTTTATTTTATTTTATTGATTTACCATATTAATTTTATTTTTATAGATTTGAGTTTAGTATTTTTTTGATTTTTTATTAATGTTTAAATTTTAGGTATAAATTAAATTTTATTTATAATTTATAGTATTATTTGTGTTTTAATTTATTATATATATATATATATATAATGTATTATACTAACATAATATATATAATACAATAAATATATTACCGTAGCATCGGCCACAACCTACGCTAGATTAAAAATAAATAAATAAAAAGGAGGCAAATGAAACAGATGGAGGGAAATGAAAATATGAAGATCAACGGTAGCGTCGGCTGAAGCCCACGCTACAAATAAAAATAAATATTTATTTAAAAAATTATTGTAAAAAGGAGGCAAATGAAATTGGTGCGGGAAATGAAAATATGAACATCAACTGTAGCGTCGACCATCACGTACGGTAACATTTAAAATAAATATTTATTTAAAAAATTAAAGGAAAAGAGGCAAATGAAATAGGTGGAGGGAACTGAAAATCTGAAGGTCAACAGTAGCGTCGGTTACAACCTACACTAAAAATAAAAATAAATATTTATTGAAAAATTTAAATAAAAAGGAGGCAAACCAAATTGGTGGGGGGAAATGAAAATATGAAGATCAAAGGTAGCGTCGGCTATAGCAGACACTATAAATAAATACTTCAAAAAAAATAAAACAAGTGGATTTTCCTGTTAGCGTCGGCCAACAGCGACGTAAACGTAACATTATTAGCGTCGTTGTCGGGGAAGACACTAAAATATTAAAGCTAAATGATGTTTTTCTTGTAGTGGTTGCGCAATTGGGTATTAGACACGCCGTCGGGATCGAGCGAGTGGTGCAGCGACGGTCACGGTTTCTGACGGAGGTTCAAGGCACTCTTTTGTCTCTGACGGCTTCTTCTCTCAGGTAACGATTCTTTTATCCCTCTTTATAGTTAGGGTTTTGATTTTGTAGTTAGGGTTTTTCAAGTTGGTTTGATGATTTTGTGGTTAATTTTTCAGGACCTTCCCCTTCGATCCGACCACTATCTGCGCAACCTTCAACCACATACTCCTCCCTGTTCACCACCACACACCTCCATCGTTCTTCATTTCCTCTCAACCTTCTCCAGATCGCAAATCACTTCCATCACGTCTCTTCATCACTAAACCTTCACCGTTCTCCATCGATTTAGAAACCACCGTCTTCCTCCATCCACGAATCTTCCATCACAACTTCCTTCTTCACCGACAACTCACCTCAAACTTCAAACAACATTGTCGCAGCCACCATCCTTTATCGTTATTCGGTAAGATTTCGATACAGTTTCATTTGCTTGCATAACTGCGAGAGTGAGGAACTTATTGTGATAATTTGTAATGAAATAGTTTGATAGTTTGTGTACGGTTATACTGAAAATCATGTGCTGAATTTATGTTAGTTTGAAAATCTGTGTTGAGTTCATGTAGAAAAAAAATCATTGATATTGTTTACGCTACAAGTCTATGTCAATTTCTGTTTCTTTGTTTTAAGCATTTTGTGTTGACTCACAGTGTTCACAATTCTGTTGGAAAGAAGGCAACAGTTTTCAACGTAAATTGACTTTGTGTTTAAGTTTAAAATTGCCGTTAATTTGTGTCTTTTTGAGTATCGCAGTGCGTTGGAATTATCGGATATCATTTCTGTTTGCATACTATGAGTTGGTATCATGTGATTGAATCGTCGATTTTGTTTAGATATAGCTGATTTTGAATTTACATAAGAAATTTTAGTTATGAAGGAAATCATGTGATTGAATCGTCCTACCTAATGTTTAATCATCGATGTTAAATATGCAGCGTTTCAAGCAAATGAAGGAAATGCATGGTAGTAGTAGTCGGGATGATAGACAAAAGCAAGAACATCAACGCCAAGAGAAGGAATTGGCCAAGTTTGATCAAATATATCCTTTTATATGTCTAAATATTTACTTATACTCCCTCCTTGTCCATTTTATTTTGTCTAAGGTTGAGTTCTACTTTGACCGGGGAAGGGAATCAATGTTCTAATTTTTAGTTCCAACTCCCCTATTGTTCCCATGGTATCTTCCTTTTTCGGTTTCCTTAATGCCAATCAGTGCCGATGCTCAAAATAAGCAACGACTTCAACTGCATCATGAGTGTAGGTCAACACCAGTTTTAGTTTCCTCCGAATCCAGGACTGCTACTGCACTAACAGATCAGGAGTAGCAAAATACTTTGAATTTTGGGTTTTCTTCTAAAGGAGTTGCTTCCAAGGTATGTATCTAATGGTTTTGAAAAGAATCTGTTTGTTTAAGTACTATGGGGTTTGGAATTGAAAGCTTAAACATTTATAGATTTGATCATCTAGCTCTCATGATGTTTTGTTCAAATTCAAGTCTTAACCGTTTCAACCCTGCCAACCCAATACTCGTGTAGTGTTGTACTGGATGATGCTTTTGCATTCTTATGATGAACCAACTTTATGCCTAAATACGTATTTGCTAACAGTAACAACCCTTTTCTTTTATGTAGAACATGATTGGTGCCAAGAAGCAAAATGTTCTGAAGAAGCAAAATCTTCCAGTGGCTATTCTTATGATGAACCAAATTTGTGCCTAAGTATATATTTGATTATGTTTGGAAAAGTAGACTCCTTCAGGTACAAGCTTTTACGCGTTATTGATTGTTGTTGACTTCAAAATGCATGACTTCTAATTTATAGTGAGATGCATCTATAGCTTATGATTCTGCCTGGGTTTCTTTATCAATTGGTTTAAGTAATACAACAAAAGAACCACTAAATTTTCAAGCTTGCTACTATTAGAGTCTACTCTAACGCGATGAATTACATTGCAAGTTCTCATTGTTGTTGTTCCTGCAATGGTTGCATCAATATACATTCAGGTTTATCCAACTTCCAATTTTTCTTGATTCCTTATTATATGACTAATATTACAGGACCAGAAGTAAAATTTAGTTCAAGCTAATATATTGTGGTAACTCTTCTGTTCTGTGTAGGCCTTGTGGGCCTATTTACAGAATCAAGAAATTCATTCACATATCGGTTGATCCTCTTGCCATTCTGGATAACAACCGGCCACCATCTTCGTGGCCTTCCAAAGGCGGGATTGATCTTCGAGACTTAGATGTAAAGTTGCATCAATGCCTTATATTTTTTTTATAATGAACTAAAAATTAGGCTCTAATCGCTATTTTACATTGATTTCAGATACGGTATCGCCCTAATTCTCCATTGGTACTCAAGGGAATTACTTGTACATTTAAAGAAGGGCAGCATTAGGACAAACATGAGTCCTCTAGGCCTGTACTTAGATGATGAAATATGGAAGGTGAATAAACTGATTTTACAAGGTAGAAAAATACGTAGCTATGAAAAACATCTGATTTCTTTTGATTATATTTGATTTTCATCTTTAGGCTGTAGAGAAATGTCAGCCTAAGGAAACAATCTACAAGCTACCAAGTTTCCTGGAATCTTCGGGTAAAACTTTAGAAACAATCTCTTTCATCAATATGGAAACTATCTAATCATTATTCAATTGTAGTATATGATATTGCAATAAACAAAGTGTAATTACGATAAGTTTTGAAGTGAGTGATGAAGGTGGAAACTGGAGCTTTGGACAATGACAATTGTTCTGTCTTGGAAGAGTTCTACTCAAGAGAAACCGAATTCTTGTTATGGATGAACCTACTGCATCTATTGACTCAGCTACAGATGTCATTCTACAAAGAACAATTAGACAAGAATTTGCAGAATGCACAATTATAACAGTTGCTCATAGCGTTCCAACTGCAATAGACAGTGACATGGTCATGGTCCTCTCTTATGGTATGTTAATTCTTCAATCTTCTCTTTAATTCTTTAATTCTTTAATTCTTATAACAGTTGCTCATAGCGTTCCAACTGTAATAGGAATGAGAAATGTTTTAATGGAAAATTAAGATTATAATTAAGTTGAAAGGAAAATGGTTGACATCTCAATAGTTACGAACCCAAAATAATATGAGAAAATCGATTCCTTGAATTTTATATAGCTATATATTTCAATTTAGTTTCTCTCCCTAATATATCTATAACAATCTATTAAGTCCCAAGCAGGCATTGTAGAGAATAGAGAGCCTCAGGAGATTCACTCAGTATTACTTTGCTGCATAAAAATAATTGTCACTACAAAAAAAGGGTCTTCAATTGGTTTCTTTATCAATTCAGTTTTCTTTTATACTTTGTCTCTAAAAAGTTTACTTTGTTGTTTTACTATACAATGAATTATCAGGCTGTTTGCCTCATGAGATTGGTTTCTTACCCATTAATTAGGATAATTTGCTTATATTAATTTATGAATCATGTGATTCCTTGCAGAATGGAGAAGAAGCGTGTCATCAAGATATGGAAGAAGAAGAAGAAGAAGATGATCTAGAAGAAGAATATTATGATGCAAGAGTTTCATTAATAGTAGTTGTGTTTTATATTATCTATCTCTTAGAACTTTTGTTTTGAATTTGGGCTTGATGTCATTTGATTTAGACTTATATTTCTTAAAGAATATTTTGACGTTGTGGCATAATGTTTGCTTGTATAATTAGATTTTAAGTTTTTTTAATCAATATCTACAAAAATGATTATTCATGTTGGAAGATGTTTTATATTGATCTAAAATGACCTTTTTAATTAGTGGAAAGCTTAAATGGTGTAAAACTGTGTATAGAATTAGCCGCGGTTTTAATTAGTGGTCATACCCAGGAAACTAAACCGTGTGCTACATTAAATATGAACCGTGACTATATTCATCCACTGTTAATAACTGAGGCGCAAGATAAACCGCTGTTGTAATCTAGATGCCTAAACTGTGACCTGTTCATGCCACAGATGTAAATAAACCGTGGCACAAACATGAAAATCGCGACTAATACTTTAGGCCACGACGTGGTTGAAGACCTTTTTTTTGTAGTGTTATAAAAATTAAAAGTCAAACTTAGTAATTTTGTAAGGACCAAAAATATATTAAATTAAATATATATTCGATGACACTATATTAATACGATTATTTTATTAACTGTAGTAATATTTCATTTTTAATCCGCATAATTTTTTTAATTTATTAAACATATTTTATTATGGTTTCTAAAAGCAGTAGTGGTCATAGAATTTGAGTATGAAGCTTTGAAATCAAACATCAATATTTTTTGATTTTTTCAATAAAAATAAGCATGTGTCCTTAATATTTATTGTTATATAAAAATTGTGTAGAATAATTACTGTTGTTTCATTCAACCGTAGTTATTATGTGTTCCATATTTCAATAAGGTTGTTGTTTGCAACCATTTGTGAAAAACTTTCCCACAAAATTAAAACTTTACAAATTATTTATTTCGTACATAACACACAAGTGTACCCTAGCAAACGAGACGATAAAAATAACAAAAACTTCACCATCTTCATTCACTTCAAGGAACACATATCATTTCTTGGTCTCTTCATCCTCGTTGAAGTATTGTATATTAATTTCTTGTGTTTGTTATTCGTTTATTGATCTCATGTGCGTTGTGGTGTGGTGTGATTTTTCTTTAAGTGGTGTTTTTATTCAGATTTTATTTTGGTTTTATTCAGATTTTATGACGTTTTCATTGTTAGAAAGTTATGTGTTGTTGTCACGTGTCATGTTCTAACTCTGTGATGTTTTTGTTGTTATAAGATTATGTTCTTGCTTTTGTTTTGGTGTTATAACTCTATTGCAAATGAAGAAATAAATGTGGTTATGAATATGCTTTTGGTTTTGGTGTTATAGTATTGTGGTGAATATGCATATGTATATAACCATATTAGTATGTTGTGTGTGTAGAATTAGTGTGTCATTCATATTAGTATTTTGATATAAATTTCAAAATTTGTTATGGATCATAGTTGGACAAAATTTGGTAGATTGGGTATAGTACGAGAAAGGAGTTCTTGAATTCCTTGAATTTTCCGAACAAAATCTTCCCAAAAATAATGGTGTCTTTTATTGTCCTTGTGTTAATTGCGAGAATATTAAAAAACGGTCAAAGGAATAAATATTACATCACTATGTTGTGATGTAATATGTCAAAATTATACAACATGGACGTGGAATGAGGAAACGGATAAAATCTAAATGTGGCATCACAAATAGATGAAGTTGATGACGATATGGATGATCGACTAGAAGATATAATTCGTTATATTAAAGGACCATCTTATATGATAGCTAATATTTATGATACTTTATATAGTGACAAAAATGCACCTTTATAACCAATTGTTGGTTGGTCCAGTGGTGATTGGCGTTGAACTTAGTAGGGAGAACTACGGTTCGATCCCCCGCAACAGCGATCAGGAGGGGATTGGAACCACTTGATGCCAGAAATGACCCCCGAATCGGACTATACCAGTGGTGATAAACCAAAAAAGGGATGCGCTTTTATATAAGAGTTGCACAAGTTTTACACGTTTGTTTGTGTTGTTAAAATTTTTTAATATGAAGGCAAAAAGTGGGTGGTCGGATAAAAGTTTCCAAAAATTGTTTGATTTGTTTAAACAAATGCTACCAGAAGATAATAATTTGTCGGATCATTGTCTTGAGACCAAGAAGATATTGTGCCCGATGTGTTTGGAGTATATCAAAATAAATTCATTCCCTAATTGAAATTATGGTACCAGATATGAGACGTCAAAGGTGATGTCACGAAACTGATATCTATCTTAAGAAAAACTAACAAAACAAAATTCAAAAGTACATAAAACAATAAAACACAGTGAATTGTTTACCCAGTTCTGTTCCAACCAACCTATGTCCGAGGGCTTCCAAGCCAGAGATGAATTCCACTATTAGCAGTATTAATTCAGAGCTAAACCTCCCTGTTTACACTCCTCACTTAATCTCTATCCAATGATCCTTCTACCTAAAAAATATATCTTAGATATGAGAACCGTCGCTCACTCCCTAAGTCACACGCGCTTAATATCAACAAAAAACAAATACTGAAGATACTCTTCAAAGACACACATTCACACTTGCTTCAAAGCTTATAGTGATTGACAAATTACAACTCAACAAACGTCCTACTCAAGTATCAATGAATACGAGAGGGGCTCACAATTACCAACCATCAAAATGAACAACCAACAATATAAAATTCTAAGTTCTAAATCTTCTGGAACGGCCAAAATACAAAACAAGGTTTTCATCCCTTCAATAGAGTAACGACAACTAGGGTTGCTTTACTCACAATTCTTCAATGCTTCCTACCCTTTATCCATGAAAGCAAGACATAAGATATCCAAGTATATTGCTAAAGTCGTTACACAAGCTTCCTTAATCAAAGCATACAAAAACAAACAAATTGACTTCCAAAAAATTCTGAACTTAAACCAATTTTGTCAGTTTCACATGTTAGGACATCTGTTGTGGCATCTGCTACTTCAGTATTTTTCATGGAATTTTCTGAGCAGAATATTTTACCAAAATTGTTGTTAATCAATAGAACTGACTAAACTCCCCCTTTGGAAAATTTTGGGTAAAAAATTACTCGGGGTACAGGCCATATAACATCACAATTAACATAGGCAGTTAAGCACACATAACAGAGCAATATAGTAAAATTAGCATCACACACATAACAGAGATATAGCCGCGGGTAAAAAACAGATGTTCAAACATCAGTTAGAATATTAACAGATGCAACATTTTACTCCCCCTGCATACATCATTAGTTTTCATAGATGCACAATTGACAACTTCTTGCTCCCCCTGCACAACATCTTCTTCACATGTGGAAACACACAGACAAACAAACAATTAACATATAACAACAACTCCCCTTCAACACAATTATCACATCAGCCACTCACATATGGAATCACACATAACACACAATTATTCACAGCTGCTCCCCATTAACACAAGATCTTCAATATTTCATTGGTCCACCCCAGTCATCTGGAGCACCAAGATATTTACTCCCCCTTTTTAGCCATAATATGCCAAAGTTGAGGAGAGAAATTAGTAATTGATACGCATCTTCATGGATGCAGATGCCAGGTTTGCCTCTTAAGGTTTCAAATTGTTTTGCATCTAATGCCTTAGTGAAGATATCTTCTAGTTGTCTTTCAATAGTTACGTGTTCCAGTGTAACTGTTTTGTCTTCAACTAGGTCTCTAATAAAGTGGTGGCGAATGTCAATGTGTTTGGTTCTGCTGTGATGAATCAGATTTTTGGATATGTTGATAGCACTTAAATTATCACAGGATAATGTCAATGACATCTTGTTTTACATCGTATTCTGTTAGCATTTGTTTCATCCAGACTAGCTGAGAGCAGATGCTTCCGGCAGCTATGTATTTAGCTTCAGCAGTTGAGAGGGAGACACAGTTTTGTTTCTTGCTGAACCATGAAATACAATTGTTTCTCAAGAAGAAGCATCCTCCAGATGTACTTTTTCTGTCATCTGCACTTTCTGCCCATGCAGCATTACAATATCCACTTAAAACGCAGCTAGATCTGTGAGAGTATAGCATGCCATAATCAGATGTCCCATTGACATATTTTAGTATTCTCTTTACTTGATTGACATGGCTTATTTTGGGTTCAGCTTGATATCTGGAACAAACTCCAACAACAAAGGCAATGCCAGGCCTGCTAGTTGCGAGGTATAATAGGTTGCCTATCATACTCCGATAGAGACTTTGATCAACACTAACACCTGTTTCATCTTTAGATAACTTCAAATGGGTAGGAGCAAGTGTTATTTTATGACTTGCATTCTCCATTCCAAATTTCTTGACAATATTCTTGGCATACTTGCTTTGAGATATGAATATGGAGTCTTCCATCTATTTAACTTATAGACCAAGGAAGTAAGTTAATTCCCCAACAAGACTCATTTCAAACTTTGACTGCATTTTTTGACAAAATGTTATACCATTTCATCAAACATCCCATCAAAAATGATGTCATTGACATAGATTTGAGCAATCATGATACATCATTCCTCATCTTTGACAAACAGGGTTTTGTCTATGCCGCCTTTCCTGTATCCATTTTCAACTAGAAATTCAGTCAACCTTTTATACCAAGCTCTGGGAGCTTGCTTCAAGCCATATAAAGATTTTCTCAATTTGCATACGTGGTTGGGTGTTGTGGGATCAACAAATCCTTTTAGCTGTTCCAGATAAACTTCCTCATTTAAGTAGCCATTTAGGAAGGCACTCTTCACATCCATTTGAAAAAGTTTGAACTTCAAGATGCAAGCAACTCCTAGTAGTAGTCTGATTGACTCAAGACGAACTACTGGAGCAAAGGTTTCATCAAAGTTTATTTATTCTATTTGAGTGTATCCTTGAGCAACTAGTCTTGCTTTGTTTCAAAGAAAAAATAAGGTGTTGTTCAAGTTGGGGAGGAAAATGGAGAAGTCCTTTTTCAAAAAACAAAAAAATGAAAGAATTAGAATGATGAAAGAAAAAGAAAGGTGGGAAATGAAAAAGGAAAAAGGTAAATGGAGAAAGAAATTGAATATAAAAATATGTTCAATGAGGGTACACAAAAGTTTTGGATGAGTATGTATCGAAGAATATCAAATCTTGTGAATGCTCTTCTAAAGAAAGAAAAATAAAAAACCATTTTTGTTACCATTATCCATAGAAATGACCTTTCCTTAGTACCCTAGCCACATTACAACCATGTAAAGATCTTAGTGACCTATGTTTCTTTATATCAAAATGATTTTCTTATATGAACACAATATTTTATATAGATGTTAGCAAGATTATCAAATGAGAGTTCAAATCCCATATGATCTCCACTTGCTCAAAAAGTGTGATAAGTGTGAGACATGATTAACATGTTTATTGCTTTGAATTG
The DNA here is from genome assembly GCA_021764765.1 of Vicia sativa. Taxonomy (NCBI): domain Eukaryota; kingdom Viridiplantae; phylum Streptophyta; class Magnoliopsida; order Fabales; family Fabaceae; genus Vicia; species Vicia sativa. The sequence continues at coordinate 143,873,796 of CM038793.1, read as the reverse complement.
TTTGACATAAACTGTGTCAAAAACTTGTTTCATAATGATTTTTTAATCATAGCAAAGTGACTAACATAACAACTTGGATGTGTAATTTGAAATTGAACCACACACCTTGATTATTTTTCTTAATATTTGGTTGATCATGTAAAATATAGTATATAAACTCTTCATTTCAATTAAGAGTTTAAAGGCTTTGATTTGAGGCCAACCAAAGTTCTAAGTTGGGGAGAGTTTGATAAGTGTCAAAAGATATGGTAATTTATCACATTGCAAAAGTCATTTATCTAACTTGGTTTGTAAGTTTATAACATGGAAACCTCGATTATTGAATAGAATTGAGTTGGTTCATGTTTATTCTTGTTTTATTTTCATATTTGCAGACTGTGTAACTTAAACAAAAGATTGAAAGCAAAACTACGTTTCTAAGCGAATTATGACAAAATGTCTTCACAAATCCAAAAATCAACACTTCACTAAGCGAGCAGTAGCGAGGTTCAAGCAAAGAGAGACATAAAGTTTTAAAAATAAAAAATCAAGAACTTTCTCTTAGCAACGAGGAAGCGAGAAACATCTCTTAGCAAGCCATATATCTGCTAGAACAAGATTTGGTTATGCAATTATGTCTATGAGTTTTGATGATAAAAGAGAGTATGTTTGTGTGAAAAATTTTGATACTCTAATGTTTGTTGTATTTTAAGAATTGACAAACAAGTTCTACTTCTGATGAATGGTGTGGCAAAGATATTAGAAGAGAAAATGCTCCGCTTCTAAGATATAGAGGTTCTGATGAACAAGTAGCAAGGAAAGCTTCAGAAGACTTTGAAGCTAAGTTACTCTGATATGTAAGTCTGAAGAAACCAGTATGAAGATCTCAAGACATAATTTTTGAGTGAATGTAGTCTAAGATGCTACAGACTCAAGTTTCATAAGATAAAGGGTTCTGAAGACCAAGTGCTGAAGACTCTGAAGACGTGACTCTAAAGACTCTGAAGACTAGAAGGTCTTTTGAACTTAGTTATGATACAAGGTTCTAAGATCAAGTGCTGAAGATGTGGTTCTGAAGACTCTGAAGACTTGAATCTCTTTCAACCTTAGATATGATACAAGTTTTTTCAAGACCAAGTGCAAAGGACTCTAAAGATGAAGATCTGAAGACTCTAAAGACATGAATTTTAGACTAACTAGATGTTATGTCCTCTCTTCTTATTCATGCTCGCAGAAGCCTTCGAAGTACTGAATGTTAGAAAATAACGTTAACGTGGTACAGTAGTACATGGTATAAACATAATGTTTCATTTCACTACCATGAAAGGACGGATGCTGCGTACGATCTTGTCCCCCATATTCTCTCAAGCCGCCACAAATTTAATATTTCCTAATGTACCCCTCAACGGTCACATCTCATGCATGGCTCTATATAAAGACTTGAAGACTTGAAGATACAGGTGCTTAATAACTGCTTATTCATTGAAAATACATACGCGCAAACATTATTATCTCTTTGTACAAGGCTGTAAATTCTGTCAAGTCATTATGCTAAAAACATGTTTACATATTAGCTTGTGTAGAAGCATATTTACTTGTAAACAAACTTATATTCAAACGGTTGTTTGATTGATCCTTAATAGACCAGTTGGGTCAGAATTCTTAAGAAGTCTAGGACAAGTGTGTCTTAGAGGTTGATAATTATCCACCTACAGTTGTGTGTACAAGTGTTAGTCACATACATTTGGTGTAAGAAAGTGTAACAATCAGTTTGATTATTGGATTAAGACCTCGTTGGAGAGAGGCAAATCACCTGGAAGGGTATTGTTTTAAATGAACAAATTTTCAAAGGATAAAACCCAATTCAAACCCCCTATTTCTTGTGATTTTAGGTCCTTCAATATCACTATGCGAAACAAGGCGGTCTGGGCAAGGCATTTTGAGAAGACTTCATGGTGAATCGCTAAGCGAGCCCATTTTCGCTAAGCGAAAGTAGCAGGTTTTAGAAATCTATAAATAGACATCACACATAACGAGAAAGACATACTAGAAGGAAAGAAATTCAGAGAGAAATAAAACACACAACAGGAAAGTGTGATCTTAAAGATCAGAAGTTGGATACACAATAATTGTCGGGAAATCAATATTGATGCCATTTCATCTCTTTTCTTCTTAATTGTACCTAGCTACCATGAGTAAATAAATTCCTTTCTTGTTGGGATTGTACGTATTTCACCATAACAATATGTATATTTATTGATCATTTCATTATATACATTCTATATATATATATATATATTGATGTTATCTTTGTTTCACTATTTAAATTCATGGATTTGAATTGATATTGAGAAATATAATTTGAATCTTGATCTAAGATAATCATTTGTTAAACTCCAAATGCTAGACATAGATTTAAGTTTAACATTCACTATAAGTATTGATTCTTAATGATGTTGTATTTTTTTAATAGGTTCAGAGATCATAGATTGAACAATAAAGTAGAAACTTCATCGGAAGTTTAGGCATAAACTATGTTTGTGAGCGATACATTATGATATTAATGAATGTTTATATTGTGTATAACTGATTAGTAAATTGCATATTTAATCGGTGGATGAAATCCAATTCCAACAAGTATTATCTCTCTGAAACTTACTTTATCAATTATTCGTTTTTCATTCTATAATAAATCAAAATATATTGCAAAACTTCCGCTTAAAACCATAGTAACTATTAAACGACATTGATATTACACCAGTCCCTATTGATACGATAAAACAAAACTTATTTTTGATTATTGAACATTAAAACACCAAATAAATTTCAAACTCATTTCATACACAATGCACACATTCAAAACAGGAAAAAGCACAACCAAGCAATAGTACATTACAACATACCACTCATAACATTACAATGCATTAAACACAAACCTACATTCTACGAAATTGATCAAGCAATATACTAAGCAATCATACAAAGTACAAAAAACATGCTAAAATCTACTGCAGAAAGACCAAAAGCCAAAAATGATAACTAAGCATGTTGCACTAATGCAGATTTCAATGCATTTCTACAGATCTCAAAGCATCATGCAACCATTCATAAAAGCATATACATGTACCTGCAGAAACTAGAATTAGATACATACAAACGCCTTGTGAAAAAATAACTGCATACTGCAACATTCACACCAATGCACACAAAAGCAATACAGAAAAAAGTAAATTCTTTCAACCAATAATACAGAGAACAAACTAATGTCAAGAAAAACTGCCTTGACTAAGCTCTAATAATCTTCACTGTAACTGAACTTAACTCAACAATAACAACCTGAAACTAATTCAGTCAACCAAATTCAAACTATAAATTAACCATAATTAATTCTTAATTGTTAACTAACATCTAACCACTACTTAACTTACCCTTTACCTCTAAAACATCCCTTTAACCTATTAATCTGTAACTAACCTTTCATCCAACTACCTTAACCTTGAATTCAACTAACCCAATTGATTTCTAAGTTAATCACCTAATATTTATAAATAACATAATAAACCTAATTTATCTAATAGTTAACCATCTAACAATTTTTTACCTTAACTCTCCTAATTTCTAACTGTCAAATTCCTGACTACTTTAACCCCAACTTAAACTGCTAACTAATAAATAACCAATTAAACATAACTAACATTTAACCACACTGTCAAACCTTCTAAACTAACATCTAAAAAATTTACCTCCCATTCATCTAAAAAATTAACATACCTACTCGAATTTATTACACACTAATAACTTGACCTTCCCTCCAATTTCTCACTACACTAACACATTACCACCTCAAACAAACACAATCTCTAACTAACTTAGAGATTAAATTTGCACCTCCTTAAACCTTTCACAAGGTTCATTATCCTAGGGACATTATTTACTTAACCCTAACCATCTCTAACTGAATTTCCCTCCATCTTCAACTATATAAATCTCACATTTCATTCACCCTCCAACAAAAATCATTCACCTAAATCTACTATGTCCAATTTCATCCACTTCCCATACTCTTAACCCCCACCTAAAAGCTCTAAACCTACTCATCATAGATTTACCTTGAAGCTTTTAATGATGTGAACTAAACCTTCATTCCTCCATTGTACTGACTCAACAATCTCTCTGAACTCATCTTTTAATACCTCAATTACTCAAGCCTCATTTTTATCTTGTTCTGTTTGTTTTTTTGAACCAGACACCTATGGTTATTGCATAGAATTGGTTAGGATGCTCGTTTAATTTCATATTGAAAGGGTTGTGGTTTGATTAAGGTCTTTTATTTGGCTATGTTAGAATGTTTTTAGGTGATTTGAAGGTCATGTCTGTGATGAGGTTGAAGAGAGGAAGATAACAGTGGATTTTATTTAGGTTTTAGAGGTGCCCACCGCCTAAGGAAATTTTCAGCGTGGCGGGGTGATTTCCTACGGCCAGAGAAATACAAAGAGTGAGTGGAGAATTCCGAGGTGTGAAACAATGAAGTGAATAAGACATCTCTCTTTCGCTCTTCTGGTTACTTTGTTTGGCTTGGATCTGTAAAATCTTATTTTTTAATCCTTGGTTATTTATTTATTTTATTAATTGTTATATTATATAGGAATTTATTAAATTGTGTGATTTGGTGAATATTTGAATATTTGGGTTATTTATGTTATTAAATGTAATATTGCATGAAATAACTTATTTGGCCTAATAATGAGAAATAGAATTAACGAGGGGGTGTGAGTTACTAAGTCCAATAATAGAAACTATAGTTAGTAAGGTTTATGAGAAAACAAAGATTAGAATCTTCATTTTGTGAAAAAGAAGAGAAAAACTCAAGAGAAGTTAAGAGGAGAAAAGAGAGAAGTGGAGGCTAACCCTAAAGAGTTCAACCTAAGAGGTAAGGGAGAGTTTTCATGTTATTGGGGATTCATATCATATGAGTAATGGGTGTTCGCGTTAAAAGGTGACGCGCCTGAGGATGCGAACGTGAGTTCGGATCTTCCGGTACGCAACGATTTAAATCTTTTGATTTGTTTATAAAGATGCCGCGAGCATCAAGCTTTATTATTTTCAACACAAGAAAGATGATTTAATGATTATGAAAAAGGGGAAAGCTGAAATACCCTCAATTGATATTGGTATGCGTAACGACTAGCGCAAACTAGACATAACGCATTGGGGAGATTCTGAGTAAGGGGGATTGGTATATAAAGGGAATAGATGGAGCACCCTAAATATATGTAGTTATCTACAGCTTTATATATGAATATGTTTGATATGTTGTGTGTTTTTTAATTGCTATTTCTATGATTGGGAAAGTTTCTCCTTTGGGATTTTAAGAAACAGTAGATTATGTGGGATTCTAGGTTTTGTTATTATTGTGCTCGCAAAGATCTGTGGATCTTCTGCATACATATCCCCTAGTGGGAATCAGAGCATTTGTAGCTCGGATCTACAAGGTTCTATGGTTTGTTTGGTCTGAGGGAGATAGAAATTTGCTCGGCAAGGATGAGACCTTGTGCCTACGTATTCTCAAAAGGATGTTGAGAAAGTCAGAGCAATCGTAGTTCCCACTTATGCTAGTGGAAAGCAACGGGATGTTAGTAAGAGACAGACAAATGTCATCTTAATGAAAAATGTATCTAATCTATTTCATCACATACATTTTTGAAAAGTTGTTTGATTGATAAAAATCTTTCATCGTAAGTATTAGGTGCTTTGCTTGAGTGTACAAGCGTTACCACTTACATGTTTAAGAAAGATGTTTTGAAAAAGATGTTTGAATCTTTTAACTGTAAGTATTGGGTGTTTTACTTGAGTATACAAGCGTTACCACTTACAATTAAGAGATGTTTTTTGTTTGAAAATAGTTTGAAAAGAGTTTGAAAAGTTTTTGACTGTATGCGATGTGATAGATGAGATACTTCTTCCATAGAGATGATAAATGTCTAAATCTCTTAGGAGAAATTGATTGGATTAAAGGGATGCTTTTAAGAAGCCCGTGGGTCCTTGTATTATTAGCCCAAGAGGAGGCATTCCGAGGGTCATCGAGGGGTCCTTGTATGAAGCTCAAGAGGAAGCTATAGGGTATGGCTAGTTTTGGCTTGAAAGGGATTTCACCGAGAAACCATCCTTTTCTGAATAAGAGCAATTTCACCGGGAAATTTTACTCTCTGGGGAATTTGAAAGTGATTTCACCGGGAAACCATCCTTTCAGGGTTCTATCTTAGCGCGGGTGATTCTTTGTATTGGAAGCCCAATAGGAGGCTGTTAAGAGATTTCCTGTCTCTTTCATTGTATGATGCCCAAGAGAAGGCTAAACTCAATGAGGAGTTCTTTTGAACGAAGCCCAAGAGGAGGCTGACTCAACAGGGGAGTATTGTCTTATACGAAGCCTAAGCGGAGGCTAACTCTGTGGGAGAGTTTCTTTGTACAAAGCCCAAGAGAAGGCTGACCCATGCTGGGGATAAGTTATCTTGTATGAAGCCCAAGCGGAGGCTAAACTCAACTGGTGATGAGTTGTCTTGTATGAAGCCCAAGCGGAGGCTAAACTCTGGGAAACCTATTGATTAGTCTAATTGTTATGTTATTATTAGACGGTTGTATAAACAGGTGTGTGTGTGTGATATGTATTCACAGGAGTTTATGAAGGAAATATAAACAATGCATGATGTTTATTTACAGCAGTTTATGAAATATAAACAAGTGTTTGTGAAACGAACGTTTAAAACGAGCGCAACTTGATTATTCACAAGTTTGAACTGTGTACAAGGAAATGAATATGTACACGAACGAGTTTTTATGTACAGACAAAGATGGATGTACATAGGAGGGTTGGGACTTACACTGTAAGAGAGGCCCTTTGATTTGAAAGTAGTTTCACAGGGAATACTGCTCCTTTCAATACCAATGGCATTAAGTGTAAAATGTACAGATGAAACAGAAATGATTGATCAAAGTTTATCTGTAAAAGGTATCTGTATTATGTACAGATAAAAATTATTTGAAAAAGAGGTATCTGTGTTATGTACAGATAAAAAGTTTGTTTTTGAAATATCTGTGTTATGTACAGATGAAAGTTTGTTAAAAAAATGTTTGACAAAATTTTGATATGTACAAAGAAATATTATGTACATAAAAGAATGTTATGGGACTTACACCATGATGGAGGCCCATTGGTTTAAAAGAAATCTTGCTCAGGAGAAACCTTCCTTTAGAACCAATGGATTCGGCGTATAGACAAACGAATGAAAACAAATGAAAACAAATGAAAGAAATTTGTTTACGTTTGAATATTAACAATGATGATTTGAGTATGTACAAGTAAAACTAAATATGTACATAAAGGATTGGGACTTACACCATAAGGGAGGCCCATGATCGATCGAGAAATTCGAGAAAAGACGAAATCGTTTATCGTTTAAATCGATTGATCATGGTAAAAGATGCAAGTTTGATGAAATGTTTTGAAAAATGATTTGAAAATGTTTTGAAAATGTTTTGAAATGTGAGGTTCATTTATGAGAAGTTTTGAAAAAAAATCGGAAGTCGAAAACTTGAAAAATTCACCTTTTAAGGAGGTTTGAAAAGTGTTGAACATCGTTTTCCGATTAAAATTTAATCGATGAAAGTTTTTGGATTTTTTGACATAATCATAAAATATATATATTAAATGACAAGTGTGCAAAAATCATCTCAAAATGAGAAGTTTTGATTGGTTAAAAAATTGTTGAAGTTTGATAAAAAACATGAAAATATTGAAGTTTTGTGAAAAAAGAGTGAAAAATGGTCTTCTGGGTTTTGAACCCATGACCTTTGAGTGGACGCGTCACAAAGCCTTAAGAGCAAGCAAGCAACCAACTGAGCCAAGCGCTGAGTGTTAGTGGATTAAAACACGCTGATATAACATTGGTTAATTTAAAATTTGAAAAATGAAGAACACATGAACACGCAATTCGGGTTTATAGTTTTGATTTTCGAATCTTTGATCCAAGCTATCTCCTCGTTTCTCAATGGAATTGACGATGTAAACATCAAAATGACTCGATTTTGAACAAGGAATACAACTTGTTAATTTTATTTATTTTAAGCCTAACGTGTTTTGATTTAAAAGCTAAGAACCCTAAACCGAGAAATCAAATTAAATGACTTGTAGTTGATGATTATTTGATTTTTTGAGGGTTAAGGATCGTGTTAAGTGCGAAAGAGAATGGCCAAGAGTTTTTGTCAAAAGATTCAAAGAATCATGAGAACCAAACTCGTGTTCATACCGAAAAGTGAAGATCGAATTCGATGCAAACGTGTTTCCAGCTTTCGATTGATTAAGCTCCAACGGCATGTAAGGATGCTCTATGGATAGCACCGCTCGAACTTGCTTGAATCGAGCTACACAAGTCAACCCCATACACTCAAAATGAAACTGAAATCGTGTTAATGGTGTTACAGTTTGTTGTTCTTGTTTTGGATCACTCCTATGATGTTTATGGAAGGTGTATGATTGATCAAAACTTCAAGGAATCAAACCAAACTCGATTCGATTGCTATGGCGCTTGTACAAGTTTGAAAAATGCAAAATGATTTCGATTTTTAGCTTAGTACAGGTTGATTTTAAGTTTGGAACAAGTTTGTTAATGATTATGGAACATGTTGGACACCAATTTTCATCATGTTTCCATTGGATTTTCAAAAATGCTATGTTTGGCAATTTTGCTCTATGATACTTGATTTTCAAGAAAAGAAGAAAAGCATGGATTTGTGTATTGATTTTGGTGTTGATTGAAGCTTGAACTATGATCCTTTTATAGACAAATAGGCTCAAATGTTAGGCAAATGTCCATGGCATTTGGATATTCAAAGAAAGCTTAGAGGGCAAGATTGTCATTTGTAAAGCAAAAGGAACCTTCCTTTTTTACCATGTGTGAATTTATCCAAACTTGATCCAATTTTCAATCATCACTTCTCACTGATGTTTATCAGTTTGATGACTCAATTTGGCAAGGTGGCAAATGGTTTAAATGAAAAAACACAAAATGACCTATAATTTTACAAGTTTGTACTTGAAAATTATGGATTTTGGAGCTCTAAATTTCAAATTCAAAAGTGTAGCTAGACTCCATGGATTTGAGAGTTCTTGGACATTTTGGAAATATTTTTCCATGATCTACAACTTTCATGTTTTGAGTTTTTTCAAATTCCAATTGGAACTAGGTGAAAAAATGGCTTGAAGTTTGGAAAAAATGAGAAATTTCAACACTTAGAAATTTTTCTAAGTATAGAAATTTTGACTTTTTGTTGACTTTTCCAAATTCTTTGATTTTTTATGATCATGATGGATCATTTGAAGTATTTTGATGATTGAAAAAGTTTTGTTTTGAAAAATTTGACCAAAAGTCAAAGTTTGACTTTTCTATACAGATGAAATTTCATCAGATGTTTCTGAAAACGACTGATGAATTCTGTGAACCTCTGTGATGTTTTGAATCCAGAAATTAGGTCAAGATGTTGTATCTAAGATATAATGACCAATCTCTATCCAAAAAAGTTATTTCTTGTTCAAAAAGTCAGAGAATTCTCATGCTCGACCAAAACCCTAATTGGTCGATCCTCGATTGATCTATGAGAAAAATGGATATTTGAGGATTGAAGGCTGATGATTTGATCAAGATAGATCAAATGGAGTGAGAAAAACTCAAACCCTAATTGGTTAGCTCTTGAATCAGATGAAAATCTGATGAAACCCTAATTTTGACCTGTGAATGCTATACCCGATTAATGCTGTTTGAACTGTTAGTTGTGCAACAATGCAAATGTATGGTGGTATATTAGGTCAAAATTTGGGGTATGACAGATGCCCCTATTTAAGTTTCTTCAACCTGAGAGATGAAGATGAATATCTTCATTTTGATAGGTGTAAAGAGACTTAAATATCAGAATACGCAAAATTTGGACCTAAGATACCAAAAAATGCGGATGATGCAAAATGATTGCAAAAAGTTTTACCCAAAGGATATCAAAGAAATGACATGGTAGGGGGAAAATTTGTGAATACGTCCCTGTTGGGGAAAGAATGATTCACAGAATATGTGAATATCTGTTTCGTTTTGGGAAACAAAAAGATTACCTTCATCGACCTTGTGACAATGTTTAAGGTAAGTGGAAATGATATTACCAATTATCAGCCTTGTGATATAGTATGGTAATGGGTTTTGAAGATGTTACCAATTATCAGCAAAGTGATAACTATAACAAGGTAAATCTTGGGAATGAGGTTGCTGTACTCGACTTTGTGAGTAACGAGATAGTGTTCTATCCAGGAATGAACTGGAGAGAAAGAAGTTAATCAAGACATTGTTCCCAACGAGGGATAATCTCAGCTGGCGAATATGATAGAGAGAAGAAAATGCATTTCTCTTGGGGACTTTGCCAAAAGGAAGACATATCCTTTCGTTTGGGAATACTCGTTGGGAAAAGCAAAATGCGTAACTTTCCGCTTGGAGAGAATCTTGGGGATACTATATCGTATGAGTATATATAACCAGTGATTTGGAAGCAAACATTTTGAGAGATGCAAAAAATGCAAATGAATGATGCTATTATGTATGAATGTCATGAATGTTATATGCATGCTAACAATACTTTGACAAAGACACTAAAGAGGTACTTGGGAAAAGGACCGCGTCACAGTTCGAACAAATACTGGGTGAGAATTGCAGCAAATGGTGCAGACGTTCACTGATGGAGAATTTGAGTTGCATGCTTTAAACTTTCTGAGAGCTTTTCATTGGCAACTTGATCGGGGATTCTTTTTGGATAAGAATACCGTCCTTTGATGATTTCTGATGAGGAGAAGACTGCTGTAGCAGTTGGCGACTCCACTAGGGATCGAAACACTCTTGGAGAAACGGTTGAAGTTATTTCCGTGTTCGTAGTTTCAAAGGAGAATTTTGCTTTTGTTTCAAAATTTTGAAGTAAAAATTCATTTAAAACATTTTAGTTTCAAAAAGTGATTTTCACAATAAAAGCGTTATTTTGCAAAACAGAATAAAGTAGGAATTGCAAACAAAAGGCACAAGGCTCAAATTTATTGAATAGAATGGTAATCAGCCAAAGGCGTGATTCCATGAACTATTTACAAAAGTTGGAAATGATAATTTATTGGGAAAAGGCTACATTGAAAGCAAATAACCACTACTATCCCTAGCAACTCTGGATTCCAACTGTGCTTGTTGCTTTAGAAAAGTTGATTGAAGATCCGTTGATGGAAGATTCTTCATGTAGACAAAATACAGACTGACTGCAGTTACTTTGTCATTTTGTATCCTTGTTTTTGCCTAGATCGCCTTTTCAGGTTTTCGATCTATCAGGATAATTTCTGTTTATGGTCTCTAATTTTTGCCTGGATCGCCTTTTCAGGTTTTCAATCCACCGAGACGCTCATTTTTGCCTAAGTCGCCTTTTCGGTTTTCGACTTACCGAAATGTTTTGTTTTTTAGACAAAGTATTTTTTGACTGCGTCAGCATTCACAGGATACGGGAGTTCATCGTCGTCCATGGTTGTGAGAGTCATAGCACCGCCAGAGAAGCTTCTTTTGACGATGTATGGGCCTTCGTAATTAGGAGTCCATTTGCCCCTAGAATCTGTTTGAAAAGACTGAATCTTTTTAAGCACAAGGTCGCCTTCTCGGAATTCACGAGGTCGGACCTTTTTGTCGAAAGCTTTCTTCATTCTTCTTTGATAGAGTTGTCCGTGACACAGAGCGGTCAGGCGCTTTTCTTCAATTAAGTTCAGTTGGTCGTATTTGCTTTGACATCATTCAGCCTCAGATAACTTAGTTTCCATGAGAACTCTCATTGACGGGATCTCAACTTCTACGGGGAGCACTGCTTCCATGCCGTATACTAGAGAAAAAGGAGTTGCCCCTGTTGAAGTGCGTACTGAAGTACGATACCCATGCAGAGCAAATGGCAGCATTTCATGCCAGTCTTTGTAAGTGATGACCATTTTCTGGACAATCTTTTTGATGTTCTTGTTGGCAGCTTCAACAACGCCATTCATCTTTGGTCGGTAAGGAGACGAGTTGTGATGCTCAATCTTAAATTCCTCACACAGTTCTTTCATCATTTTGTTGTTCAAGTTAGATCCATTGTCAGTAATGATCTTGCTTGGAATTCCATATCGGCAAATGAGGTTGTTCTTGATGAACCTCACAACCACTTGTCTTGTGACGTCGGCGTAAGATGCTGCTTCGACCCATTTGGTGAAGTAATCAATAGCCACCAGAATGAAGCGATGTCCGTTGGACGCTTTTGGTTCAATCATTACAATCATGTCAATGCCCCACATGGAGAACGGCCACGGAGAGGAGAGAACGTTGAGTAGAGTCGGAGGCACATGGATCTTATCTGCGTAGATCCGCACTTGTGACATCTTTTGACGTGTTTGCAGAATCGATTCCATCGTTATCCAATAGTATCCGCTCTTAAGATCTTTCTCGGACATTGCATGCCCATTCGAATGGGTTCCAAAGGACCCTTCATGCACTTCATGGATGATCGTGTTCGCTTCTTGTTTGTCGACGATCCGAGCGTAACCATGTCGAAGTTTCTTTTGTATAGAATATCTTCATTGAGGAAGAAATTCTGGAAAGCCTCCTTAGAGTTTTCTTATCCTTGTACGATTCCCGAGGGTACTCGTGTTTGAAGGAAGCGTTTGATGTCGTGGAACCACGGCGATCGTCAAGACCGCTCATTGCAAACACATATGCGGTCTTTCAAGGCGTCGATGCGAATTCTAGGCATATCATTCCAATCATTGACTTTGAATAGGAAGATAGAGTAGCCAAGGCGTCGCCATCCGATTTTGATCTCGAGGATATGATGCAGTTCAACTTTGTTGAAGAAAGTCAACAACCGTCTTGCATAATCTCTGTAAGGAATTAGACCAAGATGATGAGTTTCATACTTGTCTTTGATTTGATTGATCACAAGGGCTGAGTCTCCATATATATCAAGGATCTTGATCCTCAAGTCGATGGCTTCTTCGATACCCATGATGCATGCTTCATATTCGCTATGTTGTTGGTGCAATCAAATAGCAACTGGCGGAAAACGGATATGAGACCCTCGGGAGTGATGATGACGCCCCAATTCCATTGCCAAAACATTTACTCCCATCGAAGACTAGGCCCCATCGGGATTCGGATCCGTCCTTCTCCGTAGCGGTTCGTCACAATCTTTCATCTTCAAGTACATAACATCCTCGTCTGGAAATCAAACTTGAGAGATTGGTATTCGCTGGTGATAAGCCAAGTGATCGCGAGAATGCTTCCTTTAACCGCTCGAGCGCGGTATTGATGTCATATTCAGATAGTAGCATTTGCCATCGAGCGATTCTCCCGGTTAAGGCAGGCTTCTCAAATACGTACTTGATAGGATCCATTTTGGATATTAACCAAGTCGTGTGATTGATCATGTATTGGCGAAGAAGTTTTGAAGCCCATACCAAAGCGCAACATGTTTTCTCGAGCATGGAGTAACGAGTTTCACAGTCTGTGAACTTCTTACTCAGGTAGTAGATGGCATGCTCCTTCTTACCGGTTTCGTCTTGTTGTCCAAGTACGCAGCCCATGGATTCTTCTAGTACGGTAAGGTATATGATCAATGGTCTTCCTTCCACTGGAGGGATCAGTATTGGTGGTTCTGACAGGTATTCTTTGATACTATCAAATGCTCTTTGGCAATCTTCTGTCCATACTACCTTTTGATCTTTGCGGAGAAGCTTAAATATCGGCCCACAGGTAGCAGTCATCTGAGAGATAAATCTGGAGATGTAATTCAACTGTCCGAGAAATCCTCTTACTTGCTTTTCCGTATGTGGTGTAGGCATTTCCTGAATAGCCTTGACTTTGTCAGGGTCCACTTCAATTCCTCTTTGACTGACGATGAAACCTAGGAGTTTTCCTGATCTTACCCCAAAGGTACATTTGTTAGGATTCAAGCGGAGCTGAAACTTCCTTAGTTGTTGAAACAACTTTAAGAGATAGTCTATATGTTCCTCTTCAGTGTCAGACTTTGCTATCATGTCGTCCACGTAGACCTCGATCTCTTTGTGCATCATATCATGAAAGAGAGTAGTCATTGCCCTCGTAAGTTGCATTCTTTAATCCAAATGGCATTACCTTGTAGCAAAAAGTGCCCCATGGCGTGATGAAAGATGTCTTCTCCATGTCTTTGGGAGCCATTCGATCGATTATAACCGAGAAACCATCCATGAAGGAAAAGACGTTGAATTTGGCGACTATCCACTAGCATGTCGATATGCGGAAGTGGAAATCGTCTTTGGACTAGCTTTGTTCGATCTCGGTAGTCAACACACATTCGACCTTTCCATCTTTCTTGGATACAGTACTATGTTGGCTAGCCATTGAGGATACTCGAGTGACAAGGACTGATTCCTTCTTAATCACATTCGGTTTTAACGGCAAGTGATGCTCCACGATCGGTATCCAAACCCGCATATCTTGGTAGGACCAAGCGAACACATCAACGTATTCTTTGAGAAGATCTATCGGTTTGCTTTTGACACTGTTGTTGAGTGAAGCTCCGATATTGACTTCTTTTGTATCTTCCTCAGAACCCAAGTTGATTGCTTCTAGAGGTTCTTTGTGAGGCTGAATGATCCTTTCCTCATGCTTAAGTAGTCGAGAAATTTCATCTGGAATCTCTTCTTCAACTTCCTCTTCGGCGAATTCATAGGGGATTTCAAAGTTGAGAAAGAGCGTAGAGTTATTGCTTTCAATGGTTTTGTCCATTTGTTTAATCTGCAATTTTGATTTATGTTTGATTAAAAAAGTTTTTATCATCATTTTTTTTTTGAAAGTTAAAATGAAAATAAACACAGAGTGTGGAAACAAAACAACGCATTTTATTTATGTTTCACAATATGAACAGGGCCCTAAAATACAAACTCATTTGTCTTGGGCAAGACAAAGAGAAATTATTTAAAAGCTAAACCCTATAAAACATCTCTTCGCTTTGGGGCAAAGCGAGATTTCAAAACAAAAAGCAAAGATAAACTACTTAGAGCTATGAACATTAGTCCTAACTTTAACAGGTTTCCAATAGTGACGAACTCCTTGGAAGTCGAGGTACTCGGGTAATTTTCCGCTTGGTTTAACCTCGAGTAAACTTTGATTCTTTGGTGAGGTGCTTTGAAGACTCGGACAATGGCCTTTGCCTTTGGTCTAAAGCGATCTTCTTGATTAACGATCGGAAGTATGAGAGATAGCCTTTGTACTTCTGTTGATTTTGTGTTGAATCTTCGGGATGTTCCTTCCACTTGGAGTGAAGAGACTCGTTGTCGACACTTTCCGCATCGTATCTGAATCATACTCTTGATCTTGATCATGTTAATGTAGTGGTAACCGGATCCGCTTGGTGAAATCCACGACGTGTTGAACAGAGATCTTCATTTGGGACCTCGATCTATTGATTAGTTTGAGAAGACGAGTATTCCTCTTCTGATTGACTAGGGTAGTCAAAGTCATCACCCCATCCTGTGGGTTGGATATCTTCAATCCGGATTTTCGAGCTTTCTGGCGCAGAGTATTTCACCATGTAGTCGTATTTTCCACTTGGTTCTCCCAAGGTATCCCAAATTTCAGCAGGGACTGGTGGATTTTCATGTTGCTGCAGGGACATGTCTTTGAATTGATCAGTCGGTGCATATGATTCCTCTTGAGACACATATTCAGGGATATTCAAATAAGTGCTCCATTCTTCAGATTCAGATTGATCATCTTCATCCTCTTCAATGGTTACAACATTAACCTCTTGCGGAACAGGGTTTAAGAAACCTCCACTATGAAATACTTCCTTGACCGGGGAAAGTGTTTCATCTTTTTTTCTTTGGAGGATACGGTGTGAACCCAAGTCCGCTTCGTTTCATTCTTGATGTTTGATAACTTGTCCCCATCCTCGAGTATTGCCATCTTTCACCATTTGTGCCGCTTCTTTATATGAAGAGATAGATGATCTTTTTAGTAGATTCATCTTCTAACGGATTTTCCGGGAGATGCGAGCTTCAATGTCATTGCGTGATGAAGGAGAAACGGATAGATGACTTACAAGTAAAGCTTGTTCACCGATGGTCACCAACTTTCCATTTTGTGAATTTTAATTTCGATGGAGAGTATTCCGCATCATGGATCCAAGGTCTTCCTAGCAAGCAACTATCGCGGTACGTCCATGACTTGGGCGTAATTTTGAAAGTGTGAGGGCCAATTGTCATTGGGAGATCAACTTCCCAATAACCGACTTTCTCGATCCATCGAAAGCTCTTACTATGATGTCGTTGAACTTCATTGGCGCCTTTGTAAGCTAAGCGAGCGGCGTTTTGGCATTACATTTAAAGACGAACTGTATCCACCAATACATTGGATAGGGAATCTGGCAAATCATCGAGATGTGCAAGGCCAAGTTATGCTCTTTCCTTCTTAGGAAGTTCTTCGTCACTAAAACTCGATTATTGCAGTCGTTATGTTGGAGACGATCCTCCAAATTGGTCTAGTCACATCGTGATCCACATAAGCTGGTCTAGTACTCTCATCAAAGCTTCTCGGTGAGCTTGAGTTAAGGAGTAAAGACAGATTGAAATTTTTGAAGGAGTGCGATCAATTGGTCTATGACTCGATATTCGCTTCTTGATTAGTTTCGTATCTCGTCAAAGTCTAAGTTGATGTTGGTTCCATCAGAGAACCAATGTTTATACCGGTTAACAATGGGAATCGTCGAGATTCTCGGAGGATATGTTAACTTGGTTTTGTTTAACAAGGAGTCAAGGCGATTTTGGTGGCAATGGGCGTGAACTCGTCCACTTCGCTACTCGTCCGATTTATATTGACATTAGCTGGAAGTGTAGGCATGGGTTTCTCCTTCCCATCCTCTATCAAGGTTGCATTGTCTTGGTAAGGAATTGCTCGTAGAACTATGCGGAACAGACCGTAGGCAAATCACCAAAGGAGATGTTGGAATGTTGGAACCATTATGCTATCTCCACATGCTCGGTATGTTGAAACAAGGGATCACAACGTTTACTTGGGATTTTCCGAGTTGATATCCGAGACTAAAAGCTCATGCGGAAAATGCCCTACGGTATTTACGTCATGGTCATCTCGGTTTCAGAGATTTGTAAATCACCAATGTCTAACAAATCTTGAATATCGCTTTATGGTGGGACATCCATGGATATTCTTGGAGAGATATAGCAAGTGCATAATTGTGCTTAGTGAAGGTACTCATTTCTTGTATGCTTCATGAAGATGCACTAAGTTTCCTTTGACTAAGTTTACATACGTGACAAGGTACATCTGTATTCCTTAGCATTAGATTCACCGAGTGTCCACTATGGTGGGAAGTGGATTGGCTTGCACATTCGGACTTGTGTTTACGAAGGAAAGAAGATTAGCCTTTACTAATCTACGTATTTCGCCTTCAATGCTATGCAATGCTCAAGGTCATGGCCGGTGCCCTTGGTGAAAAGGGCAAGACATGTCGACTTTGTACCACCATGGTAGTTTTTCGGACCGAGGTGGTAACCTTGTCGTATTAGATTCCTTTCTATAAGCGGTAAAGTTACGTACGCCATGGGAATTGGGTCGAACCGAGTGACCCGAGGCGTCGGTTTTGGTTGTGAAACCGCTGAGCGTTGACGAGGCTGTTGAGTTTGTTGACTTTGTTGAAATTGGAGCAATTCACGAGTTATGTTGACGGGGCGCTATGGCAGCTACCTGTCGTTGTTGAATGACATTCTTGCGTGGTTTCCCTCGGGATACCATTCCTACGTCATGTTCTTTTTTCCTTGGGAAACTAGTTCCAACTTTCTTGGTATTACTAGAAGATCCTACTTCCTTGGTTAGGCGTCGTCCGAACCCTTCTTCTAGTCGCATTCCATGCTTACCATTTCATTGAAGTCTCCGGGAGTGCTAGCGATCATTCGCTCATAATAGAATGAGTTTAGAGTATTCAAGAATACCTTAGTCATCTCTTTCTCTTCCAAGGGCGGGTTGACTTGGGCAGCAATTTCCCTCCATCGTTGCGCATATTCCTTGAATGTCTCTCTTTCCTTTTGAGACATGGAGCGGAGTTGATCCCTATCAGGAGCCATATCCAAGTTGAACTTATATTGTTGTACGAAGGCTTTACCTAAGTCGTTGAATGTTTGGATATTCGTGCTGTCTAAACCCATGTACCACTTCAGTGCGGCACCGGTGAGACTATCCTGGGAGTAATGAATTAACAGCTGATGATCCTCATTGTACGTAGACATTTTCCTAGCATACATTGTAAGATGACTCTGAGGACAAGAATTCCCTTTGTACTTTTCAAAATCCGGGATTTTGAATTTCGCAGGTATTTTCACACGAGGGACTAAGCAGAGATCCTGGGCGCTTTTCCCAAACAATTCTTTCCCTTGAATCGTTTTATCTCAAGTCGCATTTTGAGGAGTTGTTTCGGAGATTCTCCATTGAACCACGGCGTTCGTGCTATCTCCGGAGTGTGATGAACTTCTTAGTCGTGGTAGTGTGCACTACGGAAGCGAGTTCAACATGATCGGTTGAGAAACCGACATTGTTACTTGTGGAAAAGTTATTCCACGTTGTGGAGTGAACGTGCGTTTGCCGCAAAGTAGGTATTTCAAGCGAGGTTGTTTGAGAAGTCGGTTGGCGAACTCCAATGCCGGTTAAAAGGCATTCCCATGGATAGCCCTCGCATCTTTGAAAGGTGAACTCCGATTGCGACAAACCGGAGTAGTATCCTCTGAAGTTGCTATTTGGTTATGACCGCCGATGTCGCTTGTTGACTTGTTGTGGCGAGTTGACCAAAGATGTGAGTCTTTCCACTTCTTCTTGTAGCGTAGTTACCGTTACGGAGATCAACGTTTTCTTGCTCAAAATTCTCCATTACTTTTCTTCTTTTGATCCGTATCGTGCGCTCGAGTTGGTCATGACGCAATGAGAAACTCTAAGACGACGACTTGACAATTTTTCTATCTCGAAAAGTGACAGTTCAAAACTGTGAATGATTAGACTCTAGATGGTAGACTTAAATGCAAAGTATGATGCATGAATATGATTGTAAAGAAAATAAATTTCCAAAGAATTTACACTAAACGAGATATTTCTGGCAAATATTTGGATGGAAAACACAAATTTTATTGATTAATGAAGGAAGATTACAACAATTGTTTTTTTTTTTTTGGAGCATTGCTCACACAAATGATAAATGATAAAATTACAAACTAAATTAAACTAATTAAACGCCTTCGTCGGATGACGATCCAAAGGCTTGATGCAGCTTCAGCTTTAGGATTTCCTTTCCATAGTGAGCTTTTAGTTTGGCTTTCTCAGCTTTTAGCTTGCTAATGACTCTTTTCCACTCGTTGGGAGCGGGCTTCTTGGTTGTCATTTCCTCGCTTTCTTTTCCTTTCTTTGACGTATTTCTGGATGGCGTTATCCTTCTGGCGAATCTTCTCATCTTTCTCCATGAGCCATTCATCCTGGAAGTAGAGCGTCTTTTCATGATCTTTGACTTGCTTCTTGAGCTTTTCATTCTCAAGGTTAGTCTTAAGGAATTTGCTTTCCAAAGCTTCCTTCTCAAACCTTATCTTGGTCAAGGCTTCTTGGTATTCTCCCACAGCTTCAACGGGAAAATTTTTCGATTTCGAAGCGACTGAGAACATGGGATCCTCATAAGCGTAAGGCATTCGAAATTCCTTCGCTCTTTTCTTTATCCAAGAAGTGTAGGTTTCCATGGCTACACAATTCTTTGCCTTACCTTTTCCTTTCTTTCGGATGTGATGCCAAGCTTTGATCATTCTAGCCTTCAATCCTTGGGAATCCTCTTCTTCATGATAGAAGTAGCTTTCTACTGTAAAACCGGGAGGTTTACCAGAATTTGCGTATCCGAGCTGACGTTTTGCTAGGAATGGGTTATAGTTGATTCCTCCTTTCGCACCAATGAGAGGTACATTGGCAAATTCTCCACAGCTCTCAATGATTTCCATCTCATTGTTTGCCAAGGTATACCAATGGATATCGTCGTTTGTAAGAGACATGAGTCTTCTGGACCAATGCCACTTGTCTTTGTTTTCGCGGAAGATAGGAGATTTAGGCAGGTGTGAGACAATCCATTTGAAAAACAGAGGTACACAACACACGATAGTTCCGTCTCCTTGATGATTCCTATGATGAATAGAGACGTACGTGTCACCAAGCAGAGTGGGAACGAGATTTCCAATCAGAAAGATCCTTATGGCGTTGATATCAACGAAATTTGGGACGTTGGGAAACAACACCGATCCATAGAGGAGTAAAGCTAAAATAGCTTCAAAGGCTACCATACTACCGGCTTCAGAGAACTTGAGAGCCTTCTCCATTAGGAACTTTGAAGTTAGTCCTAAGAGTTTTCCTCTGGTAGTTAGGTTTTTGTCTATCTCAGGTTTCTTTAAATGAGTCATTGTTGCAATGACTTGTGACTTGGGAATGGCTTCCAAACCATTGAAAGGCACTTTGTCTGATACTGAGATTCCTAGGATATGCGCATACTCTTCCAAAGTAGGCATCAACTGATAATCAGGGAAAGTGAAGCAGCGATAGACTGGATCGTAGAACTGAACAAAGGTTTTGAGAAGTCCTTCATCAACGTTAGCGTTCAAAAGAGTTAAAAGAGTTCCATAGCGTTTTCTGAAATCCGAGGGATCTTCTACCAAGGATGCTAACTCTTTCAACTTTCCTACGTCAGGAATCCTAAAACTGTATCTTTTGGTGAATCTTCCTCTGACGTCCATCACTCTAACCTAAAATATTTTACAAAGGAAAAATCTCTAAATTCTTTGGAAATGGGAAGAGAAATGAAGTTTTTTTTTTGTTTTTATGAATGAATGAATGAATGCATGAATGCGGAAAACATGGTTAGTAGTTATACACACGGGCAAGTGTTCGAAGTCACGAGCATGAAGCCAACGATAAGAATCAACGGGGTTAAGTTCTAAGGGCTTATTCATCTGTGAATCGGGTTCTCGATACAGCTCAACACTCCCTTCAAAACATTATTGGATTTGTTGAATACTCGATGGTCCAATAATATTTTCAAGAGAAACTACTTTGATCGTAGTATCGCATGAAAATTACTCTAGGCTTACACCGAATAATCTACTACATCCTAATGGCCGTGATGGTTTATGTGTTCTATCCACTCACTTCTTAAGTTCCCTCGAAAATACAGCGGCTTCGCAATTACTTGCTAAACACAATACCCTCAAGACAACCTCCACTGCGCGGGAAATATTAACTTCGAAAGCATTGAACTACTCACGTATTAATACCTCCACCTAGATCTTAAAATGTTTCTTAAATCCGGGTTAGGATTTCTTTCCATCAAGTGAAATCGCGAAACACACAATAAAGAAAACAGATATATGCAAAATATGAAAAGCTTATCCCCTTTCTTTTCTTTTTGAAAACAAAAAAAAGCTTGGTGCTCTCGGGCAGAGTAACGCTTTTTTTTTGAAAAATCAAAGTTTTCAGCGTACTCCCAGCAGAGTCGCCATTTTTCAAAGGTGACGCGCCTGAGGATGCGAACGTGAGTTCGGATCTTCCGGTACGCAACGATTTAAATATTTTGATTTGTTTATAAAGATGCCGCGAGCATCAAGCTTTATTATTTTCAACACAAGAAAGATGATTTAATGATTATGAAAAAGGGGAAAGCTGAAATACCCTCAATTGATATTGGTATGCGTAACGACTAGCGCAAACTAGACATAACGCATTGGGGAGATTCTGAGTAAGGGGGATTGGTATATAAAGGGAATAGATGGAGCACCCTAAATATATGTAGTTATCTACAGCTTTATATATGAATATGTTTGATATGTTGTGTGTTTTTTAATTGCTATTTCTATGATTGGGAAAGTTTCTCCTTTGGGATTTTAAGAAACAGTAGATTATGTGGGATTCTAGGTTTTGTTATTATTGTGCTCGCAAAGATCTGTGGATCTTCTGCATACATATCCCCTAGTGGGAATCAGAGCATTTGTAGCTCGGATCTACAAGGTTCTATGGTTTGTTTGGTCTGAGGGAGATAGAAATTTGCTCGGCAAGGATGAGACCTTGTGCCTACGTATTCTCAAAAGGATGTTGAGAAAGTCAGAGCAATCGTAGTTCCCACTTATGCTAGTGGAAAGCAACGGGATGTTAGTAAGAGACTGACAAATGTCATCTTAATGAAAAATGTATCTAATCTATTTCATCACATACATTTTTGAAAAGTTGTTTGATTGATAAAAATCTTTCATCGTAAGTATTAGGTGCTTTGCTTGAGTGTACAAGCGTTACCACTTACATGTTTAAGAAAGATGTTTTGAAAAAGATGTTTGAATCTTTTAACTGTAAGTATTGGGTGTTTTACTTGAGTATACAAGCGTTACCACTTACAATTAAGAGATGTTTTTTGTTTGAAAATAGTTTGAAAAGAGTTTGAAAAGTTTTTGACTGTATGCGATGTGATAGATGAGATACTTCTTCCATAGAGATGATAAATGTCTAAATCTCTTAGGAGAAATTGATTGGATTAAAGGGATGCTTTTAAGAAGCCCGTGGGTCCTTGTATTATTAGCCCAAGAGGAGGCATTCCGAGGGTCATCGAGGGTCCTTGTATGAAGCTCAAGAGGAAGCTATAGGGTATGGCTAGTTTTGGCTTGAAAGGGATTTCACCGAGAAACCATCCTTTTCTGAATAAGAGCAATTTCACCGGGAAATTTTACTCTCTGGGGAATTTGAAAGTGATTTCACCGGGAAACCATCCTTTCAGGGTTCTATCTTAGCGCGGGTGATTCTTTGTATTGGAAGCCCAATAGGAGGTCATAAGAGATTTCCTGTCTCTTTCATTGTATGATGCCCAAGAGAAGGCTAAACTCAATGAGGAGTTCTTTTGAACGAAGCCCAAGAGGAGGCTGACTCAACAGGGGAGTATTGTCTTATACGAAGCCTAAGCGGAGGCTAACTCGTGGAGAGTTTCTTTGTACAAAGCCCAAGAGAAGGTGACCCATGCGGGATAAGTTATCTTGTATGAAGCCCAAGGAGGCTAAACTCAATGGTGATGAGTTGTCTTGTATGAAGCCCAAGCGAGGCTAAACTCGGAAACCTATTGATTAGTCTAATTGTTATGTTATTATTAGACGATTGTATAAACAGTGTGTGTGTGATATGTATTCACGGAGTTTATGAAGGAAATATAAACAATGCATGATGTTTATTTACGCATTTATGAAATATAAACAAGTGTTTGTGAAACGAACGTTTAAAACGAGCGCAACTTGATTATTCACAAGTTTGAACTGTACAAGGAAATGAATATGTACACGAACGAGTTTTTATGTACGCACAAAGATGGATGTACATAGGAGGGTTGGGACTTACATCAGAAGAGAGGCCCTTTGATTTGAAAGTAGTTTCACAGAATAATGCTCCTTTCAATACCAATGGCATTAAGTGTAAAATGTAGATGAAAGAAATGATTGATCAAAGTTTATTCAGAAAGGTATCAATTATGTACGATAAAAATTATTTGAAAAGAGGTATCTGTGTATGTATGATAAAAGTTTGTTTTGAAATATCGTGTTATGTACAGATGAAAGTTTGTTAAAAAAATGTTTGACAAAAGTTTGATATGTACAAAGAAATATTATGTACATAAAAGAATGTTATGGGACTTACACCATGATGGAGGCCCATTGGTTTAAAAGAAATCTTGCTCAGGAGAAACCTTCCTTTAGAACCAATGGATTCGGCGTATAGACAAACGAATGAAAACAAATGAAAGAAATTTGTTTACGTTTAAATATTAACAATGATGATTTGAGTATGTACAAGTAAAACTAAATATGTACATAAAGGATTGGGACTTACACCATAAGGGAGGCCCATGATCGATAGAGAAATTCGAGAAAAGACGAAATCAGTTTTATCGTTTTAAATCAGATTGATCATGGTAAAAGATGCAAGTTTGATGAAATGTTTTGAAAAATGATTTGTAAACATTTTGAAATGTGAGGTTCATTTATGAGAAGTTTTGAAAAAAAATCGGAAGTCGAAAACTTGAAAAATTCACCTTTTAAGGAGGTTTGAAAAAGTGTTCAGAACATCGTTTTCGGCTCGATTAAAATTTAATCAGATGAAAGTTTTTTTGGATTTTTTTTGACATAATCATAAAATATATATATTAAATGACAAGTGTGCAAAAAATCATCTCAAAATAAGAAGTTTTGATTGGTTAAATTTTTTTTTGAAGTTTGATAAAAAAACATGAAAATATTGAAGTTTTGTGAAAAAAAGAGTGAAAAAATGGTCTTGCTGGGTTTTGAACCCATGACCTTTGAGTGGGACGTGTGTCACAAAGCCTTAAGAGCAAGCAAGCAACCAACTGAGCCAAACGCGTTGAGTGTTAGTGGATTAAAAACACGCGTTGATATAACATTGGTTAATTTAAAAATTTGAAAAAATGAAGAACACATGAACACGCGCGAATTCTGGGTTTATAGTTTTTGATTTTCAGAATCTTTGATCCAAGCTATCTCCCTCGTTTCTCAATGGAATTGGACGATGTAAACATCAAAATGACTCGGTTTTGAACAAGGAATACAACTGTGGTTGTTAATTTTATTTATTTTAAGCCTAACGTGTTTTGATTGAAAAGCTAAGAACCCTAAACCGAAAATCAAATTAAATGACTTGTAGTTGATGATTATTTGATTTTTTGAGGGTTAAGGATCGTGTTAAGTGCGAAAGAGAATGGCCAAGAGTTTTTGTCAAAAGATTCAAAGAATCATGAGAACCAAACTCGTGTTCATACCGAAAAGTGAAGATCGAATTCGATGCAAACGTGTTTCGCTTCTTGCTTCGATTGATTAAGCTCCAACGGCATGTAAGGATGCTCTATGGATAGCCCGCTTGCTCGAACTTGCTTGAATCAAGCTACACAAGTCAACCTGCATACACTCAAAATGAAATGAAATCGTGTTAATGGTGTTACAGTTTGTTGTTCTTGTTTTGGATCACTCCTATGATGTTTATGGAAGGTGTATGATTGATCAAAACTTCAAGGAATCAAACCAAACTCCATTTCGATTGCTATGGCGGTTGTACAAGTTTGAAAAATGCAAAATGATTTCGATTTTTAGCTTAGTACAGTTGATTTTAAGTTTGGAACAAGTTTGTTAATGATTATGGAACATGTTGGACACCAATTTTCATCATGTTTCCATTGGATTTTCAAAATGCTATGTTTGGCAATTTTGCTCTATGATACTTGATTTTCAAGAAAAGAAGAAAAGCATGGATTTGTGTATTGATTTTGGTGTTGATTGAAGCTTGAACTATGATCCTTTTATAGACAAATAGGCTCTGAAATGTTAGGCAAATGTCCATGGCATTTGGATATTCAAAGAAAGCTTAGAGGGCAAGATTGTCATTTGTAAAGCAAAAGGAACCTTCCTTTTTTACCATGTGTGAATTTATCCAAACTTGATCCAATTTTCAATCATCACTTCTCACTGATGTTTATCAGTTTGATGACTCAATTTGGCAAGGTGGCAAATGGTTTAAATGAAAAAACACAAAATGACCTATAATTTTACAAGTTTGTACTTGAAAATTATGGATTTTGGAGCTCTAAATTTCAAATTCAAAAGTGTAGCTAGACTCCATGGATTTGAGAGTTCTTGGACATTTTGGAAATATTTTTCCATGATCTACAACTTTCATGTTTTGAGTTTTTTCAAATTCCAATTGGAACTAGGTGAAAAAATGGCTTGAAGTTTGGAAAAAATGAGAAATTTCAACACTTAGAAATTTTTCTAAGTATAGAAATTTTGACTTTTTGTTGACTTTTCCAAATTCTTTGATTTTTTATGATCATGATGGATCATTTGAAGTATTTTGATGATTGAAAAAGTTTTGTTTTGAAAAATTTGACCAAAAGTCAAAGTTTGACTTTTCTATACAGATGAAATTTCATCAGATGTTTCTGAAAACGACTGATGAATTCTGTGAACCTCTGTGATGTTTTGAATCCAGAAATTAGGTCAAGATGTTGTATCTAAGATATAATGACCAATCTCTATCCAAAAAAGTTATTTCTTGTTCAAAAAGTCAGAGAATTCTCATGCTCGACCAAAACCCTAATTGGTCGATCCTCGATTGATCTATGAGAAAAATGGATATCTGAGGATTGAAGGCTGATGATTTGATCAA
Source organism: Vicia sativa (assembly GCA_021764765.1). NCBI lineage: Eukaryota > Viridiplantae > Streptophyta > Magnoliopsida > Fabales > Fabaceae > Vicia > Vicia sativa. Next base: position 143,847,475 of record CM038793.1, on the reverse strand, counting down.
GATAGATCAAATGGAGTGAGAAAAACTCAAACCCTAATTGGTTAGCTCTTGAATCAGATGAAAATCTGATGAAACCCTAATTTTGACCTGTGAATGCTATACCCGATTAATGCTGTTTGAACTATTAGTTGTGCAACAATGCAAATGTATGGTGGTATATTAGGTCAAAATTTGGGGTATGACAATGGGTAGGAACCATTGTATAGAAATGAGTATCTCGAATTCCATATTTTTGTATGTTTAAGTTTTGAGATAGATTTCATGAAATTGAGGTTAGAAACATGATTTGATGTTTATACTTGATGTTATATGTTGAATACATGTTATATTACTATAATCTTGTGAATTTGGATGATTGGAGTATGTATTGTGGGTCAATTTTGTGGAAGGAAAAATGCTTTCAAAAAAGGAATTTTTCTCAAAATCGCAGAGGGCATTTAGCGCAGTAGGACGCGCTTAGCGTGGTCTGTGTTATGGAATTTTATAATTTTGATTATTTGACTTGGGATACTATATGCTTATGTTTTATGGGGGATTTTCATGTACTTTAATAATTTATTCAATATAGATTGGGTAGGTTTTTGAATCCAAAATCGAGGAATACATGATACCTAAATTTAGTATATGTACTTTGTATCTTGGGTTATTGAAAATAACATTGGTTAGACTGTGTACTATATGTTATTTATGAGTTTCAATGATGATTAATACTATGCAAATGCATTGTTAATGATTGTTTATATGATACATGATGTTTGTGCAATTATTGATGGATAATTCAATGTGTTGAATTATTGTGATATGGTTGGATGACTAAGATTGTGAGATAGTATTAATTGCATATGTTTGTTGGTAACTGCATATGCATTCACGAGGAGATTATACTCTATTTTGGTGGATTTGTTCCTTGTGTGGATAAGAAGCGGTGGAATATATGTTCTTATTTGGGCTTTGATCCTTGTTCGTATCAGAAGTATGACTCTGATTCGAGATAAGTAATTGAGAGTGAGGTGAGGTAGATGTTTATGTTGATACCATACGCATGAGTCACATTGAGTTGTACTGGAGTCTCATAGTTCATTATATGATGTTTGTTTTGATTTGAAGTATGTGATAATTTAATAATTGTTACATGGATGTTATATTAGTGGTAATTGTGCTATATGCGATCATTGTGGGTGTTGCTATACTTGTAATAATTGTATATTGATTACTTGGTACTTAAATTGTCGAGTTATTTCATATGAATAATTATATGAGGTGTTAGGGATTCTTTTGATACATGTTGTTATGAAATAATTCTTATTATATACTTCCATAATGATATGAATTTTCACCCTTCTGTTGGAATGATGTTCTATGCGACATCGCTCTTGTACTGAAGATAGTGGTGCTTCGCACGATGATAGTTGAGGATCTTAGTTTGGTTTATTCGCTCGTTTAGGTAGTGAGTTGATGCTCTGGTCATGTAATACTAGGGGAATAATTTGAACTCATGTTTGTTGATGAGAGATATTGTCATACTCTCGTATTTGTTATTTGTATGTTGAGTGGTCGTGGTGCCCAATGTTTGGATTATATACCTTATTTGTTATGATATTTGGTATGTGGATATATGATTATAGTATGGAATATATTCATTAATAATATGTGTGAAAAGAGATATTCCCATGTGATGTGCATAGTTCAATGAAACATGAAGTTTAAATATGTGTTATAATTAAGATCAGGTGTTGAATCTAGGCCTAACCATAAGAGCCATGCGCCTCAATCTCTATTACACCTCCATATTTTCTTTATGAACTCCCAATACTAAACTAAATTAAGATATTGGGCTTAAAAATTCAAAATCCCAGTTCCCCTATAACTTATTCCGCACCTTTTTTTAGGTTTGCACCCCCTTACTTAATTATTTTAGAATTTAGTTCTTAGCATTTTATTTGATTGATTCTTCTTAAGATTGTATTCTTTTTTAATTCTTAGGATTGTATTCTTTTTTAACTTCTCGCCTAGAATATTAATTTTAGGATATTACTTTATCCTTAGGAAATAAATTTTGTCAAATTTTATTAATTCTTTTTAATTAATTCATGATGATACTTTTCGCATTTGTTTACTTTATTTTGGTTGCTTAATTGCTGATTAGCCAATAATTATGGATATTGCAAACATGATAATGGCCATATAGATTGTCCCCCACTTTAGTTTAGTTTTCTAATTAATTATATTAATTAATTATATCATTAAATATTAAACTTTAGGGATTTAATATAATCACCTTAGAAACCCTTTTGGTTTAGTGTAAAACAAATATGCAATTATCATGATAATTCATATGTGAATATGCAAAATGTTTTTTGTTTTTGAAAACTATGATAAAACTGTTTTTCAAATGAAAGTTTTAATTTGGAACGTCCATTTTCTTCTTTATAGACCATTTATAGTCAATATTCTCCCTCAACAAGATCCTCAAGGAGGAATCATTGTCGCTCGTGAGGAAATTATTTACAATGGATCCTCAAGAAGGAACCATTGCTGCCAAAGAGGAATACATGCCTCCCAAGAGGCAATTTTTTATGCCAAAACCAAAGGGAGGGGTCCTTAACTCCCAAGATTCAATTACTTATGTTGGATCTTTAAATAGGGATCCTCAAAACCGGCCATATATTGTTTGAAAATTTGTTCATGCTAAAATAGTTTTCCCGGGAAAAATAAATAAAACGAAGGCATCTTAAGGCTAGAATTTTATTAGTAAAACCCTAAAGGAAAAGGTACAAGACAAAATCCCCTAATGGCATCATTACATAAATACCTTAAGGATATGGTTACAAAAAAGTCACAATGCAACATTGAAATCACAAGCTCATTGAAACTCCTATAGTGTTTGCCTTTATTTTCAAGTACTATATTGGCAAGTAGAATCTTCCTTGGAGTTTCCTACACCCTTTCCTTGTCACCCTAGAGTTCAACATGAGCATCCACATCAAGATATACACCAAATAAGTTGGGATGTGGTACCTCCTCTTATTACACTAAATGGTCGACTTAGACCACTTTGAATAAGTTCATTTTACTCTAGTTCAGATCAAGGTAGAGGAAGGATACTTGATCATTTGCTCGCTCAAAGTAATGATCATATGTTTCCAATAATTCATCTTTAAAGGAGGACAATTCTTCCTCTAGCTTCTTCTAAGACTGAATGGCGACATTGAGGGACTCCTTCACACTTTGTATGAAAGGGAAAGAGTTTGGGCATATAATGCCACCTTTTTTGAGGCGGTTTTTCAGCTCATTCATCTCTTTGATCAGTTTCCTCTCTATCACATTCTCCATGGTGAGAGATTCCTTAGTCATTATAGGTTTTCCCTTCAGTTTGCTACATCTTTGGGATGGTTTCCACGGAGGGTCCACCCCATTCGTAGGCCCTTAATTGTAACACCCTGAATTTTAGATTAATTAATTTATTTAGTGTTATTATATGATTCTATATGAAGTAGATGGTGTTTTGATGTTTTTATGCTTATATGTGATGTTTTGATGATTAGTGTGAGCCCTTGTGACAATATATGATGTGTATTCGTGAAGCATCTATGATGTAATAACGATGACTTGATGAGTAAGGTGTTTAAGATGATGAGTTGTGTGTTGTAGGATGAGATAGTAAGAAGGTTTAGAATTTAGATAATTATTTTAGAATTATTTAGATTTAATAGTGATTAATTGGAATTATTTAGATTTAAATAAATAGAGTAGTATATGATGTAGAGATACTAAGGGTAAGGTGGTAAATTGGAAGAAATAAGTGATGGTAAGATATAGAAGTTGGATATTATGGGTTCAATGGTTAAACTAGGAAAAATAGTTTTAGTCATTCCATTCGTACGATTGTGAGAAATCAAGAGAATGCGGGCGTTGTGAAGAGGTAGAGCTAGGACACAGAGAGGTAAAAGGGAATTATAGAACGCGAAGAAGATTTGATTGCTGGAATTTCTAAGGTAAGGGTTTATCATCTTAATTATATTTGACTTAAGCTTTGAGTTTGGTAGATTTGCCTTAGGTTTTGGTAAATGATGAATTGGTGATTTAGGATGAGGGTTTGATGAATTAGAGATGAATAATTATGCCCAAATAATGTATAATTGATGTAGTAACATAGATTGTTAATAGATGATGATTAACTATGATTAGATGATGTTTTAAGACCTATAAATTGATGAAATCGCAAGAGAATTAGACTGTTTTGTGAAGGAAACCGAAGCAGGAAAATCTTGTCTGAGAAGAATCGTCAGGCGATGAAGGGAGTATCGTCGGGTGGTGGTTGTTTTGCCAGGTGGAAGTGGGAGCGAAATGAGGCATAATTGAGCTAGTTTCTTTAGTGCGTCGCTCCTAGTGTCTTCGGGGGAAGATGAATGTGAAATGTAGGGTCTCCGGGCGAGGGAGGTGTGTCGCAAGGTGACGGATGGCAGAATTGGATGCATATTTTTGAAATCTTAAAATGATCATAACTTTAGTTCTAGAGCTCAGAATGAGATGTCGCTCGAAGAGTTGGATAACTAACGCGATGAACTATAATTATGTGGAGTAAAATGAAGAATAAGAAGAATCAATCTAGAACCTAATTTAGGATAAAATTAGTTCCCCCGCGTTGAACCGCTATGGTGTTTTGTGATAATGAAGTATGATGATGATATGACGATCTAGTGATGATGCTTGGTTTATAATGATAATTATGTGATGTATATGATGGTGTGTTGATTTATATGATGTTTATATGATGTTTTTGTGATTTCTTTGATGATATGATGATGTTTGTGATGATTCATAAATAGTGATGTGTGTTGACTAGTTGTGGTCGTATTATTTATGTTGTGGCGTATCATTGTATTCATGACATAGTAGGACTTCAGTCAAATGATGGTGATTTAAGACTTCGGTCAAGTGATGATGGTTTGATAATCGTCCAGTGAAGGCAACAATCCCATAGTGTAGATTGGCTGCAATAGTGAAGTGCTCTGGTTCCAAGTGGAAATCGATCCTATTGGTGAGGATCTTTAGAGATTGAAGATGAATAAGTCATCAATGAGGTTTTGGTACCAGATGCATGAGTCTATGATGATTCATTACTATCATACCCTAATTTTTGACCTAAGATACCATCTCATATCATCCACATATGCATCATTGCATCATTGACAAATTTCAAAACTAGTTAGCTTGTGTGTGTGCTCCTTGAGCAAAATTAGGGTTTTGAATCAAAGCTTTCATATTTTCAAGCTATAATCAATTAGGGTTTGAGTCTTCACTCACCTCTAATTATCTATCTTTATTAATCCTAAACATTTAATCTTCAAATTCCAATCATTTCCTCAAGATCTATCGTGAATTGACCAAATTAGGGTTTTGATCGAGGATGGTGTATCATTGACTTTTTGCTCAATGAATGAACTAATTGCTTGGAAAATGATCTCAAAATCACCAATGCAACATCTTGACCTAAATTTTGATTCAAAACATCTCCAAAGCCATGGTTGATCATCAAAGAAATTGTGAATCGTTTGACAAAAAGTCAACTGTCCAAATCAATCAAACTTTGACTTTTGGTCAACTTTTGAAATTCAAATTTTTTCAATCATCAAAGCATTTCAAATTATTCATCATGATTATAAAAAAATAAAAAATGTGTGAAAAAGTCAAAACTTGAAATTTTCTAACACTTAGAAAAAATTTCAAGTGTTTTTATCACTTTCTTCATTATTTTCATGGCCATTTTTCACCTAGATCCATTTTGATTAAAGAAACACTTTCAACATGAAAGTTGTAGATCTTATTCCAATATTTCCAAAATTTTCAAGAACATGAAAAAATATTTTGTGGAGCTAGGATTTTGAAATTAGAACTTATAGGTCCATAACCTTAAATTATAGGTCATTTTCAAGTTTTTCAAGTCATTTTTGCCAACATCCTCTTCTAGAAGCCTTGTCACCACCAAAGGATAGGTTTTCACTCAAAAATATCCAAGTCCAATGATTGAAGTTAGGATAGAAACACTTGAGTTTTTAACCATGGTTTAGAAATTAACCATGTGCATTTAATGTGAAGATTCCTTTCTTACCTCTTAAGCTCCAAGTTGCAAACTCATTCGATCCAATCTTGCCTTGCTTGCCAAACATCTTGACCTATAAAAAGGAGTATTTTCTCACTTCCAAATCACACCAAAACAATCATAAACTTATTTTCTCACTTCTTTCTTCATTTGCAAGTTTCTAAATTTTCAAAATGTAAGAACTCCAATTTTCAATTCTTGCAAGTTCTGAGCAATCCATTGCTTCAAAAACTTTTTAAACATCATTAGTAACTTGTTAGATACTTTAAACCATCACAAAAACAACAAAAAGTTAGTTTCCTCACAAAAACTCCATTTGTGCAAGTTTTGAGCCTTAACTTGTAAAATCCAAATCCACTTGTGAAAACTTCAATCTTCAATTCAAACATCACCCATACACTTCATAGAAGTGATCCAAACACTTAGATCACATTTGTAACAGCTCCAACATCAAAATTGAATCACACTTCAAGATATGGCAGTTGGACTTGGGCAGCAAGATCCAGGTCATCTCCAAGCAAATTAAGCACTTCAACATGTTCCTTGAAGGTCCAGGAAGCTGTCCAGATCATCAAATCATCTCTGTCCAGATCATCATATGCTTAAAATAAATAAAATTAAATGTCACCATCGTGTACTTGGTCAAATTTCAATTAAGTTTGATATTTGAATCGTTTAATTTCGTTGAGAAACAAAGAAGTTGGGAATCAAAGGTTTGAGTAAGAAGATGATGTTCTTGGCACGTTTTTTTTTATTTCCAAAATATAAATTTTTTAGTTTAATATATATTTATTCGTTGTTGATAAATAAACGGATGAAACAACCACCCCTGTGATAGCCAACACGCTTCTCATGTCTTTCCATGCCTAAGGTCCAGGGTTCGAATCCCCCTAAGACCTTTTATTTTTCAACTTTTCACTCTTTTCAACTATTTTCAACTATTTTCCAAAAAAATTCTCACAAACTTGTTTTCAAATATAATTAATCCAAGGTGATTAAATGAAAAGTAACGCACATGGCTCAGTGGTAAATATTTTCGCTTCCAAGCCTAAGGTCATGAGTTCAACACTCCTTAGGACCAAAATCAAATTCTTATCACTTGTTTTCTTCATTTCTTTTATCAAACTTCAACATTTTCAAAAACCAATCAAAACTTCTCATTTTGAGATGATTTTTTACACACTTGTCATTTAATATACCTATTTTGTGATTATGTCAAAAAATGACAAAAAATATTTTCTTTTGATATATTTTTATTATATTTAAAATAGATGTTTTTAAGTGTTTTTAAATGCTTTCAAAAAATGTTTTCTTTATGATTTTTCGAACCTTATCTTTTTCAAAACCTCTTGTGAATAAATTTCACTTTTCAAACCTTTTTAAATCTTTCAAAATGTTTTAATTAACTTACACACCTCTTTTCCATGATCGATTCGATTTAATCTTTGAAAATACAAATCGAACTAGGTTTTTCCTCGAAAATCTTTCGAACTCAAAATAAAATTGATCACGGTCCTCCCTCACGGTGTAAGTCCCAACCCTCCTATGTAAATATTTAATTTCCTTGTACATATCCACCTTTTTGTGTACAAATTCAATTCCTTGTACATATTCAATTTTTTTGCAAATATTCAAGTAAACTAGTATTGTTCGCTAGTTTTATCCGCTTGTTTATACACCAATTCCACTTGTCGTTGTCTATTAAAATCTTTACTTCCACTAGCACATAAGTGGGAATTACGATTGCTCTGACTTTCTTAACCTCCTTTTGAGAATATGTAGACACAAGGTCTCATCCTTGGTGAGCATATTTCTTTCTCCCTCAAACCAAACAAACCTTAGTTCCCTTAGATCCGAGCTATAGATGCTCTGATTCCCTCTAGGGGATATGTATGTAGAGGACCCCAATGATCTTTACGAGCATAATCATAATAACAAACTTAGATTCCTACCTAGCCTACCCTTCTTAAATCCAAAGGAGAAAATTTCCCAAAATAGAATAGAAAATAAAACACAAACGCACAAAAGGTTCCTATAGAATACTATAGATATATAGGGTTCTAATACCTTCCCTTTATATAACCAACCCCCTTACCCAGGTCACTCCCCCATGCGTTGCGTTTAGCTCACACTAATCGCATTGCATATCAATTTTAGGGTATTTCAGCTTTCCTCTTTTCCTTTCCTTTCTTGTTTGGAAACAATAAAGCTTGGTGTTCGCGACATCTTTTTAACAAAAAATCAAGAGCAAATGATTTTGAGGCAAAGATTCGAATTCTAATTCGATTCCCTCGTTCTTCATTTTTTACCGCAAACAGGAAAATGGTGACTCTGATGGGGAGTCACCAAGCTTTCCTTTGTTTTTTAAAAAAGGGGGTTAAGCCTCATTTGTGCATATCTTTGTTTTATTTTTTATGTGTTTTGTTCTGTTACTCGCGATTTCATGTGATGGAAAAAATCCTAACTCGGATTTAAGGAACATTTTAAGAATTAGGTGGAGGTATAGTCCTATTAACTTACGAGGAGTCTCAGTCCTTAATAAGTTAATTTGAGATCCCTCGCTCAGTGGAGGTTTTCTTGGGGGTAATTTTTTTTAGCAAGTTATTTGCGAAGGCATTTTTGCTTTTCAAGAGAACCATCGAAGCTGAGTTGGCTGTAGAACCCATAACCCATCCTATTCATTTAGGATGTAGTGCAGAAACTATTCAGGTATAGACTTGGATTAGTTTCATGCGAGACTACGACCAGGCGAGTGTCATACCCCAAAATTTGCCCTCCATCTTCTCAAGATATTTCATACATCCATACTCAAGGATTCCTCAAGAGTTGATCCGACAAACTCTCTCCTAGACAATCAACCCAAACTAGGGTTTGGCAATTCTCAGATCAAGATGGACTTCCAAAATCTCCAATGGTCTTCATGCCTCCTCATATGCTTCAAAGATTCTCCATGTCAATTTTCAAGCCTTACAAGTCAAGTTTCCTCAGACAATTGCTCAGATGGTTGAAAATCAGTTGTATTGGACAAAAAGTCAACTGTGGTCAACATACAGTCAAACTTCATAATTTTTGGTCAACATCCTCATTTTGAAGTTATATTCATCATTTGATCAAGGTTTGATCATGATTCATCAAGAAAACTCAAGATTTGCTCAAAAGTCAAACTTTCTAAATTAGGGTTTCTAGATGAAAAGTCAACTGAACTTTGACTGATCATAACTTCTTCATACTTTCTCAGAAATTTTTCCACCACCTCTTGTTTTGAAGGAAATTCAATTCTCTACAACTTCATGTCTCACAAGAATGTCCAAAAAATGCTTCATTTGAGAGGTATAGCTCAAAACATTACAGGTCATTTTCAAAGTCAACAAAAAGTCAACTTTTTGTTTTGAAGATATATTGAGAATGGAAACTACAATTGAGATGCGACCAAAAGGGTTGGTTAGAGGACTCTTAGAGATTTTCAAAAAGTCCAAGAACACTCAAAAATGTGGAAAATTGAGCAAGATACACTATTCAGAAGTTGGGCAATTTTGGACAATTGCACAAAAGGACATTATGATCAAAATGCAAAATTTTCCAAATGGGCCTAAAATCTTTTGATCCAAACTTGTTCATGACATTATTTGTGACTCATAAATGCTTGGCCATGGAAATTTTCTATTTTATTGATTTAATTTTGGATTTTAAACCATTTAATTCCAAATTAAATTATATAAAATATGAAAATAAAGTATTTTTGCAAATGGGTTGGATTTATATCATGCTTGGAGTTCAAGAAAGCCCATAATCCATACCAAATTCGTGATAGCTTGCATATGGAAAGGGAAAAAATCAAATTTTTAAGGAAATTTGATTTTATTTAAAGAGGAAATATTGCACAATCAATAACCAATCTTTTTTCACTCTTTTTTCTCTCTCAATTTGCTCTATAAATAGCCAGCATTACACACTACAAAGAACACGAAACCCTAGCCCAAGAAACAACCCTTATGCTGTCAAAATTTTTCAAGAAAAGTTGAAAATCGAATTCCAAATTGCAGCAAGATTCAAGGTGTGCCAGCCATCCAAACGTGCTCAGGAGGTTCCCAACAATCAAAAGCAATCCATACTCGAAGCCAGATCGCCCTGAATCGTGTCCTTGAGTTCTCACCGGTTTGGATTTTTCTCAAATTTCGATTTGTGTTAATCATGCATTGTTAACTGTTTTTGTGTGTTTGATTGAGTTCAGGACATTCATTAGAGTGTGTTCGATGCATCACATGCAAGCTTCCACGTAGAAATCCCAGAATACCATTGTTAGGGTTCTTAGGGCTGTGAGTTTCGAAACGCAGGTTTCAGGCCGTTTCAGGACATGAGGATGGCACCATCGTGCTCGCAAGGATCGAATTAGTCGATCTGGGCTTTTATTTCGTTTTGTTTGATGCGTTTTGCAGGATTTTTGGGTTGACAAGCTACCGGAGAAGATGACCGGAGCCCTAGATCCGGCGGGGACTCCGACGTTGAACCTTTGACCATGGCGTGGCGTAATGGCTTACTTCGATTGGTTCTTACGTTATGCTTGGACCCCACTTCACTGACTGTGATTGAGTGCATATCCCTGACGCGTGTACATTTATATTCAATTGATTTCGTTTTTTTGAACACCAGATGTCACATGGCGCAGTGATTAAGGCTTGGTTTTGGGAAGATGCTCTAAGAGGTCACAGGTTCGAGTCATGCCAGGACCGGTTCCATCTTTCTTTTACAAACTTTCATATTTTCTTATTTTTTCCATGTTTTCTCTTTATTCAATATTTTTCATACATTTTAATTCTTTTCATGATTTTATTTCTGCATTAAAAAATTACCAAAAATTATTTTTCTTTTTGCATTTATTTTCAGAAAACCTTTATTTAATTTATAAAATTAAAAAATATTATTTTGCATGCATATTTATTTTTATTCACAATTTTGCATTTTAATCACTTTTAATTCATTTTTAATTATTAAATTGCATCCAAAAAATCCCAAAAAATTATTTTAGCATATTTATATTATTTCCAGCATGTCATATTTTTCTTATTTTAAAACTTGCATTTTTCTAACATTTTATTCGATTCATCTCGTATTTTCCGAGTTCTCATTCTTTTACAGGTTGATCCGATTCAGACGATTTCTTCTTTATCATTTTATTTTTTCCAATAATGTAACTGTTTATGGGATGTAATAGTTTAAATTAGGTTTTTATTTTCCGCAAGTTTAAATTATGTATCTGCCCCAAAGCCATGTAATAGCGTAGGACATTTACCTTTCCGCATCTTTACATTCCGCATTTTAATTTCCGCAATTATAAACTGCTAGTAACTAGGCGTGTATGGCAAGACTAAAATGAACATAGCCCACTAATTCCAAGATAAACATATCTGAATCAACACACTTCTTCACACACGCACCCCTTAGGGTAATTCTCTCTCGTTGCCTTACGAATTCAAATATGGTCATGTCCCTCGAACGTAGAGGTATTCTAGCACCGTTGCCTTCAAACAAATCATCATAGTCCCTTCGATACAAAGATCATAAGACCCACGATGTCGCCTCCGAATACATGATCTTGACCTCGATTGTCGCCACGAAAATGGTGATAGTCCTTCGAATGTGCTAGGATACTTCCTACAAGTTGCCTTCTATGACCATCCGATGTCCTTCGAATGTCCCGCTTACATCCAACGAATGGAGTTACCTACCAACTAATGGTATGGATGACGCTATTCTAAAGGAACGTAACAATACAAAAAATGACCAATTCTGAGTAGGTGATAAGACTTTTAGTTGCTTGCTCTATCAAAATACTTTTCACACCTCACACTTTTTCAAAGTTCAAATTCTTCTCAAAACTAAACATTTCCGAACACTTTGTATACATTCCTACATGAATCATTACAAAGTCAAAGCGAAATGCCTTTTCAAAACATTTTTTGTCAAACACACAGAAAGCACAATTTTAAAGTGATCTAAGAGCAACTAAGAGCCCGTAGATAACTACGGATGGAAAGGGGTGCTAATACCTTCCCTTTTCATAACCATTCTCCACTAATCTAACGAAGGTCTTTTTCGTACTTTTACCTTCCCTTAATTGGATAAAAATAAAAGTCGGTGGCGACTTTGCTATCCGCACATTTGCGATACAAAATCCTAAAAAGTCGCCACCGTATCACGTAATCTGGCGACTCACGGATACACCCTAAAGAGAGAATTACCTTAGGGATTTCTAGATCACTTTACTGCTTTTTGTTTGACTTGCTTGCTTTATCTTTAAGGGTTGCTTAGGTATTATATTGTTGGGGGATCCTACACCCGGATCCGGGTTTCCTTTTAGGTAAGTAGCAATAAATCGTCGCGACCGTTAGACGTATATCAAAACGGTCAACATGATGGCTACGTTAGCGTGACACTTTGGTTGTCCCGATACTCTTCATTCCCAAGTTGAGGATAGTATTTGGCTTCTGCTTGGTGTCATCAAGCGCTAACTAAACTTTTAGAACCTTAATTGACCCATCTTGGCCATTAGAAGGTAGTGAGATGGCGGCTTTGGTGTACTAAGGTTGGTTGATACTCGATGCTACGCTCATTGAGATCGGACTTTGGGATATTTTCGTCGACCACTTGGTAGTCGTATTGAAATAAACGCCTACGAGAAAGATCAATGATGTGAGATTCCTAGAACCGGTTACTATTATAGGACAGATGAACCAACTCAAACTTTTGGTGGGGTAATCACCTATACCTCATGCGAGCCTTAAACCTAGGCTCATTGTGTGATTTGTTTGTGTGCCAAACATGACATCATGACATCATTTGCATTGCATATCATTTCTAACTATTTCAAGGAGCTAGGATTTATCTTTGCTCTATTTTGTAGGGATTATGGCTTCTAGAAAGACTATCCGAATCAACTTCATGGGTATACCTTCTCACCAAAGAATTGGTTTGAAATTCCGACCATGCTCGGTTCATCAAAAGACATGGTTATCTACTTGATTTGGTTATCTCCGGTTTTGAAGAAGATATGATGCATGTCCTATTCCGTTCTTGATCCGAAACACCATTGCTTTACATTCCAGATTATCGCTTGGTTCCTACCTTGGAAGAATTATCTAAGCTACTTGGGATACTTCTTGACCAAATGCCATTCACCGCTTGAAAAGGTTCCTAAACGAAGACATCGCATCCGCCTTACATCTTAAGCGCTCCGACATTGAAGCCAATTGGGAAACCAGAAGTGGAGTTAAGGGTTTACTTGCCAAGTTCCTAATTAAGAAAGCCCGAGAAGTCCTCAAAGTTATGAGTTTCCATGCATTTGAAGACATTGTGGCCTTGCTAATTTATGGTTTGGTTCTATTCCCTAACTCGGATCAATTCATAGATGTCAACGCCATCAAGTTGTTTCTTACCCGCAATCCAGTGCCTACTTTACTTGGAGACATCCTACATTCTCTCCACACTCGTACCATCAAAAGACAAGGAACTCTCATGTGTTGTATACCGTTACTTTCCATGTGGTTTATTTCACACCTTCCTCCATCGCAAGAACGAACAAAGGTTGAGATGGTCTCAGACTAATGTCACTCTCTCATTCGGATATTCGTTGGAGTCTTTTCTCTCAAAAGGACTTCACCTTCATCGAGCTGTGGAGAATTCCTAATGTACCACTACTTGGTATAAGGGAGGTATTACTTACAACCCTTCTAGCTCTACGTCGCTTGGTTTTGCTCAAGAGATGGTCCACATGATATGCTTCTCCAAGATATTGTGTTCGACTACAATCACGATCTCCAGAATTACCGACGAAGGTTCATACATGCTTGGGGCATGGTAAAGAAGACTGATACCAAGACTTTGGGGCACCAAAACTCCATTCCTTGGGAACCTTACCTCAAATGGGTGCGAGCTCGAGCTCAAAACCTCATGATGCCATTCACTGCTCTACTAGTAATTATGGAACCTGTTGCTATAGGTGACGTACCCTATACTGTTCTCCATCCTAACATGCCTACTGATTTTGAAGACTTGAAGAGATCCTGGATTCAGCTTAAAGAAGAGAGGGATACCTTTGAAGCTCAGTGTTATACAAGTGAGAAGAAAGTGCTAGAGTTGACCAAGTTACTTCACGAGGAGCGAAGCATCAACGCCTACCTCGGCACCAAGAGGAAGCGCCCATGGGAGACTTAGAGATTTAGGATTTATATGTTTTCTTTTATTGTTTTGAACTATCTCTTGTACTTAAAAAGAAAAAGAATAAAAAGAGTACTAATAAATGTTTGCTCATTGCTTGTCTAACAAATTTAAATCTCTAAGGTCCTTGAAAACATTGCATTGCATTCGCATAAACATTGCATATCATAGCATAACATTGCATCACAGGTACATTGAAGATTGGTTTTCTCATTTGCTCGCTATTTATTTTAGCGTAAATGGCTCTTGAACATCATCAAAGATCTTCAAGCTCGTAATGCTCGGCCAGCAGATGTTTACCACTTGGTCCAAGGCCAAGAAGATCCGAAGCTCATCAATGAGAAGAAGGTTGTTGGTCTTCTCAACATGGGCGACGCTACAAAGGAGGTCCTAGAGTGGTTAGTCGAATTGAGCTCTCAAGGAAGTGTCAAGAAGGAAGATGAGCAAAGTAACAAGGGTGATGGTGAAGGCAACACCGAGCTTGAGAAAACTATGATGATGGCCAATACTGATGAAGATGACAAGTACAAGCAACTTGAAGACCGCTTGAATGTGTGGAAAACTCAAGATGTCCGGCTGAATTTTGATGATTTGAGTCTTGTCCCCGTGTTGTGATTCCTCCCAAGTTCAAAGTTCCAACTTTTGCCAAATATGATGGCATGTCTTGCCCTAAGTCGCATTTGAAGTCTTATGTCCGTAAGATCAATCCCCACACCGATGATGTAAAGTTGTGGATGCACTATTTTCAAGAGAGTTTGTCCGAACCCAATTGGAATGGTACTATCACCAGAGAATGACCGTATCCGTACTTGGAGTGACTTAGCGATGCTTTCTGACAGATGAGTACAATGTCAATTGACACCCACTCGCATGCAACTACAAAGCATGTCTATGGGTCGTGATGAGAAGTTCAAGGAGTATGCTCGGTGGAGAGACCTAGCGAAGAGTTCAACCGCCTTGTCCAATAGGGAGTTGGTTGATATGTTCATGGGAACACCGACAGCCCATTCTTCAATCATTTGATTGAAACTCTTCACCGGATTCACCGAAATGATTTTAACAAAGAGCGATTGAAGTTGGTATCAAGAGTGGAAAGATTCGAGAGACATCTTCAAACGCAAGAGATCTTTGGTGGTAAGAAAGAAGCCAATGCTGTGTATGGTCGAAAAGCCGAGCCAAGACCGACCGTGCTCAACTCTGGGGCAGATCTCCAATCCTACGTCAAGACAACCTCGCGAGACAACGTATGAACTAACGCGCAACGAAGATGCTTTACGAAGATCAACATGCCTTTGTCGCAAGCCTTGCAACACATGTTGAAAGCAGAGCGATTACCTTGAGGGATCCTCCTCAAAATGTCAACACTTCCTCTCCGAGATACAATCCTAATGCTAAGTGTGCTTATCATTCCAATAGCCCAGACATAGTAATCGATGATTGTTGGGCTCAAGAACAAGATTCAAGATATGATTGAAGTTAAGCATTGAGTTTGACCTCCGCTGAGACTCGAATGTGATCAACGCGCCTATGCCTAACCATGACAAAAGTTCCAATGCTGTTGGGAAGATACTTATGTTTTCAACATGATGATTTAACCATTCCTCCGATGATCAAGAAGAATTTGCCGCGGTGTCAATCCAGGATGCCCAGAGAATTGCAGTTGCTGCCCATCTGCAGCTGATGGTTGTGCTTGGTTAAGAAGACGTGTTCAGTGCATGATGGATAACCGTGAGATACTATTTCTGAAGCCACCAAAAGAAGGCGTGAAGAAATGTCTAAGTTGAAGATTGACAATGCAAACGGTCGTACCATCCGTGGGATACCTTGGGGCAGCCAAGTGGAAAGTATGACTACATGGTGAAGTACACTATTCCCGAAAGCTACAAAATTCCTATTGAAGATGTTAAGGCAACCAGATGGGGTGACGATTTCCCAGAAGACTATGCTGATGTTAACACCATAAGGATTTCCTCTCACGATCCTGCGCCTGAGTGGCACCTCTCATTACTTCTCCAAGACCAGCCCATATTCCTCCGACAAGGCTATCCCTTGGAATTATGGAGCTGATGTTTACTATCATGGCATCAAGCAAGACCCTCTGACCATTGAAGATCTTACTGTTGAAGCTACCATTCCTGACATTGACAACATCACCGGATCTAGTAAGGTGACCGAACCGAAGGGTATTCTCTCCATATCTCTCCTCCAAAGACATCGCGACTCCAGATTCCAATTTATTCAAACCATTCCCAAGCTAGAGGGAAAGAACCAAGAATCATCCCGTCACCTGTAAGTACCAAAGGAAGTTATCAAGACACCTCCAAACAAGAAATGGAGGAAATTCAAGATTATCAAGAAGAGTGACTACAATGTTGTGGAACAGGGATGAGTCCGTCCAAAATCTCCATGCTTGCTCGCTCTTGTTCGAGGCTCATGCTAATGCCTTGGTGAAGTTTCTCAAGAATGCTCACGCATCGCAAGATACTACCACCGACTTTGAAGTTTGTATTGCTGGCCGCCAACAACGGCCTAGGCTTCTCGATGTTGACAAAGAAACACAACAAAGCCTTGCACATCTCTCGTTGAATGCAAGGGCACTACATTGTCTCATGTCTTGGTAGATACCGGCTCGCTCAATATCCTTCCGAAGATCGCTTTTGATCGACTTGATGTCAAGGGTTGGTTCGAGACCCGGACATTATTGTAAGAGCTTTTGATGGTTCTAAGCGAACAAGATTGAGAGCTCACTCTAAAGTCGGTTCCCGACTTTTGACTCCACTTTTGTCATGGACATCCGTCCACTTACTCTTGCCTACTTGGACGCCCTTGATACATGGGGCAAACATTACTCTACCTTGCATCGGTCAAGTACCCGTGAAGGGAAGGTTGTTACAGATATGGTGAAGAAGAATATATATGGTCACCATCTATCATTCGATACCTCGAGATGGAAGGTGAATTCTTTGAGACTCCTGTCAAGCTTTTGAAACAATCCCAGTCGCCGACTCTCCCACTCCCGAATTACACAAGCTCCGCCTAGGATGGCCTCGTTGAAAGATGCTCAAGAAGAAGGAAAAGTACTATTTGGGGTCACCCGGATCTTCCTTTCAACCGACAAGACCGGTTTAGGCTTCACCATCAAGGGTCAAGATGATACGCCGTGAACGTGGCCAACTTCCTTTCCGCATCACCAAAGTGGAATCCATGCTATAGAAGACGACGACAACAACGACATTAGCAAGTGGATCTCCCAACTCCGATCAAGGGCTCAAAGAATTGAAGATCAAGACGCATACCAATCTCCTTTAGTCGAGTAATTGCTCTTGTTTTGTTTTGCTTTTCGTATTTCTTTATGTTTAAACAATAAACTTGAAAGCCTAGTGCCTTGCCCGGCATCATGGCTCGCTTATAGGGTTATTATCGTTGTTCGTTTTCATTCAATAAATTCGTTGGACTTTTGCATTCAATTGTTTGTCTTCTTTCTTTACTTTATCACCCTTCAAAAACGCTATGTGTTTCTTACACACACCCACGTGATACACGCGAATCACTCCGAATCTCGTTAATAACATATGCTATTGCTAAATATGACTTCGATAATCCGATCTACCAAGCCAAGACGAAAGTGAGGAAGATTGTGAAGTGCCGTGAGAACTTGCCGATCACACAAGAAGAAGAGCGAGTTATACAACCACACGAAGAGCAAGTTGAGGTTGTGAATTTGGGTACCGACGAAGATGTAAAAGAGATCAAGATAGGAGCGGGTCTTGAGAAGTGTTAAAGAAAGATTGGTTCGGATACGAGACTATATCGAGGTTTTTGCTTGGTCATACGAAGACATGCCGGTATGGACATTGATATTGTGGTACACCGATTGCGAAAAGAAGGTTTTCTCCGAAAGAAAGTTGTCGTCGCGCCCGAGATGAGAGAAAATCAAAGTTATGAAGCGCTCAACGCCGGTTTCCTAGTCACACTTCCTATCCACAATGGGTTGCGAATGTGGTACCCGTACCTAAGAAGGATGGCAAGGTACGGATGTGTGTGGATTACGAGATCCGAATAAAGCGAGTCCAAAGACGACTTTGCACTTCCTCATATTGATGTTCGTTGACAACACCGCCAGATAAAGTTTTCTCCTTCATGGATGGTTTCTCCTATAATCGATCAAAATGGCCTCAAGACATGGAGAAGACAACTTTGTTACACGGGCACTTTCGCTACAAGGTTATGCCTTCGATCAAGAACGCGCCACTTATCGCTATGGTAACATTATTTCATGACATGATTCATCACGAGATAGAGGTCTAAGCCGACGATATGATAGCTCGATCACGCATCAAGAAGAACATCTTGATCATTTACGTGCTTGACGGTTGAAGAAGTCAGACCGAGACTTAATCCTAACAAGTGCACCTTTGGAGTCAGGTCCGGAAAACTCCTAGGATTTGTTGTCAGTGGTAAAGGTATTGAAGTTGACCCCGCCAAGGTTAAAGCTATTCAAGAGATGCCAGCTCCCCGCACCGAGAAGGAAGTCAGAGGTTTCTTGGGCCGATTGAACTACATTGCCAGATTCATTGCGCACCTAACTTCTACTTGTGAGCCAATCTTCAAGTTACTAAAGAAAGATCAAGTAGTGGAATGGAACGACGATTGCCAGATCGCTTTTGACAAAATCAAGGAGTACCTACAGAATCCTCCTGTCCTAATGCCGCCCGCCGAAGGAAGACCTCTTATCATGTACTTGACTGTGTTAGAGAACTCAATGGGGTGTGTGTTGGGGCAACATGACGAGTCTGGTCGAAAAGAGCATGCAATATACTACCTTAGCAAAAAGTTTACCGACTGTGAAACAAGATACTCACACCGAGAAAACTTGCAACGCTTTAACTGGCTGCCACGACTAAGACAAGATATGTTGACTCACACTACCTTGTTGATTTCCAAGATGGAGCCTCAAACGCACTTGGCAATGGCATTGGCGCCATTATCACATCCCCTATAGGCGAACACACGCCTTTCACCGCCAGATTATGTTTCACACAACATGGCGAATACAAAGCGCATCATGGGTATTAAATTGACTTAAGAATCAAGTTCTTGCAAGTGTATGGAGACTCACTTTAGTGATCATCGATTAAGGGTGGGATACGAAGCATCCGAATCTCATTCCATATCGAGAGCATGTTTTGAGTTTGATCCCTACAAGAGATTACTTTGATCGCATTCCACGAGAAGAGAATCAGCGACGATTGGCTACTATGTCATCTATGTTCAAGGTTAGATGGGACAACGAGGCTCATCATCACGAGAAATTTGATCAAACCAACGACATCTTACGAGCTTGATCTTGAGAGAAGAGTTACTCGATTTGGTACCCATCCAAAGGGACATACAATGGCTAAAAGATTTTGAGAACAGTTACTATTGGTCCACCATGGAAGTCGATTGTCACCGCTACGCGATCTTGTCACAAATGCCGATGCAGACAAAGTACACGCACCTCATCAATGTTTTAACTTCTCCTTGGCCTTTGCAATGTGGGCATTGACATGATTGGAGAAATCAAGCCCACGGCTTCCAATGGACATCGTTTCATCCTTGTGGCAATTGATTATTTCACCAAGTGGGTAGAAGCAGCCTCGTTCGCATCTATTACTAAGAATGTTGTGGCTCGTTTCATCAAGCATAATCTTATCTGTCGGTATGGCACTCCCGAAAGGATTATCATAGATAACGGCTCTAATCTCAACAACAAGATGATCACTGAACTCTGCACGCAGTTCAAGATCAAGCATCACAACTCTTCTCCGTATCGGCCTAAGATGAATGGCACAGTGGAAGCCGCCAACAAGAACATTAAGAAGATTATACAGAAGATGACAGTAACTTACAAAGATTGGCATGAGATGTTACCATTTGCTCTTCATGGTTATCGCACTACAGCACGAACATCAACAGGGGCAACCCCCTTCTCCCTTGTATACGGTATGGAAGCCGTCTTACCCATCGAAGTTCAGATACCCTCAACCAGAGTCCTCCAGGACACAGAGCTAGGCGAAGACGATTGGGTCCAGACTCGCCTTGACCAAATTAACTTGATTGATGAGAAACGACTCGCGTCCATTTGCCATGGACAGATCTATCAGAAGCGAATGATCAGAGCATTTAACAAGAAGGTCAAGCACCGAGTCTACCAAGTCGGCGATCTAGTAGTCAAGCGCATCATTCTTCCACAAGGTGATCCCAGGGGCAAATGGACTCCCACCTACGAGGGACCATTTGTAGTCAAGATAGTGTTTTCCGGCGGAGCTATGATACTTAGCACCATGGATGGTGAAGACTTCCCACACCCTGTGAATGTAGACATAGTCAAAAAATACTACGCATAAAGAGACCCGCTAGGTCGACTGACCTAGGCAAAAATAAGGGCATCCTGGCGAACCAAAAGGGTTCGGGCAAAAGTTAAGGATATATACAAAACATGTACACCGGCAAGTCGAAAACAAAAGGAGGCTTGGGCAAAAAGGGTATCCCAGAGCGAAAACTCGAAAGGGCGGTCTAGGCAAAAGTTAGGGATTTAAGCGTACGACTATGTCTTTTCCAGATCACCTGCTTCTAGACTACTATCAGCATTCAAGATTCAAATGGCGAAGATCAGCCTACTCACTTTCTACTGACAGCAAGGAGATGAGATAGTCAAAATATATGAGTACTAGCATAGTTGGAACTTAACGAGATTGTTTTCGCATAGCTTTTACCTTCTTGTGTACAAACTACTTGGCCATACGCCACCTTTCAAATAAACGCAAGCTTTTTTCTCTTTACAATTTTTGTTGTTGTCGTTTGCAATAAGTCCAACGTTTGTTTTGAATGACTATACGCATTTGACAATAAGAATCTAATCACAAACATGCGAAAAGTGAACATACAAAAGTAGTTACTACAGGCTCTAGGAATTGAGATGACGACGAAGGTCACCAAAAACATCCCCCCGCAGAACATAATCCCCGCAGAGGTGTCACTCACTAAACCTCCCCCAGCGGAGTATATGTTAATCCACGAGCGGTGATTCCACCCAACTGAGCAATAACACTTCATCCCCAGCTAAGATGTTTATCCCCGGCGGATATCTCTCAACAATTCTCCTTTTCTCCAAAGTATCGGATCGAGACTTGGTCAGATAGTGCACCGGAGAAAATTTACATCTTCTATTCTCCAGTCAGAGATTCCAACGGACCCCAACCCGGTCTCCCAGCAACCATCAAACGCCCTACAGTGAGATCTACACTCCACATTCCCAGTAGAGCGCCTCCTAATTCTTTCCAACAGGATCTACATGCAAGATCCCCAACGGACTTCCTCCCAGACTCTCCCCAGCAGGGTCTATGTATGAGATCTCCGACGACGAGCTTCTCAAATCTCTACTTTCCTCTACAATATCTAGGCCCAAGACTTGGTCAGATAGCGCATCGGAGGAATCCAGGATATCTTTCTTCTCCTTCAAAAGCGGGGTTCTCACCTACTCAAATCCCCAAGCGAGTCGAATCCTCAAATGTAACATCCGCATCTTCTTCAAGATGGATATGTTTTGAAATACCACAACATCTATCATTCATACATTACTCATGAAGTCATAATTCATGCATATGTCATTCATATACATTGTCATGCATCATACTTTGCATAAGACTAACAAATATTCTATCAAAGTTTCTCTTGTTTTTTCCAAAACAGGTGAAAGTCACTTCCGACGACTGGTCCAGGATTAATCCCCGAACCGACGGGAAAATTATCTGAAAGACCACCCCTAGTTGTCCTCCGACAGCTGGTCCAGGATTAAGCCCCGAATCGACGGAAAACTATCTGAAGACCGCCTCGGTTATCCTCCGATAATGTGCAATGGATCAACACCGATGCACAACAGGAAGATATCCACATTTTGCCAACTACTACCTCCCTCGAGTAACCGCACGAAGATTTATTCGATCCTTCTTATTATCAACAGAACTATAGAGTCTAGCGACGACTCGTTGCCTTGGATGGCATCTTAAGCCCATCTCCGACTACTTGTCAACATTTCTTCGCCTTGAATGCATATTTGGTTAAAAATCAATACAAATCAATAACTTCATTCAAAGATGAGCACGAAGTCTAACGTGACGACTCCTCCGATGGCATCTTAAGCCCATCCCGTTCTCCTATCGACATTCTCGAGTCTAGCATTTAATCATCCCCAAATAAGTATCCACTTTCCAAATGGCATCTATAAGCCCATTCCCGCATCATTAGCCAACAACGAGTGCAAATTTTCAGGTGTACTCGAGTGTTCAATCATCTTCTACCTTCAGGTCACAAAAGACAGGCGTGTCAATCTAACCTTCCAGTACAAGAAGATTGAACAGGGGAAGCTGTCATACCCCAAAATTTTCCCTCCATCTTCTCAAGATATTTCATACATCCATACTCAAGGATTCCTCAAGAGTTGATCCGACAAACTCTCTCCTAGACAATCAACCCAAACTAGGGTTTGGCAATTCTCAGATCAAGATGGACTTCCAACATCTCCAATGGTCTTCATTCCTCCTCATATGCTTCAAAGATTCTCCATGTCAAGTTTCAAGCCTTACAAGTCAAGTTTCCTAAGACAATTGCTCAGATGGTTGAAAATCAGTTGTATTGGACAAAAAGTCAACGTGGTCAACATACAACAAACTTCATAATTTTTGGTCAACATCCTCATTTTGAAGTTATATTCATCATTTGATCAAGGTTTGATCATGATTCATCAAGAAAACTCAAGATTTGCTCAAAAGTCAAACTTTCTAAATTAGGGTTTCTAGATAAAAAGTCAACTGAACTTTGACTGATCATAACTTCTTCATACTTTCTCAGAAATTTTTCCACCACCTCTTGTTTTGAAGGAAATTCAATTCTCTACAACTTCATGTCTCACAAGAATGTCCAAAAAATGCTTCATTTGAGAGGTATAGCTCAAAACATTATGTCATTTTCAAAGTCAACAAAAGTCAACTTTTGTTTTGAAGATATATTGAGAATGGAAACTACAATTGAGATGCGACCAAAAGGGTTGGTTAGAGGACTCTTAGAGATTTTCAAAAAGTCCAAGAACACTCAAAAATGTGGAAAATTGAGCAAGATACACTATTCAGAAGTTGGGTAATTTTGGACAATTGCACAAAAGGACATTATGGTCAAAATGCAAAATTTTCCAAATGGGCCTAAAATCTTTTGATCCAAACTTGTTCATGACATTATTTGTGACTCATAAATGCTTGGCCATGGCAATTTTCTATTTTATTGATTTAATTTTGGATTTTAAACCATTTAATTCCAAATTAAATTATATAAAATATGAAAATAAAGTATTTTTGCAAATGGGTTGGATTTATATCATGCTTGGAGTTCAAGAAAGCCCATAATCCATACCAAATTCGTGATAGCTTGCATATGGAAAGAAAAAAAATCAAATTTTTAAGGAAATTTGATTTTATTTAAAGAGGAAATATTGCACAATCAATAACCAATCTTTTTTCACTCTTTTTTCTCTCTCAATTTGCTCTATAAATAGCCAGCATTACACACTACAAAGAACACGAAACCCTAGCCCAAGAAACAACCCTTATGCTGTCAAAATTTTTCAAGAAAAGTTGAAAATCGAATTCCAAATTGCAGCAAGATTCAAGGTGTGCCAGCCATCCAAACGTGCTCAGGAGGTTCCCAGCAATCAAAAGCAATCCATACTCGAAGCCAGATCGCCCTGAATCGTGTCCTTGAGTTCTCACCGGTTTGGATTTTTCTCAAATTTCGATTTGTGTTAATCATGCATTGTTAACTGTTTTTGTGTGTTTGATTGAGTTCAGGACATTCATTAGAGTGTGTTCGATGCATCACATGCAAGCTTCCACGTAGAAATCCCAGAATACCATTGTTAGGGTTCTTAGGGCTGTGAGTTTTGAAACGCAGGTTTCAGGCCGTTTCAGAACATGAGGATGGCACCATCGTGCTCGCAAGGATCGAATTAGTCGATCTGGGCTTTTATTTCGTTTTGTTTGATGCGTTTTGCAGGATTTTTGGGTTGACAAGCTACCGGAGAAGATGACCGGAGCCCTAGATCCGGCGGGGACTCCGACGTTGAACCTTTGACCATGGCGTGGCGTAATGGCTTACTTCGATTGGTTCTTACGTTATGCTTGGACCCCACTTCACTGACTGTGATTGAGTGCATATCCCTGACGCGTGTACATTTATATTCAATTGATTTCGTTTTTTTGAACACCAGATGTCACATGGCGCAGTGGTTAAGGCTTGGTTTTGGGAAGATGCTCTAAGAGGTCACAGGTTCGAGTCATGCCAGGACCGGTTCCATCTTTCTTTTACAAACTTTCATATTTTCTTATTTTTTCCATGTTTTCTCTTTATTCAATATTTTTCATACATTTTAATTCTTTTCATAATTTTATTTCTGCATTAAAAAATTACCAAAAATTATTTTTCTTTTTGCATTTATTTTCAGAAAACCTTTATTTAATTTATAAAATTAAAAAATATTATTTTGCATGCATATTTATTTTTATTCACAATTTTGCATTTTAATCACTTTTAATTCATTTTTAATTATTAAATTGCATCCAAAAAATCCCAAAAAATTATTTTAGCATATTTATATTATTTCCAGCATGTCATATTTTTCTTATTTTAAAACTTGCATTTTTCTAACATTTTATTCGATTCATCTCGTATTTTCCGAGTTCTCATTCTTTTACAGGTTGATCCGATTCAGACGATTTCTTCTTTATCATTTTATTTTTTCCAATAATGTAACTGTTTATGGGATGTAATAGTTTAAATTAGGTTTTTATTTTCCGCAAGTTTAAATTATGTATCTGCCCCAAAGCCATGTAATAGCGTAGGACATTTACCTTTCCGCATCTTTACATTCCGCATTTTAATTTCCGCAATTATAAACTGCTAGTAACTAGGCGTGTATGGCAAGACTAAAATGAACATAGCCCACTAATTCCAAGATAAACATATCTGAATCAACACACTTCTTCACACACGCACCCCTTAGGGTAATTCTCTCTCGTTGCCTTACGAATTCAAATATGGTCATGTCCCTCGAACGTAGAGGTATTCTAGCACCGTTGCCTTCAAACAAATCATCATAGTCCCTTCGATACAAAGATCATAAGACCCACGATGTCGCCTCCGAATACATGATCTTGACCCTCGATTGTCGCCTACGAAAATGATGATAGTCCCTTCGAATGTGCTAGGATACTTCCTACAAGTTGCCTTCTATGACCATCCGATGTCCCTTCGAATGTCCCGCTTACATCCAACGAATGGAGTTACCTACCAACTAATGGTATGGATGATGCTATTCTAAAGGAACGTAACAATACAAAAAACGACCAATTCTGAGTAGGTGATAAGACTTTTAGTTGCTTGCTCTATCAAAATACTTTTCACACCTCACACTTTTTCAAAGTTCAAATTCTTCTCAAAACTAAACATTTCCGAACACTTTGTATACATTCCTACATGAATCATTACAAAGTCAAAGAGAAATGCCTTTTCAAAACATTTTTTGTCAAACACACAGAAAGCACAATTTTAAAGTGATCTAAGAGCAACTAAGAGCCCGTAGATAACTACGGATGGAAAGGGGTGCTAATACCTTCCCTTTTCATAACCATTCTCCCGTACTCAGAATCTAACGAAGGTCTTTTTCTGTACTTTTACCTTCCCTTAATTGGATAAAAATAAAAGTCGGTGGCGACTCTTGCTATCCGCACATTTGCGATACAAAATCCTAAAAAGTCAGTTCACCGTATCACAGCGAGTTTCTCTTGAAAAATATTATTGGACTACGAGTTAGTTGTTTAAACCGATAATATTTCAAAGAGAAGCATAGACTCTGTATTATCAGTAGAACATGTTTTACAGGTGATTAAACCCATAATACTTACCCATGTTTGGTTCTCATTGTTGACCTCATTCCCGTGACTTTGAACGCTTGAACCTATTTTATGTGTAACCATGTTTGTATCTTTGTGGCATTCATGCATCCATTCATAAAATTTTCCATTTTTTATCTTTCCATAAAATTTCCAGAGAATTTAGAGAATTTATCTTTGCAAACATTCTAGGTTAGAGTGATGGACTTGAGAAGAAGAAATACCAAGAGATACGATTTTAGATTTCCCGATGTGAAAAAGTTAAAAGATTTATCATCCTTGGTCGAATATGCCTCGGATTTTAGAAAACTCTATGGAACTCTTTTAACTATCTTGAACACTAACGTTGACGAAGGACTTCTTAAAACCATGGTTTAGTTTTATGATTCAGTCTATCGTTGTTCACTTTCCCTGATTACCAATTGATGCCTACTTTGGAAGAGTACACAAATCTTTTAGATATCCTAGTGTCTGACAAAGTGCCTTTCAATGGTTTGGAAGCCATTCTGAAGCCACAAGTCGTTGCAGCGATAACTCACCTAAGGAAATTTGAGATAGACAAAAACTTTACCACTAAAGGAAATCTCTTAGGACTAACTTCAAAGTTTCTAATGGATAAATCTTTTGTTTTGCCGAAGCAGGTAGTATGGTAGCTTTTGAGGCTATTTTAGCTTTGCTAATTTAAGGGTTGGTTTTGTTTCCCAATGTCAAAGACTTCGTTGATATCAACGCCATAAGGATATTTTTGATTAGAAATTCTATCCCTACTATGCTTGGTGATACATATTTATCTATTCATCATAGGAATCGTTAAGAAGATGGAATTATTATGTGTTGTGTGCCTTTGTTTTTCAAATGGATTGATTCACACTTTCCTAAATCTCATATCTTCAAAGAAAACAAAAATGGTTGGCATTGGCCTCGAAGACTCATGTCTCTTACTAATGACAATATTCATTGGTATACTTTGGCTTACAATGATATGGAAATCATTGACAATTGTGGAGAGTTTGCCAATGTACCTCTCATTGGTACACAAGGAGGAATTAACTACAACCCATTCTTAGCAAGACGTCAACTTGGGTATGCAAACTCGAGTAAATCCCTTTGTCTTACAATAGAGGGTTACTTTTGTCATGAAGGGAAAGATTCCCAAGGTTTGAAATCCAGAATAATAATAGCTTGGCACCATATTCGAAGGAAAGAAAACGGTGAAGTAAGGATTTATGTAGCCATGGAAATCTACACTTGTTGGGTAAAGAAAAGAGCCAAGGAATTTCGAATGCCTTATGCTTATGAAAAACCCATGTTCCCAGTGACATCTAAATCGACCACCATTCCTGTTGAGACTATAGGAGAATACTAAGAAGCTTTGGCTAAGATGAGGCTAGAAAAAGATGCTTGGGAAGACAAATTTCTAGGCTGAATTCAAGAATATAAATCTTAAGAAATAGGCAAAGATCATGAAAAAAGTTCTACTTTCAAGATGGATGGCTCATGGAAATATATGAGAAGATTCGTCAAAAGGATGACGCGATCAAGAAATACATCAAAGAAATAAAAAGAAAGCTTGAAGAATTGACAAATGGAACTCCTGCTCCTAACGAGTGGAAGAAAGTTGTTAACAAGTTAAAATCCGAGAAAGCTGAATTTAAAGCTTATTATGGGAAAGAGATCCTAAAGTTGAAGCTACATCAGGCATTTGGTTCTTCATTCGACGAAGATGTTTGGTTAGGATGTTTAGCTTTTATTTATCAATTGCTTTATTGTTGCAAGAGCTATGCTCCAAGAAAAAACTTGTTGTAATCTTTTCTCAAATCTATCAATAAAATCAGAGTTTTATGTTCAAATGTTTTCAATAATTTTCTCGTTTAAAAATTCTATGGAAAAATCATTTCTTCTCTTTTGCGTTTCATAATCATGCATCATCTTGCATTTCGAGTTTGTTATCTAGTGTCTTATCTTTTGGAATTTTCTCCAGAGATTGTCAAGCTGTCGCGTCTTAGAGTTTCTCGGCTGTGTTCATATTCAGCTCGCAGATACCATACTCGTTTAAATAGAAAGAAAGCAATGGAAGATTTCGAATAAGAGATTGTTGAGCTTCATGGTACAGTAACCACACTTCAAGAGGAAGCGGAAAGACTCAATGGTTTGGTGAGCTTGTTGCTAGCTGCACAGAATCAACAACCAACACCTAAAAGTCAAATTCAAGCGACAATGATTTCAGAAATCACTACTGCTTCAGCTTCTGCTGTCGCAGTTAGTAATCTGCTTTTCACCATGCCAAAGGGTTACCCTTGGGGAATTCCTTTCAACTTCGGTGTAGGTTTTCGTCAAAATACTTCTGAATTACAAGCAAGCACAATTGAGGTTCCTACTTTACAGAATTCAGTGTTCACTCTGTAGCCCAAAGTAACCTTTCCTCAAGTCACTATGTCGCTTTCTCAACCAATTGTGACAAATTATGTTCTCGTGGTTCACATTATTGCTTATGTGAACAACGAAGTTTATCACGATCTAGACAACACGGATCCTCGTGGGCATATGGAAGATCTCCAAGAACAGTTCAATAAAATTCAGTTAGAGATCAAGGCTATCCGTGGGAAAGATTTGTTTGGAAAAAATGCCTACGATTTGTACCTGGTTCCCAGTGTGAGAATACCAGCCAAGTTCAAAGTCCCCGACTTTGAGACGTACAAAGGCAACTCTTGCCCACAAATCCATATTGTGATGTATGCTAGGAAGATGTCTACTCACAATGATAATCATCAAGTGATCATTCACTACTTTCAAGACAGCCTTACTGGCGTTGCTCTAACGTGGTACATGGGGTTGGATAGTACTAACATTCGAACTTTCAACGACCTAGGCGAAGCCTTCGTTCGACAATATAAGTACAACTTGGACATGGCTCCAAATTGAGACAAACTTAGAGCAATGTCTCAAAGGGATAAAGATACTTTCAAAGAGTATTCCCAATGATGGGGGGAAATTGCTGCCCAAATCAATCCACCATTAGAAGAGAAAGATATGGCCACGATCTTCTTGAATATTCTTGGCCCTTTCTACTACGAGCACATGATCGCCAATGCTCTAAATGATTTCACTGAAATGGTAAACATGGGGATGCGATTGAAAGAAGGAGTCTGAGAAGGACATTTGACCAAAGAAGTTGGATCGTCAAGAGGAACCAAGAAATTTGGAAGTGGTTTTCCAAAGAAGAAAGAACAAGATGTTGGAATGGTATCCCAAGGGATACCAAAAAGAAACATTAATCACCGACAACAGGTAGCCGATGTTGCACCAGTTGTTAGTTCAACTCCAAATGCGCGATTTACCCCACAATTTCAGCAACAGAATCAGCAGCCTCGACAACAGGCTCATCCATTCAACAATAATCAGAATCGTTCTCCTAGAATATTACAGTTTGACCCAATTCCGATATCTTACACGGAATTATATCCTGCTTTAATTGAGAGGAATCTCGTTCAAACTAGAGCACCACCGCCAGTGCCTGATAAGTTACCTTGGTGGTACAAAGCTGATGTGTCTTGTCCTTTTCACCAAGGGTCACCTGGCCATGATATCGAACATTGCATAGCTTTGAAATATGAACTTCAAAGATTGGTTAGAGCTAACCTTCTTTCTTTTAGAGATTTGAATCCGAACGTACAAGTGAATCCGCTGCCTAATCATAGAGGGAATGTTGTGAAGATGGTGTATGGATGTCCTGGCCAATATCAAGTCTTCGACATAAATTTGGTAAGAACAGATTTAGTACAGATGCACGCAATTTTCTGTGTAATGGGTGGTTTTGCTCGACATAACTACGAATCTTGTAGGATTTGTTCTAGAGATTCTCATGGATGTTCTAATGTGAGGACATATCTTCAACGATTAATGGATAATGGCGACATTCGAATCCTCAAAAATAGAAATGAGAATAAGGTGAATATGATAAGATGTTATCTGCATGAGCATTTAGTCTTAGATATCAAATCAGTAACTCCTGAAGTAAACATCATCATTCCTCATTTAAACATGCCCGAGCGTATAGAAGTTACATACAACAATCTAAGGGTTCATGTTTCTCCTTTGATTATCTGTCTACCTGGACCTGTTCCTTATGACTCTGACAAGGCACTTAGCTATCAATACAATGCAACAATGATGGAAAATGGGAAAGAAGTCCCCATACCTACTCTTTCATCCTTAGTTAACATCGTCTAAGTAAGTCGAGTAACTAGGAGTGGGCGTGTGTATACCCCGTTTCCAGCAAAGCAGCCTATTACTCCTCCACTTAGGCAAAGTCCTGTCGATGTACCCGTTGTGAATCTTGTGAGAATTCTCGTTGGTAACCAGACTTAAACATTGGTCTGTCTGATGGAACCAGTATCAATCCTGACTTTGATGAAATCATAAAGCTAATCAAGAAGAGTGAGTACAAAGTTATGGATCAACTAATGCAAACTCCTTCCAAAATCTCAATACTCTTTTTGCTTTTAGATTTTAAAGCCCATCGAGAGGCCCTGATGAGAGTTTTGGATAAATACTTCATAGACCACGATTTAAATAGTGATCAATTTGGTGGAATCGTAGCCAACATAACGGCTTGAAACAATCTGAGCTTCAGCGATGAAGAACTCCCTAAAGAGGGTAGGGATCACAATTTCTCTCTACATATCTCTATGAACTGCTAATCTGACTTTTTGTCCAATGTACTAGTGGATACTAGCTCTTCCTTAAACGTAATGCCAAAAACGACTCTCGCTCGTTTGTCTTACAAAGGACCACCTGTGAAATTCAGTGGTGTGGTAGTCAATGCTTTTGATGGATCAAGAAAATCTGTTATTGGAGAAATCGACCTTTCGATGACAATTGGTCCACATACTTTTCAAGTCACCTTCCAGGTTATGGACGTTTAAGCCGCCTACAACTATTTTCTAGGTCGACCATGGATTCATGAAGTTGGAGCAGTAACATCTACGCTCCACGAAAAATTGAAGTTCGTAAAAAATGGAAAATTGGTAACCATAAGTGGGGAGCAAGCCTTGTTAGTAAGCCACTTATCCACTTTTTATTTCATCACTGCTGACGATGTAGAAGGAACGCAGTTCCAAGGTCTCTAGTTAGAAGATGAATCTACCAAGAAAAGAAGATCATCTATCTCCTCTTACAAAGAAGCAACGCAGATAGTGAAAGACGGTACTGCCGCCGGTTTGGGACAAGTTGTGATTTTTGTCAACAACGAAACCAAAACGAGACTCAAATTTACTCCAGTACTCTCAAAAAGAACCAAGAAAGATGAAACTTTCCGTCCGATCAAAGAAGTATTCCACAGTGGAGGTTTCCTTAACCCTGTTCCTCAAGAGGTCATTCTCCTTATCGAAGAAGGCACTGAAGAAAATCTCTCTGGTTCTGAAGAATGGAAAACTTATCTCAATGACTCTGGATACATATCTCAGGAAGAACCGTATACACCGTTCTATCCTCCTTTAGAGAAATTCGGAGGCATGTTTCAGCAAGATGATAAAGAAGAAACTCCACCTATTCCACCTGAGGTCTGGGATACTGTTCGCGATAAAAAGTGACGAACAAGGGAATCGAATCAGAATTCGAATCTCCAGCTCAAACAATTTACTCTTTAATTTTTTGTTTAAAAGATGTTGCGAGCACCAAGCTTTATTGTTTCCAAACAAGAAAGGAAAGGAAAAGGGGAAAGCTGAAATACCCTAAAATTGATGTGCAATGCGATTAGTGTAAGCTAAACGCAACACATGGGGGAGTGACCTGGGTAAGGGGGTTGGTTATATAAATGGGAGGTATTAATGCCCTATATATCTATAGTATTCTATAGGAACCTTTTGTGCATTTGTTTTATTTGCTATGCAATTTTGGGAAAGTCTATCCTCTGGGATTTAAGAAGGATAGGTTAGACAGGAACCTAAGTTTATTTATTATTATTATGCTCATAAAGATCATTGGGATCCTCTGCATACATAACCCCTAGCGGGAATCAGAGCATCTGTAGCTCGGATTTAAGGGAACTAAGGTTTGTTTTGTTTGAGGGAGAAAGAAGTACGCTCGCCAAGGGTGAGACCTTGTGCCTACGTATTCTCAAAAGGAGGTTGAGAAAGTTAGAGCAACCGTAGTTCCCACTTATGTCCTAGTGGAAGCAAAAATATTAAGAGACAACGACAAGTGTCATCTTAATGAAAAATGTATCTAATCTATTTCATCACATACATTTTTGAAAATTTGATTATTTAAATCTTTCATTGTAAGCATTGGGTGTTTTTCTTGAGTGTACAAGTGTTACCACTTACAAGTTAAGAAAGATATTTGAAAAATGTTTGAATCTTTCATTGTAAGAGTTGGGCGTTTTGCTTAAGTGTACAAGCGTTGCCACTTACAGTTAAGAAAGATATTTTGTTTGAAAAAGTGTTTGTTTATAACATGTTTATTTGTATGTGATGCTATAGATGAGATACTTCTTCCATATATATGATTCATGTCTTATCTCTTAGGAGAAATGTTTTGTTATTGATTAAGGGGATGCTTTTAAGAAGCCTGTGGGTCCTTGTATTTAAAGCCCAAGAGGAGGCTATCTGAGGGACATCGAGGGTCCTTGTATTGTGATCCCAATAAGAGGATTTCCAAGGGACATCGAGGGTCCTTGTATTGGGATCCTTTTTACTGTGGAAAATGGTAAACAACCACTGGTCCTCCCTAAGTCCTGAAACTAAGGGTTACTCGCGAGATCGACTAGTTGATCTCAAGACACGTGCTAAGGTTTTGGTAAATTGTACTGTTTCTGTAAACGAAAAAGACCTTGGCCCAGAAACGGTTTCCAGAGCCTGAGGGAAACATCATAATGGCTTTCCACACACACAGAATTCCGACTATTGATGACTCGTGACCAATAGTTTACGTTGAAATAGTTTTTGATAAATGATATAGAAGTAAGCGAAAAATAGTAAAGATAAAGTTAAAAGTAAATTGATTGCATTGAAATAGAAAATATGGTGATTCACGTACATCAAAGCTTGAGTTACTCTTTCTTCCGTTAGCGCGAAATTGGGCAGAGTTTTGGCAAGCAATTTGAGAGTACAAATGAACACCCAGAATCCTTAACATTCTAACTTATTTATAGTATTTACAAAGTAACTGCTAAAACTAATCAACGGAAGAGATTTAAAATTAAAAACAACTTCCACACACGATTTCACCATGCGTCTTAGAGCTTCTAACCCATGATCTTCTGAGGCAACTACCCACGATCTCCTCATTTTGACTTCTTCCCACTTCATGACTTCAGAAGGAAACTGCTTTTGGTTTCGATCCATCTTCTTGAGACATAACAAAGTTTCCTAAGTCCCTTAGCCTGCATCTTCGACAGCAGGAGCACTTCGACTCATGCCTCCATTCGACCCAAACCCATGTCGAATCGACCACCATGCCATTGTTGACTTAATCTTGTTTTGACATTATTTCGCTCTGGCTGTTTGGTCGATTTGGTTTTGCCTTTTGACCCAGCTTCTTAAACCGACATGTATCTTTCTGGTACTTCTGACTTGGCTTTGTAAAGTATCTTCAGAAGCTCACTTTGTTTAAGACTAGTCTTTATCCTGTAGGTATTTTTGTCTTTGAACCATGCCCTTTAACATACTTTACAAATTTCTAGCTAACAAAATGCCCCCAGAGATACCATTTTCGAATTCTTGATATTGTCGAACATGAGACAATGGTATTTATGAAGTTTTGCCTTGCGTTGGTTCAGTCGTTTCCGCTACCTTCGTGAAGACAGCTCACTATTCCAATCTTTTCATGACGTCAGACAATCATGGAAACATATATTACTCTATCTCGAGACGTGAGAGCATTTAATGCTTGAACATCATGACTTAGGTAGCCGGTATGGCCCACCATGCTAGCTACCTTATCTGCCCACACGTGTCCCTTAAAGGACACGATCTTGAGCTTGGGGAAACGCCACGATTCCCTTCGCCTTTTCATTCTCCTCAACTTTACGCCTATAAATAGACGCTTTTCCTATTTTCTTTCTTTTTCTCCGCGCTTTCATTCCTTAAACAAAAGAAAACTAGAAACTTGCATCCTTTATATTTTCACCTTTCAAACCAAGAAACCAAAGAGAATCTCAAAGCCCTAACTGCTTCTCTCCTTTAATCCCAAATATCAAAGGTTTTAGCCATTGTTAACGTGTTCACCTTAACCCAGGAAGCAGCAATTTCTACTGTTTTCTTCTTTTCTCTCAATTCAAACCCAGAAATCTCCAAAACCCTTTTTATTTTCAACATCTTTATCTTTAACAATGGCAGACAAGGATATTTCAACAGCTCCCGCCGTCACTCTTCAAATCCGCCATGTTGATGGCAAACCCTACGTCCCGGAGCCACCGTTCTTTGAAGAAAAAGCCAAGATTTGGCAATCACAGGTACTCATTCCTTTCCAGTTGGATGACGAACCTCATGCCTTTCTAGGTCCACTACCTATGGACGTTCCTTCTGAGATCTATGTAGATGATGTAGGCGCATTCTTCTCCACTAGTCAACGTAGTAGCCCTCTGATTACCTCAACAAACCCCACATCTCTACAGTTTGTTGATAGAAACTTTCGCACCGCTCCCCCCTTGAATTGCCCTAGGTTTAGGGCTTGGATAGAAATATTGGAACCATACAAGGGCCAACAATGGAGGGAAATGGGTATCTATGACCTGTTGGCCCTCTCTCGTGTCGACATACCCTACTCCGGCGGCATGCTATTGGCTGCCTTATACTTATGGGAGGGATCCACTAACATTTTTCTTACAAAGTGTGGTATGATAACCACCACATTACTAGATGTGGCTTCTTTAACAGGCGTAAAGCCTGATGGAACCATCTTTAATCATACCGACCATGAGCTAATTCCCATCAAATTCGACGTTGGCGAATCCAAACATCCAACCTACACCAACTTCATTAATCACCACCACAGCGAATCTGATGAAATCATTGATGAGGAGCATGTTGCTTTCCTAACTCTTTGGCTATCTCGCTTCGTATTTTGTTCGAGGTCGATGCAGATAGCCAAACAATTTGCCCATTCGGCTGCTCTGTTGCATAGGGGCGAAAATGTTGCTTTAGACCAATTAATTTTGGCCTCATTATATGCCTCTATGACCGACGTGGTCAATCAAATAAAGAATTTCGACCCCAACAATCCAAAGAAGAAAAGTGTACTGGTCCATGGTCCCTTCTGACTCTTGCAACTGTGGCTAAACGCCACTTTTTCTGAAAATGTGAAGCCTTTTCGATAGAACAAGGTTTTAATTTCTCAAAACAAGAGTGGGGCCTTGTGGCCATGTTACTTGCCTCTGACCCCTATAGACAAGACTTCTCCAAATGACAAAGTCTTCAAGATGCTTTTCAACATCATGCTGACACGAGAAGATTTCACACCTTCGATGGCTCCATTCGTTGATGGCAAGAGTGGGCCATTATGGCTGACTGAATATTTTCCCCCTGTCGAAGCAAAGCATCGAAAAAGATCTTTGGTCTTTTGTAGACGTTTTCTGACCCCCCCAGTTCCTCACATTCTCCATCACCCACATGAGCCCTTGCTTAACAGCTTACCGACCCAATCTGGTGGCTAGACAGTTTGGGCTCTGTCAGATTGTGCCTAGGTCATTCTATCCGTCCCACGAATTACTTATTGATGTTCTAGATGACCAAAGTTGGGATGTGATCAAGGAAACTGTCGACACCATGTGGGCTCGTCGAGCCATTCTTACATTCACTCCATTTAAGCCAACATTCTTTTGCACCCAAGAGTTTAAAACTTGGTGGCAGTCATATCTTGTTACATTTGTAAGTGATGCTGCTGGCAAAATGAATGAGCTAAAAGTGGCCTTCAATACTTTTCAGGGGAAGACAAAAAAATGTAAGGCAGTTCACATCACAGATATTCAAGCTTTCCAAAAAAATTTCAGAGTGGTGTACTTGCCAAACAATCTTCGTCGAACCATCCATGACGCGACCCAAGAGCTAAAGAAGAAGGTAACTGGGAGGATTCCTCACCTCAAGATCCCCAGTTACGCAAAAGACAAATATATTTACGCACTTTATTTTAGAAAAATCAAATTTCCTCCTTTGCCGACTAGCCCTTTGGCTCTGGCTTTTCGACCATCTATCCCAGATTGGTGGTATAACTCTTGGTCGAACATTCAAAATGCTTACAAAAAGAGAGCCGACAGGGTGGTTCCGACGAAGCATTGGTTGCATGACTACCCAGGTTTTCTTCATGTCGACCTTGAATATGTGAGAGAGCTTGCCGTAGTACCCAAGGGTAACCAATTCTGGAAAGTTTTGTTTCCTTTCACAATTTGACTTACATCTTTATTTGACTTAGATTCTTTTCTAGTTGTACCTCTGCCACAGGTAGTTTCCCCCAGGCAAGAACCTGCTGCTATTGAATACCAAGGAGGGCCGTCGACCAAACTTGCCAAAACCAGCATTGAAGGAGGCCCTTCACAGTCTAAGGTATGTTTTACTCATACCTATGTTCATGTTTTTCTTATTCGACACCTCACTTATACTTGATGCCTTGTAGTTTGTACCCATTCACACTCTCTCTCTGATGATGAACCAATTTCTGCTTCTGTTAAGAAAACTGATTCTTCTGTAAGTGTGAATGTCTATGCTTTGACATCTTGTATTGCACCAATCCACTAATGTCTCTATTTCTCTTGTAGCAGAGTCGAAAACGCTAAGCGGATTCGGCTGCTACCTCTATTATATCCAAAAGGTCCAAGAAGGACAAAAAGTCTCACTACAGTGGGAGCACTAGGGTACACATCGTATTGCCTTTGACTATTTTGAATAAGGATGGATTTAAGATTTCTCTTCTGATATCTTCTTTGTTTCTACATCCATCATCTGATGCTCAGTCTCCTCACTCCCGAAAATCCAAAGGCCACAAAAAGAGGCACGTGTCTTTTCCTGAGGAAAAGGCAATGACGAAGAAAAATAAAGCCCCCATGGCTGAAGACTCAGGAGTGAAGGGTGATAAGAAGGTGGAGCCAACAATGGTCGATGAACAACCACTCATCACGAGACGGCGAGGTAAAGTGCTCCTGACTCCTTTTCACGACACTGCCTTACTTTCACATGCTGATAGTAATATCATAATAAATACAGCCATTGTCACTCCCGACCCTAGACTTGTGCCTGACGTCAATAAAGAAAAAATGGAAAAAGCTGCTAATGCTTCTGCTGGAGGAAATGAAGCAAGAATCCCCTCACCATCACCATAGGTATTTATCGTATCTTCTAAGGTGTTTTGACTTACTAAATTATACCTGCCTGATATTTTTACTTTCTCTAGGTCGAAGCTTCTGAACCATGCCACAACGTGCCAGACTACACTCCTCTTTTAGAAGCCTCTTCGCCTCAACACCAATAGGCTCCCAACGTGGCCGCTGGTGAGTTTGTTGAACTTGCTAATTGGGCTTCTCTTAGTGACTCTGATTCAGTCACTAGTCCTGCCAGGCATGGAGATTATTGTTCGACTATCTCTCACTCTAGTCTTTCAGATTCCCTACAGGATTCAGAGGTTCCTCAAACCGTCACCGCGCCACTCCAAATTCAGAGTCTTTCTGAGAGGGATAATTTAGCTGGCCCCTCTGGAGCGAAGGATGTTTCAGTCGACATGGATGTCGATGATGTTGGTGCCGCTTTGGCAAGATTGGACCAATTCGTGAATCGGTATGTTTCGTCTTAAGATTCTGACCATTCTCAGGTCTATGGCGACAAGCTAGGACCTGAAGCAACTAAGGTCAAGAAGCTGACCGACACCATTCGTACCCATGCCTTTAATCCTGACTTGCCTCATTTGCTGCATGAGGATTCAGCCCTTAGACTTAAGGTTCTAGCTGTTATCGCTCAGTTAAATGGTCTTGAGATTTCTGAATTCTCAAAGCTCATGATAGCAGCATTTGAAAACATCTTTTCTGCCCTGCTGGCAAATATCACTCAGATGAAGGAAGATGAACAGTTGGTCGACACCAAACAAACGGCGGTGACGAGGAATGTGGAGATGGTGAAGAAGACCAAGGCGGTGGTCGAATGGATAAAGGCCCGCATTAATCAGAGACGGCAAGAGCAAAGTCCTATAAGGAAAAGAGCTGCTGAAATACGCAGTCAAATTGCCGAGTTGATGAAGGAGCTGGAACTTGTTGAAAAACAACACAAAGAACTTGACCAGGCCAAAGATGCCCTTATCGTCAGTACAGCCATGACTCGAGTCGAAGAGGAGTTGAACACTCTTAGGATCAGAGCTGATGGGCTAAGTGATACTGTTGCTCACCTCGAGAGTGATTTGGGCAGCTTCCAAAGAAAATTTGACAACTTCCGATTAATGTGGCCTTTTAATGTATTTGTTTTGTGGTTCCTCATCTCTTGTAATATGAATTCCCACAATTTATAAAATACCATTTCTTTTGGCATTATTGTTTTATAATTTGCACAATCAATATTTTTGTACAATTAATATGCTGGCTCTGTTATTACTATGTTCTAGCTCTGTTCGACACACAAACTTTACGTGGTCGTAATTGAGATTTCTTGAAGAAATGGGTTTATATTTCTTCAAGTATTTACCATTCACCCTCAAAATACGTCCATTTGGGGATAATTCTTCAAGTTCATAGGCATTGTTGGAAAAAACATGGATTATCTTGAATGGTCCTTCCCAATTTGGGGATGTAATACGGTGGGAGAACTGACTTTGAGATTTGTTTTGTTTTTTATCGCAAATGTTGCGGATAGAAAGAGTCGCCACCGACTTTTCTTTTATTCAATTAAGGGAAGGTGAAAAGAACAAAAAAAGACCTTCGTTAGATTCTGAGTAAGGGAGAAGGTTATGAAAAGGGAAGGTATTAGCACCCCTTTCCATCCGTAGTTATCTACGGGCTCTTAGTTTATTTTTAGCTCACTTTAAAAAATTGCTTTCTGTGTGTTTGACAAAAATGTTTTGAAAAGGCATTTCACTTTGAC
This sequence comes from Vicia sativa, assembly GCA_021764765.1. NCBI lineage: Eukaryota > Viridiplantae > Streptophyta > Magnoliopsida > Fabales > Fabaceae > Vicia > Vicia sativa. The sequence continues at coordinate 143,808,122 of CM038793.1, read as the reverse complement.
TTTGTAATGATTCATGTAGGAATGTATACAAAGTGTTCGGAAATGTTTTGTTTTGAAAAGTGTTTGAACTTTGACGAAAGTGTGAGGTGTGAAAAGTATTTTGATAGAGCAAGCAACTAAAGGTCTTATTACCTACTCATAATGGTCATTTTCGTGTTGTTTTACGTTTCTTTAGAATAGTGTTATCCATACCATTAGTTGGTAGGTAACCCTATTCGTTGGATGTGAAAGGGACATTCGAAGGGACATCGTATGGTCATAGAAAGCAACTTGTAGGAGTATCCTAGCACATTCGAAGGGACGATCATCACTTTTCGTAGGCAACAATCGAGGGACGAGATCATGTTTTCATAGGCCACGTCGAGGGACTCATGATCTTTGATTCGAAGGGACTATGATGATATGTTTCGTAGGCAACGGTGCTAGGATACCTCTACGTTCGAGGGACTTGACCATTTATTCGAAAGGCAACGAGAGAGAATACCCTAAGGGGTGCGTGTGTGAAAAGAGTGTGTTAGATTCATATATATTATCTTGCAAATTAGAAGTGATCTATGTCGTTTTTATCTTGCCATACACGCCAAATTACTAGCAATTTATAGGGTGCGGAAAGTAAAGTGAGGAAAGTAAATGTCCTACGCTATTACATGGCTTTGAGGCAGTTACATAATAGGAGTGCGGAAAGTAAAGATCCTAATTAAACTATTACATCCCATGAGCAGTTACATAATATTGGAAAAGAACGCGAGAAAATAAATCCTAACTATTACAACCTGTAAGCAGATACATAATAATCGGAAAATATAAGGAATTCGCATAAGAGAAAAATACGTTAGTAAAAGAAAGTTTTGAATGAAGAAAAATGTTTTTGGGTTGGCAATGATAGACTAATTTTTTGGGGAATTTTTTGGATCGTTTTTGATAAGGAAAGCAATTAACAGTCAATTTAACGGTTAATTATCAATTAATTAAAATATGCATGCAAAAATATTAATTTTTATGTCAAAAATTAAATAAGTATTTTTTTGATTAAAATGCAAAAGGAAAATATTTTTGGTGATTTTTTTAAATGCATGAGAAAATTATTTAGAGAGAAATTAAATTAAATAAGAAAAAATAAGAAAATATGAAAAAGAAAAGTTAGTTTGGAAAAGTGATAAAAAAGAAATGCTGGAGCCAGGGATCGAACCCCTGACCTCCTTGATATACCAACGCGCATGTTATCAACTGAGCCAGGCTGTCTTGGTGTTCTTGATCTGCAAACAATTGGTTATAAACGTTGTAAATTATACAAATTGGAGCAAACAAACACGCGCGCGCCTGTGGGCCCCTGGGCATTTGAATGAACCAATCGCGTGATGCCACTCCTAGGTCAGAAGACTCCGGCGAGTCAAATCGTCGCTCAGGGCGGTCTCCTTCGTCTTCTCCGATCATCAAAAATTCAAACCTGCAAAATAATGAAATTTAGAGCAAGATATCATGGCTACCCCCCCTAAATCAGGGTCTGCGAGTTCAGTGGTGGTGTTGGTTTGGTCTGAAAGTGCCTGCAAACGGAGATACGAGGCAACAATAAGGTTATGCCCTAACAATGGTGTAACGCGTTTTGGACGTCAAACCTTGTAAACGATGGTCCAGATCCTCTCTATGACATCTCATGAAAATGTTAGAATGGTTAGTTTCAATTAAAACATGCTAATATTAAAAATTCAAAAAAAAGATAAGAATGCAAATCGGAGCTTCATGATATGCACGATTCATGCATGTTTGGCCATGGTTCTTGGCCTGGACTTACTCTATGATACCTCAGGAGCACGATGAAATGCTTAGAATGAATTGAAAACGGCTGGGAGACAGAATTCAAATTTTGCAATTTTGAGAGAATTTTTGAGAAATTAGGTTTTCTTCATGAGGCTAGGGTTTCGTCCTTTAGTCTTGTGAATGTGTTGTGTATTTATAATGCAAGAGATTTGATCAAAAAGAATGAAAAAAGATATGGCTTTGAATGCAAATATATTTTCTTGTTAATTTCCATCAAATCTTTCCAAAATTTGATTTTCTCTTCCTTGCATGAGCTTGCACGAAATTGGCATGTCTTGTGGGCTTCCTTGGTCCTCAAGATTGATAAAAATCCAACCCAACTTGTTTTACACCTTGTTTTCATATTTTATTTAATTTAAAATTGAATTAAATGCTTTTAAATTAAAAAATAAATCAAGAAAATAGGAAAAGGTCGTGGCAAGGCATCAAGAGGTCATAAATAATATTATGATCAAGTTTGAATCATAAAATTATAAGCCCATTTGGAAAAATTGGATTTTGTCAAGTATTTTTCTTTGTGCATCTCTTCAAAAATACTCAACTTGTGCAAGGTGTATCTTGCTCAATTTTTTAACAATTTTGGGTGTTCTTGGACTTTTTGGAAAGTTCTAGATGTCCTCTAAACAACCTCTTTGGTTTCATCTCAATTGAAGTTTCCATGCTCAATAACACTTCTTTACAAAAAGTTGACTTTTTGTTGACTTTGAAAAGGACCTCTAATGTTTTGATCCATATCTTCCAAATGAAGCATTTTCTGACCAAGCTTGTGAGACATGAAGTTGTAGAGAATTGAATTTCCTTCAAAATGAGCTTTTGTGGGAAAATTTCTGATAAAGTATGAGAAAGTTATGCCTGGTCAAAGTTCTGTTGACTTTTCCTTAAAAAACCCTAATTTGGAAAGTTTGACTTTTGATCAAATCTTAATTTTTCTTGATGAATCATGATCAACCCTTGATCAAATGATGAATATCACTTCAAAATATGGATGTTGACCACAAATTATGAAGTTTGACTGTATGTTGACCATAGATGACTTTTGTCCAATACAGTTGATTTTCAACCATCTGAGCAATTGTTTGAGGAAACTTGACTTGTAAGGCTTGAAACTTGACATGGAGATTCTTTGAAGCATATGATGAGGCATGATGACCATTGGAGATGTTGGGAACCACCTTGATCTCATAATTGCCAAACCCTAGTTTGGGTTGATTGCCTAGGAGAGGGTTTGTCTGGTCAACCCTTGTGAAATCCTTGAGTATGGATGTATGTGATGTCTTGAGAAGTAAGAGGGAAAATTTTGGGGTATAACAGGGGACCATTTCTCTAACACCCTATCATTTCTGTCCATATGCAATATTACTTTCCATGCTAAATCATCAACATGAAACACCTTGTCTTTTACCTTTTTATTATAGGCCTTAGCCACTCTATCTTTTTGCCTCCTCAAGGCGTCAAGGGCCAACATCCTTTCCTCATCCAAATCGACCAACTCATCAGTCATCATATTCCAATAATCTTCAGATGGTATTTCATGTTGTCGTTGAATCCTTATAGATTGCACATGTATTTCTATTGGTAAAACAACATCGTGTCCATATGCCAGTCGAAATGGGGTTTCCCTCGTTGCCTCTTTAGGAGACGTTCGACATGCCCATAAAGCTTGATCTAGCGTTTGGTGCCAATTTCTTGGTTTTTTACCCACATGCTTCTTGATCAGACCAATTATTACTTTGTTGGCAGCTTCGACTTGGCCATTTGCTTGAGCGTAATAAGGGGTAGAAGTCAGTACCTTTATTCCAACTTCCTTCATAAATTCTTGCATTTTCTGCCCTATGAACACTGTACCTTGGTCAGTTTTAATTATTTTAGTAATTCCAAACCGACACATAATATGATTTTGTATAAAATCAATCACAGCCTCTTGGTCGACATTTTTTAGAGCTACGGCTTCGACCCACTTTGTGAAATAATCAATACCGACCAAAATGTACCTTTGTTGTTTAGATGATGCTGGTTTTATTTCACCAATTACATCTAAGGCCCATCCTCTAAATGGCCAAGGTTTTACAATGGCATGCAATTCGCTTGCTGGCACGTGCTGGATGCCCCCATGCATTTGGCATTCTTGGCATCCTCTAGCAAATTCGATACAATATTTCAACATTGAGGGCCAATAAACACCTGTTCGCATTAGCAACCATTTCATCTTGTGTCCAGCTTGGTGTGCACCGCATGCTCCACTATGCACACTCGACACTGCTACATATGCCTCACTTTCTCCTAGACACTTAAGTAATACCCCTTCGATAGTTTTCTTGAACAATTCATTTTCGATCAAAACCAAACTCAAGGCATGATATTTTATTTTACGGTCTGTTGAACCAGTGGGCAAACGCAAGTAGTCGACCAAGGGTTTTCACCAGTCACTGTCTTGCCCATTATCAATTGCTAAAATTTCAAAATTTTCTGTATCTATTGCTCCTAATTTTATAATTGATAAGTCCAAAGGGGATAATGAAGTAGCTCTAACCTTTTTCTTTACTTGAATAAGCTCTTCATCTTCATTCTTCTTGTATCCTGAAGCTTCTTGCGCTAGATCGTTAGTGTAACGCCCTGTTTTAATTAATATTATATTATATTAATATTTTCGAGTTACCGATCGATATTTATTTTGCAACGACAATAAATATATTAATCGATATATATGATAATATATTTGGCGACGTTTCGTTCGGTCCGGTTTTTATTCCGTTCGGTTTGGTAAAATATTATTCGGATCCAATATTTAATTCCCCAGAATTATTTTAATTGATTGAATTAATAATATTGGTAGATATTATTAGTGTGTTAATTTATAAGAATAGATGGGGGTGTGAGGATTAATTTGTTAGAATTGGGTTTACACCCTTGGTTGCTAGTAAGAAACAACATATAAACCATTTCTCCCCATTTCCCTTCCATTCAAAACACAAAGCCAAACTTGGAAACTTGAGAGAAAAAGAAAGGGGTTTTGGGAGAAGAAGGGAAGAGAAGAAGAAGAGGAAGAACATGAGCAAGCTTGAGGATGGCGTCTTGTAGAATCATCATGGATCATCCAAGCTTATGAGGTAAGGGGTTTGATTCTCCATCTCATATTGTTAGGTTTTGATGTTTATGTTTTGGATTTGGGGGAAAGTGGATAAGTTGATTTATAGGGTTTTGGTTGATTGTTTAAGTGAAATAGATTAGAAGAGTTGGAATAGGAGTAGGGATTATGAGGTTGATGATGATTAGAATCAATGGGAATGGTAAAAGTGAAGTTGGGAATGTTAAAAATGGAGTTTTCATACAGGTCCATCAACATGGGCCGTGTTGATTAACACGAGTGCCCGTGTTGACCTCTTGAACAAGGGAGAATTGTTGCCAGGCCAATCAACACGGGCCGTGTTGATTAACACGGGTGCCCGTGTTGATTCACTGACTTTGATTTTTTTTGCGTTTCTAGTGGCTTTTCAACACGGGCCGTGTTGATTAACATGGGGGCCCGTGTTGATGTATCTGCAGCCTCCCATATTCTGATTTTTGCAGTTCTTTTGCCCCGATTATGTTCCAATTTTCCGATTTCGATAAATTCGACGACGGAGCAAGTTGTTATTGAATTTAACGAAAATTGACGTGCTAGCTAAGTTCGACGTGTAGAACATAGTGGTGAGGTTAGTTTTTAGAAATTACGAGTTTTTACGAGATGACCCGAAATAGGCCAAAATACGGTTAAATAGAATCGGATTACGTTTCAGTAGATTTAAGGCACATATGGACAATCCGATTTTGATGTTGACGATTATGATTAATGCCGGTTATTAGAAATGGCTTTCCCGACGATTATAGGTGTTTGACTAATTTTCCATTTTGGAATTTGGTGAGTTAATTGATAATGATGCGGTGTGAATAAACATAATGTTTGCGACGGTGTATTTACTAATGAATACTTGTTGATTATGCGATGCGATGATATATGTCTTTGTACATGATGATGTGATGATTATATTGATGTTGTTAACAAATGCTTCCAATTTGTGAATGCATGATTTTGATGATGATGAATTATTAGTGATGTTTTGCATAATGCAAATATGATGCGATGATATATTTATCTTTATGTGGATAAATTATGGCGATGTGGGCTTTATGCCAATCTTGATGAGCGATGATGATGTTTTTGTGTTGTGTTGTTTTATTGTCGAGTCACATACATTACATTGGCGACGATGGGCTTTTATGCCAAGCGACGAGGCTTTTATGCCAAGTGTTCCTAATTATGAACAAAGTAACGGGTACCACATGCATAACATAGTCGTGTCTCATGGAGTCAGTTATGTTTATGTTTGAGTTGTTTGGCGTTGGGTTTTTAATTGATTGACGTTGATTGAATTGCGATAATATATGATGTTTTGTTTGGTGACAATCTTTATGATGAACATGAAATGAATATGAATTGATAATTTCATGATAACTATGCGATGAATATAAATGATGAGTTTTGTGATGATTTAACTTGATGAAATACTTAATGCAAATAGGATGTGATGATGTTTGTGATGATGGGCTTTATGCCAAAAGTGACGATGGGCTTTATGCCAAAAGCGACGATGGGCTTTAGCCAATTTGTGATGATTTTGTTTATGTTGCTTATGTTATTAGTATTATTTAATGTTGTTGTTTGATGTTGTTGTTTATGATTGCCGTGTTAATTAGTGATGTATTAGCTTGTGACGATTTCGTGGTGACGGAGGTTTATGTGTTGTTGTGATGATTTGTGTCGATGAGGCTAAGGCGATTAAGTGTAGATTATACACTTTAAAATGACGATAGGAGTAAGTGAGTTTTGGATATGTGTTGGAATGCACTCATTAACTTATATCCCTTATGATTCCAAATATATGTATATATACATTATCATGCCTTTAATTATATGTTTTGGAGTATCTCACCCTTTACTTGTTTCGTCGTTACCTTTATATTGGTAACGTGTAGGTTATGAAGACGGAGTTTATAGCTGCTGTTAGTTGAGTCGGTGTCGCTCTAATACGTCGCACTCGGGGGGAAACATTTATGTTGTCTTGTTGTTGATTCTTTTGTTGTTCTTCCTTTTGTATAAAAGAATCATACTTTATGAAAACATGATTTGATGAGGAAGTTTAATGGAGAAAGTGTTTGGAATTTTATGAATCAATTTATGATTTCCGATAATGCTATGTATCCGAGATTTATACTTTAAAGCAAACTATTTAAAGTGATTTGGTTTTGATGGTGTGACGCCTCAGTATTTAATTTATGAAATTTTAATTTACTCTGATTTTTACATATTAAACCTTGGGTAATATTGGGGTGTTACAGTTAGCTTCTTGATTTTCTCGTCGGGGTATATGTCGAAGGCTTGCTTGTTCGAACCGTTTTAACAACCTTATGGCAATCACGAAGTAAATGATTAAATTCTCCTTAACGCATCTATATTCTTTTGATACTTGTTCGATTACCAATTCAGAGTCTCCCATAATTTCGACACTTCTTGCCCCCAATTGGAGCAGCAGTTCAAGTCCAGTAATAAGGGACTCATATTCTGCCTCATTATTAGTGCAGATACCGTCGATGGTGTATTTGAACTCTGCTAGAATTCCACTGGGAGAAATTATAACCCCTCCAATTCCTGCACCGTTTTTGTGACTAGAACCATCAAAATATAATTTCTAAGGCACTAAATCAACAAAGTTTTCTGGCATAGCCACCATAGAGTGGTCGACTAAGAAATCTTCCACTATTTGCCCTTTCATTGCTTTTAAAGGCATGTATGTTAAGGAATACTCAGTTAATGCTAAAGCCCATTTACCAATTCGACTATGCAAAATTGGTTTAGACAACATATGCTTAATAATGTCGAAACAAGAAGAGATATAAACATCAACTGGCTTTATGTATTGCTTCAGTTTGATACAAGAGAAAGACAGACACATACATAGTTTTTCTATGTCACTATACCTAGTTTCAAGACCATTTAACATACGACCAAGGTAATATACAGGATGTTCAACATGATTATCGTCCTCTTGAACTAACATACTACCTATGGTCGATTCTGAGGCTGCTATATACAACCTCATAGGCCTATTTCTAAGTGGAGGTGCCAATATAGGAGGCTTCACTAGATACTCTTTTATTTTGTCGAAAGCCTCTTAATTCTCCTTTCGCCAGATAAACTCTTCGGTCTTCAGTCGAAGCAGTGGTGAAAACGCCTTCGTTTTGCCACTTAAGTTGGAAATGAATCTCCTCAAGAAATTTACTTTGCCCAACAGTGATTGAAGCTCCTTTTTGGTCGATGGCAGTTTGACGTCCATGATGGCTTTGGTCTTACTTTGATTGACTTCAATGTCTTTCTTATGCACAACAAAACCAAGGAAATCTCCTGCCTGCACACAAAAAGCACATTTTAGTGGATTCATTTTCAACACATATTTTCGCATTCTTTGGAAAGATTTTTGAAGGTGCTCTAAGTGTGTCGATTTACTATACGACTTGGTTACAATATCGTCGATGTAAACCTGCATGAAATTTTCAATGAAATCATGGAACATAGTATTCATTACCCACTAGTACGTTGCTCCGGCATTCTTCAAGGCGAATGGAATGACTACCCATTCATAGGTGCCTAATGTTCCTGGGCAACAAAATGCCGTCTTCGGCACGTCATCATCTACAATAAAAATTTGGTTATAACTAGCATAACCATCAAGCATACTTAAATATTCAAATCTAGCATCCGAATCGACTAACATTTCAGCCACTGGCATAACGTATTCATCTTTAGGAGTGACAACATTTAAATCTCTAAAATCAATGCACACTCTTAGCTTTCCATTTTTATTAATAACTGGCACAATATTGGCCAACCATTCGACATACCTTGCAGTTCTGATGAACTTGCTTTGGAGGAGTCTTTCTACTTCCTCCTTGATCTTCGACATGACTGCAGGCGCAAATCGTCGAGGCATTTATTTTACTGGCTTTTTTCCAGCTTCTATTGGTAACTTCAATTCGACCAATTCCCTGCTCAAACCTGGCATTTCATTATAGTCCCAAGCAAAACAATCTTTAAATTCTTTTAGGAAAGATATTACCTCAGTTCTGAGCTTTTGGTCGATGTTGGTGCTAATGCATGTAGGTCTTTTGTCACCCTCTGCGCCAAGGTCGATTTCTTCCAAAGGATCTTGTGGCTGCATTTTTCAGGTGCCATAGGATCCTTTTCGAAACCTAGTGGTTCATCGTCGTAGATGCAATCTAGACGTTGCTCATCGACGCTTCTGTTGACAAGCTTGCTTTTATCTGGTGATTCTGGCTCTACAGCCAGAATTACTTCCTCTGAAACTAAATTTTTAACAGCTTCTGTTACCATTTTTCTTCTTCAGCTTCTATAGCCGAATTTATTTTATTTTCGGCAATGTACGCCGAAATCCTTCTTAGAGCCTCTAGCTCAGACATCACTGTCGTGATGATTTCCCTAGCCTGTCGGCACGGGTTCCTTTGCATAGGGATCCTCCAGATACTCAACATCCCACATAAATCCGTGGGTTTCATGCAGCTTCAAAGAAACGAATGCCTTATGTAAGTTGGCATACACTTCTTTTGCTAGATGGCAGGGAGCAATATTGGCCAATTTCCTGTCGAATTGGTTTTGGCCCACAACATTGACATCTACCATGAAGTATCCTTGATTAGCTTCGATGTTCTCTATGATGCCGTCTTCTCGCCATATGATCAAGCATTGATGCATAGAAGAAGGAACAATGCCGACCCCATGCAACCACACTCTACCCACTAGCAGATTATAACTTGGTCGACCTTGGATGACCATGAATATTGTCGGCCTAGTAAATGAGCCGACGGTAATATCTACCTGGATTACCCCCATGGTAGTTTTTTTCTTCCTTCGTAGTCTGACAAAACCATGTTATGAGACCTTATATCGGTGTCGAACTTACCGATTCTCTTCAAAATGTGATGTGGCATTATGTTCACAGTAGCGCCACAATCCACTAACACCTTGTTAATGGTTGTCTCTTCAACCTTTGCTATGATCAACAAGGGCTTCAAATGGCTCCTCATAGCAATATCTGGCCTCTCAAAAAAAGCATCCTGACTCTCAATGGAGCCATTGTTCATCACAAAGTAGCAAGTTGGCTTATGTAAAGCCATTTCAGCAACATCCAGACCACTAGTGTTCTCCACTTCTGTTGGCACGTTATACTCTTTTGGGAGTATAGAGACCACGTTGACTAAGATGTCTAAGCTTGCTTCAGATTCAGAGGCAAAATCATCAGTTTCCTCATCAGAGCCATGGTCGACTGGCTTATTAACACACTCCTTGATATGTTGATTGACAACAGGGTCGACTTTAGGCTTGTACTTTCGAGGGTTCTTGCCTTTATTGACAACACTTTGTTTGGCAGTGGCAGCGGCTTGTCTTTCAGCCTGCTTTTTCCTTTGGAAATGTCTCCACTGAGTTCGACTCATTGGATTTTTTCCCATGTAATTCTCAGATACACGACTCTTTTTCTCGGAACGCACCTCGAGGAGATAACTCATGGGTGCTTTCCCTTTTGCCTCTCTTATGACACCAATAGCACTTGATGGCCCAGCGACCATTTGAGGCTTGATCCATGTACCTTTGGGTGCAGTGGCCGACGGAACAAAAGTTTTCAGCATAAATTGGGATGATTGCCTTGGATCTGTTATGTTCCATTGGGCTCTTCCCCTTTCCAACTGCAGTTTCTAGAAGTTTTCAGCAACGACTCTATTAGTCAGCGTGTTGCATCTGGGGCACAAACCAACTTGAGCACCCTTGTTTTTGCAACGATATAGAAAACTCAGCAAGTCTTCATCATCTCTGGGGTAGACGTCAGCTAAATTGACGTGTGGACTCTCATTAGTGCTTTCTTCCAACATGGTGTTGTCAGGAACTTCAGTGATGTCGACCATGTTGATGTCGACAGGTTCAACAAACAAGGCTTCTTCTTTCCTCATGGGATCAGTGTCAATCTTCTGTTTCCTGGCAACGAATTTCAAACTCCCCTCCTGGAGAGACTTCTGAACCAAACCCCTGAAAAGAAAACATTGAGAGGTTGTGTGACCAAGATAATTATGATATTTACAAAAACCTCTCTTTTGCCTTTGTTCTAATGGTGGAAATTTAGCATTTAGGGGTACTAAAATTTGACCATCTTTGACTAATAGATCAAAAATCTCCTCACATTTACTAACATCAAAAGTATAAGTTTTTGCAGGAGTTCTTGAACTAGTTTCGACATTAGGGCTTTTCCCTTTAGCAGGAAACAACAATTTACATTCATATGCTGGCCCTGATTTTAATTCAGCCACATCCACGTCTGCCTCTGTCGGCGATATGTAATCAGCCTCGTATATCGGATCTGTATCATCGAAGTCGAAATAGGCTACCTTCTCTTTCTTTGACTTAGCCTTAGTATGTCTAACTTTCTCTAGTCGAAGACGCTCAAGGTGTCGAACCCTGTCAGCCAATTGTGACATACTCTTGACGAAAGTTGGATCTATTTTCTTTCTAATAGAGTAATCCAAACCTCCAGCAGCCATTTGAACAAGCTCATGTTCAGGAACTTGGGTAAAGCACCTTGCTTTTAATGATCTAAACCTATTTAGATAGTCATCTATTGTCTCAACAAACTTTCTCTTAATGCTTGAAAATTCGACCAAACTAATTTTCGAATGCCCCTCATAAAACTGTTCATGGAAAAGTTTCTCCAACTTCGACCATGAGTCAATGGAATCAGGGGGCAAGGTAGTAAATCACGTAAAGGCTGCTTTAGTAAGGGACGAAGGGAAATGTTTCACCCTTAAGCCTTCATTATTTGCCATGTCTCCTGACTCAGTCAGGTATCTGGCGATGTGTTCGACCGTCGACTCACCCGTTTCTCCTCTAAACTTGGTATACTTAGGAATTTCCATCCTCTAGGGTTTTCGGTCTGTAATATGTACTCTGATAATGGAGAAGAATACGTTGGCCTTGGCATTGTATTCATACCATTTCGGGCCATAATTCTCTCGACAATGTTGGTCAAGTTAATCTCAACAACCAAATCTCCCTGTCGAGCTTGATCAAGGACTTGATCGGCCTCCTGATGTCTTTGCACTAAAACCCTAGGTGGGTTGACAACAACATTCCTCTGGGGTATTGCAGCTTGACCTTGGTACACAGTTTCTTCTTCTGCTGCCCCATGTCTCCCTGGACATGTATGGGTTTTTGAACCGGATGCCCATGTCGGGCAACCGCTTAGGGGGCACCTAAGAAGTTACATAGACGTGTTAATTGTGCAATAACCTGTCGGTTTGTTTCAGCAGACTTCCTATTAGTCTCGACCGATTCTTGCATTATGGGGTTAAACACATTTTCCATTTGGTTAGTTGACATATTGACTAACTCATGGTTGCTATCATCCATTTGCTGCCTTAATACTGCCACAGAGGTAGTATTTAAATGTTGCACAGGCATTTCCCTATTTGCCCCTTATGAAGATCCTTGTAAAAGGGAGTTTGTATTATGCACATTATCAGACACTATTGCTACACTTGGGGTCAACTGATATCCAGCCATTAAGGAATACGGCATTCCATAAGGGGGATTCGTAGCAGTATCAAATCGAGGTATCGCTGTGTTCGGAATGGCACTCGTGGCCACCACAGGCCCTGGAATCACCGGTGTGGTCTGGGGAATGGGAATTGATACTGAAGCAGTTGGCCTAGAGGCAGTTGTGCTGCTTAAAGGGGGAAATGACGTAACTTGCGAAACAACCGGGTCGACAATACCCAGCGTTCGAGATGGAACTTCATCCATATTCGACGCGGAGGAGTTGTTTGTCATCTTAGATATGCGCTTCCTAGGTGGTGGTGGTTTCTTACTTGCTGAATTTCCACTTCTAAGTTTCATGCACTTCTAAGACAAACTCTAACGAAAATCTAACACTTAGCACAATGTCCCACCAGGTGTGCCAATTTTTTTACTGTGGAAAATGGTAAACAACCGTTGGTCCTCCCTAAGTCCTAAAACTAAGGGTTACTCGCGAGATCGACCAATTGATCTCAAGACATGTGCTAAGGTTTTGGTAAATTGTACTGTTTCTGTAAACAAAAAAGACGTTGGCCCAGAAACGGTTTCCAGAGCCTGAGGTAAACAACACAATGGCTTTCCACACACACAGAATTCCGACTATTGATGACTCGTGACCAATAGTTTACGTTGAAATATTTTTTGGTAAATGATACAGAAGTAAGTGAAAAACAGTAAAGATAAAGTTAAAAGTAAATTGATTGCATTAAAATAAAAAATATAGTGATTCACGTACATCAAAGCTTGAGTTACTCTTTCTTCCTTTAGCGCGGAATTGGGCAGAGTTTTGGCAAGCAGTTTGAGAGTATAAATGAACACCCAGAATCCTTAACATTCTAACTTATTTATTGTATTTACAAAGTAACTGCTAAAACTAATAAACGAACGCGATTTAAACTTAAAAACAACTTCCACACACGATTTCGCCATCCGTCTTAGAGGTTCTAACCCACGATCTTCTGAGGCAAGTACCCACGATCTCCTCATTTTGACTTATTCCCGCTTCATGACTTCAGAAGGAAACTGCTTTTGGCTTCGATCCATCTTCTTGATACATAACAAAATTTCCTAAGTCCCCTAGCCTGCATCTTTGATAGCAGGAGAACTTCGACTGATGCCTCCATTTGACCCAAACCTATGTCGAATCGACCACCATGCATTTGTCGACTTAATCTTGTTTTGACACTATTTCGCTCTGGCCGTTTGGTCGATTTTGTTTGGCCCTCTGACCCAGCTTCTTAAACCGACATGTATCTTTCTGGTACTTCTGACTTGGCTTTGTAAAGTATCTTCAGAAACTCACTTTATTTAAGACTAGTCTTTAGCCTGTAGGTACTTTTGTCTTTGAACAATGCCCTTAAACATACGTTACAAATTTCCAGCTAACAGATCCCAAGAGGAGGCTATAAGGTATGGCTGGCTTGGCATTAAGAGTGATTTCACTGGGAAACCATACTCTTAGGATTCTAACCTAGCGAGGGTGATTCTTTGTATTGGAAGCCCAATAGGAGGTTGTTAGAGATTTTCGGGCCTCTTTCTTGTATGAGGCCCAAGAGAAGGCTAAACTCAACGAGGGAGTTCTTTTGTATGAAGCCTAAGAGGAGGCTAACTCAATGGGGGAATTCTTTTGTACGAAGCCCAAGAGGAGGCTAACTCAACAAATGAGTTCTTTTGTACGAAGCCCAAGAGGAGGCTATGGGGAACCTAATTGTTATACTAGTTATAATGACATAAATAAACGTGAACAAGTATATGAACAAGTATATATATGACAAAGTGTGTGTGCACTCATAGGAGTTTATGAAGGAAATATATAAACAAGTGTGTAAAACAAGCAATTAATGCTAGTGTACTTGGATATATACAAAGGAGTGTGAAACCAATATATAAATAAGTGTTTAAAACAATCGGATAAGCTAGTATAATTGGATATGTACAAGGAGTGAGACTTAAACCTTAAGGGAGTCCCACTAGTTTAAGAGCAGTTTCACTGGGAATAATGCTCCTCTTAATACCAGTGGAATTGGTGTATAAACAAGCGGAATAAAACTAGCGAACGATACTAGTTTATACTTGAATATTTGCAAAAAAAAGTTGAATATGTACAAGGAATTTGAATATGTACACAAAAAGGTGGATATGTACAAGGAAAATAAATATGTACATAGGAGGGTTGGGACTTACACCGTAAGGGAGGCCCATGATCAAATTTGATTTTTGAGTTTGAAAGATTTTCGAGGAAAAACCTAGTTCGATTTGTATTTTCAAAGATTTAATCGAATTGATCATGGAAAAGAGGTGCGTAAGTCAATTAAAATATTTTTGAAAGTTTTGAAAAGATTTGAAAAGTGAAAATTATTCACAAGAGGTTTTGGAAAATAATAGGTTTGAAAAATCAAGAAGAAAACATTTTTGAAAGTAGTTAAAACACTTAAAAACTTCTATTTTAAACCTAATGAAAATATATCAAAAGAAAATATATTTTGGAAATTTGTTTACATAATCGTAAAATAGATGTAGTAAATAACAAGTGTGCAAAATAAAAAATGAAAAAAAAAATAAAAAATGATAGAAAAACAAAAAGTGAAAATATATCAAAAGAAAATATATTTTGGAATTGATTTTTGAAAATGTTGAAGTTTGATAGAAAAATGAAAAAAAAAACAAAAAAAAAAATTGGTTTTGGTCTTAAGGAGTGTTGAACTCAGGACCTGAACTTGAAAGGTGAAAAGATTAACCACTAGGCCACATGCGTGGCTTGTTATTAACATGCCTTCATTTAATTATATGTGAAAATTAGTTTGGAAAATAGTTTGAAATTTTTTTGAAAAAGTGAAGAAAAGTGAAAAGTTCGAAAATACAAAGGTCTCAGGGGGATTCGAACCCTGGACCTATGGCATGGAAAGTGACTTAAGAGCGCGTTGGCTTCCACTAGGGTGGCTATTTCATCCGATCACTTAACAACAACTAGAAAAACGCGTGCATGGCTTCTTCTTCTTACTCAATCCTTCCGAATCGTATCTCCTTCGTTTCTCAATGATATTGAATGATGTAAACATCACACTTGCTTGTTTTTTACCTAGGAACATGATGGTGGCAATTAATTTCATTTATTTTAAGTCTATGATGATCGAATTCAAAGAAAATAGATGAACCCTAGTTTTAGGAATTTGGTCATGAAATCGTGTTTGTGCAACAAATCATGCAATTGATTGAGGGTTTATGATCCTCATACATACAGAAACATGACGGACAAGCAATATTTGAATTGGAATGCAAGAATCATAGAGTTCATAGTTCGATCACTTACCTCTTTAAGTGTGAATCTGATTCTTCGAAGGAGGTGTTACAAAGCTAGTTTGATGATCTAGATAGCTTGCTTGGAGATGGCCTAGAACTTGCTACCCGACCCCTATTGCAGCTGGATTTACAGAAGTGGAAGGATGGTTTGTATCACTTTTATATGGTGTATGGTTGATGTTTGAATGATTGGAAAGGAAAACGCATGAGTGGAATAAGAGTTTACATGTTAAGGCTCAAAATGCAAGTTTAAGGAATTTGGAGTATGATTCTGAGTTTTGGCTATTTTGTGATGGCTTGATGATTCTAACAACTTTCTAAGGGTTTTTGGAAAGTGTTTAAAGCTTGAGATTGCTTAGAAATTTCAAGGTTTGGAGATTTGCAAATTCTCATATTTTGGAACTTTGAAACTTGAAAAAGAAAAAAGAAGTGAGAAAGCAAGTTTATGAATGCCTTGGTATGATTTTTAATGAAGGAAAGACTCATATTTATAGGCCAAGGATGTTTGGAAAGCAAGACAAGGATAAGATTGATGATTTGTGCAAGTTGCCTTAAGTAGTAAGAATGAAATCTTTCCATTTAATGCACATGGTTAAAAATTCAAACCATAGTTAATTCACGCGAGTGATCTTATCCTCCTCTCAATCATTGCCTTTGGATATTTTTGAGCGAAAACTTATCTCTTATGGTGACAACGCTTCTAGAAGGGAAAATTGGCAAAAATGACTTGAAAAACTTAAAAAATGACTTGTAAATTATGGTTATAGACCTCTAAGTTTCAATTTCAAAACCCTAGCTACACAAAATATTTTTGCAAGTTCTTGGACATTTTGGAAATCTTGGAACAAGATCTAAAACTGTCGTGTTGAAAGTTTTTCTTGAATCAAAATGGATCTAGGTGAAAAATGGCTAATGATGAAAAAAGTGATAAAAAAACACTTGAAAATTTCAGAAGTGTTAGAAAATTTCAAGTTTTGACTTTTTGTTGACTTTTTCACACATTTTGATTTTTTATGGTCATGATGGATAATTTGAAATGCTTTGATGATTGCAAAAATTTGAATTTCAAAAGTTGACCAAAAGTCAAAGTTTGACTGATCTAGAAAGTTGACTTTTTGTCAGATGATTCAGAATTTCTCTGATGATCAACCATGGCACTGGAGATGTTTTGAATCAAGAAATTAAGTCAAGATATTACATTGGTGATTTTGAGATCATGGTCCAAGAAATTAGGTCATTCATTGAGCAAAACGTCAATGATACACCATCCTTGATCAAAACCCTAATTTGGTCGATTCAAGATGGATCTTGAGGAAATGATTGGAATTTGAAGATCAAATGTTGATGATTGATGAAGATAAATCTATTGAGGTGAGTGAAGACTCAAATCCTAATTTGATCATATCTTGAACAGATGAAAGATTTTGATCCAAAACCCTAATTTGGTTCAAGGAGCACACACAAACTAACTTGTTCTGAAATTGTCAATGATGCAATGATGCATATATGAATGATATGAGATGATATTTTAGGTCAAAAATTGGGGTATGACAGATACCTTGGGGTAGCCAAGTGGAAAATTTGATTTTATGATAAAATATACCGCCCCTGAAACTTCAAGAATTCCAATTGAAGACACCAACCAACTGGATGAGAAGATCCTCTTGAATATCTCAGTCAAGTAGAAGAGGCCTACATGCCCTCTCAATATCATCATCCATTTGAAATCACGACTGAAGATCTTTTCTTCAATACATCTGCCGAGGTTGTTGAACTTGAATTTGTCTATTCCCAGATAAATGCAATTTTTGGAGACGATTGGGAAGATGGTCCTGAAAATGACTTAGAAAGTGTCTCTGATAACGAGTCTCTTCATCCAGAAGATTGGGAATTACATCCTAAAAGCCCAGGATACATGTCACCTGAATATACATGTACCTCATTTTACACTCCTCGACCTATCGAACAAGCAGAGGAAGATCGCCTCAATAGTACAAAGGACAGGTTAACAAACCAGAGCCTTCAAATCCTGCTTGACCAACGGTCAATGTCATCACTGGAGATGATCCTAAGGGAAAAATATCGGAATACATAGTGTACCAAGGAGTTCGTTACTATTGGAAAGTTGTTGAAGCTCCGACTGTTGTTCACGATTCAAAGTAGTCATCTCGCTTTTATTTTGAACTCTCGCCCAACCCAAGGCAGAGAGATGTTTCATAGGGCTAGCTTTTAAAATGTTTTTATCTCTGTCTTGCCCAAGACAAAAGAGTTTATGTTTAGGGCTTTGTTTCAAATGTGAATCATAAATAAAGTGTCTTTTAGGATGTAATTCCCAATCTCCTGGATGAAGAGACTCGTTATCAGAGACACTTTCTAAGTCATTTTCAGGACCATCTTCCCAATCGTCTCCAAAAATTGCATTTATCTGGGAATAGACAAATTCAGGTTCAACAACCTCGGCAGGTGTATTGAAGCAAAGATCTTCAGTCGTGATTTCAAATGGATGATGATATTGAGAGGGCATGTAGGCCTCTTCTACTTGACTGAGATATTCAAGAGGATCTTCTCATCCAGTTGGTTGGTGTCTTCAATTGGAATTCTTGAAGTTTCAGGGGTGGTATATTTTATCATAAAATCAAATTTTCCACTTGGCTACCCCAAGGTATCTGTCATACCCCAACTTTTTACCTAATATACCATCTCATATCATCCACATATGCATAATTGCATCACTGACAAATTTCAAAACCAGTTAGCTTATGCGTGTGCTCCTTGAGCCAAATTAGGGTTTTGAATCAAATCTTTCATCTGTTCAAGATATGATTAATTAGGGTTTCAGTCTCCATTCACCTCTAATGATCTATCTTCATCAATCCTCAACATTTGATCTTTAAATTCTAATCATTTCCTGAAGATCTATCATGAATCGACCAAATTAGGGTTTTGATCGAGGATGGTGTATCATTGACTTTTTGCTCACTGAATGACCTAATTTCTTGTATAATGATCTAAAAATCACCAATTCAATATCTTGACCTAATTTCTTGATTCAAACATCTCCAAAGCCATGATTGATCATCAGAGAAATTTTGAATCATTTAACAAAAAGTCAACTGTCTAAATCAGTCAAACTTTGACTTTTGGTCAACTTTTGAAATTCAAATTTTTTCAATCATCAAAGAATTTCAAATTATCCTTCTTGATCATAAAAAAATCAAAAATATGTGAAAAAGTCAACAAAAAGTCAAAACTTGAAATTTTCTAACACTTGGAAAAAATTTCAAGTGTTTTTATCACTTTTTTCATCATCTTCATGGCCATTTTTCACCTAGATCCATTATGATTCAAGAAAAACTTTCAACATGAAAGTTTTAGATCTTGTTCCAAGAATTCCAAAATTTCCAAGAACATGAAATAATAGTTTGTGGAGCTAGGGTTTTGAAATTAGAACTTATAGGTCCATAAGCTTAAGTTATAGGTCATTTTTCAAGTTTTTCAAGTCATTTTTGCCAACATCCTCTTCTAGAAGCCTTGTCATCACAAAAGGATAGGTTTTGACTCAAAAATATCCAAGGCCAATGATTGAAGTTAGGATAGAAATACTTGAGTTTTTAACCATGGTTAGAAATTAACCATGTGCATTTAATGTGAAGATTTATGTCTTACCTCTTAAGCTCCAAGTTGCAAACTCATTCAATTCTATCTTTCCTTTCTTACCAAACATCTTGACCTATTAATAGAAGTAGTTTCTCACTTCAAATTCACACTAAAACAATCATAAACTTGTTCTCTCACTTCTTTCTTCATTTGCAAGTTTCTAAGTTTTCAAAATGTAAGAATTCCAATTTTCAGTTCTTGCAAGTTTTGAGCAATCCATTGCATAAAAACTTTCTAAACATAATTAGTAAGTTGTTAGAACCTTTAAACCATCAAAAAACAACAAAAAGTCAGTTTCCTCACAAAAACAGCATTTGTGCAAGTTTTGAGCCTTAACTTGTAAAATCAAAACCCACTCGTGCAAACTTCAATCTTTCACTTCAAACATCATCCATACACTTCATATAAGTAATTCAAACACTTAGATCACATCTGTAACAACTCTAACATCAAAATCAAATCACACTTCAAGCTATGGCAGTTGGACTCGGATAGCAAGTTCTAGACCATCTCCAATCAAATTAAGCACTTCAACATGTTCCTTGAAGGTCCAGGAAGCTGTCCAAATCATCAAATCATCTCCGTAACACCTCATTCGAAGAATCAGATTCTCACTTGAAGAGGTAAGTGGTCGAACTTTAAACTCTATAATTCTTGCATTCCAATTCAAATATTGCGTTGCCATCATGTTTCTGCATGTATAACGATCATAAACCCTCAATCAATTGCTTGAATTGTTGCACTTACACGATTTCACAATCAAATTTTAAAACTAGGGTTCATCTGTTTTTATTCGAATTCAGTCATCATATGCTTAAAATAAATGAAATTAAATGTCACCATCTTGTTCCTGGTCAAATTTCGATCAAGTTTGATATTTAAATAGTTTAATTTTGTTGAGAAACAAAGAAGTTAAGAATCAAAGGTTTAAGGAAGAAGATGATGTGTTTGGCGCATTTTTTCTGATTTCCAAAATTCAAATTTTTTAGTTTAATATATATTTATTCGTTGTTGATAAATAAATGGATGAAACAGCCACCCCAGTGGAATCCAGCGCGCTTCTCATGTCTTGCCATGCCTAAGGTCCAGGGTTTGAATCCCCCTGAGACCTTTTATTTTTCATCTTTTCACTCTTTTCAACTATTTTCAACTATTTTCCAAAACCATTTTCGCAAACTTTTCTTCAAATATAATTAATTCAAGGTGATTTAATGACAAACCACGCACATGGATCAGTGGTAAATATTTTCACATCCAAGCCTAAGGTCAGTAGTTCAACACTCCTTAGGACCAAAATCAAATTTTTATCACTTGTTTTCTTCATATTTTTATCAAACTTCAACATTTTCAAAAACCAATCAAAACTTCTCATTTTGAGATGATTTTTTGCACACTTGTCATTAAATATACCTATTTTATGATTATGTCAAAAAATGCCAAAAAATATTTTCTTTTGATATTTTTTTATTAGGTTTAAAATAGACGTTTTTAAGTGTTTTTAAATGCTTTCAAAAAATGTTTTCTTCATGATTTTTCAAACCTAAGCTTTTTCAAAACCTCTTGTGAATAAATTTCACTTTTCAAACATTTTCAAATCTTTCAAAATTTTTTAATTAACTTACATACCTCTTTTCCATGATCGATTCGATTTAATCTTTGAAAATACAAACCGAACTAGGTTTTTCCTCGAAAATATTTTGAACTCAAATTCAAATTGATCATGGGTCTCCCTCACGGTGTAAGTCCCATCCCTCCTATGTACATATTTTATTTCCTTGTACATATCCATCTTTTTGTGTACATATTCAATTCCTTGTACATATTCAATTTTTTTTGCAAATATTCAAGTAAACTAGTATCGTTCGCTAGTTTTATCCGCTTGTTTATACACCAATTCCACTGGTATTAAGAGGAGCATTATTCCTGGTAAAACTTCTCTTAAACCAGTGGGCCTTCCTTAAGGTGTAAGTCCCAACTCCTTTGTATATATTCAAGTATGGCTAGCTTATCCACCTGTTTATATTATTTCCGTCATAAACTCCTTTATATATATCCAAGTTCACTAGCTTTAATTGCTTGTTTTATACACTTGTTTATATATTTCCTTCATAAACTCTTATGAATGCACACACACATTTTGTCATATATATACTTGTTCATATACTTGTTCATGTTTATTTATGTCATTACAACTAGTATAACAACTAGGTTCCCCGTAGCCTCCTCTTGGGCTTCGTACAAAAGAACTCACTTGTTGAGTTAGCCTCCTCTTGGGCTTCGTACAAAAGAACTCCACCATTGAGTTATCCTCCCCTTGGGCTTCGTACAAAATAACTCCCTCGATGAGTTTAGACTTCTCTTGGGCATCATACAAGAAAGAGATATGGAAATCTCTAACAGCCTCCTATTGGGCTTCCAATACAAAGAATCACCTTCGGTAGGATAGAACCCTAAGAGTATGGTTTCCCAGTGAAATCACTCTTAAAGACAAGCCAGCCATACCCTATAGCCTCCTCTTGGGATTCATACAAGGACCCTCGATGTTCCCCGGAAAGCCTCCTCTTGGGCTCATAATACAAGGACCCTCGATGTCCCTCGGATAGCTTCCTCTCGAGCTTACAATACAAGGACCCACAGGCTTCTTAAAATAATCCCCCTAATCAATAACAAACATTTCTCCTAAGAGATTAGACATGAATCATATCTATGGAAGAAGTATCTCATTTATAGAATCACATACAAATCAAACATTTTTCAAAACAAAACACTTTTTCAAACAAAACATCTTTCTTAACTTGTAAGTGGCAACGCTTGTACACTCAAGAAAAACGCCCAATGGTTACAATGAAAGATTCAACGTATTTTTCAAACATCTTTCTTAACTGTAAATGGTAACACTTGTACACTCAAGCAAAAAACCTAATTCTTACAATGAAAGATTTAAATAATCAAATTTTCAAAAATGTATGTGATGAAATAGATTAGATACATTTTTCATTAAGATGACACTTGTCATTGTCTCTTAAAATCTTTGCTTCCACTAGCACATAAGTGGGAACTACGATTGCTCTGACTTTCTCAACCTCCTTTTGAGAATAAATAGGCACAAGGTCTCATCCTTAGCGAACATATTTCTTTCTCCCTCAAACCAAACAAACCTTAGTTCCCTTAGATCCGAGCAACAGATGCTCTGATTCCCTCTAGGGGATATGTATGAAGAGGATCCCAATGATCTTTGTGAGCATAATCATAATAAAAAACTTAGGTTCCTACCTAGCCTACCATTCTTAAATCCCAAAGGAGAAACTTTCCCAAAATAGAATAGCAAATAAAACACAAACGCACAAAAGGTTCCTATAGAATACTATAAATATATAGGGTGCTAATACCTTCCCTTTATATAACCAACCCCCTTACCCAGGTCACTCTCCCATGCGTTGCGTTAAGCTCACACTAATCGTATTGCATATCAATTTTAGGGTAGTTCAATTTTCCCCTTTTCCTTTCCTTTCTTGTTTGGAAACAATAAAGCTTGGTGCTCGCGGCATATTTTTAACAAAAAATCAAAGAGTAAATCGTTTTGAGCCAATGATTCGAATTCCAATTCGATTCCATCGTTCTTCACTTTTTACCGTGAACAATTACATTTTATGTGACATTGCATATTAATGTGTTTTATTGATGAATGATGATGTCTTGTATTTGGCTATGTATGTGTTCATATCTTGGGGAATTTGTGAAGGTGTGTGAGTATAACATAGAGATGTGATAAATAATGATGCCTTACTTATGTGCATATTTTACTATGTCTATTCCTGATGATGTATATAATAATTATGATTTACTCATCCTTTCTATTTGAATGTTGCCTCCACGTGGGTAACGCGCGGGTGATCCAGAGTAGTTTGTGGGAGCTCAAAGGATAGATTCAGGATGCATTTTAAATTACTTCCAGTAGTATAAGGGAGTATTGCTTTGATATGTAACATAGGGGTTAGGGTTGTCGAGAACTATATTTCTCTGTTTACTTGATGTTTTTTTCTCTAAATTTCATTGTTATGGTTGGATATCCTAAGTGGATCATGGTGTTCAATTTGATGAGTTTTATGAAGTACCCTAAATAAGGATGTTATGAGATATTTTGTATTTCGCTGCAATAATTTTCTTTGAGATGCTAAATGCACATTATATGATTTATAGTTTTGCAACTCGTGTTACGGAGCAGGATATGCATTGTTATGATGTTTTTATGAATATGTGACACTCTTGTTGGTGATATACTATGATTATTTGTTTAAATAATTTGCGAAAAAATCCTTGGGTTTAGAAGGGTGTTTCATTAATCGTGTGGTTCTCCATCATATCTTACAGCTTATGGGGTGTCATTTGATTGATAGCCTTATAGTTTGAAGTGAAATATTCAAGGAATGAAAGGTGACAACATTTGAATGTCCACCATCCCCTCCCTCTTATAGAACAGTATTTGTATTATCCCTAACTCTCACTAATATGTCTTTCAATTAATTGTAATTCTTGGAATGGGGCTTGACATTGTTCTCCCAAACATGGCACTAAAAGTCACCAACCTCTTTTGATACCAATCTTGGTACCACAAAAGGAAAATAATATCCTTGTGGTAGGGCTAGCTTCCACCCCCCAACATATAATCTTAAATGCCCTAATAAAACCCTAATCATTGGGAAAATCTAGGAAGGAGCGACGTTAAAAGTCACTAGAACCTCTTCTTTGACCAAGGTAAAATAGATTAGAATCCCTAAATCTTGAAAAGTTGGAGTTGGTGATAGAAGTGGGGATGAGAGAGTTATTGTGGCCATATTAATATATTTCTCCTCAGCACACACCTTCTAAATAATATCTTTTCCTATGTTGGAAAAACTAATTTATCTCCGAAATGAGGAAACCGTCTCCTCACAATTGTACCAAGTCCTAAATCTTCAATGATTGCAAATGAACTCCCAGCTTGATGGAATCTGATGGAGTTTAGACGAAAGCTTTGAAGGAGAAAGTATATGAAAAGATGGATAATGAGGGTTGAACCCCTTTTATAGATATTTGAAAGCTAGTCATATTGGTAATCAATAACACCTCCCTATTTACATCAATAATTGCAAAAATATTCCATATGTCACTAGAACGTGCAAAGAACCCTTTCCTATTTGGGTTCCTGAAATAAACTCATAATTAGCCAGATATAATGCTAAACAAACATTCATCTCAGATGACGTTCGGCGAATCACCTTAATTGACATTTAAAGATTTGCCCCAAATTCTGCTAGAGGGATTCACATTAAGTTCTAGTTGAGGGACTCATTGTAAGTTCAGCTTAAAGGACTCATCCCAAGTCCTGCTTGAGGGACTCACTCAAATATGAATATTGGAGGCGATCAAACAAAATCACTTTGAGGTGATCAAACTAAATCAACAATGTGAGTTTTTTTGAGATAAGTTTACCAAGCTTTGAATAAAAAGGCCCATAGACAATAATATAAAGTTGACTGAGGGTGGACGAATATCACATGCCGCCCCTTAGTCACAACACTCTCCCATTGGTCGCATTACTCGCCCCTTATTAGGCTTTGGTCTGACCGTCCCTCACCCACTTCAAAAACACGTGGAATTACATGTCCTTAGACACTAATAGTATAGAAAGCTCAGACAATGTTGGTGTAAGCCCTAGAGCCCAATACCTTTTGGTACTTGTATCGAATTATTTATTAATAATAAAAGGCTTTTCTTTATTATGTTTTCTTTTTTGAAATAATAAAGTCCCTAGAATAGTTAGTCTGTTTAATGCAATGTTAAGTGTGACTTAATCATGAGATCCATTAAACACAAGGACACTATTCTTAAAGTATCCATAATCGAGCTTTATTGTGAAGTGGGATAACATTAAAGCATTGAGATTATTATGAAGATAGACTGATGATCACATCTCATGGATCATGGATAAGGAGTTATCAAGTCTTGACATAGGTATAAATATTAGGAGTAATATTTATACTGGATTGACCCGCTATGAGAATACTACATAGAATGTTATGCAAAGTGTCATAAGTTATTCTCATGGTGATAAGTGGTGCATACCACCCTTCGACCTGAAACCACTATGGACCCTAGATGTAGAGTCAAGTGCTTTATTTTTTATCAAACGTTATCCGTAACTGGATGATCATAAAGACAGTTGATGGGTACTTCACAAAGCATGCTGAGGGACATGAGTGACCTAGATGGAATTTGCCCATCCTGCGTAACGGGATAAATGTCTAAGGGCCCAATATTGAACTGGACAAGGATGACATGATTTATGCCTTGTGTTCAATATAGACATAAGGGCAAAAGGGTAATTATACACACAAGTATTATCACGAAAAGGTTTTGTCAGATCACATGACATTTTCGTGACTTGGGTAGCAGTGATGTGTTGCTAGATACCGCTCACTGTTTATTATGTTAAATGTGATTTAATATAATTTCCAACGTCGCAAAAACCTACAAGGTCACACACATAAGGACAGATTAATGAGAGATAGTGTAAATAAAGGAACATCGTAGGGTACGGTGTACTTAAGTGGAATACGGAATGTGGTAAGGTACCACATGCTTAAGTGATACACGATACATCATAATGTATGATTTTCGTGTGCTTTATTGGGCTTTTAGTTTACAGCCTTTATTGGGCTTTTAGCTTGTAGCCCACACTTGTGGTCTTATAAATAGAACCCTTGTGATGAAGCTTTTTCACTTGATGCAAATTCAGTCCTGAATCCCAGCCGAGATTTCGTTCACTCTCTCACTCAAAGCTACTGTTCGTGAGCAGCTAGCACTGTGATCGGAAGCAAATTGTTCGTGTGGACTGAGTAGAGACGTTCTTCATCAACGTTCGTGATCACAATGTCAGAAATCCAAATCGCCACAAGAGGTAAAAATACTCTATCATTGACCATGAAAATTCGTAAGGATCACAAAGGAAAATCGTTTTTCCGATGCAATTTTAAGTCGCGATTTTCCTTTAGTGGTATCAGAGCCACTTACGAAACCATGGATCTGATATCTGTTTAATTTCTATACGTTCTGTTTTATATGGTTAAAACTCAGAATGAATTAAACTTTAATCGATTACATTAAATTAAAATTTGGCATCATTGTATGTACGATTTGGATGAATTGATGTTGACTATGCTTCGGAATCCGACTTTAGTATGGTGAAGCAGCAATACATCGGTCATCCATGAGTTACACTAATATGATCGATCCACTTTATATATGATATAAACAATTCTGGTGCAAAGATGGTATATTGGATATACTGTTTCGATTTCTTCCATTCAATCACATGAGGATTGTTATTCTTTTGAGAGATCATCGTTCATTTTCTTCGGAATCCGACTTTAGTATGGTGAAGCAATGGCATGTTGATCGATCATAGTGAATTATCAATCGAGTTGTGTTTGACGGCATGAAATTATTTGTATTAGGGTTCATGAGCGGAACCCCCGGCTAACTCTGCATAGTGTGATCAATCGCCAAAACTTAATTTGATTTTCTTAATTAACATAAATTTAAAATAATAATAATAAAAGGTGTTTTATTATTTTTCTTGTGGTGATCAGTTATGGCCTTAGATTCTTTTCTTTTGTTTTTGGCATTTTAAAATACGACCTGCGTGTCGTGCCTTCCTCTTAATCTCTTGATATAACCTCTTTTCTCATCTCACTCCCTCGTATGTAAAACGAGTATTCTTTTATGTAATGTAATGTTAAGAAGAAAGAGAAGAATACAATATCAAAGGAGGATAACCTTGGAGGTCTTGCTTGGAGAAGTTTAGATCGTCATTAGGTTTAGCTTAGGTTCTCTCATTGGCTTGAGAGAACAATTGCGCTAGGGGCCATAACTGTATCTTTTTATATGTATGTTGATGCATGTGTTTGTATGTTGATGCATGTGAGAGACGATTTGCATGTTAAGCCGGTGAGATCAAACTAATAACAAATTCCCTCAAAGTAAATATTAAGTTTATACTTTCCATGTTTTAGCACTCAACAAGACTAGTATCGAACAATGTAGGTTTTGCCTAACGCGAGGTGCATGTTCTATATTGGTAAGGTGCGATGGGATAAGTGTAATATCCAATTGCTAAAACTTTGGGTCAAACTTTACTAAACAATTATAATGAGATTATATGCGTTTAGAAGCATGAGTTGGGAATGATCCATATGATGGATTAGAATAAAGAGTTACTCACCCAACTGAGGTATTCGAGAATTGTATTGGATACAATTGGAAGGAGTTCCTACCTAAATAATTGAGTTTTGTGTAATCAGCCTAATGCTGACTTAAAACGAAGTGAAATATGGATCTCGACCCACTAGAAAATCTTCCAACGGGATTTTCCGAATCAAATGATGAGGGTCATTTGGTTTGAGTAAAATAGTGGGAGCATATTTGATTAAAGGCCTAATTGAATATGTTGTTTTAATGATACTAATAACTTTATATCTTTTATGTAGATTACCATGACTCAAAACACATCATCTAACAATATTTTGCGATCAATCCTTGATAAGGAAAAATTGTCTGGGACAAATTTTCTGGATTGGCACCGAAATCTGAGGATTATCCTCAAGCATGACAAAAAGCAGTATGTCTTAGAGACACCTGTTCCTGAGGAACCTCCTAGTTCTGCACCTAAGACTGAAAGAGATTCTTATAAGAAGCATGTCGATGATGCCAATGAAACCGCTTATCTCATGCTTGCCACCATGAACTCGGAGTTGCAAAAGCAACATGAGAACATGGCAGCGTTCGATATGATCGGACATCTGAAAATGCTCTATCAAGAGGAGGCAAGAAATGAGAGGTTTCAGGTTTCAAAGGCCCTTTTTAATAGCAAGTTGGCTGAGGGAACCCCTGTAGGTCCCCATGTACTCAAAATGATTGGGTATGTGGAGAACCTTGAAAGATTAGGGTTTCCACTTGGAAAGGAACTTGCGACTGATCTGATCTTGCAATCGTTGCCAGATAGCTTCAGTCAATTTGTTTTGAACTTCAATATGAATGACTTGGACAGAAGTCTTCCAGAACTGCTAAGTATGTTGAGAACTACTGAGAAGAATATGAAGTCAAAAGGGAAATCCATTCTGATGATCAGTAATGTAAAGAAGCTGAACAAAAGGCCTACCAAGCAGGTGGGTAAAGGGAAAGGTAAGGTTGTTGCCAAATCCAAACCTACCGCTCTTGCTTTAAAGCCTAGTGGCGGGATAACAAAAGAGGGAACTTGTTTCCATTGCGGTAAGACCGGACATTGGAAAGGAAACTGCCCAAAGTACCTGGAAGATAATGAAAATGGAGTAGAGACTTCAAATTCAGGTATTTTTGTTATAGAAATTAATTTATCTACTTCTGCATCATGGGTATTAGATACTGGATGCGGTTCTCACATTTGTATCAATGTGCAGGGGCTAAAAAGAAGTAGAGAATTGGCAAAAGGTGAAGTTGATCTACGAGTTGGCAATGGAGCAAAGGTTGCTGCTTTATCTGTTGGAACTTATGTATTAAATTTACCTAGTGGTTTAATAATTTAGTTAGAGAACTGTTATTATGTACCTGCAATTAGCAGGAATATTATTTCTGTTTCTTGTTTGGACAAGTTTGGTTTTTCATTCATAATGAAGAACAATTGTTGCTCTATTTATTTGAATGATATGTTCTATGCTACTGCACAATTGAACAATGGATTGTATATCCTTGATCTTGAAATGCCAATTTATAACATTAATACTAAAAGGATTAAACCTAATGAGTTAAATCCAAGTTACCTTTGGCATTGTCGCTTAGGCCACATAAATGAGAAGCGCATTTCAAAACTCCATAAAGATGGATTTTTGGACTCATTTGATTATGAATCATATGAGACATGCAGGTCTTGTTTAATTGGAAAGATGACAAAATCCTCATTCACAGGAAAACGTGAAAGGGCTAATGATCTTTTGGCACTCATACATACTGATGTATGTGGACCATCGAACATACCGCCGAGGAGGTTTTCAATACTTCATCACATTTACTTGATGATTTCAGTAGATATGGTTATGTGTATTTAATGAAACACAAATCTGAAACCTTTGAAAAGTTCAAGGAATTTAAGAATGAAGTACAAAACCAGCTAGGTAAGAATATCAAAGTTCTTCGATCAGATCGAGGCGGTGAATATTTAAGCCTAGAATTTGATGACCATCTAAAAGAGTGTGGGATTGTATCCCAACTTACTCCTCCTGGAACACCACAATGGAATGGTGTATCTGAGAGAAGAAATCGAACCTTGTTGGACATGGTCCGATCCATGATGAGTCACACCGATCTTCCAAACTCCTTTTGGGGACATGCTCTATTGACAGCAGCTTACACACTTAACCGTGTTCCTACCAAAAAGGTTGAAAAGACACCGTATGTGATATGGAGTGGTAAGAAACCACATATGTCTTACATGAAGATTTGGGGTTGCGAAGTTTATGTGAAACGACATATCTCAACTAAGCTTGAGCCCAAATCTGACAAATGTTTAATTGTGGGGTATCCTAAAGAAACAAGAGGATATTACTTTTATATTCCTTCTGAGGGCAAAGTGTTTGTCGCTCGAACTGGAGTTTTCTTGGAAACGGATTTTATTTCCAAAGGAATAAGTGGGAGGAAAGTAGAGCTTGATGAAATTTAAGAATCACAAAGCATTGATACACCTATGGAGGAATTGGAGCAGGAAACACAAGTAGTTGTGGAAGAACAACCTGCTCCAGTAGAACAAGACCAACGTAGGTCAAACACGACTTTATGTTCCTATCTTTGACGACTCATTTTCGAGGTGTCGGTTCGAGTGTGCGACTAATTCTATGGTTGAGGCGTTAGGATAGTATCGATCTTGTTTGTTTGGTTCTCGAGTGAACCGGTGTGTCTGCGACTTGTTTAGTTGTTGGGTGTTAGTTGGTTGTCGAATGCATTGTATGGGCTTTGCATCTCGGCATGGTCGTTTTTGACTTGACGTTGTGGTTAGGGAGATACCCTTGTTTTTGGTGTCTTTTGTATGTTGTCTAATTGACGTAAGGATTTAGCGGACGAATGCGTAGGCATGTCCCTATTTGTTCGAAAAGTTTATAAGTGGGGGAGAGTTGTAACGCCCGTTTTAATTAATATTATATTATATTAATATTTTCGAATTTCCGATCGATATTTATTTTGCGATGAGAATATTTATATTAATCAATATATCTATTAATATATTTGGCGATGTTTTGTTCGGTCCGATTTTTATTCCGTTCGGTTCGATAAAATATTATTCGGATCCGATATTTAATTCCCCGGAATTATTCTAATTAATTGGATTAATAATATGATGAAATATTATTAGTGTGTTATTTATAATTAAGTTAGGTGTGTGGGGAGAAATTAGTGAGGATTGGGTGTACACCCCTAGCTAGTAAGAAACATAATTATAAAACCATTTTCTTTCCCTTTTCTTCCCAATTTTCCTACACCAACCAAACTTAGAAACTTGGAGGAAAGAAAGGGTTTTGGGAGAAGATGAGCTAGAGAAGAAGAAGAGGAAGAGCATGAGCAAGCTTGAGGTTGGAGTTGTTGAATCTTCATGGATCAACCAAGCTAGAGGTAAGGGGTTTGATTCTCCATCTCATATTGCTAGGTTTTGATTGTTATATTTTGGATTTGGGGGAAAAGTTGATAAATTGATTTATAGGGTTTTGGTTGATTGTTTGATTGAAATAGATTAGAAGAGTTGGATTAGGAGTATGGATTGTGGGTGTATTAGGTGCTAGCTTGTAGAAATTAGGAGTATTGAAATGGAAAACACAAACTGTTAAAGAAAACCAGAACATTTTGCTGTCTGCATTGGAACTGAAATGAAGAAGATGAAGAATGGAGGTTCGCCAAGGAGGAGGCGCCCGCCCCCATCCTTGAGGCGCCCACCCCCATCCCTAGGGTGCACGCCTCCCTCTCAAGGACACCATGGGACGAACATCCCTTCTTGTTGGAGGAGTGGAACGAATTTGTCAATTTGTTTGTTTACTATAAACCCAGTTTTCTGTGTATTGTGCAAATTGAGTTTCCTGCATAATTTTGCAAATCAGTTTCTGTTTCTTTTCATTTTCTCAATTCCATACACTACTAGTTTGTATTAATAAAATATAACTAGAGTATAAGTTAGCCGATTAAATTTAGAACCCGATTATGTTCCGATTTTCCGATTTTGGTAAATTCGACGACGGAGCAAGTTGCTCCGAATTCAACGAAAATTGACGTGCTAGCTAAGTCCGATGTGTAGAACGTAGTGGTGAGGTTAGTTTTTCGAAATTACAAGTTTTTACGAGACGACCCGAAATAGGCCAAATTACGGTTAAATTGAACCGGATTGTGTTTTAGTAGATTTAAGACACGTATGGACAATCTGATTTCGATGTTGACGATTATGATTAATGTCGGTTATTAGGAATGGCTTTCACGATGATTATAGTTGTTTGACTATTTTTCCGTTTTTTGGAATTTAGTGAGTGAATTGGTAATGATGTAGTGTGATTAAATATAATGTTTGCGACGACGTATTAATTAATAAATACTTGATGATTTGCGATGCAATAATATATGTCTTTGTACATGATGATGTGATGATTATATTGATGTTGTTAATAAATGCTTCCGATTTGTGAATGCATGATTTTTTATGATGATGAATTATTGGTGATGTTTTGCATAATGCAAATATGATGCGATGATATACTTATCTTGTTTTGGATAAATTATGGCGATGTGGGCTTTATGCCAATTTTGATGAACGATGATGATGTTTTTGTGTTGTGTTGTCTTATTGTCGAGTCACATACATTGCATTAGCGACGATGAGCTTTTA
This sequence comes from Vicia sativa, assembly GCA_021764765.1. Taxonomy (NCBI): domain Eukaryota; kingdom Viridiplantae; phylum Streptophyta; class Magnoliopsida; order Fabales; family Fabaceae; genus Vicia; species Vicia sativa. Next base: position 143,775,747 of record CM038793.1, on the reverse strand, counting down.
TGCCAAGAGACGAGGCTTTTATGCCAAGCGACAAGGCTTTTATGCCAACCGACAAGGCTTTTATGCCAAGTGTTCCTAATTATGGACAAAGCGACGGGTACCACATGCATAACATAGTCGTGTCTCATGGAGTCGGTTATGTTTATGTTTGAGTTGTTTGGCGTTGGGTTTTTAATTGATGGATGATGTTGAATTGAGATGATGTATGATACTTTGTTTGGTGATGATCTTTATGATGAGCATGAAATGAATATGATTTGATAATTTCATGATAACTATGCGATGAATATAAATGATGAGTTTTGCGATGATTTAACTTGATGAAATGCTTAATGCAAATGTGATGTAATGATGTTTGTGACGATGGGCTTTTATGCCAAAAGCGATGATGGGCTTTAGCCAATTGATGATGATATTATTTATGTTGCTTATGTTATTAACATTGTTTGATATTGTTGGTTGATGTCGTTGTTTATGATTGTTGTGATGATTTCGTGTCGATGAGGTTATGGCGATAAAGTGTAGATTATACATATTAGAATGACGGTAAGAGTAAGTGAGTTATGGGTATGTGTTGGAATTGCTCTTATTAATCTATACCCTTTATAATTCCAAAACTATATATATATATATACTTTATCATGCCTTTAATTATATATTTTGGAGTATCTCACCCTTTACATGTTTCGTTGTTACCTTTATATTGGTAACGTGCAGGTTTTGAAGACGGAGTTTATAGCTGCTTTTAGTCGAGTCGGTGTCGCTCTGGTACGTAGCACTCGGGGGAATATTATGTTATCTTGTTGTTGTTCTTTTGTTGTTTTTCCTTTTGTAAATAAGAATCATATTTTATGAAAACATGAATTGTTAAGGAAGTTTAATTAAGAAGATGTTTTGACTTTTATGAATCAATTTATGATTTCCAACGATGCTATGTATCTGAGATTTATACTTTAAAGCAAACTGTTTAAAGTGATTTGATTTTGAAGGTGTGATGCCTCAGTATTGAATTTATGAAATTTTAATTTACTCTGATTTTCGCATAATAAACCTTGGGTAATATTGGGGTGTTACATTAGTGGTATCAGAGCAGGTCGGTCTGTCGGCCAGGTTATTAATGTGTTTAACCCTGTTGTATGTGACATGTGTGTGAAACATTGTTGGTACTTTCTTGTTTCTATTTGTTTGTCTGCAGAGATGAGTTTGAAATAAGTGGGGGAGAAGTTTTACTTCTTGGTGGCGCTTGTGGTTTAGAGGTGGAGCCTCAAGCAGTGTTACGCTTTGGTAACTTGTAGTGTAAGTTTGAAGACGCTGTTGTAGTTTGGTAAAGATGGTTTGTGTCACCATCATGATTGTCGACTGCCTATTGACAAATTGAGGAACTGATCACCCTTAATCTCTTGTTGATAGTAGTCGGGAATTATGTTGGTTGGGATAGACTTGTCTTGCCAACTTAATAGTGTATGAAGAAGATGAGTTAGCACAAGATGGTGCATGGTTACTTGAGTTGTGGGCGAATTTGGATTTTGGTGAGAAACAAGATTTTGGAAAGCGAACTTCTAGTTGTGATTCTTCCGAAGCATATTGTGAAGATGTGAGCGAATTACCGTTGTAGTGCGAGGTGAAGTTTTGATGGATTTAGTTTCTGGAATTAGTTGTAATTCGAAGTATCCTTAAGGGATGTTTGTTTCTGAGTTAGATTTGAAAAGTCAACTTGAGAATTGGTTTGAGTAGAGTTATTTATTCGAGCGAGTCACCGTGGAGGGCTACCGTTGTGTTGTTCGAGAAGAGCAAAGGTTGTCCGAGTTGGTGTGTCATTTGTAGGCAAAGGAACAAAGTGGATGTTAAGGACAAGTGTCTACTTTCGAGGATTGATATTTGGATGAATCGGTCATTTAGAGTTATGTGTTTGGTGGGATCGATGGGATGTCTGGCTGTCTACGGGTTAGTGTGAGAACTAAAGATGTTTAGACAATGCTTTTCAAGATTGTGTATGGTCCTGGCGAGTGTTTGTTGATGTATTAGTGTGACTAATGCGTCAGGTATGATTTTGGAATGTTCGGACAGTACTTTCATGAGTAGCTGTAAGAGTTATTTTGTGTTCAAAGATATTATTTGGGTCACATCAAGATAAGGAAAATTGTAGCAAGCATCTGAGCTTTGCGTTATCAGTGGTGAAGTTAGACCAGTGCACGTCGAGTATTCACAAGAAAGAGTTTCGAATTGTTGGACGCGAGTACCTTAAGTAAGCGACTTAGACAGTGATATTTTGGAAAATTTCGCGAAGATTTATTTTGTACCTTGTAGGAGACTTGAAGAGGTATTTCAGAGCTTAGAAGTTCCTTTGTTGTGGATGGTTAACTTTGTGAGTGTAAGTGTTTTAAGTTGGCATTATTTTTTGGTAAAACTAGACTACGGCAATGTCTTGATAAATGTCATGACATTCAGAGATTGAAGATAAATCCTACATGACAAGGATGTTTAAGTACAACTCAGAACTGGAAGCAAGTGTTGTCGAATTCGCAGTTTGACGATGTCATAATGTATGTAATGACATTCGTGTGACATTTATCGCTCGAACTGCTTTTCCTGAGAGTTTTCAGGAAGTTTGTTGAGCTGTTTTATTATTGTTATATGTTATTAGATTACATGCTCACGTGGCTAAATTGGTTAATCTTAGTTAAACCTAAATTGGTTGTTGAAAAGACCAAGTCTTTAGGATTAATTAAGTGAACCCTAGCTATTATTATGGAAGCCCAAAACCAAGTTTCGGATCGCTTCTATAATAGGAAAAGATCCCTACATCGCTGCCGCATCTTGAAGTATTGAAGATTTAGCAAGTTGTATTTTGTAATTTAGTTACTTTGTGAGCCAAACAATTATCAATTGATAAGTGCTTTGGACTAGGATTTGATTGTAAGGGTAGTTTATCACCAAAGCTTTGAAGCACGAGTGTTGTGTCTCTTGATTGAAGCTTTGAAGCAAAATCAAGTTTGTTTATTGAAGAGTGTCTTCACAATTCAATTAATAACAGGTTGATATCACCGCGTGATTGAGGGGAGTGAGTAGGAACTTAGGTCTAAGTAGGACTTAGATTGAAGTTGCATTGGGTAGGTTTTAAGTGAAGGAGATAAACCGTTGGTTTATTCCTAAATTAATTCTACTAATAGTGAATTTCCTCCTGGCTTGGTAGCCCCGATGTAGGTGTTACACATCGAACCGGTAAACAATTTATCGTGTTCTTCGCTTTTGAATTTATCGTGTGAATTGTTAATAGAGTGTCGAGCATCGTGTCATAACATTCTCTGACATCACGATCCGCTACCGTGAATTTCAATTGGCATCGAGAGCACCTGTTATTTCGGGTGAGATCTAGGATAATAGTTTCTGGCGTTATGGATAAGGAAGGAGGATTTGGAGGTAGACCACCTATACTGGATGGATCTAATTATGATTACTGGAAACCTCGTATGGTTGCCTTTTTGAGGTCACTGGATATTAAAGGTTGGAGAGTTGCTGACAAAGGATGGAAACATCCCACCAAGCTTGAGAAAGATGGGACTACTGTCTTGAAACCTGAGGAAGAATAGAGCAAAGAAGAAGAGGAGCTAGCATTGGGGAACTCTAAAGCATTGAATGCCTTATTCAATGGAATTGACAGAAATATCTTCAGACTAGTTCATCAATGTGAGCTGGCCAAGGATGTTCTGGACACTCTCAAAACTACTCATGAGGGGACATCCAAGGTGAAGATGTCAAGACTTCAGATGCTCACTACCAAATTTGAGAATTTGAAGATGAAGGAAGATGAGACCATTCATGAGTTTCACATGAATATCTTGAGATTGCCAACACCTCGTGAGCACCGGTGAAAAGATGTCAAGAAAAGTCGGAGAAAGATTCTCGATCCTTGCCTAAAAGGTTTGCAATGAAAGTGACCTATAGAGGAAGCTCAGATATCAGACCTTGAAGGTGGAAGAACTTGTTGGATCTCTTCAAACATTTGAGATAGGGATCAGGGAAAATGTTGACAGAAGAACAAGAGCATAGCCCTTGTATCCAATACTGAAGAGGGATGCAAGGAGGATGATGAAGAGAAGATATATGAAGCTATAGCTATGCTTGGAAGACAGCTCAACAAACTCATCAAGAGAATTGATCCAAAGTCAAGGTCCAATGTCAAGAACATTCCATCGACATTAGCGATCTTATGACTCAAAGAAAAGATCCAAGTCAAGAAAAGGAAGTCAAAGTAGAGGAATCCAAAGGTCATGGTTGTGAAGGATATGGGCATATTAGAGCGAATGTCCTACCTTTCTAAAGAAACAAAAGAAAGGGATGGTTGTCACTTGGTCTGATGGTGACTCAGGAAGTGAATCTGAAGAAGAAGCAGCCAAACTTGTCACTGCTCTCTCTGGAGTGTGCAATTCTGATATGGATTCTAGTGATGAGGAAGTGACATTTGAGGAGTCAATGAAACCTACAAGAAGTCGTGTGTGGTGAAGTATGTCAGCAAAATGAGAAATAGAAAAAGTTGATTGTGAAGTTAGAGGCTGAGAATGTAAAGTTGGAGGCTGAGAAGAAGGAAAACATTGCTACTATAAGTCACCTCAATAGTGAAATTATAGTGTTGAACTCCAAACTTGATCAGATGTCTAAGTCTGTCAAAATGTTGACATCTGGTACTGATAAGTTGGAAGAAATCCTTCAGCTTGGACATAATGCAGGAAATAAGCATGGTCTGGGATATGAAGCTGCAAAGAAACCTGCTGGTGACAAGAAGAAGACCAGACCTGGCAAATCAATGTCAAAGAAGATGTCACACCACAAGACAGGAAATAGGTCTGGCTCAGGATATGTGGAGGCAAAGAAAATTGCTGATAACAAAAAGAAGAACAAACCTAATAAACCAATGTCTAAGCAGATGTCACAACATTGGGTACAACATCAAGATCAAAGAAACATGAAGAAAAAGTTTCAAAGATGGAGATGTCATTATTGTGGGAGGTTTGGACACATAAAGCCTTTTTTCTTTAGACTACATGGATATCCTAATCAAGTTCCTTATGTCAAGCCTAAGGTCAACAAGGTATCCTACACTCAACATTGGAAGAAGAAGACTGCAGCTCTGATAGCTCACACTTCCCTTAGAGTGTCTGCCAAGGAAGACTGGTACTTTGACAGTGGGTGTTCTAAGCATATGACTGGAATCAAAAATCTTCTGAATGATGTCAAACCTCACTCTACTATTTTTGTTACTCTTGGGGATGGAGCTAAAGGAGAAATCAAAGGTGTTGGAAACTTAGACTGTTCTGGAGTTCCAAACCTAAATGGAGTGTTGCTGGTAAAAGGTTTGACTGCTAATCTCATAAGCATAAGTCAACTATGTGATATGGGATTCAAAGTCAACTTCACTAGGTCTGAATGTCTTGTAATCAATGAAAAACAAGAGGTGCTTATGAGAAGAGTCAGATCAAAGGACAACTGCTACATGTGGGAGTCTGAGAACACCAACCTGTCTTCTGTGTGCTCTACAGACAAAGATGAAAAGGAGGTGAAATTGTGGCACCAAAAACTTGGTCATTTGCATCTCAGAGGAATGAAAAAGATCATTTCCATGGAGGCTGTCAGAGAAATACCAAGACTCCATATTGATGAAGGGAGAGTCTGTGGTGAGTGTCAAGTTGGAAAGCAAACCAGAATGTCACATCTAATGTCAAGACATCTGACCACTTCTAAGGTGCTAGAACTGCTACACATGGATTTGATGGGGCCTATGCAGGTTGAGAGTCTTGGTGGAAAAAGATATGCTTATGTTGTTGTGGATGATTTCTCCAGATTTACCTGGATAAACTTCATCAAAGAAAAATCTGATGTGTTTGATGTTTTTAAAGAGTTATGCAAAAGACTTCAAAGAGAGAAGGAAGGCTGCATTGTCAGAATAAGAAGTGATCATGGAAAGGAATTTGAGAACAACAAGTTTGATGAATTTTGTTCCTCAGAAGGAATCAACCATGAGTTTTCTTCTCCTATAACTCCTCAACAAAATGGAGTTGTGGAAAAGAAGAATAGGACTATACAGGAATCTTCCAGAGCAATGATTCATGCTAAGAAACTTCCTATCCATTTTTGGGCTAAAGCTATGAATACAGCTTGCTATGTTCACAACAGGGTCACCTTAAGAAAGGGAACATCTTCCACCCTGTATGAAATATGGAAGGGAAGAAAACCTACTGTGAAATATTTCCATGTTTTTGGTAGCAAATGTTACATTCTGACAGATCGTGATCAAAGGAAAAAGATGGACTCTAAAAGTGATGAAGGCATTTTTATGGGATACTCTACTAACAGCAGAGCATATAGAGTATTCAACTCCAGAACTAAAGTTATGATGGAGTCAATTAATGTCATAGTTGATGATCACCATCAGGAAAACAATGTCCCATATGATGTTGAGACATTGTTTGAGACATCACCACAAGTGTTTGATAAGGATGATGTGCCTGTCCCTACTTCACCAAAATCTGAACTAGAGGAAGCTAACAAAGATCCTTCCATTAGAATTTATAAAGATCATCCAAAGGAACTCATCATTGGAGATCCTAACTGTGGTGTCATTACAAGATCTAGAGAAATTGTCTAAAACTCTTGTTTTGTGTCAAAGATTGAGCCAAAGAATGTCAAAGAGGCTCTAATTGATGAATACTGGATTGGAGCAATGCAAGATGAATTGAACCAGTTCAAGCAACATGAAGTGTGGGAGTTAGTTCCTAGACCAGAAGGGACAAACATCATTGGCACAAAGTGGATCTACAAGAACAAGTCTGATGCAGAAGGGGTTGTAACCAGAAATAAAGCAAGACTTGTTGCTCAGGGATACACTCAAGTTGAAGGGATTGATTTTGATGAGACTTTTGCTCCTGTGGCTAGACTGGAATCAATCAGGCTATTACTAGGAGTTGCTTGCATTCTGAAATTCAAATTGTTTCAGATGGATGTGAAAAGTACCTTCCTAAATGGCTATTTGAATGAGGAGGTATATGTAGAGCAGCCTAAAGGATTTGTGGATCCAAATTTTCCTGATCATGTCTACAAGTTGAGGAAAGCTCTATATGGTCTGAAGCAAGCTCTTATGGCCTGGTATGAAAGGCTGACCAAGTTCCTTACTGACAAAGGATATAGGAAAGGAGCCTTGGATAAAACCCTCCTTGTCAAGGATGAAGGAGGAAAGATAATGGTGGCTCAAATTTATGTTGATGACATAGTATTTGGAGGGATGTCAGACACAATGGTGAGACATTTTGCCAACCAAATGCAAGCTGAGTTTGAAATGAGCCTCATGGGAGAATTGACCTACTTTCTTGGACTGCAAGTCACACAGATGGAAGACTCAACATTTCTTTCACAGAGCAAGTATGCAAGGAATATTGTCAAGAAGTTTGGAATGGAGAATGCCAGCCATAAAAGGACTCCTGCTCCTACTCATTTAAAGTTGTCCAAGGACACAAGTGGAGAAAATGTTGATCAAAGCTTGTATAGAAGCATGATAGGAAGCTTATTGTACTTAACAGCCAGCAGACCTGACATTGCATTTGCTGTTGGGGTAAGTGCAAGATACCAAACTGAACCTAAAGTTAGCCACATCAATCAGGTGAAAAGAATTATGAAGTATGTGAGTGGAACTTGCAATTATGGTATACTGTATTCTCATGGATGTGAACCAATTATGTCTGGCTATTGTGATGCTGATTGGGCTGGTAGTGCTGATGATAGAAAAAGCACTTCTGGAGGATGCTTCTTCTTGGGGAACAATCTTGTTTCTTGGTTCAGCAAGAAGCAAAACTGTGTGTCTTTATCCACTGCTGAAGCTGAATACATAGCAGCTGGTAGCAGTTGTTCTCAAATGGTCTGGATGAAGCAGATGCTGACTGAGTACAATGTCACACAGGATGTCATGACATTGTACTATGACAACCTGAGTGCTATTAATATTTCAAAGAATCCTATTCAACACAGCAGGACTAAGCACATTAACATTAGACATCACTTCATCAGAGACCTTGTGGAAGAGAAAGTGATTAAATTGGAGCGTGTAGCCACTGAACTTCAACTGGCTGACATTTTTACTAAAGCTCTTGATGCTAGTCAGTTTGAGAATTTAAGGGGCAAACTGGGTATTTTCCAATATGAGGAATTGTAACAATTAAGATTGCTCACAACAAGGAAAGGAAGAGGCCTTTTATTTCATTTAATTCTAAGTGGAGTAATTAATTATTTTCTTCTTGTTTTTCAAAAGTTCAAGAATAGGAAGAGGCATATATATATTTCAGTTTCTTCTTTTGAAAGTCTCTATTGTCATTTCATCAACAAAAACTCTCAAGCTTTCTGTGATATTTTTCTTGCCCTCCTCAAGATGTCTCAACAGAACCTATCTTCGTCCTCCTCATCATCTCAAGATTCTGGCTCTTCATCTCCCACCATGGCTGAGATTAGGGCAAGTGCTGAAGCTATGCATGTTGAAGCACTAAAGGTTACCCCACTGCGTGCAATGGCAACTGACCCTGAGAAGGTCAAGAAACTTCGCACCAGAAATGCACGAAGGTCACAAGCATCCCCCTCTAGTAAGACCTCTGAACCATCTTCATCTGTACCTCCAGAAATAGCAAACAGAGAAGGTTCTAGGTATGTGCATGAAGCCATTGCTAGGATAGTAACCAGGATCCTAAATGAAAACCACTCTGTGCCTGGGGTTTCTGTCCCTCTAAACCAAAAATCTGCTAGCCCTAGTTTAGCAGCTGATCCAGATGTCACTGAGAATGTCAAGACATCTGATGATCATGTCAAGAAAACCCCTGTGGATCCTGATACTGAAACTCCTATTGATCCCCTGTAAAGGATATAACACCCCTTCTAATTACCCGCGTTTTATATAATTAATATCAGAGTTTTATCCACAATTAAGAGGCGTCACAATTTAAAATCATAAAATCTGACCAAACAGCTGTCATGCTTTCACTGAAGAACAATCATTAATTAAATCATACTTAAAATTATGTTTAACAGCGGAAATGAAAACATAATCCAAAATCCCGAATACGTCATTCAATAGTTATTCCAGGATATATAATCAAAACACAATTCAAAACTATTAAAAATATCCATTAAAGGATTTCAAACAACCGTTTCCCCAGTGTTACATCTACCAGAGCACGACACTGACACGCGGACTAATTAACTGACTCGACTCTAGAGCTATCCTCACCAACTCCAAGCAGCTAATCACTTCGGATCTGAAATCGTTAAAGTAAGGGTGAGATTTCAATTCAATATAACATGTACTATACGTTTTTAAATACAACAGAATAATCGGTTACATTAATCCCTTAACCAAACACAAAGTCATAATCAATTCACAAACAGTTCACACAATGGTCATGTATATATCAAACAATGGGAATTGCAACACTGGAAACCATCCTAACATGTTACAATCCCATATGCAATGCAGACTCTATGCATGTGGTACCAATACGTGAACCGAGTTCACCCACTGCTCCGTTTACTCGTGGAAAGACAGTGTAATCCATGATTCGCCCACAACCATTGGGTCAAGAATCTAGCCTCACCACCTTCGACCAGGTAAGTCTATTGGCTCTGCAAGCTCACTTCTGCACAATGGGAATGAACCAATTTAACAATGTTCAATGCATGCATCATAAAGGCATGCAACATCACTTCACAGATCATAATATCAATACAATCCACATCATGTCAATTCACCAATATATCACATTCAAATCATAATGAATATCAACATATAACATGGTATGCATTAGCTCTCATCCGGTAACTCACACCATTTGTATTAATTCCCCATTGTCCTTAAATAATCCATACTTTTCAAAATCGGGAGCTCGACTCTTTTAAAAATAATTTTTGAGAAAATAATATTTTTCCTTTTCAAGAGGTAGAAATTTAAATTTAAGAAATAACGCCAAAAACGGCAGTCGAATCGGAGTTACGGTTTAGAAAATATGAATTTTTGAAGTTTTAGAAGTTTTGGAAAAATACACAGTGGTAACCGGTTCCTCACTGGGAGAACCCGGTTCCCACAATTTGAAAATACACGCTTCCTGGAAAAATGTATGGGGAACCCGGTTCCTCCCCACAGGGAACCGGTTCCCACGTTTTAAAAATAAGCCTCCCTGGATTCTTGTATGGGGAACCCGGTTCCTCCCCACAGGGAACCGGTTCCCATGTACAAAAATCCCCAGATTTTGAAATTTAACACCTGGAACCCGGTTCTTCCCCACAGGGAACCGGTTCCCACGACCTGTAACAGTAAAATCTGCTATTTTTGACAGCTTTATGCATCCATATTCATTTCCAATCTTCCAAACACGAATTGTGATATTAGAAACATCAATCTAAAGTCATTTTACACCATTTTGACATCAAACAACATAATTTATTTATTCTTATTAGTTATCTGACACACTAATGATCCAATTTCCATACACCGACACAAAATAGGGTTTCCTTCCATAAACCTATAATTCAATTTCCTAACATACCGAATTACCCAGTTGATTCCCAAAACCCATAAGACATATTAATCGAAAGAAATCACCCCTTACCTCGCGATGATCTTCGATTTTCTCTCGGCGTCGGCTTTCCTCTCTTCTCTTCTCTTCTCCAATTCTACGTATTATGACTTTTCTCCAAAAAGGCTTCTTTTTCCCTTCCTTTCCTTTTTATATTTCCTTTTAATATTCCAAATAAAATAAATAATCAATACTTAGTAATTAGTAGAGTGATTTACTCTTACACCCACTGTTTACTCTGCACACCTCCAATCCTTTCTTTATTAAATTGATCCAATTAATTCAATAATATAAATACTTAAGACTTTAATTAAATAAATAATTAAATTCCCATTTATTTAATATTCGAATTAAATCGGGGTGTCACAACTCTCCCCCACTAAAGGAGTTTTCGTCCTCGAAAACATACCTTAGATGAAAAGTTCGGGATACGAGTCCTTCATCTGACTCTCCAGTTCCCAAGTGATATTTCCTTCAGCTGGTCCTCCCCAAGCTACTCGTACCAGTGCTATCTCTTTACCTCGCAATTGCTTCACTTTCCGATCCTCAATTCTCGCAGGTACTGCTTCAACAGTCAAATTATCCCGCACCTGAACATCATCTACTTGAATCTCATGAGACGGATCCGCAATGTACCTCCTCAACTGAGATACATGGAAAACATCATGCAAATTCGCAAGTGACGGCGGTAAAGCAATCTGGTAAGCAACTTTCCCAACTCTCTTTGTAATCTGAAACGGACCAATAAAGCGCGGAGTCAACTTCTTTGACTTCAAAGCTCGACCAATACCAGTCATCGGAGTAACTCGCATGAACACGTGGTCTCCTTCATTAAACTCAAGATCTTTCCTCCTCTTATCATGATAACTTTTCTGACGACTCTGAGAAGTCCTCATCTTCTCCTGAATCATCTTAATCTTTTCTGAAGTTTGTTGAACGATCTCTGGTCCAATCACAACACTTTCTCCAGATTCGTACCAACACAATGGTGTCCGACATCTCCTACCATACAATGCTTCAAACGGAGCCATACCAATGCTCGAATGAAAACTATTGTTGTAGGTAAAATCTACCAACGGCAAGTAGCTATCCCAAGCTCCACCTTTCTCTAACACACAAGCTCTCAACAAATCTTCTAACGACTGAATCGTCCTCTCCGTCTGACCATCTGTCTGCGGATGATACGCGGAACTCAACCGTAACTTAGTACCCAGAGCTTCTTGCAACCCTGTCCAGAACTTAGAAGTAAACCTCGGATCTCTATCCGACACAATGCTAGACGGAATACCATGCAAACTTACAATCTTCTCAACATACAATTCTGCCAACCACCCATCGGATAATCCATCCTTATCGGAATAAAGTGAGCAGACTTCGTCAATCGGTCGACAATCACCCAAATTGAATCACAGTTCTTCGCCGTTCTAGGCAAACCAGACACAAAATCCATAGAAATGCCATCCCATTCCCATTCCGGAACAAACAACGGTTCCATCAGTCCTGACGGCTTCTGATGCTCAATCTTTGATTTCTGACAAACCAAACACGCATACACAAACTCGGCAATTTCCTTTTTCATTCCAGGCCACCAAAATAATTTCTTCAAATCATGGTACATCTTGGTAGCACCGGGATGAATACTCAATCCACTACGGTGTCCTTCCTCCAAAATACTTTTCCTAATCTCAGCAACATCCGGAACACACACCCTATCACCAAATCTCATAACACCATTCTCGTCAATTCGGAACTCGCCTCCTTGACCTTGGTTGATCAATGTCAACTTATCTACCAAACCAACATCGGACTTCTGCCCATTTCGAATCTCTTCCAAAATACCACTAGTCAGCTTTAACATGCCCAACTTTACACTATTCGGAGTAGTCTCACATACCAAACTCAAGTCTCTGAATTGCTCCACTAAATCCAATTCACGAACCATCAACATCGACATATGCAAGGACTTCCTGCTCAACGCATCTGCCACAACGTTTGCCTTACCAGGATGGTAATTCAAACCGAAATCGTAATCCTTGAGAAATTCTAACCATCTCCTCTACCTCATATTTAACTCCTTCTGATCAAAGAGATATTTCAGGCTCTTATGATCACTGAACACTTCAAATCGTGAACCATACAGATAATGCCTCCATAATTTCAACACAAACACAACAGCCGCCAATTCTAAATCATGGGTCGGGTAATTCCTTTCATGAGTCTTCAACTGTCTTGAAGCATAAGCCACAACTTGCCTATCTTGCATCAAAACACCTCCTAAACCCATCAAGGACACATCACAATACACCACGAAAGATTCTTCCGGATTCGGCAAAATTAAAATCGGAGCACTAGTCAACCTCCTCTTCAATTCTTGGAATCCTTCCTCACAATCTGCATCCCAAAAAAACACTTGACCTTTTCTCGTTAACTTAGTCAACGGTAACGCTAACTTCGAAAATCCCTCAATGAATTTCCTATAGTAACCTGCCAAACCAAGAAAACTACGAATCTCTGAAGCATTCTTCGGCGCTTCCCACTGAGATACCGCTTTTACTTTTGTAGGGTCTACAGCAATACCATTCTTGGAAATCACATGACCAAGAAAACTCACTTCGCTTAACCAAAACTCTCACTTCGACAATTTCGCATAAAGTTTCTTTTCCTTCAACAATTCCAATACAACTCTGAGATGCTTTGCATGCTCCTCATCATCCTTTGAATAGATCAGAATGTCGTCAATAAACACCACCACAAACTTGTCAAGATACGGATGAAATATCCTGTTCATATACTCCATAAACACACCAGGTGCATTAGTAACTCCAAATGGCATAACAGAATATTCATAGTGCCCATACCTCGTTCTAAACTCAGTCTTCTAAATATCTTCCGACTTAACACGAATCTGATGATATCCAGACCTCAGATCAATTTTACTAAATACACAAGCTCCAACCAACTGATCCATCAAGTCATCAATCCTTGGCAATGGATACCAATTCTTGATTGTCACCTTATTCAACTGTCTGTAGTCAACACACAGTTTCATCGTACCTTCCTTCTTCTTAACCAACAATACTGGCGCACCCCACGGTGAAACACTAGGCCGAATGAACTTCTTCTCCAACAACTCTTCTAATTGTTTCTTCAGCTCAGACAACTCAGATGCCGACATGCGATAAGGCGCCATCGACACCGGACTAGTTCCAGGAATCAAATCTATAGCAAACTCCACTTCTCTCTTAGGTGGTAACTCATTAACATCTTCCGGAAACACTTCTGGAAATTCATTCACAACAGGTAACTCACCACTCTTAGCCTTCCCTTTCACTTCCGTCGAAGAATATAACATGAACACCACAGCACCATCTCTGACAGCTGAATTCATCTGCTTAACTGTCATGGTCACCTCTTCAACTTTAGCTACCTCAAGAAATATAACCGTCTTCTCAAAAAAATTGATATGAACCTGGTTGAAGACCAACCAGTTCATTCCAAGGATAATATCAAGTTGTTCTAAAGGTAGGCACACTAAATCCATACCGAAACCTCTATAAAAAATAACGATAGGACAATTCCTACACACATACGAAGTAGTCACTGAACCTGATGCCGGAGTGTCAATAACCATACTTCCATCCAAATTAGAAATTTCCAGATTCAATCTTTTAGCACAATCCAAAGAAATAAAAGAATGTGTTGCTCCAGTATCAATAATTGCAATTAAAGGTATGCCATTAATAAAACATGTACCTTTAATCAACCGATCATCTGGCTTAACTTCTGATCCTGACAAAGCAAACACTTTCCCACCAGCTTGCTCTTTCTTTGGCTTAGTACATTGCGGACGAGTGTGTCCTTCTTCGCCACAATTGTAACATGTTATCCTTCGGGATCTACACTCAGCAGCTAAATGACCAAATCTTCAACAATTGTTGCACTTCCTCGCATCAGTCTTGCATTCAAGAGATCGGTGACCCAATTCACCACATCTGTAGCACCTTAGGAAGAACCAGAAGAACCAGAGTCTCCCCCACTAGGCTTCTTCCAACCTCCAGATTTATGATTATTCCTATCATAGGGCTTACCACGATCCATCTGTCTCTTACCCTTACGGTCAGCATAACTCTAAGAATTTGCCTTAGTACTCGCAAGATCTTCTTCTAGAATCCTACTACAGTCAACCAAATCAGGAAACCTTCTAATACGCTGATACTTGATACCCTGCTTGATCTCATCACGCAGTCCATTCTCAAACTTGATACATTTGGAAAATTCTCCATCTGCATCGTTAGGGTAATTAGCATAATACTTTGCTAACTCAGTGAACTTCGTTGCATACTCACTCACAGACTTGTTGCCTTGCTTGAGCTCCAGAAATTCAATCTCTTTCTTACCCCGAATGTCTTCAGGAAAGTACCTTCTCAGAAAAGCTCTCCTGAACACAGCCCAAGTCAATGCAATTCCATCCTCTTCCAGTTCAGTCCTGGTAGCAACCCACCAGTCATCAGCTTCCTCTGCCAACATGTGAGTACCATACCTCACCTTCAGCCCCTCAGCACAGTCAATCACTCTGAAGATCCTCTCGATCTCCTTCAACCACTTCTGAGCACCCTCGGGATCATGTGCACCCTTGAACAACGGAGGATTATTCCTCTGAAAATTCCCCAATTGTCTGTCAGCACCAATCGCAGCCCCATGCTGATTCCCTCCGAGCACTCCAGCTAATATTCCCAAAGCCTCAGCAATAGCATCATCATTCCTTTCGTTACCTCTTCCAGCCATTGTTCTGTAACATTACAAAACAATCTACATCAGCACACAAGTATCGACAGTGTTACTTACACTAGTCGTATACTAAAAGGGATAACGACACTAAGACAAGAACGACTATGCTCTGATACCACTATTGTAACACCCCTTCTAATTACCCGCGTTTTATAGAATTAATATCAGAGTTTTATCCACAATTAAGAGGCGTCACAATTTAAAATCATAAAATCTGACCAAACAACTGTCATGCTTTCACTGAAGAGCAATCATTAATTAAATCATACTTAAAATTATGTTTAACAGCGGAAATGAAAACATAATCCAAAATCCCGAATACGTCATTCAATAGTTATTCCAGGATATATAATCAAAACACAATTCAAAACTATTAAAAATATCCATTAAAGGATTTCAAACAACCGTTTCTCCAGTGTTACATCTACCAGAGCACGACACTGACACGGAGACTAATTAACTGACTCGACTCTAGAGCTATCCTCACCAACTCCAAGCAGCTAATCACTTCGGATCTGAAATCGTTAAAGTAAGGGTGAGATTTCAATTCAATATAACATGTACTATACGTTTTTAAATACAACAGAATAATCGGTTACATTAATCCCTTAACCAAACACAAAGTCATAATCAATTCACAAACAGTTCACACAATGGTCATGTATATATCAAACAATGGGAATTGCAACACTGGAAACCATCCTAACATGTTACAATCCCATATGCAATGCAGACTCTATGCATGTGGTACCAACACGTGAACCGAGTTCACCCACTACTTCGTTTACTCGTGGAAAGACAGTGTAATCCATGACTCGCCCACAACCATTGGGTCAAGAATCTAGCCTCACCACCTCCGACCAGGTAAGTCTATTGGCTCTGCAAGCTCACTTCCGCACAATGGGAATGAACCAATTTAACAATGTTCAATGCATGCATCATAAAGGCATGCAACATCACTTCACAGATCATAATATCAATACAATCCACATCATGTCAATTCACCAATATATCACATTCAAATCATAATGAATATCAACATATAACATGGTATGCATTAGCTCTCATCCGGTAACTCACACCATTTGTATTAATTCCCCATTGTCCTTAAATAATCCATACTTTTCAAAATCGGGAGCTCGACTCTTTTAAAAATAATTTTTGAGAAAATAATATTTTTCCTTTTCAAGAGGTAGAAATTTAAATTTAAGAAATAACGCCAAAAACGGCAGTCGAATCGGAGTTACGGTTTAGAAAATATGAATTTTAGAAGTCTTGGAAAAATACACAGTGGTAACCGGTTCCTCACTGGGAGAACCCGGTTCCCACAATTTGAAAATACACGCTTCCTGGAAAAATGTATGGGGAACCCGGTTCCTCCCCACAGGGAACCGGTTCCCACGTTTTAAAAATAAGCCTCCCTGGATTTTTGTATGGGGAACCCGGTTCCTCCCCACAGGGAACCGGTTCCCATGTACAAAAATCCCCAGATTTTGAAATTTAACACCTGGAACCCGGTTCCTCCCCACAGGGAACCGGTTCCCACGACCTGTAACAGTAAAATCTGCTATTTTTGACAGCTTTATGCATCCATATTCATTTCCAATCTTCCAAACACGAATTGTGATATTAGAAACACCAATCTAAATTCATTTTACACCATTTTGACATCAAACAACATAATTTACTCATTCCTATTAGTTATCTGACACACTAATGATCCAATTTCAATACACCGACACAAAATAGGGTTTCCTTCCATAAACCTATAATTCAATTTCCTAACATACCCAATTACCCAGTTGATTCCCAAAACCCATAAGACATATTAATCGAAAGAAATCACCCCTTACCTCGCGATGATCTTCGATTTTCTCTCGGCGTCGGCTTTCCTCTCTTCTCTTCTCTTCTCTTCTCCAATTCTACGTATTATGACTTTTCTCCAAAAAGGCTTCTTTTTCCCTTCCTTTCCTTTTTATATTTCCTTTTAATATTCCAAATAAAATAAATAATCAATACTTAGTAATTAGTAGAGTGATTTACTCTTACACCCACTGTTTACTCTGCACACCTCCAATCCTTTCTTTATTAAATTGATCCAATTAATTCAATAATATAAATACTTAAGACTTTAATTAAATAAATAATTAAATTCCCATTTATTTAATATTCGAATTAAATCGGGGTGTCACAAAGGATGCTGTTAATCCTTCTGTCAAAGTCCCTGAAGTCTGTGTTGATGATAACTCTAATGAGCCCCCTGTTGTTAATGAGGATTATATCTCTGATAATATCCTTGAAGAAACTCCAGAGAAACCTATTGCTGATAATCTTGAAAATTCTCCAGTTAAAGATTCTGAAAAGTTAGTGGAACCCCCTATCATTGACTTGGAAGAAGAATTCTCAGACAATGACCTCATTGTCAATGTCAATCCAAGCATTGCAATAAGGATGATGAGAAGGAAAGGTAAGCAGACTGCCTCTCAGAGTCCTGTTAAAGAAAATGTTACTAAATATGTGTATAAAGCTGAGAAGAACACCAAGGCTGGACCCTCTACAAAGAAGAGTAGGGTAAAAACTGTTGGTGGTGGCTCTAGACCCAAGAGAACACCAATTGTGAGGAAGAGGAAGGTACCTGAACCTTCAGAGTCTGATCAAGACTCTGAGTTTGATGTTGAGGAGAATGTATCAAACATTCATCCAAAGAAAAAGTCATCTCTTGGGAAACTGCCCAAAGTCCCTGAAGTGGCTATTGACAACATATCATTCCACCATCCTGGGAATGCAAGCAGGTGGAAATATGTATGCTTGAAAAGGATTGCCCTGGAAAGGGAGCTAAATAAGAGTGCCCTTGAGTGCAAGGAGATTGTTGGTCTGATTAAGGAGGCTGGCTTAATGAAGACTGTTGTGAAGTTCTCAAACTGCTATGATGTGTTGGTAAAGGAGTTCATAGTGAACTTATCAAGTGGTTATGGTGATGGGAGGTCTGCAGATTATAAGACTGTGTATGTAAGGGGGAGAAAAGTAAAGTTTTCTCCAAGTGTGGTCAACAGATTCTTGGGGAGATCAGATGATGCTCAGCCAGAGCTTGAGGAAACTGATAACCAAATCTGTCAAACAATCACTGCTAAGCAGGTGAAGCATTGGCCTCTGAAGGGAAAACTCACAGCCAGCAAACTGAGTGTCAAATTTTCCATCCTGCACAAAATAGGTGCTGCTAACTGGGTTCCAACAAATCACAAGTCAACCATCTCTATTGAACTGGGCAGATTCATATTTGCATTGGGTACTCAAGCAAAATTTGACTATGGAACCTCCATCTTTGAGCAAACCCTCAAACATGCTGAAAGCTATGCAATCAAAGGACCAATAGCCTTTCCCTCCCTCCTATGTGGAATTATAATGGATCAGTATCCTAATATTCTGGTTGAAAGAGATACAGTTTGCAAAAGAGCCCCTGCACTTGGATTTCATTACAAGCTCTTTCAAGGAAGACATGACCCAGACATTGTCATGACATCTGGTGAGACATCCACTGTCAAGGCAAATTCTCAGAAGGCAACTGTCTTAGCTATGCTGAAAGCAACCTGCAAGGAGCTTGAAGCAAGGAAGCAAAGCCTTGAAGAACTAATCTCTCAACTGGAAAAGGAGCAGGACACAGAGGTTGAGGATGAAGGGTTAGCTGGTGATGCTGATAATGATGATGTTCAGATGACTGGAGCTGAAGGAAGTTCTGAAGATGCTTCTTTTCATAGTGTTTCTTCAGGAGAAGAGAGCACTTGAGCTGGAAGCCTGTTGCTTGTTGATTGATGTTTCTGTTTTGTTGTTTTGATGTTAACATTGTTCTGCTATTTCTTTATTCTGTTTTTGGATTATTGTATTAATTTGACAGAGTTGTAACTTTAACAATGATGCTACTCTTTATATATGATGACTTGTTGGGGCATTTGTACTGGTTCCTTTGGCCCTTTTGAGGCTAAAAAGGGAGAGAAGTATATGTGGGCAATTGGGGTAATTGTATGAAAAATTATGGGTAGAATTTATCTTCTCTAGGATCTGGTTTTTAAGCTTAGGATAGCTTAGACTAGTCTGTTTTTCTTCTGCTGCATGGGTACTCTGTTAACTTAGTTTGTTTTAGCCAAAAAATGTGCCAAAGGGGGAGTTTGTAAGTGTTTTAAGTTGGCATTAATTTTTGGTAAAACTAGATTATGGCAATGTCTTGATAAATGTCATGACATTTAGAGATTGAAAATAAATCCTACATGACAAGGATGTTTAAGTACAGCTCAGAACTGGAAGCAAGTGCTGTGCTGGAATTCTGCAGAAGTTTGACTGATGTCATAACAGATGTAATGACATTCTGTGTGACATTTACTGTTCTACAGAATCTATTTTTCCTGAGAGTTTTCAGGAAGCTTGTTGAGCTGTTTTATTATTGTTATATGTTATTAGATTACATGCTCACGTGGCTAAATTGGTTAATCTTAGTTAAACCTAAATTGGTTGTTGAAAAGACCAAGTCTTTGGGATTAATTAAGTGAACCCTAGCTATTATTATGGAAGCCCAAAAACTGAAGTTTCAGGACTGCTTCTATAATAGGAAAAGATCCCTTACACTGCTGCCGCGCCTCTTGAACTGTATTGAAGATTTAGCAGGTTGTATTTTGTAATTCTAGTTACTCTTGTGAGCCAAACAATTATCAATTGATAAGTGCTTTGGACTAGGATTTGATTGTAAGGGTAGTTTATCACTCAAAGCTTTGAAGCATGAGTGTTGTGTCTCTTGATTGAAGCTTTGAAGCAAAATCAAGTTTGTTTATTGAAGAGTGTCTTCACAATTCAATTAATAAATAGGTTGATATCACTGCTGTGATTGAGGGGGAGTTAGTAGGAACTCAGGTCTAAGTAGGACTTAGATTGAAGTTGCATTGGGTAGGTTTTAAGTGAAGGAGATAAACTAGTTGGTTTATTCCTGAATTAATTCTACTAATAGTGAATTTCCTCCCTGGCTTGGTAGCCCCCTGATGTAGGTGTAGTTACACACTGAACTGGATAAACAATTTACTGTGTTCTTTACTACTGTTTGAATTTACTGTGTGAATTGTTAACAGAGTGTCAGATACTATGTCATAACATTCTCTGTGACATCACGTATCTGCTGCCAGGAATTTCAGTGAGTTTGATGGAAGATCTTTTATAAGTTGGTATTGATCGTGGGTACTTTGACCCGAGATGGTCGAGTCATTATTGGGACTTCACAATGGGAAGCGAACTTGTTTGAGCCGGTGAAAAGTTGATCGAATGCTTTGATTTTGGTCTTGTTTTGTACTGAAGAACCTTGTGCGGTGTATTGTGATATTCCATTTTGGACTTAAGATGTATTTCGACATAGAGTTGGAAAAGGGCATTGCTACCTTGGAACGATTTGACTTCCATAAGGAAAAAGTGTCGAACGCGTGAGTTAGATTTTGATGCGGTTATGCTCATTTAAAATCTAAAAGGTGCAGATGTTAACGACGAAAAGATTGGAATTGTTGAAGACAATTCAAGTTTTAGTATAATCTATAAAGAGACTTCGTCTGGTGCTGAGTTTAGTATGTTAATATCGCGGATGACCCAAGATTATCTGATTTGGGATTTGTTATTTTGAAGAATGTTGCATGTTTGTTTTGGGACACTGGTTGAGATTAAGGTCAGAAGGTTATTAAGTATTTGTTCACTACTAACATATGGATTTCGTCGGATACTAATGGTTGCGGTGGATTATTAGACTACGACTAAGATAAGTCTTGACGGTAGAGAATTTGGTGATGGTTTGGTAACCACATGTACTTTAAGATGATTGATGTTTTATAGAGGAAAGTGTTCTATTTATGACTGAAGTCGGTCGCAACGGTGTTAGTGTTGGATTCCATAAAGTTTATGTCATGGTTTTAAGTTCAGCTGTTTTGTAATTATAGTAGTATGAGACGACGTTGATGGGTAGAGTTCTTGAGAGAGTGTTTGGGTTGAATTACCACTTTGGAAGATTGAAAGTTGTGAAAGGTGTTTCGAATAAGAAACCTGTGTATTAATCGTTGCGATGATGTGAGGATGGTGATTACTTAATACAAATTTTGGGAATTGAATTGTTATAAGGGAAGACTTCGTTGAAGTCAAGTGTATACGTCGAAGTTTCACAAGTGAATATTTGGACAATACTTGAAAAGGTCAAACTATGTCGTGTATTTTAGAGGATCAATGGACGTTGATCAATCAAGAATGAAAGAGTGAATTTTTTGAGCTGATGAGACTGATGTTACGAGGTATCCGATGGGTGTACGCTTTGAACGTATCCATTCGGAGTAATTGTGAAGTTGAGGATTAACCAAGTTGTTTTAAGGTTGGAATCATATTTGTAAAAGTGACGCAGTATGGTTTAGATATCGAGCATTGAATTGTTAGCGAGTATGCGAGATCGTTGGATTTGGACTAGTGAGTTATAATCGCAAGTCGTCAGTGTACACCCTAGAATGAGTGGTGTATCGCAATTCGTTTATGTTTGACTAACTTGTTATTGTTCAAGGGTTGTACGTTGGTAATCTACAAGGACGATGTGACCTTGTGATTTTCTGGAATGAGAGCGATAACTGCATGTGTAATCCTTGAGTTCGTGCTTATGCGTGAATGAAGGCGTCTTTTTCGTGTTTGTGTAGCACGCGTGGTTCTATCCTATTCTGATTGTTTCAGTTTTGGTTTGTATAACCCTTTTGTCGTTTTCGTTTGAGCGATGGAGTCGGTATTGTGTCGTAGGACTTTATGTTCCTATCTTTGACGACTCGTTTTCGAGGTGTCAGTTCGAGTGTGCAACTAATTCTATGGTTGAGGCGTTAGGATAGTATCGATCTTGTTTGTTTGGTACTCGAGTGAACCGGTGTGTCTGCGACTTGTTTATTTGTTGGGTGTTAGTTGGTTGTCGAATGCATTGTATGGGCTTTGCATCTCGGCATGGTCTTTTTGACTATACGTTGTGGTTAGGGAGATACCCTTGTTTTTGGTGTCTTTTGTATGTTGTCTAATTGACGCGAGGATTTAGCGGACGAATGCGTAGACATGTCCCGATTTTTTCGTTTTGGTCGAAATTTCGAGGACGAAAAGTTTATAAGTGGGGGAGAATTGTAACGCCCGTTTTAATTAATATTATATTATATTAATATTTTTGAATTTCCGATCGATATTTATTTTGCGATGAGAATATTTATATTAATCAATATATCTATTAATATATTTGGCGACGTTTTGTGCGGTCCGGTTTTTATTCTGTTCGGTTCGATAAAATATTATTCAGATCCGATATTTAATTCCCCGGAATTATTCTAATTAATTGGATTAATAATATGATGAAATATTATTAGTGTGTTATTTATAATTAAGTTAGGGGTGTGGGGAGCAATTAGTGAGGTTTGGGTGTACACCCCTAGCTAGTAAGAAACATAATTATAAAACCATTTTCTTTCCCTTTTCTTCCCATTTTTCCTACACCAACCAAACTTAGAAACTTGGAGGAAAGAAAGGGTTTTGGGAGAAGATGAGCTAGAGAAGAAGAGGAAGAGCATGAGCAAGCTTGAGGTTGGAGTTGTTGAATCTTCATGGATCAACCAAGCTAGAGGTAAGGGGTTTGATTCTCCATCTCATATTGCTAGGTTTTGATTGTTATATTTTGGATTTGGGGGAAAAGTTGATAAATTGATTTATAGGGTTTTGGTTGATTGTTTGATTGAAATAGATTAGAAGAGTTGGATTAGGAGTATGGATTTTGGGTGTATTAGGTGCTAGCTTGTAGAAATTAGGAGTATTGAAATGGAAAACACAAACTGTTAAAGAAAACCAGAACATTTTGCTGTCTGCATTGGAACTGAAATGAAGAAGATGAAGAATGGAGGTTCGCCAAGGAGGAGGCGCCCACCCCCATCCTTGAGGCACCCACCCCCATACCTAGGGCGCACGCCTCCCTCTCAAGGACACCATGGGACGAACGTCCCTTCTTGTTGGAGGAGTGGAACGAATTTGTCAATTTATCTGTTTACTGTAAACCCAGTTTTCTGTATTCTGCATATTGAGTTTCCTGCATAATTTTGCAAATCAGTTTCTGTATCTTTTCATTTTCCCAATTCCATACACTACTAGTTAGTATTAATAAAATATAACTAGAGTATAAGTTAGCCGATTAAATTTAGAACCCGATTATGTTCCGATTTTTCGATTTCGGTAAATTCGACGACGAAGCAAGTTGCTCCGAATTCAACAAAAATTGACGTGCTAGCTAAGTCCGACGTGTAGAACGTAGTGGTGAGGTTAGTTTTTCGAAATTACGCGTTTTTACGAGATGACCCGAAATAGGCCAAATTACGGTTAAATTGAACTGGATTGTGTTTTAGTAGATTTAAGGCACGTATGGATAATGTGATTTCGATGTTGACGATTATGATTAATGTCGGTTATTAGGAATGGCTTTCGCGACGATTATAGGTGTTTGACTATTTTTCCGTTTTTTGGAATTTAGTGAGTGAATTGGTAATGATGTAGTGTGATTAAATATAATGTTTGCGATGACGTATTAATTAATAAATACTTGATGATTTGCGATGCAATAATATATGTCTCTGTACATGATGATGTGATGATTATATTGATGTTGTTAATAAATGCTTCCGATTTGTGAATGCATGAAATTTGATGATGATGAATTATTGGTGATGTTTTGCATAATGCAAATATGATGCGATGATATATTTATCTTGTTTCGGATAAATTATGGCGATGTGGGCTTTATGCCAATTTTGATGAGCGATGATGATGTTTTCGTGTTGTGTTGTCTTATTGTCGAGTCACATACATTGCATTAGCGACGATGGGCTTTTATGCCAAGTGACGAGGCTTTTATGCCAAGCGACGAGGCTTTTATGCCAAGTGTTCCTAATTATGGACAAAGCGACAGGTACCACATGCATAACATAGTCGTGTCTCATGGAGTCGGTTATGTTTATGTTTGAGTTGTTTGGCGTTGGGTTTTTAATTGATAGATGATGTTGAATTGCGATGATGTATGATACTTTGTTTGGTGATGATCTTTATGATGAGCATGAAATGAATATGATTTGATAATTTCATGATAACTATGTGATGAATATAAATGATGAGTTTTGCGATGATTTAACTTGATGAAATGCTTAATGCAAATGTGATGTGATGATGTTTGTGACGATGGGCTTTTATGCCAAAAGCGATGATGGGCTTTAGCCAATTGATCATGATATTATTTATGTCACTTATGTTATTAACATTGTTTGATATTGTTGGTTGATGTCGTTGTTTATGATTGTTGTGATGATTTCGTGGTGATGAACGTTTATGTGTTGTTGTGACGATTTATGCCGATGAGGTTATGGCGATAAAGTGTAGATTATACATATTAGAATGACGGTAAGAGTAAGTGAGTTATGGGTATATGTTGGAATTTCTCTTATTAATCTATACCCTTTATAATTCCAAAACTATATATATACTTTATCATGCCTTTAATTATATGCTTTGGAGTATCTCACCCTTTACTTGTTTCGCCGTTACCTTTATATTGGTAACATGCAGGTTTTGAAGACGGAGTTTATAGCTGCTTTTAGTCGAGTCGGTGTCGCTCTGATACGTAGCACTCGGGGGGAATATTATGTTATCTTGTTGTTGTTCTTTTGTTGTTTTTCCTTTTGTAAATAAGAATCATATTTTATGAAAACATGAATTGTTAAGGAAGTTTAATTAAGAAGATGTTTTGATTTTTATGAATCAATTTATGATTTCCAACGATGCTATGTATCCGAGATTTATACTTTAAAGCAAACTGTTTAAAGTGATTTTATTTTGAAGGTGTGTCATACCCCAAAATTTTCCCTCCTACTTCTCAAGATATTTCATACATCCATGCTCAAGGATTCCTCAAGGGTTGATCAGACAAACCCTCTCCTAGACAATCAACCCAAACTAAGGTTTGGCAATTCTCAGATCAAGATGGACTTCCAACATCTCCAATGGTCATCATGCCTCCTCATATGCTTCAAATATTCTCCATGTCAACTTTCAAGCTTCACAAGTCAAGTTTCCTCAGACAATTGCTCAGATGGTTGAAAATTAGTTGTATTGGACAAAAAGTCAACTATGGTCAACATACAGTCAAACTTCATGATTTTTGGTCAACATCCTCATTTTGAAGTTACATTCATCATTTGATCAAGGGTTGATCATGATTCATCAAGAAAACTCAAGATTTGCTCAAAAGTCAAACTTTCCAAATTAGGGTTTCCCTGTGAAAAGTCAACTGAACTTCGACTGAGCATAACTTCTTCATACTTTCTCAAAAAAATTTCCACCACCTCTTTTTTTGAAGGAAATTAAATTCTCTACAACTTCATGTATCACAAGAATGTTCAAAAAATGCTTCATTTGGAAGGTATGGATCAAAACATTACAGGTCCTTTTCAAAGTCAACAAAAAGTCAACATTTTGTTTTAAAGATTTATTGAGCATGGAAACTCCAATTGAGATGAAACCAAAGAGGTTGGTTAGAGGACACATATAGCTTTCTGAAAAGTCCAAGATCATTCAAACATGTGGAAAATTGAGCAAAATACACCATTCACAAGTTGGGCATTTTTGAACAATTGCACAAAAGGAGATATTTGTCAAAATCCAATTTTTTCCAAATGGGCCTATAATTTTATGATCCAAACTTGTTCATAATATTATTTGTGACCTATTGATGCCTTGCCATGATAATTTTCTATCTTATTGATTTATTTTTAAATTTAAAACCATTTAATTCAAAATTAAATTATATAAAATATGAAAATAAGATATTTTTCCAAAAGGAGTGAATTTCTATCAAACTTGAGGTCCAAGATAGCCCATGAAACATACCCAATTCGTGCTAGCTCTCACATTGAAGAGAAAATCAATTTTTTTTCCAAAATTTGATTTTATTTGAAAGAAATTTATTGCACATTCAAGATCCAATCTTTTTTCACTCTCTTTGCTCTCTCAATTCGCTCTATAAATACCAAGCAAGCTGCACATCAAAGGACACGAAACCCTAGCCCCATACACAACCCTTATTTTGCCAAATTTTTCTCAAAGATGTAAAAAAATCGAATTTTAAGTTCCAGCCAATTTCAAGGAGTTCTAAGCACTCAAACATCTTCCTGAGGTTCCCAGCAATCGAAACCATCTCTTACTCGAAGCCAAACCATCCAGAATCGTGCCCTATACATTGCTCCGATTTGGTATTTTTCTTAATTTTGGTTTCTTTGATTCATGCGTATTTAACTGTTTTTGTTTGCATATTTGGACTCAGGACATCCATTAGAATGTATTTGATGCATTACATGCGAGCTTGCACGTAGGAATCTCGTGTTGCCATGGTTAGGGTTAGAAAACTGGAAAGCTTCGAACCGGCTTGTACAGTTGTTTTCAGGTCAAACGGAGGCCACCATTGAACTCGCCATGGTCGATTTAGGGGGGTAGGGTATCCCTTTGTCTTTTATATTGCTTATTTTTGCAGGTTTTAAAATCACGAGGTCGGAGAAGACGACCGGAGCTAGGGCTCCGGCGTCGTTGACCAGTGGACTCCGGTGGCTAGCATGCGTGGCACTTTCGCGCTTTCTGATTCGCTCTCTCGTTCAAACTGGGGCCCACGGCTGACTGTGCTTTGATTTTCAAAAATTAGTGACACGCGTACATTCAAAAACCATTGGTTTTGGTTTCCTTGACACGAAATGCAAGCTGGCCCAGTGGTTAAGGCGTTGGTTGTGGAAGATTCCCTCAATGGTCTTGAGTTCAATCCCTGGCAAGACCAAACTTTTCTTTCTTTTTACAAAACTTCATATTTTTCTATTTTCCTATTTTTATTTTCTTTTAATATTTTTCCATGCATTTAATTTATCTTTAATAATTTTTATCATGCATTTAAAAAATACCAAAAATATTATTTTTTGCATACTCATCATAAAAATGTTTATTTAATTTTTAAAATTAAAATTATTATTTTTGCATGCATATTTAATTTAATTTCTATTTTTGCATTTAAATAGCTTTTAATTGATTTTTAATTATCAAATTAACTCCAAAAATCCCCAAAAAATTATTTTAGCATATTAATATTATTTCTTGCATAAGAACTTTTTCTCATTCAAAATTTCTTATTTTTACAAACATTTTCCTCTTATGCAATTTTCTTCCATTTCCCGATTTTCATCTGTTCACAGGTTACACCGTTTCAGACAATTTTTATCGCTTTCTTTTCATATTATGTAATTGCCTATGGGATGTAATAGTTTAATTAGGACTTTTATTTTTCGCATTTTTTCAATTATGTATCTGCCCCAAAGCCATGTAATAGCGTAGGATTTATCTTTCCGCACTTTATATTTCCGCAATTTACTTTCCGCACCTATAAACTGTTAGTAATTAGGCGTGTATGGCAAGATAAAATTGGACATAGATCACTCATAATTTCAACATAACATATCTGAATTTGACACACTCTCTTCACACATGCACCCCTTAGGGTAATTCTCTCCCGTTGCCTTTACGAATTCAAAATGGTCAAGTCCCTCGAGCGTAGAGGTATTCTAGCACCGTTGCCTTCAAAACAAATCATCATAGTCCCTTCGATACAAAGATATAGACCCACGATGTCGCTTACGAATACATGATCTTGACCCTCGATTGTTGCCTACGAAAAATGATGATAGTCCCTTCGAATGTGCTAGGATACTTCCTACAAGTTGCTTTCTATGACCATCCGATGTCCCTTCGAATGTCCCGCTTACATCCAACAAATAGGGTTACCTACCAACTAATGGTACGGATAGCACTATTCTAAAGGAATGTAAAACAATACGAAAACGACCATTCTGAGTAGGTAATAAGACTTTTAGTTGCTTGCTCGATCAAAATACTTTTCACACCTCACACTTTTTTTCAAAGTTCAAACTCTTTTCAAAAATGAAACATTTCCGAACACTTTGTATACATTCCTACATGAATCATTACAAAGTCAAAGCGAAATTCCTTTTCAAAACATTTTGTCAAACACACAGAAACAAAAGCGACTCTTGCTATCTGCACATTTTGTCAAAACATTTTGTCAAACACACAGAAGCGACTCTTGCTATCTGCACATTTGCGATACAAAAATCTCAAAGTCAGTTCACCGTATTACAGAACTGGTGACTCTGCCGGGGAGACACCCTAAAAAGAGAGAATGCCTTAAGGATTTCTAGATCATCTTTTACCTCTTTCTGTTTGATTTGTATGCTTTACTTTTAAGGGTTGCTTGGGTATTATATTTGTGGGGGATCCTACACCTGGATCCGGGTTTCCTTTTAGGTAAGTAGCAATAAATCGTCGCGACCGTTAGACGTATATCAAAACGGTCAACATGATGGCTACGTTAGTGTGACACTTTGGATGTCCTGATACTCTTCATTTCCAAGTTGAGGATAGTATTTGGCTTCTGCGTGGTGTCATCAAGCACTAACTAAACTTTTAGAACCTTAATTGACCCATCTTTGCCATTAGAAGGTAATGAGATGGTCGACTTTGGTGCAGACTAAGGTTGGCTAATACTCGATGCTACGCTCATTGAGATCAGACTTTTGGGATATTTTCGGTCGACCACTTGGTAGTCGTATTGAAATAAACGCCTACGAGAAAGATCAATGATGTGAGATTCCTAGAACCCGGTTACTATTATAGGACAGGATGAACCAACTCAAACTTTTGGTGGGGTAATCACCTATACCTCTTGCAAGCCTTAAACCTAAGCTCATTGTATGAATTGTTTGTGTGTGCTAAACATGACATCATGACATCATTGCATTGCATATCATTTCTAACTATTTCAAGGACCTAGGGATTTATCTTGCTCTGTTTTGTAGGGCATTATGGCTTCTAGAAAGACTATCCGAATCAACTTCATGGGTATACCTTCTCTGCTCAAAGAATTGGTTTCAGAAATTCCTGATCATGCCCAGTTCATCAAAAGACATGGTTATCTACTTGATTTGGTTATCTCCGGTTTTGAAGAAGATATGATGCATGTCCTATTCCAGTTCTTCGATCCGAAACACCATTGCTTTACATTCCCAGATTATCAGTTGGTTCCTACCTTGGAAGAGTTCTCTAAGCTACTTGGGATATCTATTCTTGACCAAATGTCATTCAACGGTTTAGAAAATGTTCCTAGGTACGAGGACATTGCATCAGCCTTACACCTAAAGCGCTCAGACGTTGAAGCCAATTGGGAAACAGGAAGCGGAGTTAAAGGTTTACTTGCTAAGTTCCTAATTATGAAAGCCCGAGAATTCCTCAAAGTTATGAGTTTCCATGCATTCGAAGACATTGTGGCCTTGCTAATCTATGGTTTGGTTCTATTTCCTAATTCAGATCAATTCATAGATGTCAACGCCATCAAATTGCTTCTTACCCGTAATCCAGTGCCTACTTTACTTGGAGATATCCTGCATTCTCTCCACACTCGTACTACTAAGAGACAAGGAACTCTCATGTGTTGTATACCATTACTTTCCAGGTGGTTTGTTTCGCACCTTCCTCCATCAGTTTTGAAGAACGAACAAAGGTTGAAGTGGTCTCAAAGACTAATGTCACTCTCTCATTCAGATATCCGTTGGAGTCTCTTCTCTCAAAAGGACTTCACATTCATCTAGCATTGTGGAGAATTCCCTAATGTACCACTCCTTGGGATAAGGGGAGGTATTACTTACAACCCTTCTTTAGCTCTACGTCAGTTTGGTTTTGCTCGAAGAGATGGTCCACATGATATGCTTCTCCAAGATATTGTGTTCGACTATAACCACGATCTCCAGAATTACCGACGAAGGTTCATAGACGCTTAGGGCATGGTAAAGAAGACTGATACCAAGACTTTGGGGCACCAAAACTTCATTCCTTGGGAACCTTACCTCAAATGGGTGTGAGCTTGAGCACAAAACCTCATGATGCCATTTACACCCGTGGTACCAGTAATTATGGAACCTGTTGCTATAGGTGACGTACCCTATACTGTTCTCCATCCCGACATGCCTACTGATTTTGAAGACTTGAAGAGATCCTGGATTCAGCTTAAAGAAGAAAGGGATACATTTGAAGCTCAGTGCTATGCAAGTGAGAAGAAAGTGCTACAGTTGACCAAGCTACTTCACGAGGAGCGAAGCAACAACGCCTACCTCGGCACCAAGAGAAAGCGCCCGTGGGAGACTTAGAGCTTTAGGATTTATATGTTTTTCTTTTATTGTTTTGAACTATCTTTTGTACTTAAAAAGAAAAAGAATAAAAAGAGAACTAATAAATGTTTGTTCGTACTTGTTTAACAAATTTAAATCTCTAAGGTCCTTGAAAACATTGCATTGCATCTGCATAAACATTGCATATCATAGCATAACATTGCATAACAGGTACATTGAAGATCGGTTTTCTCATTTTCTCGCTATTTATTTTAGCAGAAATGGCTCTTGAACAGACTGTCAAAGATCTTCAGGCTCAGAATGCTCAGTTTCAGCAGATGTTTACTAGCTTGGTCCAAGGCCAAGAAGATCTGAAGAAGCTCATCAACAGAAAGAAGAAGGTCGTTGGTGTTCTCAACATGGGCAGACGCTACAAAGGTGGTCCTAAAGTGGTCAGCCGGATAGAACTCTCAGAAGGAAGTCTCAAGAATGAAGGGAGTGTCAAGGGTGATGGCGAAGGCAGCCAGCGTGAGTCTGAGAAAGAGAGAGAGGACCACTATGACAATGACCAGTACTCTAATGAGGATGACAAGTACAAACAACTCGAAGACCGCCTGAATGCTGTGGAAAACCTGAAGATGTCTGGGTTGAACTTTGATGATTTGAGCCTTGTCCCCGATGTGGTGATTCCTCCCAAATTCAAAGTTCCTACTTTTGCCAAGTATGATGGCGTTTCTTGTCCGAAGCTGCATTTGAAGTCCTATGTTCAGAAGATCAACCCCCACACTGATGACAGAAAGTTATGGATGCACTATTTTCAAGAGAGTTTGTCCGGAACTCAATTGGAGTGGTATTATCAGCTAGAGAATGACCATATTCGTACTTGGAGTTACTTAGCAGATGCTTTCTACAGACAGTATGAGTACAATGCTGAATTGACACCCACTCGCATGCAACTACAAAGCATGTCTATGGGTCGTGACGAGAAGTTCAAGGAGTATGCTCAAAAATGGAGAGATCTAGCAGGCAGAGTTCAACCACCCTTGTCCAATAGGGAGTTGGTTGATATGTTTATGGGAACACTGACAGGACCATTCTTCAATCATCTGATTGGAAACTCTTCAGCCGGATTCACCGAGCTGATACTGACAGGAGAGCGTATTGAAGATGGTATCAAGAGTGGGAAGATTCATGTAGAGACATCTTCAAATGCTGCGAAGAGATCTTTTGGTGGTAAGAAAGAAACTAATGCTGTGTATGGTCAGAAAAGCCGAGCCAAGACCGACCGCGCTCAATCTGTGGGGGTAGTTGTGATCTCCAATCCTACATCAGTACAACCTCAGCGAGACAACGCGCGTAGCCAAAACGCGCCACGAAGACAGTTTACGAAGATCAACATGCCACTGTCGCAAGCCTTGCAACACATGTTGAAAGCAGAGCTGATTACTTTGAAGGATCCTCCTCAGAGTGTCAACACTTCCTCTCCGAGATACAATCCTAATGTTAAATGTGCTTACCATTCCAACAGCCCAGGGCACGACACTGACAACTGTTGGGCTCTGAAGAACAAAATTCAAGATATGATTGAAACTAAGCAGATTGAGTTTGATCCTCCTGTTGAGACTCCGAATGTGATTAACGCTCCTATGCCTAACCATGACAAGAATTCCAATGTTGTTGGTGAGGATACTTATGTTTTCAACATAGATGACTTGACCATTCCTCTGATGATTGTTAAGAAGAATTTGCTACGAGTCGGTGTCAATCCAGGATGCCCAGAGAATTGCCGTTGGTGCCCATCTGCACCTGATGGTTGTGCTTGG
This sequence comes from Vicia sativa, assembly GCA_021764765.1. Lineage (NCBI taxonomy): Eukaryota > Viridiplantae > Streptophyta > Magnoliopsida > Fabales > Fabaceae > Vicia > Vicia sativa. The sequence continues at coordinate 143,743,260 of CM038793.1, read as the reverse complement.
TTGAGAAGACGTGTTCAGTGCATGATGGATAACCGTGAAATACTATTCCTGAAACCACCTGTGGAGAGTCTGTGTGAAGACATGTCTAAGAAACTGAAGATCGAAGATGTGGATGAAACTGCACCATCTGTGTGGGATACCTTGGGGCAGCCAAGTGGAAAGTTTGATTACATGGTGAAGTATACTGCTCCTGAAAGCTACAAGATTCCTATGGAAGATGTTAAGGCGACCGGATGGGGTGACGATTTCCCAGAAGACTATGCTGATGTTAACACCATAAGGATTTCCTCTGTTGATCCTGTGCCTAGGGTGGCACCTCTCATCATCACTTCTCCCAGACTAGTTCCATATTCCTCTGACAGAGCTTTCCCTTGGAATTATGGAGCTGATGTTTACTATCATGGCGTCAAGCAAGACCCTCTGGCCATTGAAGATCTTACAGTTGAAGCTACCATTCCTGACATTGACAACATCACCGGATCAAGTAAGGTGACCAGAACCGGAAGGGTTTTCTCTCCAGATATCTCTCCTTCAAAGGACACTGCGACTCCAGCTCGCATTCCAGCTATTCAATCCATTCCCCCAAGCTAGAGGGAAAGAACCAGTGAATCATCCTGCTCAGACAGAAGTACCAAAGGAAGTTGCTGAAGACACCTCCAAACGAGAAATGGAGGAAATTCTGAAGATTATCAAGAAGAGTGACTACAATGTTGTGGAACAGTTGGGACAGACTCCGTCCAAGATCTCCATGCTTGCTCTGCTCTTGTGCTCTGAGGCTCATGCTAAAGCCTTGGTGAAGTTTTTGAAGAATGCTCATGTACCGCAAGACACTACTACTGACCAGTTTGAAGTTTGTATTGCTAGCCTGGCTGCCAACAACGACCTAGGTTTCTCTAATGTTGATTTGACACCTGCCGAAAAGAAACACAACAAAGCCTTGCACATCTCTGTTGAATGCAAGGGCGTTACATTGTCTCATGTTTTGGTTGATACCGATTCTGCTCTGAATATCCTTCTGAAGACTGCCTTTGATCGACTTGATGTTGAAGGATTGGTTCTGAAACCCAGTGACATAATTGTGAGAGCTTTTGATGGTTATAAGCGAGCAGTTCTTGGAGAGCTTATTCTGCCAGTTAAAGTCGGTTCCCAGACTTTTGACTCTACTTTCTTTGTCATGGACATCCGTCCAGCTTACTCTTGCGTACTTGGACGCCCTTGGATACATGGGGCATGCGCTGTTACCTCTACCCTGCATCAGAAACTGAAGTACCCGGTGAAAGGGAAGGTGGTTACAGTATGTGGTGAAGAAGAATATATGGTCAGTCATCTACAGTCATTCCGATACCTCGAGGTGGAGGGTGAATTCTTTGAGACTCCCTGTCAAGCTTTTGAAACAATCCCCAGAGTCATGCCTGTTGACTCTCCTATCACTCCTGAAGTTGCTAAAGCTCTGCCTAGGATGGCCTCGCTGAAGGATGCTCAAGCTGCAGTTGAAGAAGGCGGTAGTTCTATTTGGGGTCAGCTCCCCGATCTTCCTTTCAAATCTGACAAGACTGGTTTACGCTTCACCATCAAAGGTCAGAAGATGATACGCCGCGAACGTGCCGGCCAACTTCCTTTCTGCATCAGCCAGAGTGGAATCCATGCTATAGAAGACAACGACAACGACTTCGACATCAGCAAGTGGATCTTCCCAACTCCTGACAACGGACTCGGCAATTGGAAGACTGAAGACGTCATACCAATCTCCTTTAGACAGGAGTAATTGCTCTTGTTTTGTTTTGCTTTTCGTATTTTCTATGTTTTGAACAATAAACTCTAAAGCCTAGTGCCTTGACCGGGGCATCATGGCTCGTTTGTGAGGGTTATTATTTGTCATTTGCATATTTTCATTCAATAAAATCGTTGGACTTTTTCATTCAATTGTTGTTTTCTTTCTTTTACTTTATCACCCCTTCCAAAAGCTATGTGTTCTTACACACACCCACGTGATACACTGCAGAGTCACTCAGAATCTCGTTGATAACAGCTATGCTATTGCTAAATATGACTTCGATAATCCGATCTACCAAGCCGAAGACGAAAGTGAGGAAGATTGTGAAGTGCCAGGAGAACTTGTCAAACTGCTACAGCAAGAAGACCGAGTTATACAGCCACACGAAGAGCAAGTTGAGGTTGTGAATCTAGGTACTGATGAAGACAGAAAAGAGATCAAGATAGGAGCGGGTCTTGAGAACAGTGTCAAGGAAAGATTGGTTCAGATGCTACGAGATTACATTGAGGCTTTTGCTTGGTCATACGAAGACATGCCGGGTTTAGACATTGATATTGTGGTACACCGATTGCCGACAAAAGAAGGTTTTCTCCCAGTAAGTAAAACAGAAGGTTCGTCGCATGCGTCCTGAGATGTCAGAGAAAATCAAAGCCGAAGTCATGAAACAGTTCAACGCCGGTTTCTTAGCTGTTACTTCCTATCCACAATGGGTTGCAAACGTGATACCTGTACCTAAGAAGGATGGCAAGGTACGAATGTGTGTGGATTATAGAGATCTGAACAAAGCAAGTCCGAAAGACGATTTCCCGCTTCCTCATATTGATGTTCTGGTTGACAACACCGCTCAGCATAAGGTTTTCTCCTTCATGGATGGTTTCTCCGGTTACAATCAGATCAAAATGGCTCCTGAAGACATGGAGAAGACTACTTTTGTTACACAGTGGGGCACTTTCTGCTACAAGGTTATGCCGTTCGGACTGAAGAACGCGGGCGCCACTTATCAGCGTGCCATGGTGACATTATTTCATGACATGATTCATCACGAGATAGAGGTCTACGTCGACGACATGATAGCTAGATCACAGACAGAGGAAGATCATCTTGATCATTTGCGGAAACTATTTTATAGGTTGAAGAAGTACAGACTGAGACTTAATCCCAACAAGTGCACATTTGGAGTCAGATCCGGAAAACTCCTAGGGTTTGTTGTCAGTGGAAAAGGTATTGAAGTTGACCCCGCCAAAGTTAAAGCTATTCAAGAGATGCCAGCTCCCCGTACCGAGAAGGAAGTCAGAGGTTTCTTGGGCCGATTGAATTACATTGCCAGATTCATTGCACATCTAACTGCTACTTGTGAGCCAATCTTCAAGTTACTTAAGAAAGATCAAGTAGTGGAATGGAACGACGATTGCCAGATCGCTTTTGACAAAATCAAGGAATACCTACAGAATCCTCCTATTCTGATGTCGCCCGTCGAAGGAAGACCTCTTATCATGTACTTGACAGTGCTAAAGAACTCAATGGGGTGTGTGTTGGGGCAACATGATGAGCCTGGTCGAAAAGAGTATGCAATATACTACCTTAGCAAAAAGTTTACCGACTGTGAAACAAGATACTCACAGCTCGAGAAAACTTGCAGCGCTTTGGCTTGGGCTGCTCGCCGACTAAGACAGTATATGTTGACTCACACTACCTTGTTGATTTCTAAGATGGATCCGATAAAATACATATTTGAGAAACCAGCTCTCTCAGGAAGAATAGCAAGATGGCAAATGATCTTGACTGAATATGACATCCAATACACTTCTCAGAAAGCGATCAAAGGAAGTGTAGTAACCGATCATTTGGCTTATCAAACCGTAGATGACTATCAGTCTATGCAGTTCGAATTTCCAGATGAAGACGTTTTACTAGTCACTGATTGCGAAGAACCAGGCCCAGACAAAGGACCTGAACAAGGATCCCGATGGACTATGGTCTTTGATGGAGCCTCAAATGCACTTGGCAATGGCATTGGCGCCATCATTACATCCCCTTCAGGCGGACGTACGCCTTTCACCGCCAGATTATGCTTCAGTTGTACGAACAATATGGCCGAATACGAAGCGTGCATCATGGGTATTAAAGCTGCTATTGACTTAAGAATCAAGTTCTTGCAAGTGTACGGAGACTCAGCTTTAGTGATCAGTCAGATTAAGGGGCGAGTGGGATACGAAGCATCCGAATCTCATTCTGTATCGAGAGCATGTTCTGATTTTGATCCCCTACTTCGAAGAGATTACTTTTGATCATATTCCACGAGAAGAGAATTAGTTGGCAGACGCGTTAGCTACTATGTCATCTATGTTCAAGGTTAGATGGGACAACGAGGCTCCCCAGATCATCATTGAGAAGTTTGACGAACCAGCATATTGTTATGAGCTTGATACAGAAGAGAAAACCTTGGTACTATGACGTGAAGAGGTATCTTGAGACTCAGGAATACCCCGCAGGGGCATCTGTCAACGATAAGAAGTTCTTGAGAAGGTTCGCATCCAAATTCTTCCTCAGCAACGGCATCCTATACAAGCACAATCATGACTTGTGCTTACTTCGCTGTGTAGACCGGAAAACAGCGGAACGTATCATGGAAGAATTACATGAAGGCGCATTTGGTACCCATTCCGGTGGTCTTACAATGGCTAAGAAGATTTTGAGAACAGGTTACTATTGGTCCACCATGGAAGCTGATTGTCACCGCTACGCTCGATCTTGTCACAAATGCCAGATTTATGCAGACAAAGTGCATATACCTCCAGTACCTCTGAATGTTCTAACAGCTCCTTGGCCGTTTGCAATGCGGGGCATTGACATGATTGGAGAAATCAAGCCCACAGCTTCAAACGGACATCGTTTCATCCTTGTGGCAATTGACTATTTCACCAAGTGGGTAGAAGCAGCCTCGTTCGCATCTGTTACCAAGAATGCCGTGGCTCGTTTCATCAAGCATAATCTTATCTATCGGTATGGCACTCTTGAAAGGATTATCACAGATAACGGCTCTAATATCAACAACAAGATGATAATCGAACTCTACACGCAGTTCAAGATCAAGCATCACAACTCTTCTCCGTATCGGCCTAAGATGAATGGAGCAGTGGAAGCCACCAATAAAAACATTAAGAAGATCATACAGAAGATGACAGTGACTTACAAAGATTGGCATGAGATGTTACCATTTGCTCTTCATGGTTATCGCACTACAGTACGGACATCGACAGGGGCAACCCCCTTCTCCCTGGTATACGGTATGGAGGCAGTCCTACCAATCGAGGTTCAGATACCCTCAACCAGAGTCCTCCAGGACGCAGATTTAGGCGAAGACGATTCGGTCCAGACTCGCCTTGACCAGATTAATTTGATTGATGAAAAATGACTCGCATCCATCTGCCATGGACAGATCTATCAGAAGCGAATGATCAGAGCATTTAACAAGAAGGTCAAGCACCGAGTCTACCAAGTCGGTGATCTAGTAGTCAAGCGCATCATTCTTCCACAAGGTGATCCTGGGGCAAATGGACTCCCACCTATGAGGGACCGTTTGTAGTCAAGACAGATTTTCCGGGAGCTATGATACTTAGCACCATGGATGGTGAAGACTTCCCACACCCGTGAGCGACATAGTCAAAAATACTACGCATAATGAGACCCGCTAGGTCGATGACCTAGGCAAAAATAAGGGCATCTGGCGAACCAAAATGGTTCGGGCAAAAGTTAAGGATATATACAAAACATGTACACCGCAAGTCGAAAACACGAAAAGGCGGCTTGGGCAAAAAGGTATCCTAAACGAAAACCGAAAGGAGGTCTAGGCAAAAGTTAGGGATTTAAGCGTACAACTATGTCTCGTCCGGATCACCTATCTACAGACTACTATCAGCATTCAAGATTCAAATGGCGAAGATCAGTCTACTCACTTTCTACTGACAGCAAGGAGATGAGATAAGTTGAAATATATGAGTACTAGCATAGTTGGAACTTAACGAGATTGTTTCCGCATAGCTTTTTTACTTCTCTTGTATACAGACTACTTGGCCATACGCCGCCTTTCAAATAAATACAAGTTTCTTTCTCTTTACAATTTTTGTTGTTGTCGTTTGCATAAAGTCCAACGTTTGCTTTGAATGATTATATGCATTTGACAATAAAAATCTATTCACAAACATGCGAAAAGTAAACATAACAAAGTAATTGCTACAGGCTCCAGGAATTGAGATGACGACGAAAGTCACCAATGCATTCCCCCGCAGAACATGATCCCCACAGAGGTGTCGCCCACAACAAACCTTCCACAGCGGAGTATACGTTAGTCCCCGAGCAGTGATTCCACTCAACTAAATCATGTTACATCAGTCTCCGAGCAATAACATTTCATCCCCGGCCGAGGTATTTATCCCCAACAGAATATCTCTCAACAGTTCCCCTTTTCCCCAGCAGCGGCAGTATCCAGACTTGAAACTTGGTCAGATAGTGCATCGGAGGAAACCTACACCTTTTATTCCTCAACCAGAGATGTCAACGGGCTCCAGATCCTTCTAACCCGGTCTCCAAGCAACTATCAAGTACTCTTCAGCAAGATCTACACGCAAGATCCCCAGTAGAGTACCTCCTAGACTCTCCCCAGCAGGGTCTATGTATGAGATCCTCAACAACGTGCTTCTCGATCTCTACCAGCCTCAACAATATCTAGGCTCAAGACTTGGTCAGGTAGTGCATCGGAGGAATCAAAGTTATCTTTCTTCTCAGGATTTCCATCCACTTCATCCCTAAACAGAAGTCAGAAGTCCTCAGGCAGAGCATCCACATCTTCTTCAAGATGGATATGTTTTGAAATACCACGACATCTATCATTTATACATTACTCATAAAAGTCATAATTTACGCACATGTCATTCATAAACATCGTCATGCATCATAACTTGCGTAAGACTAACGATATTCTATCAAAGTTTCTCTTGTTTTCTCCAAAACAGGTGAAGATCACTTCTAAAAAACAAACAGGTCCAGGATTAATGCCCGAAGCCAGACGGGAAAACTATCTGAACGACCGCCCTAGTTGTCCTCCGACAACTGGTCCAGGATTAATGCCGCCGGCGGAAAACTATCTGAACGACCACCCTAGTTGTCCTCCGACAACTAGTCCAGGATTAATGCCCGAAGCCAGACGGGAAAACTATCTGAACGACCGCCCTAGTTGTCCTCCGACAACTGGTCTAGGATTAATACCCGAAGCTAGACGGGAAAACTATCTAAACGATCACAAGTTATCCTCCGATAACAGGCATTGGATCAATACCCGAAGCACAACAGGGAAGCTGTCCACATTTTGTCAACTACTATCCCCTAAGAGTAATCAGCACGAAGATGTATTCTGACTCTCTTATTATCAACAGCAACTACAGAGTCTAGCGTACGACTCAGTTGCCTTGGATGGCATCTTAAGCCCATCTCCGACTACTTACCAACGTTTCTCCACTTTCAGAATGCTGCATATTTGGTTAAAAATCAATACAAACCAATAACTTCATTCAAAGATGAGCATGAAGTCTAACGTACGATTTCCTCCAGATGGCATCTTAAGCCCATCTCCATGCTCCTTCCACTTCCAAAACATCTACCGAGCCTAGCGTACGGATCACTCCCCAACATCGATCTTTCCAGATGGCATCTTAAGCCCATCTCCGCCAGTTCTCCTATTCAAATAACAATCTCGAGTCTAGCGTACGACTCATTCCCCAGCGAAGTCTCCAACTTCTCCAAATGGCATCTGTAAGCCCATTCCCGCATCATCAGCCAACAGCGAGTGCAAATTTTCAGGTGTACTCGAGTGTTCAATCATCTTCTACCTCCAGGTCACGAAAGGCGAACATGCCAATCTAACCCTTCCAGTACAAGAAGATTGAACAGGGGCAGCTGTCATACCCCAAAATTTTCCCTCCTACTTCTCAAGATATTTCATACATCCATGCTCAAGGATTCCTCAAGGGTTGATCAGACAAACCCTCTCCTAGACAATCAACCCAAACTAGGGTTTGGCAATTCTCAGATCAAGATGGACTTCCAACATCTCCAATGGTCATCATGCCTCCTCATATGCTTCAAATATTCTCCATGTCAACTTTCAAGCTTCACAAGTCAAGTTTCCTCAGACAATTGCTCAGATGGTTGAAAATCAGTTGTATTGGACAAAAAGTCAACTTTGGTCAACATACAGTCAAACTTCATGATTTTTGGTCAACATCCTCATTTTGAAGTTACATTCATCATTTGATCAAGGGTTGATCATGATTCATCAAGAAAACTCAAGATTTTCTCAAAAGTCAAACTTTCCAAATTAGGGTTTCCTAGTGAAAAGTCAACTGAACTTTGACTGAGCATAACTTCTTCATACTTTCTCAGAAAGTTTTCCACCACCTCTTGTTTTGAAGGAAATTCAATTCTCTATAACTTCATGTCTCACAAGAATGTTCACAAAATGCTTCATTTGGAAGGTATGGATCAAAACATTACAGGTCCTTTTCAAAGTCAACAAAAAGTCAACATTTTGTTTTAAAGATTTATTGAGCATGGAAACTCCAATTGAGATGAAACCAAAGGGGTTGGTTAGAGGACACATAGAGCTTTCTGAAAAGTCCAAGAACATTCAAAAATGTGGAAAATTGAGCAAAATACACCATTCACAAGTTGGGCATTTTTGAACAATTGCACAAAAGGAGATATTTATCAAAATCCAATTTTTTCCAAATGGGCCTATAATTTTATGATCCAAACTTGTTCATAATATTATTTGTGACCTATTGATGCCTTGCCATGATAATTTTCTATTTTATTGATTTATTTTTTAATTTAAAACCATTTAATTCAAAATAAAATTATATAAAATATGAAAATAAGATATTTTTCCAAAAGGAGTGAATTTCTATCAAACTTGAGGTCCAAGATAGCCCATGAAACATACCAAATTCGTGCTAGCTCTCACATTGAAGAGAAAATCAATTTTTTTCCAAAATTTGATTTTATTTGAAAGAAATTTATTGCACATTCAAGATCCAATCTTTTTTCACTCTCTTTGCTCTCTCAATTCACTCTATCAATACCAAGCAAGCTGCACATCAAAGGACACGAAACCCTAGCCCCATACACAACCCTTATTTTGCCAAATTCTTCTCAAAGTTGTAAAAAAATCGAATTTTAAGTTCCAGCCAATTTCAAGGAGTTCTAAGCACTCAAACATCTTCCTGAGATTCCCAGCAATCGAAACCATCTCTTACTCGAAGTCAAACCATCCAAAATCGTGCCCTATACATTGCTCCGATTTGGTATTTTTCTTAATTTTGGTTTCTTTGATTCATGCGTATTTAACTGTTTTTGTTTGCATATTTGGACTCAGGACATCCATTAGAATGTATTTGATGCATTACATGCGAGCTTGCACGTAGGAATCTCGTGTTGCCATGGTTAGGGTTAGAAAACTGGAAAGCTTCGAACCGGCTTGTACAGTTGTTTTTAGGTCAAACGGAGGCCACCATTGAACTCGCCATGGTCGATTTAGGGGGGTAGGGTATCCCTTTGTCTTTTATATTGCTTATTTTTGCAGGTTTTAAAATCACGAGGTCGGAGAAGACGACCGGAGCTAGGGCTCCGGCGTCGTTGACCAGTGGACTCCGGTGGCTAGCATGCGTGGCACTTTCGCGCTTTCTGATTCGCTCTCTCGTTCAAACTGGGACCCGCGGCTGACTGTGCTTTGATTTTCAAAAATCAGTGACACGCGTACATTCAAAAACCATTGGTTTTGGTTTCCTTGACACGAAATGCAAGCTGGCCCAGTGGTTAAGGCGTTGGCTGTGGAAGATTCCCTCAATGGTCTTGAGTTCAATCCCTGGCAAGACCAAACTTTTCTTTCTTTTTACAAAACTTCATATTTTTCTATTTTCCTATTTTTATTTTCTTTTAATATTTTTCCATGCATTTAATTTATTTTTAATAATTTTTATCATGCATTTAAAAAATACCAAAAATATTATTTTTTGCATACTCATCATAAAAATGTTTATTTAATTTTTAAAATTAAAATTATTATTTTTGCATGCATATTTAATTTAATTTCTATTTTTGCATTTTAATAGCTTTTAATTGATTTTTAATTATCAAATTAACTCCAAAAATCCCCAAAAAATTATTTTAGCATATTAATGTTATTTCTTGCATAAGAACTTTTTCTCATTCAAAAATTCTTATTTTTACTAACATTTTCCTCTTATGCAATTTTCTTCCATTTCCCGATTTTCATCTATTCACAGGTTACACCGTTTCGGACAATTTTTATCGCTTTCTTTTCATATTATGTAATTGCCTATGGGATGTAATAGTTTAATTAGGACTTTTATTTTCCGCATTTTTTCAATTATGTATCTGCCCCAAAGCCATGTAATAGCGTAGGATTTATCTTTCCGCACTTTATATTTCCGCAATTTACTTTCCGCACCTATAAGCTGTTAGTAATTAGGCGTGTATGGCAAGATAAAATTGGACATAGATCACTCATAATTTCAAGATAAAATATTTGAATTTGACACACTCTCTTCACACATGCACCCCTTAGGGTAATTCTCTCCCGTTGCCTTTACGAATTCAAAATGGTCAAGTCCCTCGAGCGTAGAGGTATTCTAGCACCGTTGCCTTCAAAACAAATCATCATAGTCCCTTCGATACAAAGATATAGACCCACGATGTCGCTTACGAATACATGATCTTGACCCTCGATTGTTGCCTACGAAAAACGATGATAGTCTCTTCGAATGTGCTAGAATACTTCCTACATGTTACTTTCTATGACCATCTGATGTCCCTTCGAATGTCCCGCTTACATCCAACAAATAGGGTTACCTACCAACTAATGGTACAGATAGCACTATTTTAAAGGAACGTAAAACAATACGAAAACGACCATTCTGAGTAGGTAATAAGACTTTTAGTTGCTTGCTCGATCAAAATACTTTTCACACCTCACACTTTTTTTCAAAGTTCAAACTCTTTTCAAAAACGAAACATTTCCGAACACTTTGTATACATTCCTACATGAATTATTACAAAGTCAAAGCGAAATGCCTTTTCAAAACATTTTGTCAAACACACAGAAAGCACTTTTTAAAATGATCTAAGAGCAACTAAGAGCCCGTAGATAACTACGGATGGAAAGGGGTGCTAATATCTTCCCTTTTCATAACCTTCTCCCTTACTCAGAATCTAACGAAGGTCTTTTTCTGTACTTTTTACCTTCCCTTAATTGGATAAAAGAAAAGTCGGTGGCGACTCTTGCTATCCGCACATTTGCGATACAAAAATCTCAAAGTCAGTTCACCGTATTACAAGGTGTGATGCCTCAGTATTGAATTTATGAAATTTTAATTTACTCTGATTTTTGCATAATAAACCTTGGGTAATATTGGGGTGTTACAAAAGGGATCGCATGAATAAGATTCCATATGCATCTGCAATAGGATCTATCATGTATGCCATGCTATGTACTCGACCAGATGTCTCGTATGCTTTAAGTGCAACGAGTAGGTACCAATATGATCCTGGTGAAGCTCACTGGGTGGTTGTCAAGAATATTCTTAAGTACTTGAGAAGGACTAAGGACTCATTCTTGATATATTGAGGTCAGGAAGAGCTTTCTATAGTTGGATACACTGATGCTAGCTTCCAGACCGATAAGGATGATTTTAGATCGCAATCTGGTTATGTGTTTTGCTTAAATGGTGGCGCTGTGAGCTGGAAGAGTTCAAAGCAAGAAACAGTTGCTGATTCTACAACCGAGGGCGAGTATATTGCTGCCTCAAATACAGCAAAAGAAGCTGTTTGGATCAAGAAGTTCATTAGTGAACTTTGCATAGTCCCTAGCATTGTGGATCCCATTGATCTCTATTGTGATAACAATGGTGCTATCGCACAAGCTAAGGAGCCTAGATCTCACCAAAGATCCAAACACATACTTAGGCGTTATAACCTCATTCGAGAGATAATTGATCGGGGAGATGTGAAGATATGCAGAGAACCAACACTTGACAATGTCGCTGACCCACTAACAAAGCCTCTTGCACAGCAGAAGCATGATGGCCATACTAGATCTATGGGCATTAGGGGTATGCCTGATTGGCTCTAGTGCTAGTGGGAGATTGTTGGTGTAAGCCCTAGAGGCCAATACCTTTTGGTACTTGTATCGAATTATTTATTAATAATAAAAGGATTTTCTTTATTATGTTTTCTTTTTTGAAATAATAAAGTCCCTAGAATAGTTAGTCTGTTTAATGCAATGTTAAGAGTGACTTAATCATGAGATCCATTAAACACAAGGACACTATTCTTAAAGTATCCATAATCGAGCTTTATTGTGAAGTGGGATAACATTAAAACATTGAGATTATTATGAAGATAGAATGATGATCACATCTCATGGATCATGGATAAGGAGTTATCAAGTCTTGACATAGGTATAAATATTAGGAGTAATATTTATACTGGATTGACCTGCTATGAGAATACTACATAGAACGTTATGCAAAGTGTCATAAGTTATTTTCATGGTGATAAGTGGTGCATACCACCCTTCGACCTGAAACCACTATGGAACCTAGATGTAGAGTCAAGTGCTTTATTGCTGATCAAACGTTGTCCGTAACTGGATGATCATAAAGACAGTTGATGGGTACTTCACAAAGCATGCTGAGGGACATGAGTGACCTAGGTGGAATTTGCCCATCCTGCGTAACAGGATAAATGTCTGAGGGCCCAATATTGAACTGGACAAGGATGACACGGTCTATGCCTTGTGTTCAATATAGACATAAGGGAAAAAGGGTAATTATACACACAAGTATTAGCACGGAAAGGTTTTGTCAGATCACATGACATTTTTGTGACTTGGGTACCAGTGATGTGTTGCTATATACCGCTCACTGTTTATTATGTTAAATGTGATTTAATATAATTGCCAACGTCGCAGAAACCTACAGGGTCACACACATAAGGACAGATTAATGAGAGATAGTGTAAATAAAGGAACATCGTAGGGTACGGCGTACTTAAGTGGAATACGAAAGTGGAATACGGAATATGGTAAGGTACCACATGCTTAAGTGATACACGATACATCATAATGTATGATTTTTGTGTGCTTTATTGGGCTTTTAGTTTACAGCCTTTATTGGGCTTTTAGCTTGTAGCCCACACTTGTGGTCTTATAAATAGAATCCTTGTGATGAAGCTTTTTCACTTGATGCAAATTCGGTCCTGAATCCCTGTCGAGATTTCGTTCACTCTCTCACTCAAAGCTATTGTTCGTGAGCAGCTAGCACTGTGATCGGAAGCAAACTGTTCATGTCAACTAAGTAGAGACGTTGTTCTTCATCAACGTTTGTGATCACAACGTCAGAAATCCAAATTGCCACAAGAGGTAAAAATACTCTATCACTGACCATGAACATTCGTAAGGATCACAAAGGAAAATCGTTTTTCCGCTGCAATTTTAAGTCGCGATTTTCCTTCACAAAGGGGGGGGGGAACCACATTATCAAGAAGAATATGGGAAATAACGGTTTATACGTCCCATAATCTCGAGGGACGAGCAGAATGACTTATCCCTTAGTTCAAAGATCTGGATCCATAGACCTCTATAAATACCTCAATCGCAAGATTGAGGAAGATCATTTGATTCATCTAAGATTCACATATACAGAGCTTCTAATCACTCTCTATGCTTGTTCTGACACCATCAACAATCCTGAAAATTACACAACCTTCCAAATATAAAAGTGTTCTTATTGTACAATCCTTAAAATAAAAGTGTTCTTATTATACGTTTTTACCAAATACAATATAGTTAATATATTGAAATTATGCTCAAATGCCTTTCTCAAATTTATTTTTTATTAGTCAATTTATTTTATAAAGCTACAAGCAAAAGAAATATTAAAACATATATTTGTAATTTAAAATTATTCTAAAAGACTAATAATAATAATGTTAATGACTTACTTACATAGTCAAAAGACTAACACAACTACTTACCTATTGAGAAATGTTACAGTTCTTTTTTACTTTATCATATTTTCATTTTTGTTATGAATAATTGAATGATTTGTCTTCCAATAACTTTATTTCTTATTTAATCAATTTGTATTTATTATATTGTGTATATGATGTCCTATAAATATGATCAATCTCATTGTATACGATTACACCGATGAAATAATACATAAATATTTGCATCTTTCTCTCTTATTTCTGTTTATTTCATAACATGTTACCAGCATAAAACTCTACCAAACTTTTAAAGTACAAAAATTAAAGAATTAACTATCATAGGTAATATTAGTTTATTATTTTATTATTTTTATTTTTCAAAACTTGTGGTAAGTTTCTGTACTATAATTTATTAAATTATCAATGATCTCTGAAGGATTACGAAATAATTTGTTTGGTATATAGTTCATAAAGAACTTACTAAGCATCCCTGAAGGATGGCAAAAAATAACAGTTTGTTATATAGTTCCTTAAGAACTTACTAAGCATCCCAGAAGGATAGAAGATTAATAGATTATTATAAAGTTCCTGAAGAACTTATCAAGCATTCCTGAAGGGGATAGCAAATTTATAGATTATTATAAAGTTCTTGAAGAATTTATCAAGCATCCCTGAAAGGGGTAAAAAATTAATAGTTTATTATTGAATTCCTGAAGATCTTATCAAGTATCCATAAATGATAATAAAAAATAGTAAATTTATATTGTTCCTGAATAACATATGAAGCATCCCCGAAGGATCGAACAATATTGAGAATATTATTATTTTTATTAGTAAGTGATTAGTGATTGAGTTCATGAAGAATTTCGTTAAAAAATTGTGATTGCTTTCCTAGAGAACTTTAAAAATTAAATAAAAAAGAAGAAAATGTTATTGAGTTCCTGAAGATTTTTTTAATTAAAATCCAATAACTATTAAAAATATATTTTTGATAATATTTAGAATTTAATAGTGACTTCATTCTCTCCAATATAATAATTTTATTTATTTTTTTTATTTTCATAATGGGTATTAAGTTTTTATGACATATATAAGTAAAAAAACACTTTCCGATTGTAAATTTATTAAGATTGACAAATACTTGTTTCAAAATTGAATATTATTAATTTGTTATTACTATCAAAATTTATAAATATTTGATTTAGAGCTCGAAATTGTAATTAAATTATATGCCATCTATTTTAAAAATATATATCTTATATAAATTACTTTATTATTTACTATGGATTGAAACAAATTAAAAATATAATCATATGTATTACTGTAAACCAGAAGTTTACATATCATATTTAAGTGCATTATTGGCAAAATTGGTTGGGTCATCTCGAATGTATTATGATGCAAGAATTAGTTTTGAACAACCCGAAGTTTCTTCAATTCAATGAAATTTGTGTGTTTCTAAAGAAATATTTGAGAAATTGAGTTTTTATGAAGTTAATTGTTGCATCGACTAAAATTCATGCATGTGTCTATTCACAACTAGAAATTTGTGTGTTTCTAAATAAAAATTTGAGAAATTGAGTTTTTATGACGTTAATTGTTGCATCGACTAAAATTCATGCATATGTCTATTCACAACCAGAAATTTGTGAAATGATTTTCTCAACTAATTAGACTAAGATCTTGTTTTTAGGATTTTTTAAGAAATTTCGGAATTAGTATCACGTATATTATTAAAATTGATATTGAACATCATGTAATATAGGTTCATAAAAAATGGACTTGAAGATTCATTCTTTAGACGTCTAAAGTTAATTATATGGTTGATACCTATAAAATAATCAATTCAAAATTATATATTTGAAACACCCAATGTATGGTATTAAGAAATTTATTCGCATCAAGCCAACACCTTGTGATACATTTCTCCTTCCTTGATGTAATGTATTTCAGGTTAATAATCTGACACTTCTCGTGTAAGTGAACTTTTGGATATATTGTGCATTTTCCAATTGCTCCAATATAACACACTAAAACGAGTCCTAAAAGAATATTGGAAAAATAAATTTGATATAAATTCCAATTTTGAGGATATAATTTGATAAAATAATCAAATACTTGATTGCAGCTCAATAGGCTGATTATCACTTGATAAATTAATTTTTCTAATATTGGAGAAAGGTAATACGCAGCTGAAATCATGAACAAGAAGTTCAAACAAACAATTTTAGATCTTGATCCTGTTGAAAGTAATTCCTTGTGTTGAAACAGTTAGCTCGATAGGAAACAAGGAAGTTTTGAAGAAAGAGTGTGTCGAAGATATTGTACATAGATTTGATTTGTTTTAGATTTAGATTTAGTTTTGATTTAGATCTAAAATAGAATAGATTTGATTTAGTTCCAAAATAGATATTTTGGACTTTAATAATTTTGGGTTTAGGCTTAGGGAGAAAGCTAACCTAATTCTAAAAATAGAGGGAGTAACCCCTATATTTTTGTAATCAAGTCATTCACATAATTTTGCAGTTACAAAGTGAATAAAGAAGCTTTCCACAATTTATGGGCGGAGAGTTACTCTGCAGAAAGTCTTGTCTTGTTCTTCTTTCTTTCTCTATATTTCTCATTGTCATTGTGTGGTGATATCAATCTTATTCATCAAGATTGGTAGAAATTCATCATAGGTTTAGGTGGATTTCCAACATATCCTCGTACAAACAAATATGAACCAGAAGTTCAAAAGATTATTCCAATGCAAGTTTTACAACTAATTATACCTACTCATACTACAATTAGAGTGGATTTTCCTGTTGGATTATTTAATAGTGAAAATGAATTGAAACCGTGCATGAAGCATGGTAGGAAAGTTGGTTCCAATATTAATAATCATCTACCAAGCAAATAAGCTAAAATTAAAGATGACCAAGTGAGGATATGAAAAATCTAAGAATATTTTGATATAATTTATTTTTAGTTCAAGAAGAAATAACCAAGTACCTGAAATGTATGAAGTAAAGAGATCTCGATAAATTATGTCATAAATAGAATATGATGGAACTAAAATAAAGTCAATATTGACAATATCTTTGCATGAAATATAGATCTAAGTATGATAAATGATAACTAGGATCATGAATCAAATTCTATCAAATATTATAGACAAAGTGAGAGTTCGACAAAATGAACAAATCTAATTGAAGAATAATTAAACTCACTTTACAAATGACTCGCTTATAGACCTGTAGTCCGAACACCTCGAGGTGTGAAACCAATTGGACATAAATGGATTTATTTCGTTGTCAAGGTATTTGGGATCTTGTAAAATATGGATTAAAAGAGCTTGAAGAAGACGCTTCAGAAGAAGACAAGAAGACTCGCACATATTTAGAGAAGCTAACTTATAAAGCACTCTTCATAATTCATCAATGTCTGAGTCCATAAAATTTTGAGAAAGTGAGTGATTCAGAATATGCAAAAGAAGCTTGGGAGATTCTTGCAAAGTCCTTTGGTGGCGCTGAAAAGGTGAAAGAGGTGAGGATACAAACTCATAAGAGAACATATAAATTACTTCAGATGGAAGATAGTGAAAGCATATTTGATTTCATCACTAGGGTTACAAAACTAATAAATCAAATCAAGACATGTGGAGAAGCATTAACAATAAGAGCTGTTGTTTCAAAGATTTTGAGATATTTGGCTCCTAAGTTCGACCACGTGGTGGTGGCCATAGAGGAGGGAAAATACTTGTCGAAATTGACAAAGGAAGAGCTTCAAGGGAAGCTTGAATCTCATGAA
This sequence comes from Vicia sativa, assembly GCA_021764765.1. Lineage (NCBI taxonomy): Eukaryota > Viridiplantae > Streptophyta > Magnoliopsida > Fabales > Fabaceae > Vicia > Vicia sativa. The sequence continues at coordinate 143,725,631 of CM038793.1, read as the reverse complement.
AAAAGAATGAATGAAAGAGTTGTAGGCAAGTCAACGAGTCATGTGGCTTTGCAGGCATATTCAACAAAAGAAACCAAAGAAAAAGGAAAGTGGTTTGACAGAGGTAGAGGTGGATGTAACCATTTGATTGGTAGAGGAAACCGGAATAAAGGGAACATGTCGAATCATAGAAGAACATACCATGTCAACCAAAGAGGTGGTGTTGCAAATAGAGTTAGAGGTGGTGGTGGGTGAAAGCCTATCAAGAGTCACATTCAATGTTACAATTGTCAGAAGTATGGTCACTATTCGAGTGATTGTCTAGAGAAGCAAAAGAATCAAGAAAATGATGCAAATTTCACTAAGTATGAAGAAGAAGAGATGATGTTGATGGTCACAACAAGAGACGAAGAGAAATTTAAGGATCAATGGTACTTGGATTCAGGATGTTTATCACACATGTCAGGAAGGAAAGATTGGTTTTTCAATCTAAAGCCCTCAATGAAGAACATGGTGAAATTTGCAAATGGCAATACTCTAGCATCTGAAGGTATTAGAGATGTTATGATCATGAGGAAAAATGGCAAAAGATCAGTAATTTTGAATGTGTTATACATTCCAGGCATGAATAGAAACTTTCTTAGTATAGGGAAGTTGGTCAAAAAGAATTACAAAGTAACTGTCGAAGACAAGATGATGAGAGTCGCCGACGCTAGTGGAAGATTAATCTTGAAGGCTCATATGTCCTAGAATAGAACCTTCAAGATAGAACTTAATGTGATGTAGCACAAGTGCCTTTTGACTGCAACTAGCAGAGACGAATGGATATGGCACTATCGACTAGGTCATCTCAACTTCAGAGATATCAGAGATTTAAAGAGGAAGAATATGGTTTCAGAATTTCTAGAAATTGACATTCCAAATGAAGTGTGTGAAGAATGTGTGCAAACAAAGCAACACAAGAATAACTTTAGCAACGATGCAGGAAGCAAGTCGAAGGTTGTTCTCAAAGTCATATACTATGATGTATGTGGACCAATCCAGGTGGATTTTTTTGGAGGTAATAAATACTTTGTCACTTTCATAGATGATTTTAGTTGAAAATTATGGACTTACCTAATCAAGAAGAAAAGTAAAGTGTTTGAGGTATTTGCCAAGTTTAATTTTATGGTCGAAAGACAAAGTATTTGAAAGCTCAAAGTTTTGAGAACTGATGGTGGTGGAGAGTATGTGTCGAAAGACTTCGACCGGTTATGTGAAAAAGAAGGGATTGTGCATGAGGTGGTGCCACCCTACACTCCACAGCAGAATGTGACTGCATAAAGGAAAAAATCAAACCATCATGAATATGGTTCGAAGTATGTTGAAAAGCAAGAATTTACCTAAAGAGTTTTGGGGTGAAGCTGTGTCTACTGCAACTTATATTTTGAACAGATGACCAACAAAGAAACTAGAAGGGATTACTCCAGAAGAATGTTGGTCTAGTGTAAAACCTAGTTTGAGTCATCTGAAGGTATTTGGAACTATTGCACATAGACATGTGCTAGATAAATTGAGAAGAAAACTTGATGACAAGTCGAGTCAATTGATTCTAGTACGATATCATTCGACAGGAGGTTATAAGTTGTTCGACCCAATGAACAGGCAGATTGTGATCAGTATGGACGTGATCATATAGAGCTGAAACAATGGGATTGGACTCAAAATGTCAAGAAAGATTCAGTGAGGATCTTACTTGAAGAACCAGAAACTCAAGTCGAAAGAAAAGTTCGACAAGAGGAACCAGCGGCTATAGATCAACCAAGTACAAGTACAAACATACTTCAAAGAACAAGACAAGTGCCTGGAAGATTGTGTAGTTACATTAGATGATGTGGTTGATAACGAAGGTGAGCTGGTACATTATGCTTTCTATGCAGATGTTGAACCTGTCAATACAGCTGAAGCATTGAAAGATTCGAAGTGCGTGAAAGCAAAGAACGAAGAAGTGAAATCCATTGAAGACAACAACACTTGGTCACTTGTCGAATTTCCTTAAGGCAAGAAGGAAATTGATGTCAAGTGGGTATACAAAGTGAAGATAAATCCCAAAGGGGAAGTAAATCGACACAAAGCAAGGCTAATGGCGAAAGTATTTCTCCAGAAATAAGGAATTAACTTCGATGAGGTTTTTGCACCTGTGGCCAGGATCGAAACAATCAGGTTGGTTGTTGGTTTCGCAGAAATAAATAGTTGGCACGTATGTTAGATGGACATGAAGTGTGCATTCTTGAATGGACCCTTGGATGAAGAATTTTATGTTAAACAACTAGTTGGGTTTGTGAAACATAACAAAGAGAGAAAGGTGTACAGGCTTCATAAAGCCCTGTATGGATTGAAACAGGCTCCAAGAGCTTGGAACAAGAATATTGATAGTTTTCTAAGGGAGAAGGAATTTTTAAAGTGCACAATTGAACATGGAATATATGCAAGAAGAAGCAATAGTGAATTGCTTATACTATGTCGATAACTTGTTAATAACATGCAGCTGCAAGAAGGAGATCAGAGACTTCAAAGGTGATCTCAGCAAGAAATTCGAAATGTCTGATCTGGGTGACATTTCATATTTCCGTGGCATCGAATTCTACAAGACTAGTAGAGGTTTGATGATGCATCAAAGAAGATATGCAGGAGAAATTATCAAGAGATTTGAGATGGAATAATGCAATTCGACTTCGACACCTGTAGAATCAAGACTGCAACTGTCGAAAGACTTAGAAGAAGATGATGTCGGCCCAACCCAATATAAAATACTTATTGGATCTTTAAGATACCTTTTTCATATGAGACCTGACTTATCATATAGTGTGGGTATAGTAAGTAGATTCATGTAAAAGCCAAAGGTATGACACCTAGCAGCGGCAAAGAGGATATTGAGGTATTTGAAATGAACTCTTGACTATGACATTTTATTTCCAGCGGCTGATAAAGGAAAAGAATGTAAGTTAGTAGGGTACACAGATTCGAGTTCGTGTAGTGATGTTGACGATCGAAAAATCCACAGCAGGATATATGTTTATATTAGGTGGTGTGCCAGTTGCTTGGAGTTCGAGAAAGGAACAAGTTATGACATTGTCATCATGCAAAGCATAATACATAGTTTCTTCTCTTTGTGCATGTCAAGCAACATGAATGGTGAACTCGGTCGAAGAAATTACAGGTAAAGATCATGGAGCAATTACCATGAGGATCAACAACACGTCAGCCATCAACCTGACGAAGAACCCGATAGCACACGATCAAAGAAAACACATCTAAATGAGGTTGCTCTATCTTCGAGAGTAGGTAGCTGATGGGAAAATGAACTTGGAACACTGTAGAACTGAGAATCAGATTGCATATATCATGACGAAGGGTGTGCAAGTTGAAGTATTTCGAAGGCTATGAGCTATGATAAATGTAGATATCTTAGACACAATGAATTATGTGGTGTGTTAAAAGTAATTCCTTGTGTCGAAGAAGTTAGCTCGATAGGAAACAAGGAAGTGTCGAAGAAAGAGTGTGTCGAAGATATTGTACACATATTTGATTTGTTTTAGATTTAGATTTAATTTTAATTTAGATCTAAAATAGAATATATTTGATTTAGTTCCAAAATAGACATTTTGTGCTTTAATAGTTTTTGGATTAGGCTTAGGGAGCAAGCTAACCTAATTTTAAAAATAGAGGGAGTAACCCTTATATTTTTGTAATCAAGTCATTCATAAAATTTTGCAGTTGCATAGTGAATAAAGAAGTTTTCCACAGTTTGTGGGCAGAGAGTTACTCTGCAAAAAGTCTTGTCTTGTTTCTTCTTTCTTTCTCTACATTTCTCATTGTCATTGTATGGTGATATCAATCTTGTTCATCAAGATTGATTGAAATTCATCATAGGTTTAGGTGGATTTCCATCAGATCCTCGTACAAACCAATATGAACCAGAAGTTCAAAAGATTATTCCAATGCAAATTTTATACAACTAATTATACTTGCCCATACTACAATCGAAGTGGATTTTCCTGTTAGATTATTTAATAGTGCAAATTAATTGAAACCGTGCATGAAGCATGGTAGGAAAGTTGGTTCCAATATTAATAATCATCTACCAAGCAAATAAGATAAAATTAAAGATGACTAGAGTGAGGATATGAAAATTCTAAGAATATTTTGATATAACTTAATTTTAGTTCCAGAAGAACTAACCAAGTACCTGAAATTTCTGAAATAAATAGATTTCGATAAATTATTTCATAAATAGAATATGATGGAACTAAAATAAAGTCAATATTGACAATTCCTTTTGATTAAATATAATTATAAATATGATAAATGATAACGAGGATCATGAATCAAAATCTATCAAATATTGTAGACAAAGTGAGAGTTCTCCAAAATGAACAGATCTATTTGAAGAAGAATTAAACTCACTTTACAAGCGACTCGCTTATGGACCTGTAGTCCGAACACCTAGAGGTGTGAAACCAATTGGATATAAATGGATTTTTTATGAAAAAGAAAAATAAGAATATAAAGTTTGACTTGTGACTCAACGATTTTCAAAAAGACCTAAGATTGACTTTGATGAAACATATCCACCTATACTGGATCCAATTAGTTTTCAAATATGTAACCTGTTTACTTGTGGAGGTACAATAATTTCATGGAGATCTAAGAAATAACTCATGGCAACAACTTCATCAAATCCTTCATAAATATTAGCACTACATGAAGTCACTTCCAAGAAGAACTTATAAGCTACTACAAAGAATATTGTCTCTTATATAAATGTATGCATGAGGGGGAGAAATAAATATATTCTGCAGTCTTTTTCCCTTCACCATGGTTTATCCCACTGGGTTTTCATGGTAAGGTTTTTAACGAGGAAGTTCTTATTCAAAGGATATTGTATTCTTTTTTCTTCACTATATTTTTTCCACTAGATTTTTTCTAGTAAGGTTTTAACGAGGCATATCCAAAATAAACATCAAGAATGAGTGTTATGAATAATTGGATGATTTATCTCCTAACAATTTTATTCCTTATTTAATCAATTTGTATTTATTATATTGTCTATAAGATGTCCTATAAATATGATCAATCTCATTATATACGATTACACCGATAAAATAATACATAACTATTTGCATCTTTCTCTCTTCTTTCTCTTTATTTCATAACAATTTTCGTGATTTGTATAATTATTTCACGCTGTTAATAAGCCTTTCTATTCCTGATAATAGTAAAATTTAAAGATAATTTCTTTTCACACCTAGAGGTGGTGAGTTACACCACTGAAAACCCCAAAACACCCTTCGTAAGTGCACCTACGAATTCACCTTTCAGGGTGTTTCCAAGTGCACTTGTGAATTCACCTGATTTTGGAAGTTTTATTATTTTAAACATTGGATTTGAAAAAAAAATCAGGTAAATTCGCAAGTGTACTTGCGAAACACCCTGAAAGGTGAATTCGTAAGTGCACCTTACGAAACTTCCCTTTCCATACTAAAATGTTGCATGGTCACCTATTCACACTATTTCATCCATTTTCTCTTCGTCTAACAAAAACCCAAACTTCACCCAATGTCAATGAAATTTTCTTCTATTCAAGTTTAAAGTGTTTGAGACTAGCAAAGTGAGCATTGGAAGCTGCAATTTAAGGTAAACTTCCATCCACTCAATCTATATTTGTTGCATTGTAGTTGTTTTGTTGTTGAAGAAAACATCGTCACTTTGCAAGTGTGCTTATGAAGTCCACCAGCAAAAATTTGCAAGTGCACTTGTGAAATAATGTGTGATGCAGAAACATAATATTGTTTTAACATAATTTTCATGTTTTTGATATTTTAGGTATGGTGCACCCCGACAACATTGTCAAAGCTATTGTAAAGGTTCTGATTCCGAACAAATTCAACATAGACGATTAGTAGATTGTGGTGAAAGAAGTTGATAAAACGATTGATGTTGTGATAGATCATGGAAATCAATTTCCAAATGTCAAAACTTTCACCATTCGTCAACATATGCTTAACTATGTTCGAATGAAAGCTAGAAAACTTGGTTTTGGTGTTGTGATTGTGAAGTCTGACAATGGGACTAGTAATCGACCACCATTTATTATTTTGACATGCAAGAGAAGTGGATCATATGCTCCAAAAATTTGCAAGATAAACCACGAAGACACGGGATCGAGGAAATGTAGGTGTCCATTCAAATTTCACAATTATTGTAGGGTGGATAATGCATGACAGTTTAGCATCATGTTCAGAATGCATAATCATGCATTGCACACCAAGTTACACAGGCATCCTATTGTTTTTCGGCTTAACAACGAGGAAATATGGGTGTACAATAAGGACGACTTACGGGCTACCATGTGCTTGTATTATTGAAGAAAAAAAAGTTAAGCTCAATTCCCTCATACGAATGGATGAGGTATGCACTCATTGGAAAAGGCTTTAGTTCAATGATTATGAGCCTGTAAAGGAAGGTAAATCCAACATAACCATCGCAGCCGAGTTGGAAGTCATAGTGGATCGTTTTTAAAAAGTGGATGATGCTACAAAGTTGCACATTAAAGAAAAATTAAGAAAAGTCGTATTTGTGGAAACAGCCGTTTTGAAACCTCCATCGCAACCGGTGAAAACAAAAGGTGCGCCAAAAAAGGTGAAAACTTCACAAGCTGTTAGGACGCACTCCTTCTTATCACGAAGTCGTCAATGAAATATTCCCAAATTCTCTAACCCCAAAATCCAAGACAAGTTTTAAAAAAGGAGCTAGTATTTCTAAACCACCTCAGACACCACCTTCACAACCACCACTACAACCACTGCCACCACCACCACAACCACCGATAATATACATTAATGAGATACCACTATTTATGCACAAACACATTGAAAAAATCGTGGATGTGGGAAGCGATGGTAATTGCGGGTATCGGGTCGTATCCGGTTTGCTTGGTCATGAAGAGGAGAAATACACTCTTGTGCGCCAAACACTTATTTCTGAGTTGACCTCGCATATGGAAATTTACATGCGCCTATATGTTACGACAGACAAGTTTAATAAAGTTCACCATGCGCTTGCTCCAAGTGTTACCATTCACGCACCGGTTGAAAAGTGGACGAGCTTCCCCGAAATTGGGCATCTTATAGTAAGTGCATATAATATGGTGTGTATCAACTTGACGAGATATGGTTTTTCGGAAACCTTGTTTTCTCTTCGGGCTCCACTGCCTATAGATCCATCAGGACGTATCATGTGTATTGGATATCTTAGGTCATGTCATTTTGTTCAAGTTTATTTGAAACCGGGTTATCCTATTTCGTCCATATCCCTAGAATGGATGGAACATCATGCAAAAGAGGCGAAAACTTGGCCAGATTGTTTTTTTGAGAGAGAATCAAATAGGGAGAAATCGAAGAAATATCTGGTTTTAAATTTAAGCAGAGATAATTTTTTCGGTGAATTTTAGAATGTAATGGAATCATTTTTTGAATGTATTGTCGAAATATTATAAAATCTATATGTTTCAAAACACACACACACACACACACACACACACACACACACACATATATATATATATATATATATATATATATATATATATATATATATCATTTTATCTATATTTCATTGCCAATATGTTAGACGATGCGCTTGATCTAGAAGGAGGTTTAATAGATCGTTGTTTTAAAATTTACGCATTTTAAAACATTATAACGAAAGCTTCATGGGTTTTCAATCGTCTAAACGATCCACTATTGAAAAGAGCGGATATGTAAACCGTAAGGATAATGTGAGAAAAGTTTCTTTAATCAATACAATTAAAATGCTCTTTATTAATCGTCTTATCAATCACTTTGAGTAACTATTACTTCCAATGCGAATAGTAAGGAGTAAAATGTATCACAACAAGCAATTTGTAGAGAAGACAATTTATCAAACACCTTGTAAGCGAATTTTACAAGGCTTGCTTTAACTAAGTTGTGTTGTCAAAAATAGTCATGTAACAATCAAACAGATTGTTGCGAATGTGTTTGTTAAAGCTCAACACAACATGAATTCAATTTATGCATGTTTGATAATTTGACTCTTACGAATTCGATCAATCAAATAATTAAAGTAAATGCTAAAAAGAACATGAGAATTTGTTAAGGCAGTTCCACCTTTCATCACCGCGTGGTGTACGTCTTCCCTAAATCTAAAATTTAGAGTTGAGAAGTTTTTCATGAAATTGTAAATTGTAACAAGTGAAGAAATAGTTCCCTTTTCACACAATTCAATTGATGATGATTAACCTATCTTCTTTGCGATCCTTGGTTCGAGCCAAACCAAGCTTCGATCACTTCAAGTACACCTCCGATTAGCGATACTTGAAATCTCTACCAATTTGCTGTAGAATTTCTTTCTCTCGACTGATCAATCGAACAAGATCAAACCCTAACTCTTCCTTCAAGATCCTCTGGTTACCGTGATAAAATTAAGTGAACCCACTGCTCCTTGATGCTTTACTCGGCAAAATCTTGCAAAGCAAAGATTAGTACCAAAAAAACCCGCACCGATTTGGATATAGGAGGACAAAACCCTAAAGGTTTTATTCAAGATAGAGCCCATAAAACACAACCCAAATCTGAAGCAATTCTGTAATTTAGACGTTATCAACAATTCTCGGATCTTGAATTCAACCACTTTGATTTTTGGAGAAGTTGAATTTGAAGAAGGAATGTTGAAGATTAAGTGCTCTCTATGTGTATCTTTCACTCTATTCTTGTTGAAAAAAACTCAAAATGACAAATGAAATCTATTTATATGTGTTAGTATTAATGAATGAAAATAAGGAAGAAAAAAAATTTAATTAAAGGCTACAGCAGGTAGATGCATCGACCGCTCTAGGAGGGAGGGTCAGCGCGTAACATCCAGAGCCTACACGTTGGGCCTTCAATGTTGGATGCGTCAACGGCACCAGGGGATGCATCGATGCAGTCTTTTAGATTTTAGCTCCCATACATCATTTGCTTATGTGTCGACTCAAGGGTCGGCACGTAACTTCTAGGGGGTTACCCTTAAACGTGTGTCGACCGGAGAGGCACTTGCATCAATTCATCGAGCCTTTTTCTGGATTCTTTATTTTTCTTATATCAGCTAGCCTTGTAGCACACACACATAATCTTCTAGGGGTTTTGACATCATGAAAACTTGAGCATGCATCTACACAATACATATATAACATTTTGTTTCAGTAGAAAATGAATTTAATTCTATTTCTGCAGAATTCGCAAGTACACTTGCGAATTTTGTTTGGATTTTAAAAAAAAACAACACATAGAACAATTCGCAAGTGCATCTGTGAATTCACCTCATATTTGTGGTGAATTCGTAAGTGCACTTGCGAATTCACCTGATTTTGTGTAATTAGTAAGTGCACTTGCAAAATGTGACCTGATAAGATTTCTTTGGTCCATATTACTCCAACTTGCCAATAAATTGAATCTACAACCCATTTCATTCTCCATCACAAACCAAAACCAGAAATGACACAAACATATTCACACCTTGCTTTTGTCTACTTCACTACTGCGTGTGCACCACTTCAATTCAGGTTCTCGCAGGACATTTTGTACGACAAGCTCATTACGACACTGCTTCTTTGTTGTAGTATTTAGATAATCGAAAGGTAGTTGTTGCACCCCAAAATTTACCCTCTTGATTTAGGCTTATGGTTCATCATAAACATCATATTGCATTGCATTCATACATTATGAAAGGATTAAAGTTCTTTGGGTTCTCAAGTCCTCTACAAGCTGAGGAGGTTGATTGTGTTAGCATTCTCTTCTAAGGGAATCTCAAGCTCTTATATCTTTGGATCTTTCAAGTCACAATGATGTATTATATCTCAAGACATCTCATTTGTCTCATTGATTCCTCAAGAGTTGAAGTTTTGCAAAGAATTGATGAGGAATTCATCTGTGTCATTCATCTGATGAAATTAGGGTTTTGGCCCATTGTGAAGTTTGAAGTTTGGATAAGTCAATTTCTTGAAGTATCATCTTCCTTTTATCATTTGAGTTATCATGGTTCAAAGAATTACTCAACACATTCAGAAGATTTGAGGTTTTGAAGCTTGATTGGCTATCTCCTAACATGAGGTGCAAAATTAGGGTTTTGGATATAATTAGGATTTCTCCAGATTTTTCACTCAAATTTTATTCCACTTGTTTCTATATGTTGTTGGGCATGCATGGTTGAAAGATTGAGGTTCAATTTTGATTAGAAACAAGCCAATGGATCACAAGGGGCAAAATGGTCATTTTGGTCAAAATCAGTCAAAGTCAGGAGTTGACCAAGTGGACTTTTGGCCAACCATCAATTCAAATATCATATTTTCATATTCCATGATCAAATCCATCATTGAACCAAGAAACTTGAAGAAATTAGGGTTAACTTGTTCTTGAAGTTATTTAAAGATTAAAAAATTTCTAAGTGTCCACCCTATGAAACTTTGACATGTCATAACTTTCTCAATTTTTATCCAATGGTTGCATACCATACATTTTTGGAAAGCTTGGAAAAAATCCTACAAGTTTGTCAATTTGTAAAATTTCTCAAAAATGCACCATTTGTGAGATATTTGAGTTAGAAGTTTCATGCACAAGTTTTGACCTAGATTAGGCAAGCTTGCAGATTTCTTGGTTTCTCTGCGCGTACTTTCCATAAACAGTTGGTGGGCATAATCTTGAAGCACACATGCCACTTCATTCTTTGCCATAAAAAGCCCAAACAAAATAAGAATTCCTCACACCCTTGCCATGCACGATTTCTTGATTTTTTGCCATATCTAGTAAGTTTGAGGAACAAACCACGTGCTGCATCTTCACACACTCTACACAGCTCATCAAAACGCAGCAAGAGAGAGCTGGTACCAAGGCAAAACGCAAAGCTGACTCACCATGCCATTTCTTATGATTTTTTGCTCAAACGGATTTATGGGAGGAAAGACTGATGTACCCCTATTTACACTCCCTCTATATAAACAAGAAGCTTCCCATTGTGCAAGGAGGTGGCTCACACTCGTTTTCCAGATCTAAAACACACTCTACATTTTCAAATTTTTCCTTGCTTGGAACTTCTGCAAATCGTGTTTCTGAAGGATTCTCTTCACTATTATCGTTCCATTGAAGTCTCAAGAGCAAGCTAAGGAGGTTTTCTCTTCAATTTCAGAGGCACATTTGGATTTATTTTTCAAATCAAGACGTAACTGTTGAACTTTGAATCTGATTTTTCAGCTTGCCATTGATGAAGAAAAGCTTATACATGCATGGTTAGGTGGCCAAACAATAGGTTTGATGTATACTTGCTTCTGCTTTTGAAGTGTATTGCATAGCATGATGTTCTGTAAATCTGGATTTAGATGATTTTCATGTTTTTCTTGCTCTGATTTCTTGATGCATGGTTGATCATTTTGATTTCTACAAGTTGTGTGTGGTAGCTTGCCATGTGATCTTTAATTTGAGCCTTGAATCGTTTGATTTGGTTAAGAAATAAGAAAGTTGTAGGGATCAGAAGTAGGATGCATGGCACTGGTTTTGCATGCGTTTTAGGGCTAGGCTTGAGGTTGAAGATGATGCGTGTCATGATCTGATTGACTGACTTTATTTTTTTGCTTCCATTTAATTTATTTTATGTTTAGCATCTTTAATCATTTTATTGTGCATTCAAAAATTGTCCAAAATTATATAAAAAAAACGTATCATAGACCCATGTTGACCTCTAATATTTTGTGGAATTTTTTCTGAAATTTTAAAAATGTTTTGATTGGTTAAATAAATTTCAAGATTAATTGGTTTTGTTTTAATTGAAAAAATCATAAAACATACTTTCCAATGATAAAAAATTCCACAAAAAATATTCCGAACCCTTCAATTGGTTCATTTTGAGTTTCTGATTTTTATTTCATAATTTTGGCATTTTTGCATAAATAAATAAATTCATGCATTATATTGCATTTTATGCATAATTATAATTATTTAAAATATTTTTATTCATACAAAAAATGCATAAAAAATATTTTAGATAATTCTAACCATGCATCATGCATTTCTGATTTTTATTTCATAATTTTGGCATTTTTGCATAGTTAAATAAATTCATGCATTATATTGCATTTCATGCATAATTATAATTGTTTAAAATATTTTTATCCATACAAAAAATGCACAAAAAATGTTTTAGATTATTCCATCCATGCATCATGCATTTCTGATTTTTATTTTCAAATTTTGGCATTTTTGCATAATTAAATAAATTTTTGCATTAAATATTTGGTTTGCATTCCACATTTTGCATTTTTATTATTTTTATCCTTTTTTTCCTTGGAAATAAAAGATAGAAAAATAGTTTTAATCATATTTGGGATGTTAGGTTACTATTTCCAATTTTTGTAGATTTTTGTTTCTGATTTTTATATTTTCTACAAAAAATTTCTTGTTTATTGGTCATATAAGTCTAATTTTGAACTAGTATTGACTTTTTGAATTTTATTTTGATCCTTTCATGGACTTTTGAATTGAGCAAGGATATGTCTCTGACTTGTAAGGGATTTGAGCTCATTAGTTCATTTTTTCTTGGATTTTATACCCCCTCTTTCTATTTTTTTTGGAATTTCCAAAGTGAACATGTCCTTTGGCCTAGTGTAACTGAGTCAAGCTTCAACTTGAAGCTTATGGACATAATTTAAGGCCAATCTTTGGGTATGTGATGATCATTTGAATGCTCTATTGATATGTAAACATGTTTTCATTTATTGAAAATCACATGTTGATCATTTGGTTTCCACCTTGAGCATAAAGTTTGTATGGTTTCCAAAACCCTAATTTGTTGAGGCTTTGATTCTTAAACCATGTTCTTGTATAATTTGTGTTTCTAATTAATGCTTAGGGGTGTGATAACCTCAAGGATGGTCGTCTAAATACTTGAGAGACATTTGACCTCATTGGATCATCTTGATCCTTTAATTTGAAGGTGTTTCATTTTTTAGTTATTTTGCATGAGTTGTGAGATATGAGGAATGCATTCATGCAATCCCTTGGGAATTTGCTTATCATCTCTTTATCTTGCACTCATGGCATGTTTAGGGCTTTAATTCCAGTTTTATTGATTCATTTAATATCCCTAACTTGCACAACTCATGTTAGTTTTGTTGTCAAGATTGTAATCATCTTGTGATTATAGTTGTAACATTTGTATTATGTGTGTCTTTCATGACATTAATGATCCAATTTTTATTGAATTCTTGGTCTTTACTTTTGAATTTGTACATTATTTGGTCATTAATTCTATGCTCTTTGATTCATTGACTTGCATTCAATTGTAAGATCATCATGATGACCTAAAAGAGCTAAATCTTTCTTCCCTTCTAATTTTTGGTTGGACGATACCTTAAGGGATTATAGGTTCATGATGTTTGAGGTATGTCATTTCAATTGACATTACCTTGAGCTCACAACGAGCATCTTGTGAGGGTTTTATCATCACCCTATGACATACAAGACATCATTCCCTTCCTACATAATCTTAATCAACGTTATTTGATCTAAGATAGGTGGTATTTACTTTAGATGATTTTGTTCATCAAATAGGTGATTTGTTTGTGTATTGAAGTCTCATCTTCTACATTTGGTTGCTCATGAATCATATCTTGAGTTAAACTTATGACACAAGTCACACATGGTTTTAATTATCTAATTAAAACTATTTTGTTTAAGCTTTGCCAAGTGCTATATTTGACTAGTTTTGGTGTTTTGAAACCCTAATTCTATGTACTTTTGTATGCAAGCTCTTCACCTTGTTTGAAATATTTTTGTTTATGGTTTACTTAGGTCTTAAGCTACTGACCTTGTGTGTCACATTACCTTCTCATCTTGCCTCTTCACCATGTTTGACTCATTAACTTGTATGCTTACTTAAAACTAACTCTAGGGTTTAAAATCGATCTTTTCCTTTGCTAGTCTTTGTACCATGAATGGTTGTGATGTATGATAATTGTTTTGTGTTTGTGTGAACATCATATTCATGTTATCATCACTGATCTAAATTGTATGTGACACTTGACCCAAGCATGTTTGAATACACACACAAACACTTTCTATCACACATTTCTAGGATACGCATTCATGTTTTCTTATTAAAAGTTGTTTATGAAAAGTTTATGATGATTGTGTATATGACATGAGTGCATCTCTACCATAATGACTACTGAATTTCATCCTTTTCCATCTTCTAAATGTTCATGCCTCTTCACCTATGTCATGCCATGCTTCATTTGACTCCTAGGTGCATGTTTAGGACCAATGCTTGACTAGTTTTTCTTGTATTAGTTTTGTGTGAGTTTTCTTTTGAGGTGATTTTAATTTGTTTGTGTCTAACATGTATGTAATATCTATGTTTCCATCACTGACTTCACTCAAAAAATGACACCACAAGGCACGTTCACAATCGCATATTCATGTATATTTTGCTACACGCTTCTAGATGCACACTTAGGCTCTCCTAGTTTCCTTTGTTTGTGAATCTTCATGATGATTATGTACATAATGATAATGCATTCTTACCATTATAGCTACTTACTTCCATTTCTTTTCATTCTATGAGATTCACTCCTTTTCCTTCATACATTAACCATGCTTTGTTCGACTTCTAGTTGCATTCTAGGTCAAGTTCTTAACTAGTTTCTTGTGTTAGTGTTGTCTATGTACGATTTGGAATATCTTGTAAATTGATAATGTATAGCATGATTATTTATTCATTATGTGTTGCTTCTGATCCCACCGTCATGTGACACTTAGCACAAGAATGTTCAAGCACACACACGCGCGCACACACGTTTACCCGCACTTGTATGAACAGAATGCATTTTCCTTAAGTGTTTTGTTTGTGAAACCTTTGAATGCATGTTTGATTGATCTTATTGATGAAATAATATGTTTGTTACTGTAATTTGTGCATATTGGTCTTTCTTGGTTCATCTCTTTTCATCTTTGCCTTTCCATGGCTTCTTTTAACTTGTAAATACTTCCTAGTTTAAGAATTTCGACTGGTTTTCGCACTAATGTTGTAATTGCATTTTTTTGTGATATTTTCTTTATGATTTGATTATTAATTATTTCATATGATGTTGGTACTGTAATCACTTTATCTTGACACCTTCTTTGCATATTATAAGTCTCACACACTTAGATTCATTTCACTACACACGATTGTTGCATGTTTACGTGCTTTTGGTAGATTTTTTTAGTTCACGAATCTTTGTGGTTTATTTGTATGATGTAAGTGAAATATTAACATTTTTAGCTACTGACTTTTGTATCATTTTATTCTTTAATTGTCCATTAACTTCCTCTAAGTCTAACGCTTCGTGCAATTAGCTTTCCATATGCTTTTAGGACTAGTTTCGACCTAGTTTGTGATTAACTTTGTATGTGTATGTTTATAATGATGTTTGATGCTTGTTAAAGATTTGTATAAACTTTTTAAATGAATGTTGTGTCTACTGACCTCACTTCACATGACACTTTATATGAACATCATTCACTTGATCCCACTACATCTTCTTCTTCTTCTTTTCTCTTTCTTAGCACTTGTTAGTGCTTAGTTTGTGTGCTTTTGCCGAAGCACTTTACTTGATTCTACCCCCTTCTCACTTGGTTTTCTAACCAAGATGATTGATTTTATAGATTCCCCTTAGGTTTACTCGATTAGGTTGGTTATCGAGTTTAGACATTAAGTTAGGCATCCATGCATGATAACTCTAGGTAGATTTCTCTTGTTTATACCCTTAACTTAGGATCAACTTTGTATGATAACATTAGGATTGTAAATAAGATAATTTCCCCTAGCTATTTTACCCTTCTCCTTTGCATCCTTGAAACTAAAATCTTATTTTGTCAAGTGCATTAAAACACTCTAATAATATGAAACTTTTCTAAAATAAAAGATACAGACCAATTAGTTCTAGGGTGTTTCGTCGTCCTGCTGCTGATGTTTTGTCATCTCATCTTTTGACGCTTCGTCGTCCTGCTGCTGATGTTTCGTCATCTCATCCTCTGATGTTTCGTCATCCTGTCTGCCGATGTTTCTTCATCCCATCTGTAGCTGATGTTTCGTCATCATGGTGGTGTCTTGTCATCGTTTTCTATTTCGTATGTTAATCTAAAAAACACAAACCAACCAAAACAAGTGAGCCGAACTACGGCGCTCTGACTTTCCCATTGCACGAGGGAATACATAGGCATCCTGTCGCGGGGCTAGATTTAGCAACCTTTGTAAATATTTCCTTCTTTTCCCCGTGTTTTCTTTCTTTTATTCTTTTCTTTATTTCTTTATTCTTCTTTTCTTTTTTGCATGCATTATACCATATACATATATAGTTAGACCTTTACACCCATTAGATAGAAAGTAAAAGCGGATATCGTAGAGTACTACGGACGTGTGGGGTGCTAATCCCTTCCCCTCACGTAACAGACTTCCTTACCCAATCTCTCGGTCGCAAGACCATGATTTCTCCGTTTTAGGTTTACTCGATGTTTACCTTTCCCTCTTGGCGGGATAAAAAACGTTCGATGGCGACTTCGTTGATATATAGTTATATCCTTTGATTTTTTGGCCGGTTGTTTCAGTGGTCAAGCTTGAGTATCGTCACCTTCACTTGACACTGA
The DNA here is from genome assembly GCA_021764765.1 of Vicia sativa. Classification (NCBI taxonomy): domain Eukaryota; kingdom Viridiplantae; phylum Streptophyta; class Magnoliopsida; order Fabales; family Fabaceae; genus Vicia; species Vicia sativa. Next base: position 143,708,919 of record CM038793.1, on the reverse strand, counting down.
AGAAAATGTCAAGTTCACTCCGTTTCAGTTGAGGAACGACGAGGACTTAGAGGTTATGTGGGAGACCTTTCAACAATACTCCATAAAGGGTCTGATTGAGATGGATGCGATGCTTCGCAGATTGGCAAAAGATGTTATCAAGATGTTGTATCGTCCTTAAGTTCTCATTTATAACAATATGTAATTTAATTTTCTGCATCTACTGTGTAATTTCTTTGAATTAAGTTGAATGAATGATATGAATTGTGTTAAATGTTTATGAAATCTATCCTGAATTAAATTCCCAAGTGCACTTACGAATTGAACAAAATCAGGTGAATTCGCAAGTGCACTTACGAATTCACCCATAATTTGCGAAGGCACCCTATTTTTAATAAAGGGTTAAGTATGTTTTTGGTCCCTTTAAATATCTCAAATTTCGTTTTTAAGTCCCTCTAAATATTTCCTTCAAAGAATGGTCCTCCTAAAAATTTGAATTTTAACTTTTGGTCCCTCATGACTAAATCGTAGCTAAAATGGTCTCTAATGTCATCGCTAAATAAAAAACAGTCGCTAAAACCGTCGCTAAGTTGTAAAAACCGTCGCTAAAACCGTCGCTAAGTTGTAAGAACTGTCGCTAAAATCGTCTCTAAGTTGTAAGAACCGTCACTAAATTGCAGGAGAGACCAAAAGTTAAAATTCAAATTTTTAGGAGGACCATTCTTTGAAGGAAAATTTTAGAGGGGTTAAAAATGGAATTTTTTTTTGGAATAACCAATTTTTAAAAAAAAAATACAAAAATAACCAACTTTTGAAAAAATTTACGCAAATAACCAAGTTTCAGGACAAAAATACAAGTAGGAGCCATCTCGGATGGCTCCTGCACTGAAAATCAGGAGCAGGAGCCAAGGGGGATGGCGCCTCCCTTCATTTTTTGCCCTAAAAGCCATCTCAGATGGCTCCTATGTGTAAAACACATGGGAAAAGCCATCTGAGATGGCGCCTACCTTGATTTTTTTATTTTTTATTTTTAAAATTTCAATTTTTTTTTATAAATACACACTCATCCCTCCTTCATTTTTCACACTTTTTCAACTTCTCATCTCATATTCTCTCTTATATTCTCTCTTATTCTCTGTTACTCTCTCTTTTTTTCTACCATGACATCTCCATACATCCATACCAGAGATGGATACGTTGTTTTCTCGGCCTCAAAACCTCCAATGAAAATGAAATTTTGGCACATATTTACCATGGCCAAACTGAAAAAAGAGTTAATGCGTTGGTTAGAGGGAGAAATTGAAGATGGTGATGAAATTAGAAGGATTCAGAGGAAGCGAACAACCATGAACTTTGCAACTGGTCAACCTCGAATTTGGTTGGAGGAAGTCAAAACAGACGTCGACGTTATTGCGATGATGTATGGTTCCGATGAGATTGTTTTGACGGTTGTAGTGTCTTAAATAAATTTTTGTGTTGTTGATGCGTCATAGTTCATGTTGTTGTTTCTTTTAATCGTGTAGTTTTTAATTTTGTTGTCTCCGTATAAGTGTTTGTAATAAATGCGAATTAATGGAAAGAACAAGATTTGTTACAATATTAAAAGTGCAGATAAATGAAATACAAATTTTAGGAGGTTGAGGTTGTAGCACGCTGGGGATAATTTTTTCGATTGCGTCTGGATTGACGACATAGACCACACTTTCTTTCTAGTTTATCAACATCGTCCATTTCCGTTGTTATACGTTTGCTCTTGGGACGACCCTTTTTATTTCTCCGCATTTGACTGTTATGCCAAACTACTTCCCCTTCGTACGCAGGCCAATAATCTGCTTTTGCTACTGGTTCGAAGGCATTGTTGTATACGTTGAGCAAGGTCTGAGACTTGTAAATTGGAGAAAGAAGTACTAGTGCATCCTGATGAACATGTGCACACGCCGCAATGACATGAGAGCAGGGCATTCGAAATGCCTGAAATTTTCCACAGTCGCACCACCGAGATGGTAGTTTAACCTTGTACTCTTGCCTAGGCAAACCCTCATTGTGGTCGATTATCTCTTTGACAATGAAGTTATGGTTATGTCGGTCGAATCTTGTAACAAGATGAGTGCTAGCTTTGGCACTCTCGGCCTTAATAAATTTCAGGCAGCTTTCACTCCACACTTGTCTGGATTGTACCACTGCGTTCCACTTTTCACCTCTCTCTGCAAACAAGGAGGTCATTCTAAAATATGTTGTACTAACCAACGCAGTTATTGGGAGTGCTCTTATGCCTTTGAAGACGCCGTTCATTGATTCGACAAGATTTGTTGTCATGTGGCCCCAACGCACTCCATTGTCGTATGACCGTGTCCACTTTTCCACCTGCAGATTATCAACCCACGCACCTGCATCTGGGTTTTCCAATCTGATCTGACTGCGATAATATGTAAAACCTGGTTGTGTTAGTGCGTACGCTGCATTCATAACTGTTTTCCGAAGACGCTTATCTTTGATCTCGCGCATGAAGTTTTGAACGACGTGTCTTGCACAATAAACATGTGTAGACGGTGGGTCGTGCCAACCGTTGGCGGGATTGTTGTACGCACTCTCAATTGAGGCATGTCTGTCATAAATTAGACAAAGATCACGTTGTGGTGCTACGTGTGTTCGAAGATGCTTTAGGAAGAAACTCCAAGTTGCTCCAGTCTTTGCCTCTACAAGAGCATAGGCGATTGGGAACACGTTATAGTTGCCATCCTGTGCCACGGCCATCAGTAGGGTGCCCCTGTATTTTCCGTACAACCATGTTCCATCTATCTGTATGATAGGTTTGCAGTGTGCAAACCCAGTGATGCAAGGTCGAAAAGCCCAGAAACGTCTACTGAATATACCATGTCCGCTGACACAGGTACCGTCTTGGGAAAACGTCGGCGTCGTCTCCATAGCATAAACTATTCCAGGAGCATATGTTCGTAGTGCATTCATGTAGCAAGGTAACTCTTTGTACGAACCCTCCCAATTTCCGTAGATTTTCTCGATAGCCTTATTTTTTGCCAACCAGGCCTTTCTATACGAGGGGGTATAGTTGTATGTTGTAGTGATGTGGGATATTATTGTTTTCACCTTCAATGAAGGATCGCAGCTAACAAGAGGTAAGATTTCTTGACAAATGAGATCATGACTCAATTTCCGGTGATCCTGTGATTGTGTGGAATTAACACAAGTGTGTTCCGTCATAGAACCTATCACCCAGGAATCACTACGCAATCTATATGATGCAGTTAGATGGAAGTTACACTCAGGGTGAGTACAGATGATTCTGTATCTCTCAGTTGCTGTTCGATCCACATGAAAGTCATAGTTGTTTATCATGTGGAACTTTTTTATTGCTCGGACGCAATCTTCTTTTGAACGAAATTTGTCTTTGACTTTTAAATTTGCATCTGACTGCACTTCAGGGTTGTAGAATATATCAGATGAAGGGTCATCTATGGACATGTTGAGGGTGGTCATGTACGGAGGTGGTGTGAAGATCTGATGTGGAGGCAGTTGGCTTTCTTCCTCGGCCTCTGATTCTTCATTTACCATGATGTTGAACTGCGTCTCCTCTGCTTCCTCTTCTTCGTCTGCAACATCTACCTCAGCTTGTTCCTCCTCCGTAGGATCAACCCTCTCTGTGTCCTGGAACACGACGTACAACTGAATCGAGTCGTACCCAGAATATTCATGATTACAAAACATGTTTTGCAGATCTTCGCCGTCTTCAACAGCTACCTGGTAAAATGTTACTTGGTTCTCACCAGTAAAAATAGGATGTTGGTAGAAAATGTTTGATGTCGGACCTCGACGAAGTTTGTTTTCGAGTCTTTTTTTGAAATACGAAAAATTTGCATTGCTATTTAGACAAAATTGGATATTTTCAGTGTTTCTGAATAAAAAACCTGATACCTCACTATTGTATGTCTCGCCATTGAAATTTACAGTGATAACATATTATGGTACAGATGACATTTCGATTAGGGTTTGAGTGTTTGAAATTAGGGTTTTTGATTTGATTAGGGTTTTTGATTTTAGTGTTGGAAATTTGGGTTTTTCGATTAGGGTTTTATAATTGGAAAAAAAATCACATGCAGTCTAGGGTGGCTAGGGGACAGACCTATTTATCACTAGGTCTGTAAAAAGCCAAGTTGAATGGCTCCTATGTGTAAAAACACAAGGGAGGCGCCATCTCCTTTGGCTTTTTGCAGGTCTAGTTAAAAATAGGTCTGCCATGTAGCTGACACACTAGCCTGCATGCATGCAACCTGCCACCTAGCTGAACCTAGCTGCCACCTAGCCTGGCACAAGCCATCTAGGATGGTGCCTTAGCGCAATTTTAAATGGGAGGAGCCATCCCACTTGGCTCCTCCTTGACAATTGTCATCCATGCATGCAAGGCCCCAACCACCTCATTTATTCCTCTCTTCTTGAATCACCTATAAATATGGCTTCTCATTTGTGTTTTTTCCATCACCATTCTTCACTCCTCCTCTATCTCTAATACAGTTCTCTCTTTCTCAAATCATCAGTAGAAATTTCAATCATGAGTCTCTTGACGTTGGGAGAATCTCACCGAGAAACAAGGGCAAACATTGCAACCTATGTAAGTATTCTTTCATTTTTTTGTTTTCATTCTTTTTCTTGAATTTTGTTTTTGTTATATTCTTTTTTTATTATATTTTAAATATTATTTACACTTTCTTAAACAATTTATTTTCACATTATCTATAGGACACGAAAAAATTTAGATGTCGCTCACATCACTATGTTGTTCCCGATCCGTTCATCGTTCCATACCTTGAACATGCCGGTTTTGGAGAGGTTATTAAAATCTCCAACTACACGATCGATTCAAAGTTCATTCTTGCATTGTGTGAAAGGTGGAGACCCGAGACACATATATTTCATCTACCTATAGGTGAGTGTACTGTCACACTAGAGGACGTGTACATGTTGATGGGTCTTCCTATCGATGGCAAGGCGGTGAATGGTCCGGTACAACAACCTAACAATATTTGCGAGGAGTTGTTGGGTAGAGATATGGTCGAAGGTCCTATCGCAAGAGGCCAAGGTATATTTCTTTCAACTCTTAGAGAGTATTATTATTCTCTTGTTTTGGATGAAAATTCCACCGAAGAACAAAAAATAATAAAAACTAGAAACTACATTATGTTAATGTTTGGTAGTTTTTTATTCCCCGAAAGTACCGGGAATAGTGTCAATTTTATGTATTTGAATTTACTTAGAGATGTCAATAAGATAGGAAGATATAGTTGGGGTTCCGCTGTTCTTGCCCAGCTATACTCCTCGTTGTGTAAAAATTGTATGAAAGACACATCAACTTTCAATGGATGTGCTTTCTTACTTCAAACATGGGGTTGGTGGAGAATGCAATCACTCAATCCCGTCAACGACCTACCATTCACTTTTCCCTACGCAACAAAGTAAGTACATTGTTTATTTATTAAATTTTATTTATATCTTTCACATATATAAAATCCTAATATATTAAATGTTAATTCATTTAGGTTTAGCGTAGTGGGCATGGATTACAGAAAAAATCCGAGACACAATGTTCTCCTATACTGTAATCTAATAGACCACCTTGGACCAACCGATGTACGTCATTTCTATTAACTCCAAATTATTTTAAATTTAACGTATATTATTTTTATCATTATTATTAATCTCCATTATTTTTTTCAACAGTTTACATGGAGACCGTACTTGGGTTTGGACCATGTACCAAATGATGAAGATGCAGAGGTTTGGATCGCGAAGACTGCAATTATACGGTTCAACATTGTGGAGATGCACCACAGCGACCATGTGAAGATGCAGTTTGGTATGTTCCAAGACATACCCCGCGATCCGATATGCTTGGATCCTTGGCATCTAAAAAGGGTCGATGCCCAATGGGGACTCAATAATTTGAGGAATTTTGCCAGGGAGTATTGTAGGATGTGGAAAAACCGAGCAGACCATATCTTACAATTTCCCGTTTATGAAGATGACGAGATTATGCAACACTCTCGTCAGTACATTGCTTGGTACCAGACAGTCACAGTTCTAGATATGCATGTTTCCCAACCTCGCTATTTGGTCGACCCTCGCACCCAGTGGGGGCAACCTCCAGAGTCACAACAACAACGAAGACAATGCTATCGCCAACAACCATCCCAACAACAATACCAACAACAACCCCAACACTACCAACAACAACAAGAACCACCCCAACACCACCAACAACCACCCCAACAACACTACCAACAACCACCCCAGCAACACTACCAACAACCACCCCAACAACACTACCAACAACCATCCCAACAACACTACCAACAACCATCAACCCGACGACATAGAACCACCACCACTTAATCCCAACCCCAACCCCAACAATAACCTCATCACCCACCCATCCAATACTCACATATGCCACACACCCAAGTTCAATACACCGAACAAAGGGCATATGTCCAACCCCCCTATATGGGTCCATCTACATGTCACCTCACCCCAGACCCTGACTTTCCTGAAGAATATTCCCCAACCAACCCAACATTCCACCAACCATCGTCCTACCAAACCCCCCGCCATTCATATGGGTACGAGACTCCTAACACCCAATTTCCTTTTTACCCCACACATTCACAATCCACATATACGGATGAGGACTGCTAGAGTCCTCAAATGGAACCTAACCCCCAACTGCAACGACCAAGCTTCGAGAACATGGGGACACGTTTATCTGGCTGGTGCAACAAGCAATGTAAATCTTGAGGCATTCATGGATCCTGATCTCATTCACTACGGGCAGCCATCAACCCATGATCAGGTCCCATCGACCCAACAACAACCGGATCCAGAACCTCGCATCAGACGAGTTAGGAGAGGACGCACATGTGGAATCGGTGGTCATCTACGAGTCCCGGGTCGCCATGAATGAACTTATGTAATCGCTTTTTGCTGTAATCAAAATTTATAATACAAGATTTATTTCACAACATTGTCGTGCACTTTAATTTAAATTTGAAATTTTTTTTTTTTAAAAAAAAAAAAAACACTAAGGCGCCATCTCAGATGGCTTTTCCCTTGTGTTTTACACATAGGAGCCATCTGAGATGGCTTTTAGGGCAAATAATGAAGGGAGGCGCCATCTCCCTTGGCTCCTGCTCCTGATTTTCAGTGCAGGAGCCATCCGAGATGGCTCCTGCTTGTATTTTTGTCCTGAAAGTTGGTTATTTGCGTAAAATTTTTCAAAAGTTGGTTATTTTTGTATTTTTTTTTAAAAAAATTGGTTATTCCAAAAAAAAATTCTTAAAAATGAAGTTTGAAATATTTAGAGGGATCAAAAACATATTTAATCCTTTAATAAATTATGGATGAATTTATAAATACATTTGCGAAGTCCATCTATGAGATAAATTCACATGTGCACTTACAAAATAGAGTATTTTGAATTTTCCACAAAAATCTAGAAGTCCATTAAATAAAAAAAGAAATTCTTGAAATTAAAGCAACCAACAAATAAAAAATTCCTATAACGTGGAAGTCCCTAGAATGTGAAAAAAATATATATGTAGCTTCATTTTCAAAACATTTATTTATCAATTTAGGTTTAGAAACATTAATGTGATTGATTTGACAACACCTTAACAACTCAATAATCTCTCTTAAGTTTGAATTTTGAACTAACAAAGATTGACATTTAATTAACGTAATTGTTGTGTTAGTTAGCCTATCTTAAATCCAATTTCGTCTCAATAGCCTTATTTTCTAGTTGAAGACCAATAACTAACATTTTCTTGTTGAACCTTTGCCAGCACTTTTCTAATCTTTTGTTATTGTCGCTTAAACCAAATATTCATAGACAATGATGACAAACAAAAACAACTCAATCCTTATCTATATCAACAATCTTAATATAGTTTTTCTCTATTAAAATATATATATACTTTTGTTTTCATGAATTATGTCACTTCAAGTTTTATTTCGCTACAATAAAGATTTTTTTAGCATACACCAGCACATTTTAAAAAACGTGTCTGCTATTCATACACCAAACTTTATATCAAATATTTATACTAAATATTGTTCACAGTATTTATACGGTGAATATTATTTTTTTTAATTTTAAAAATATATATTTTAATAATAATAATAAAAACAGAACGTGAACAGTATTTGTGAACAATATTCGTGAATAGTGTATGAATAATGATTTTTAATGATAAAATGAAGTTGGATAATCAAATATAAAAAATTGGTTGATCCAATGATGAAGTTGATTAATAAACATCCAGATATTAAAAATAACTTTTAACAGTAAAACAAAGTTGGTTAATGAAATGTAAAATGTTGGTTAATGAAGTTACGAAGTAGGTTAATAGGCTGTCCAGATTTTTAATAATCATAAAGATGGTTAATGAAATGTAAAAAGTATGTTAATAAAGTTATGAAATTGATTAATCAATTAATTTTGTTTTTGTACTCCCTCAACTTAAAAGAAAAAATAAAAAAAAATAAAAAAAAAATTTTATTTTATTTATTATATTTTACTGTTCACCATATAAGTGAAGAGTGATATATGGTGTAGGTGTAGGAAATGGTGTAAGAATAACATTTTTCTTTAAAAAATTATGTATCACTCTAAAATAAAATTCATCAATATATCACATTTTTATCACTTTTCGCGAATTTTTTTTACAATAACCAATTACTAAAAAAAATACGCAAATAACCAACTTTTAAAAAAATTTACGCAAATAACCAACTTTCAGGACTAAATAATACATAGGCGTCATCTGAGATGGCTCCTGCATTAAAAAAATGCACATAGGCGTCACCCCATTTGGCGCCTCCTCTTAAATAAGTCATCCCAGATGGCGCCTCCTTTATGTTGGTTACATGTAGGAGCCATTTCAGATGGCTCCTACGTGTATTGTGTTTTTTATAAATAAACACCCATGTCTCTTTCATTTTTCAAAAATTTTCAACTTCTCAACTCATATTCTCTCTTATTTTTCTATCATGACATCTCCATACATCCATATCAGAGATGGATACGTTGTTTTCTCGGTCTCCAAACCTCCAATGAAAATGAAATTTTGGCCCATATTTGCCATGGCCAAACTGAAAAAAAGAGTTGATGTATTGGTTATAGGGAGAAATAGAAATTGGTGAAGAAATTAGAAGGATCCAGAGGAAGAGAGAAACCATGAACTTCACAACTGGACAACCACGAATTTGGTTGGAGGAAGTCAAAACAGACGTCGACGTTATTGGGATGATTTATGGTTCCGATGAAATCGTTTTGACGGTTGTAGTGTCTTAAATAATTTTTTGTGTTGTTGATTCTACATTTTCATGTTGTTTCTGTTGTTGTTTTAATCGTGTAGTTTTTTATTTTGTTGCCTGCGTATTGATGTTTGTAAGAAATTCTATTAATGAAAAGAACAAGTTTTGTTATAATACTAAAAAGTGCAGATTAATTCCATACAAATTTTAGGATGTCGAGCTCGTAGCACGTTGGGGACAATTTTTTCGATTGTGTTCGGCTTGACGACATAAACCACACTTTATTTCTAGTTTGTCAAGGTTGTCCATTTCAGTTGTTATACGTTTGCTTTTGGGACGACCCTTTTTATTTCTCCGCATTTGACTGTTATGCCAAAATACTTCCCCTTCGTACGCAGGGCAATAATCTGGTTTTGCTACCGGTTCAAAGGCATTGTTATATACATTGAGCAAGGTATTAGACTTGTAAATGGGAGAAAGAAGTAGTAGTGCATCTTGATGAACATGTGCACACGCTGCAATGACATGAGAGAAGGGCATTCGAAAGGCCTGAAACTTTCCACAGTCACACCAACGAGATGGTAGTTTAACCCTGTATTTTTGTCTAGCCAAACCTTCGTTGTGGTCGATTGTCTCTTTGACAATGAAGTTATGGTTAAGTTGGTTGAATCTTATAACAAGATGAGTTCTAGCTTTGACACTTTCGACCTTAATAAATTTCATGCATCTTTCACTCCACAGTTGTCCTGATTGTACCATTGCGTTCCACTTTTCGCCTCTCTCTACAAACAACGAGGCCATCCTAAAATATGTTGTACTCACCAAAGCAGTTATTGGGAGTGCTCTTATTCCTTTGAAGACGTCGTTCATTGATTCTACTAGATTTGTTGTCATGTGGCCCCAACACACTCCATTGTTGTATGACCGTGTCCACTTTTCCACTTGCAGATTATCAACCCATGCACCTGCATCTGGATTTTCCATTCTGATTTGGCTGCAATAATATTTAAAACGTGGTTGTGTTAGTGTGTACTCTACATTCATAATTGTTTTCTGAAGACTCTTATCTTTGATTTCGCGCATGAAATTGAACGATATATCTTACGCAATAAACATGTGTAGACGGTGGGTCATGCCAACCGTTAGCGGGATTGTTGTACGCACTATCAATTGAGGAAGGTCTGTCAGAAATCAAACAAAGACCACGTTGTGGAGCTATGTGTGTTCGAAGATTCTTTAGGAAGAAACTCCAAGCTGCTCCAGTTTCTGCCTCGACAAGAGCATAGGCGATTGGGAACACGTTATTGTTGCCATCTTGTGTGACGACCATCAGTAAGGTGCCCTTGTATTTCCCGTACAACCATGTTCTATCTATCTGTATGATAGGTTTGCAGTGTGCAAACCCAGTGATGCAAGGTCAAAAAGCCTAGAAAATTCTACTGAATATTCCATGCCCGCTGACACAAGTACCGTTTGGGGCATACGCCGACATCGTCTCCATAACATAAATTATTTCAGGATCATACATTCGCAGTGCATTCATGTAGAGAGGTAACTCTTTGTATGAACCCTCCCAGTTACCGTACATTTGCTCAATAGCCTTGTTTTTTGCTAACCAGTCCTTTCTATACGAGGGGTATAATTGTATGTTGTAGTGATGTGCGAGATTATTGTTTTCACCTTCAATGAAGGATCACGGCTAACAAGAGGTAAGATTTCTTGACAAATGAGATCATAACTCAATTTTTGGTGATCCTGTGATTGTGTGGAATTAACACAAGTGTGTTCCGTCATAGAACCTATCATCCAGGAATCACTCCTCAACATGTACGATGCAGTTAGATTGAACCCACACTCAGGGTGGGTACAAATGATTTTGTATCTGTTTGTATTTGTTCGATCCACATGAAAGTCATAGTTGTTTATCATGTGGAACTTTTTTATTGCTCGCACACAATCTTCTTTTAAACGAAATTTGTCTTTCACTTTTAAATTGGCATCTGACTGCATAGGAGGGTTGTAGAATATATCAGATGATGGGTCATCTGTGCCAATACTGAGGGTGGTCATGTACGGAGGTAGAGTGTAGATCTCATGGAGGCAGTTGGCGTTCTTCATCGGCCTCTGAATATTCGTTTACCATGTTGTTGAACTGCATCTTGTCAGCTTCCTCCTCTTCGTCAACAACATCCACCTCCGCTTGTTCCTCCTCCGTAGGATCAACCATCTCTACATCCTGGAACACAACGTACAACTCAATCGAGTCGTATCCATAATATTCATGATTACAAAACATGTTGTGCGGGTCTTCATCATCTTCAACAGCTACCTTGTAAAATGTTACTTGGTTCTCACCAGTAAAAATAGGGTGTTGGTAGAAAATGTGTGACGTCGGACCTCGCCGAAGTTTGGTCTCGAGTCTTTTTTTGAAATACGAAAAATTCGCATTGCTATTTAGACAAAATTGGATATTTTCGGTGTTTTTGAATAAAAAACCTGCTACCTCACTGTTGTACGTCTCACCATTGAAATGTACAGTGATAATATATTGTGGTACATATGACATTTTATCTGGGTTTGAGTGTTTGAAATTTGAGTGTTTGAGATGTTAGTGTGTATAAAAATGTTTGATTGTGTGAGATATATATAGATGGTGCAGATGATTATATGAGAATATATGGGACAAAATTCAAATTTCGAAATAACATGTACAAGCCATGTTGAATGGCGCCTAAGTGTATTTTTAAAAGGGAGGCGTCATCTCATTTGACTTTTTACAGACCTAGTTATAATTAGGCCTGTCACCTAGCTGCCACCCTAGTCTGCATGCATGCAACCTGCCACCTAGTTGCCCCTAGCTTCCACCTAGCGTGTCACAAGCCATGTTGAATGGCGCCTTAGTGTTAAATTAGAGATAAGGCGCCATCTCTCTTGGCTCCTCTCTGACACGTGGCCTGCATGCATGCAAGACCCCAACCACCTCATTTATTCCTATGTTCACTGAATCGCCTATAATTATGGCTCCTCATATGTGTTTTTTCCATCACCACTCTTCACTCTATCTCTACCTCTAATACAATTCTCATAACATTAGAAAAAAATTCAAGCATGAGTCTTTTGACGTTAGGAGAATCTCACCGAGGAACAAGGGCAAACATTGCTACCTATGTAAGTTTTATCCGTTATATTCTTATTTATTCTTACATTCTTTTTTTATGATGTTTTTAATATTTTTTACACTTTCTTACACATTAAATTATTTTCACATTATATTTAGGACATGAAAAAATTTAGATGTCGCTCACATCATTATGTTGCTCCCGATCCATTAATCGTTCCATACCTTGTACGTGCCGGTTTTGGGGATGTTATTAAAATATCCAATTGTACAATCAATTCAAAGTTTATTCTTGTATTGTGCAAAAGTTGGAGACCCGAGACATAGAGATATGGTGGAAGGTCCTAGCGCAATAGGCCAAGGTATATTTTTATCCACACTTAGAATGCATTATTATTCCCTTGGTTTGGACGAAAATTCCACCGAGAAAGAAAAAATAATAAAGACAAGAAATTATATTATGTTAATGTTTGGGAGTCTATTATTCCCCGAGAGTACAGGAAATAGTGTAAATTTTATGTACTTGAGTTTACTTGGAGACATTGATAAGATAGGAAAATATAGTTGGTGTTAGAACAAAGTTTGTTTCTAATAATATATTAAAGTTTTGATGATAACAAGTATAAGAAATTTTATATAAATGTTATGATCCTTTAATGAATATGATACTCTGATATGCTTATGTTTAGTTTCAGAAGATGTTCTGACTCAAGTGCTAAAATGGAACGTTACACTATGCTGAGCAAAAGATGAAATTATAAGTTCAGATGAGAGTAGAACTTCTGGTCACGCACGCTAGAAGTAACTTCTAATAGAAGCATACAAGCGCAAACCTCTGATAAGAAGCACTAAAAGAATGTTCTGATTAGAAGATGTTTGCTTACAGAAGATCATGAAGTATTAGAAGTTCTAATTGTAACACCCGTATTTAATTAAATATTCTAATTAAATATTATTGAGTATTTTCCGATTAATTCTTGATTAAGTTGAATTTGTGGGTTGAAACGTTAAGTTAATGGTCGGGTAAAATTAGTCGGAAGGAAAAAATATATTATTAGAATTTAATTATTATTTTTAGAATTATTAAATTAAGTAAGGTTGGATTATTTATAAAGGTGAATTAGCATTTTAAGGGTATTAGTTAATAGACCCAATTTAAGTGAGTGACCCATTATTATTAATCTAAGTGGCATAAGTAGTATAGAAAATAAAAACAAGTAGCGTTAAGAAGAGAAATAAAAGTCACGTAGCAGAAGAGGAAAAGAGAGAATAGGGAACAAGGGTTGCCGGCAGTGTCAAATTGTTGTTCGAGAGTTGTGTTTTTCCGATCGATTTTTCGAGCCCCCTTCGATCCAAATGTAAGGGGTGGGGTTCGATTATTATAATCAATTGTATGATAATTTTTATGTGGGGTTTAGGGTTATATGATTTTTCTGTCAATTGCGTTTTGCGATGAATTTATGTTGCTTGAATGTTCTGGTATTGATCCACTGTGTTGAATTATTGATGCTAAATTGGTTGGTACTGTGATGATAACTAAGGTGTGTATTATAATGCTAGTAGTAAATTGTTTTCTGGGAAGATATGCAATTCTGGATGAAAATTGTGAGGAACACACAGTGCTGGGAATTAAGGCAAATCGCAGATGGAGAATGGTGAGAGAAAGGGACGACCGTCCCAAAACTTGAAGAACACGTGTAGGCCCCACCAGCAAGGGGAGGCGGCTGCCTCAGACCCAGGGAGTGGGCGCCTCACACTTTTCCCTTTTTGCCTTGACCACGTGAAGGAAGGTAGTGTGATATGGGTACTGTTAGGCAATGGCTAGCTAGATACATATTGAATTCTAAATAAATTACTAATCTAATGGTAGTGTAATTGGAATTACATGATAGTCATAATAGTAAATCAAGTATGCTAGCAGTATAAAAGAACAAACCTTAGCAGTTAAATCATGCAGAAGCAAGAATGTTAAATAGTTAGCAGACTGGAAAATTAATAGCAGAATGTTATTCTAGCAGCAACTAGAAGTAGTAACAGGTAGTGCAAATTAGTATAGCAGAATAATTATCTATTAATGCAGAAGAATGAATTGTGGTAGTAGAATAAAATTGACAGAATTTTTGTAGTTAAGTAGTATTATTGCAGGAAGCAAAAATAATTTAGAAATTAGACAGTTAGCCAAATTAAGCGGTAAATTTAGTTGCTCAGAATTGGATAAAAATTTACATGGCAGTTCGTGTATACGAGTAGTTAAATAAAGTTGTTTGTTTTGTTGAATTTTGCGTCGATTGTTGGAATTGCAGGTACTGTCGAAATAAGTTATTTTTGTCCCCAAAATGGACAATTTTTGAGGCATAGGCTTAAATTGCCAAAGTTGAAGTTGATTATGTTGTTACGAGTCGAATTGTTGTTAATGTTGTTGTGTGTATGCCATTTATATTAAGTCGCATACATTGCATTTTTCTAAGTTAGAGTTATGCTCATCACGTTGGCCTGGATTGGCACAAGTTGAAAGTTGAAGGCTTATGCCTTGGTGAATGCCTCGATAACCTGGCATGATTTTAAGTTGGGAGTTTACTCCGATGGATCCACATGCATTGCATAGTCGAGTCTCATTTGAATTGTATTATGAAGTTGTTGTTGGCTATTACGTAGTTTTATTGAATGTTGCGTTGTGATTGTTGCAGCAGTGATTATCGTATGATTCTTTATCTAATATATTAGTTATAATACTTTTGCTTATATTTTTTCGATATCTCACCCTGTCTATTTTGTTCATCGTTACTTTTATATTGGTAACGTGCAGGTAACGAGGAGTAAAGGATTTAGTAGCTTTTGGCGTCGTCGCTCTGATACGTAGCACTCGGGGGGAATGAAACGCTTGTTTTGATTATCGTGTCATTTGCTTTGGTTGAATTGAAAACTGTCGTTTTGAGTAGGGGTGGCAATTGAATCCATTAGAATGATCCATTTATATATATGGATTGATCAAATCCATCCACCACATTTTAATGATCCATGGATTATTCTTTAGATCAAATAAATCTATTTCTTTTTAAATTACAAAAAAATATTCTTTAGATCCAATGGAATTTTAAAAAAAAAAATCTGCAAAAAAAATATTTTTTTGAAAAAAAAAGTGGATATTTTTTTAAAAATTTCAAAAAAAACTGAAAAAAATAATTTTTTGAAAAAAAAGAGGATTTTTTTTTAAATTGTTTTTTTTTTAAAAAACTGAAAAAGAAAATTGAAAAATAACTAAAAAAATTTTTTTAAAAACTAAAAAAAACTGTTTTATTTTTTTTATAAAAACTGAATTTGTCTTTTTATAAAAAAAAATATTTTTCTGAAAAAACTTAAAATTTTTTTATTTTAAAAAATAAAACTGATTTGTCTTTTTTAAAACTGAACCTTTTTTTGGATGGATGAATATCCATCTATTAAATGTTGTTAATGGATGGATCTGATGGATTTTATTTTTAAGTGAATGAATTGGATTAGATATATTTAAGTAAGTTTTAATGGATTGTAATGTATTAATGAATTGTTTTGATTCATCCATTAACAATCCAATCCATATCCATTCAATCCATCCATTTTGCCACCCCTAGTTTTGAGAAGTTGTTGATGATTTTCAGTTGTTAAAAGATGTTATGTCTATTTTGCAAGTATTAATGTTGAGAATCCGCTGCAGTTATTTTATTTAAGTTGAATCATTGGAGACTAATGTGTTCTAAATTATTTCTATTTATTATGTGCTACGTATTTGTTAAATTAAGTTGTTTTACCGTTGTTTTCAAGTTGTGAGAATGTAATGCCTCAGATTAGAAGTTGGATTTTTGGCACTCTGATTTATATAAACGTTGGGTAGGATTGAGGTGTTACACTAATGAGAATAGAACTTCTGGTCACACAAGCTAGAAGCAACTTCTGATAGAAGCATGCAAGCGCAAACTTCTAATAGAAGCAGACAAGCACAATTCTGATAGAAAGCACCAACACAATGTTCTGATGAGAAGATATTCTAACAAGGCTTACAGAAGATCATTATCTATATGTACGTCATCTTCTACAAGACAAAATCTTCCATAGTAACGTTAACCTACTGAGCGAAGAAGACAAAATACTTAAATGGTTCAACTTCCAAGGATTATTTAGCAAGCAAATCACGTGAAGATTATGCATCCTTAATTACTTTTCCCAGTATTCAAGACAGGTTACCAAGTAACGTAAACTTTTTGGAAGCACTATATAAGGCATTCAAATTCAAAGGAGAAAAATAACAACTTACAATAAATCATCTTGAGTAAACTTACGCTGCAGAAATAAAAAGTCATTCTTATAATTAGTTTACTAATACTTTGAGCTTCATATTTTATGTAAACTTCACTTTGTGAAGAAAAGATTTTTAGAAGCAATATTGTACACAGTCAGTCAGAAATCATTTATTTGATATTTGTTCCTTGAGAGACCAATTGGGTCAGTATTCTCGAGAGGGCTAGGACTAGTTGAGTCTTAGAGGTGTTAGTCACTTTCAGTTTGCTTGTGCATAATTATTCCTTGAGAGTCCAGTTGGGTCAGGATTCTCGAGAGGGCTAGGACTAGTTGAGTCTTAGAGGTGTTAGTCACTTGCAGTTGGCTTGTGTTGAGTTGTTCCTTGAGAGACCAGTTGGGTCAGTATTCTTGAGAGGACTAGGACTAGTGAGTCTTAGAGGAAGTTAGTCACAACAGTTGGTTGTGCAGTGTAATCGGTTGATTATAGTGGATTAAGTCCTCGTTGAGAGAGGCGAAATCACCTTGACGGATGGACTGGAGTAGTTTGAGTTTCAAACGAACCAGGATAAAAATCCTTGAGTATTTTAGTATTGTTGTTTGGGTAAAAGAATTAAAAATAAGAAACACTTATTCAACCCCCCCCCCCTTCTAAGTGTTTTTCCAAGCCTTCAGTTGGGGTTCCGATGTTCTAGCCCAACTATATAGTTCCTTATGTAAGAACTGTAAGAAAGACACGTCAACTTTTAATGGATGTGCTTTCTTCCTTCAAACATGGGGTTGGTGGAGAATGCAATCACTTAATCCCGTCAACGACCTATCGTTCAGTTTTCTATACGCAACAAAGTAAGTATATTGCTTATTTATTAAAATATTTATGTCCTTCATATATATAAAATCTTAATATATTAAATTTTCATTCATTTAGGTATAGTGTAACGGGTATGGATTACGGAAAGAATCTGAGACACAATGGTGTCCTTTATCGTAATCTAATAGACCACCTTGGCGCAACTGATGTACCTAATTTCTATTAACTCCAACTAGTTTTAACGTATATTATTTTAAAATATATCATTAATTTGCATATTTTTATCAACAGTTTACATGGAGACCATACCTGGGTTTGAATCATATACCCAATGAAGATGATGCAAAGGTTTGGACTGCGAAGACTGCTATCATACAGTTTAACATTGTAGAAATGCACCATAATGACCGTGTAAAGATGCAGTTCGGTATGTTCCAAGACATACCACGCGATTCGATATGTTTGGATCTTTGGCATCTAAAACGGGTCGATGCTCAATGGGGATATGATAATTGGAAATTTTTTGATAGGGAGTTTTGTAGGATGTGGAGAAACCGCTCGAACCGTATCTTACAATTTCCTATTTACGAGGATGACGAAATTATGCAACGCTCTCGTCAATAAATTGTTTGGTATCAATCCGTAACGAACTCAGAAATGCATGTCTCTCACCCCTGCTATTTGGTCGACCCACGCACCTAGTGGGGCCAACCCTCAACTCCACAACAACAACCCCAACAACAACAACCTCACCAACAATACCAACAACCACCCCAACAACAATACCAACAACAAACCCAACATCCATCAACCTCCCTCCAACCAACCCAATGATACAGGACCACCAACACTCAATCCCAACCCCAACCCCAATCTCAACCTCATTACCAACCCACCCAAATGACCGACACACAATTTCAATACTCCCATATGGCAAACACCCAAGTACAATACTCCAAACAAAGAGCATATGTCCAACCCCCTTATATGGGCCCATCAACATCTCACCTCACTCCAGACACTGGCTTCCCCGAGGAATATTCTCCAACCAACCCAACATACCACCAACCATCACCGTACCAAACCCCCCACCATTCATATGGGTACCAGTCTCCAAACACCCAATTTCCTTTTTACCCCACCCATTCACAATCCAACTATACAGATGACGACTATGTCATACCCCAATTTTTGACCTAATATACCACCTTACATTTGCATCATTTGCATAACTAACAGCTCAGACATCATTAATCGGGTGTAGCTTTCACAGGTCAAAATTAGGGTTTCATCAAATTTTCATCTGATTCAAGAGGCAAACAATTAGGGTTTGAGTTTTACTCACCTCTTTTGATCTATCTTGATCAAATCATCAGCCTTCAATCCTCAGATATCCATTTTTCTCATTGATCAATCGAGGATCGACCAATTAGGGTTTTGATCGGGCATGAGTATTCTCTGACTTTTTAAACAAGAAATGACCTTTTTGGCTAGAGATTGGTTATCATATCTTAGATACAACATCTTGACCTAATTTCTGGATTCAAAACATCACAGAAGTTCACAGACTTCATCAATTTCAGAAACATCTGATGAAAATTCATCTGCACAGAAAAGTCAAACTTTGACTTTTGGTCATTTTTTTCAAAACAAAACTTTTTCTATCATCAAAATACTTCAAATGATCCATCATGATCATAAAAAATCAAAGAATTTGGAAAAGTCAACAAAAAGTCAAAAGTTTCAATACTTAGAAAAATTTTTGAGTGTTAAAATTTCTTATTTTTTCCAAACTTCATGCCATTGTTTCACCTAGTTCCATTTTGAATTGGAAAAAACTCAAAACATGAAAGTTGTAGCTCTTGAAACAAGCTTTCCAAAATGTCCAAGAACTCACAAATCCATGGAGTCTAGCTATACTTTTGAAATTGAAACATAAGGCTCCATGAACATGATTTTCAATTCAAAACATCACATTATAGGTCATTTTGAGGTTTCTTCATCTAGAAGCATTGCCACCTTGCCAATTCAAGCTTAGAGCTGATAAATATCAGCTAGATATGATTGAGAAAAGATAGGATCAAAATGAGATTTTCACACATGGTAAAAAGAGGAAGCTTCCTTTTTCTTTTGAAAAAGTCATTCTTACCCCTTAAGGCAACCTTGAATTTCCAATTGCCATGTACTCTTGCCTAACATTTTCAGAACCATTGGCCTATAAATAGAGCATCATTTCAAGTTCAAATCACACCAAAGCATTGCAAATCCATGCTTTCTCTCTACTTCCTTGAAATTCAAGCAACATAGTGCAAAAGTGAGAAAGATTGCAATTTTGAAAATCTGTAAAAACCATGATGAAATTTGGTGTCTAACATAACATATAATCAATATGGAACATGTTTGAATCATAAAATCAACACAAGAACCACTGAAAATCAGATTTCACTTTCTATTTTTCAAACTTTCCAAAACTGCCAAAGCATTCGAATTTGAAGTTTGGCTTGAACAAGTTGTGTTCTGATCACTCTAACACCTTCCATATACCTCATATACATGATCCAAACCATCAGCAACTAACTGTAACAGCTTAAACATAGAATTTGAGTTTCCATTTTTGAACTGTGCAGGTGGACTTGGCTAGAGTGATTTGAGATGATTCAAAGCAAGCAGACCATCCATATAGCTTCCATATAGGCCGATGATGTTGTAGCAATCGAAAAACCAGCTCTGGAAACACTCAATCACCTTCTTCGATTTCAACTTAAACAGGTTAGAACTCGAACTTGGATATCATAATTCTTTGAACTTAAATACAAAAACTCTTGGCCAATCTCTTTCTGCACTCATCACGATCATAAGCCCTCAAACAAACTGAAAAATCATCAACTATGCATCATTTAATTTGAAATCTTAGTTTCTAGGGTTCTTCGTGATTCCAGAAATTCAAACATGATAGACTAAAAATAAATGCAATTAACATACACCATCGTATTCCTTGTTCAAAACCGAGCAATTTTCATGTTTATTTCATCAAATTTCATTGAGAAACGAAGATTGTAGCATGGATTATGGAATCTGAAAATCAAAGAGGAAGAACAAGCCTGCGCGCGTGTTCTTGAGTTTTAAAAATTCAAAAATTCCAATACTTTGTTTACACGTGTTTTGGTCCATGAACACAAGCGCGCGTTTGTCCCAGTGGTTGCTAGCTTGCCTTTAGTCCTCTTTGCCACGTAGCCATCCAACAGGTCATGGGTTCAACTCTCCACAAGACCATTCTTTTTAAAAACTCTTCATATTTTTTCATGTTTTTTACAAAACTTTCACATTTTTTTAACCAATCAAAACTCCTCATTTTGAGTTGATTTTTTGTACACTTGTCAATAAATACATCTATTTTATGATAGTACAAAAATTTTCAGAAAAAACTTTCATCTGATTATATTTTAATCAAGCCGAAAACGACGTTCTGAGCACTTTTTTCAAAACACTTTAAAAGGTGAATTTTTCAAGTTTTCGACTTCCGATTCTTTTCAAAACTTCTCATAAATGAACCTCACATTTCAAAACATTTTCAAAATCATTTTTCAAAACTTTTTATCAAACTTACATCTTTTACCATGATCGATCCGATTTAAACGATAAAACCGAATTCGTTTTCTCTCGAATTTCTCAATCGATCATGGGCCTCCCTTACGGTGTAAGTCCCAATCCTTTTATGTACATATTCAATTTTTCTCGTACATACTCAAATCATCATTGTTAATATTCAAACATAAACAAATTTCTTTCGTTTGTTTTCATTCGTTTGTTTATACACCAAATCCATTGGTTCTAGGAGAAGAATTATTCCCGATGAAACTTCTTTTAAACCAATGGGCCTCCCTCACGGTGTAAGTCCCATAATGTTCTTTTGTGTACATAATATTTCTTTGTACATAACAAATTCTTTCCAAACATATACAAATTTTCATCTGTACATAATACAGATACCCTTTACAGATAAATTTTGATCAGTCGTTTCTGTTTCGTCTGTATATACACTGAATACCATTGGTATTGAAAGGAGCATTATTCCCTGTGAAACTACTGCTTTCAAACCAATGGGCCACCCTTATGGTGTAAGTCCCAACCCTCCTATGTACATCCATCTTTGTCTGTACATAAATAGTTCATTCGTGTATGTAACACCCCAACTAAATACCCCGAATATATCAATTAAATTAATATCTAGATCATCTTTTAATTAGAGTTAACACGGAAATCAGGGATGTCACAATTAATAAATAAAACAAATTTCATTCAAACATTAGCCATGCTACACTGAGGATCAACATTCTCAATACTTCAGTCAAATTAAGACCATGTCTTACACAGCGGAAAATATCATCACCAAAAACGGAATAATTCAATCATTGTATTCCCAACAAAATTTTAATTAAACAATAAACCAATGTCTAATTCCTCATCTAACGTTCCCCAGTGTTACAATCTAATCAGAGCATGACACTGACACGCGGACTAAACGATAAGCTCTAGAGCCATCCTCACCGACTCTTCAGCTGCTAACCTTAATCTGAAATGGTAAAGTAAGGGTGAGACTTCTCATAATTAAAGCATATTATAAGTCTTTCAATCAATAATATATCACAAGCATATTATTTCACCCACTTAACATAAATTCAGATTCACACACACAACCACATTCATCATGCATAATCATAACAATCAAAGAAGAGTAACACTGGAAGACATCCTAACATGTTACCACTTCATACAAATACAATGTGTCGCACCCCAAAATTTCCCCTTGTATTACATCAGTATTTTGTTGATTCATAGATATGCAATCTTGGTGGCTTCAGAAGATTTCTATAGGAGAAATTTACAAAAAGAACATATACTGGATTTCTAAAGAGAATGTCCGCTTTGCCATTAATTCAGTATAATTCGAAAAAAGGTTTATTTGTTTAGAATTTAAATTCAAAAAAATATTTAGTTATTTGAGAATTTAAGTTCTAAAGAAATTCTTTTTACTTGGGTTATTCGAATTCAGTATATAAATTTGCTAGCCGAGAATAATTATAGGAGGTGATTCGTTGATGTTGGATGTTTCAAGCAAAGATACAAGAGTGGAATTTCAGGATACAGTGTAAAAAAGGAGAGAAATTTTATTTCTTTGAAATTCGGTCACAATGTCGGATCGTGAAGTTACAAAAAAGATACAAAAAGCGGGGAAGCGTTACAAAGAATTTCGTTCGTAACCAGAAGGAATCGGAATTGTATTTTTTGAATTTGAATATTTTTTATATCAAGTTGATATTACAAAATATTTAAGTTTGGAATACAAATTTTGGCAAAAGAATTGGAATTAATAAATTAGGAACTTTTGTTCAAGTATTACAAAGCATTCTAATTTGTTTTTACAAGTACAAAAATCCCTATTTTTATCTAATGCCATAAGCTTTTGACTTCCTCCGAACTTTCTCTTCATCCAGGAATTTCTCTTCATTTTCATGTCGTGCTATCCGTTGTTACCTGAAATAAGAAGAAGGAAATCGGTTAACAGTTACAAAAAGAAGTAAATTGCATACGAAAACCAAAAGAATTATGTTTTTCGGGCTCATCATTAGAGTTGTGTTAAGGAATCAGGTTTAAAGGTCAATTGTTTCAAAAGCCTCAGAACCGAAGTTCCTTCATCGGCCGTTACCGTCACCTCTATTGCAAATCACAACAACTTCCGTTGTTGGTTCACAAAAGAGGTGCATTTTGGAAATCATGGAGCATCATTTTCCCAAAGGAAAAAGCCCAACAGTTCCAAAAGAAATCAATTCAGCCCAGGAAAAAATTAATAAGTTATGTTTCAGCATAGAAGAAAAAACCAGAAGCATTCTTTTACCCCACAGTGTGATTATTTTTCACCCAACAGGAGCAGCAGACAGCATACACAAGAGTGGAAAGATGCCATTTTAAATTTCAAATAATACAGCAGGACTTATGCATAAAAGAGGAAGTTTGAATGTAGTAATCAACACCACAGAGGCAGCAGGTAGTGTAGAAAGCGACAACACAACATGTTATAGCAACCGATGCAAGTAACAGGGACAAGAGAGGCAGAAGGGGAGGATAACCAAGCATATATCTGTTCTAAACAGCTAATATCAGGAAGAGGACAAAGACCAATCTCAGGGAAAAGTGAGCATAACATCTGTTCTTAAGATACCAGCAGAGCATCTGTTCAAAAACCAGTTCAAAAACAAACCAATCTGAGAGAGGGAGAAACCACAGAAAAAAACCCAAGTAAGAGGATCTGTTCAAAAACCAGTTCAAAAACAAACCAAGAGAGGATAGAAAATATGGCATCTGTTCTAAGTTAAGAAGAGGAAGAACAACCATAACAACATAACCTGTTTTCAAAAAAACCAACAGAAAACACCAAACCCAGAATAGCAAATCAGAATCCATTATTCCAAAAAACCAGCAACAATCCCAAAACCCTAACAAGTATTATCTGTCATCATTTTCCTAGACCCACAACCCTTCAGAAATTAGTTTCAGAAACTAGTTCTGATTCAGAGAAGAAGAAGAGGAGAAGAAGAAATTGAACAATCTCACCCGGACAAAGACAGGAAGCCAACTTTCACCATTGACGCGTCTCCAAGGTTGTTAACCGGAATCGCGTGTGGAGGTTAGGGTTCCGAAGCCCTTTTTCGTTTTCGCCCAAAATCAATAACCTGTATCAAACACAACAACCATCGAAAATCAAAACACAATCAGAAATCACAATCAGAAATCATTAACATGCAAACCAATCGCGGCAGTTCGAGAGAGAAGAGAGACAGAAACGTCGCGTTAAAGAGAGAGAGACAGATCGCGACGGCGGTGAGAGAGACACAAGGACGATCGCGACGACGTGAGAGAGAGACAGGAATCGAGGCGGTGAGAGAGAGACATAAATCACGACGGCGGTGAGAGAGAGACAAAGCGATCGAGAGAGAGAGAAAGCGATGAGAGTGAGAAGAACACGCGAGAGAGAGAACATATGAGTTTCTGTTCTGTATTTTCCTTTTCATTTTCTATTTTGTTAATTAATTCTATTATAACTATTATTATCATTATTATGTTATATTATTACTAACAATACATTATCACTATTATTATTACTAATTATTATTATTATAACTATCACATTATCATTATTATTATTATATTATCACTAATATTATCATCATTACTATCATTATTATATGTATATTATTACTAATCCTTTTTTTAATTCTTGTTAACAACTGTTATTATTATTTACCATTGTTATTAGTAACTTTTTTTTTTTAAGAGAAGTTACTACTATTATTTTCTTAATTCATAGAATATTTAGTATATCCAAAAATACCAAAAAAAAACAATAGTAGTGTAGTTAGACCTTTTTATTATTAGGAAATTTGTAGCATTTTCTTTTGTATATATCCCCATTTGTAAATTTGTACCCCATTCCCCACTCGTTGTAATAATTAGTAGATAATTTTATTGCTTTATTATTTAATTATGCACAAAGCACAACCAAAAATATTGTTTAAACTAATACTCGTGCGAGCCATCTTTTTAACCCTGAGTTGACAAAGCTTTGAAGCGTCACAACGGCCACACATTTGTGCACACACCACGCTTACTCTTGGGCTTACAATGAAACTTCAATTGATTAGTTAAACATTATTTAATTATCTAATTAGGTTATTTAAAATTAATTAGTTTACCTAATTAATTTTATTAAACTAATTACTTGATTAAGTTTCGTTTAATTAGTCGATTGAATTTATTTCGTGCATGCACCTACACAATAGATTGTTTAAGCCACCTTGTATGGGCTTTCAATTTATTTAATGCTTGTATACAATTGTTTGTTCTTTTCCATTATCACACCTTAGGACCATATATTCAATTAACCATAACTCGCATTGCAAAAACACTTTCATAATAAGTTTCAAACCTCGATCCAACATCGAGTGCATTTTCGAAATCTTTTTCATAATAAAGTACAAGTTTTTAGCCGTTAGACGCTAGACTAGTTGTTAAAAACTTGTCCCCCATACAAACTTTAGTCTTTAAGTCGTTGGACGCTAGACCCGTGGCTTAAAGACTCCTAAATAACGTGAACTCGTTTCACTTTACTTTTTCTCAAGAAAACTTTTTGGGTGATAGACGACTTGTGCGAACTTTCGTTCCTCGGGTTTCTAGTATTTGAATCGTGAGACGCTAGCCTCGTTGTTCGGTACTTTTTCATCCACATAAAAAACAACTCAACTCATTCAAATTCTTTTATCGCTCATATGCGATCGTAAAAAACTCTTTTCAGATAAAGAGGGTGCAATAAGTCGTTTCAAACACGAACGAGGACTTAAGCTTTTCAAACAAACAAAACAAGTCCTAGTTCAAAGTATTTGAAATGTCTAAACGCACGATTTTTTCTTATAAAATCAATACAACAAACTTAAAACCTTTTTAAGAGGAACTACAGAGTTTTGACTTTCCCATTGCACAAGGGAATATGTAGGCACACGGTTCCGAAACCGTGCCAAACTCAAAATAATAACAAACAATTTCTTTTCCTTTTGGTATTCATAACTTAGCAATAAACACACACACAAACGCGTAGAATTAAATGGGTCCCATCGAGTATGATGGATGTAAGGGGTGCTAATACCTTCCCCTTACATAACCGACTCCCGATCCCACTTGTTTGGTCACGTAGACCGCCTTATCCGCATGTTTGGGGTTTTATCTATATTTTCCCGTTCTTTTTAGAACGAATAAAATTAGGTGGCGATTTCACTAGTTTTCGAGAATTAAAAGATTTTTGAAAATTGAGTTGCTTCACAATGCAGACTCAATGCATGCGGTACCGACACGTGACCAAGTCACCCAACACTGATCCATCATCAACCGGATACAGTTCCATCGATTCGTCCATAACCACCCGGACACGAATCCAGCCTAACCACCCATCCTCACTCGGGTATCGGTTATCGGCAATCCAAGTCAAATTCCGCACAATGGGAATTAACTTCACCAAACAATACAAATGCACGCACATCACTAGCATGCAACATCAATCAGTCTATGTATACATTCATTTAACATAACTGAATCACAACAATCAACATGATATATCAACCAATCATGCATACATCTAACATCAGCATAAACATGCAAACCAATCAACATGATATATCAACCAATCAGGCATACATCTAACATCAGCATAAACATGCTATTACATCTACACATTATCAGTATCCCCATCACCAAAGGTCCTCTAATACACATACATCATTATGTGTCAGTAATAATCATTTATTTCGAAATTCGAATCCTTTCCAAAATAATTTCAAGTTTTCTAAAATATTTTCATTTCATAAGGTAGAGCATTAAATTTAGGAAATAACGTCCAAAGCGGCGCTCAAACGGACTTACGGTTTGAAAGTTATGAATTTTGAAGTTTTAAAATTTTTTAAAAATAAGCGTAACCGGTTCCTACATATACAGAACCGGTTCCTGTTCAAAACACGCTCGAAAATGTATGGGAACCGGTTCCTACCCATACAGGAACCGGTTCCTGAGTGTATTTTTCAAATTTTTATAAATTTTTCAAAGTGGAACCCGGTTCCTCCCCACTGGGAACCGGTTCCCACGTACTAAAAAGTCATTTTCGCATTTTTACAAAGATTCTTCCATTCTAAACCCAATCCACACATACCCATATGAATTCCAACATGGGAAACACTAAAACACATCCAATTTGCGTCATTATCACATCAAACAACATATTTCCATCATTTCTATTCAATAACTGACACCTTAATCGATTCCAACCTATATTCTGACACCATCCGACACAGATAGGTATACATCCATGGAAACCTAGGAATTCCTAAACCGAAATTTCCTAACATGCTATGATCTATAATATTAAAAGAAAATAATCAATCGAAATCACCCCTTACCTTGTGGGTTCTTCGAATTCTGAAACTTCTAGGTTTTCTTCCTTCTTTCTCCTCTTCTCAACTTCACGTATCTTGTTTTCTCCAAAAATGATTCTATTTTCCTTCTTTCCTTATTTTATTCCTTTTTATTCCTTTTTAATCATAAATAAAATAAATATTACTTCTCTTCCCCAATTAATTCCATCATTTAATCTTAATAATTCAATATATTAATAAATTATGTTCTAAATTAATTTAATAATTCAAAAATCATAATTATTTAATTACCAAATTATTTTGGGGTGTCACAGTGTACATATTCATTTCCTTGTACACAATTCTGACTTGTAAATAATCAAGTTACGCTCGTTTTAAACGTTCGTTTCACAGACACTTGTTTATATTTCATAAACTTTTATAAATAAACATCATGCATCTGTTTATATTTCCTTCATAAACTCCTATGAATACATATCACACACACACTTGTTTATACAACTGTCTAATTATAACATAACAATTAGTCTAACCAATAGGTTCCCCACAGTTGTAGCCTCCGCTTGGGCTTTATACAAGATAATTCATCCCCTGCATGAATTTAGCCTCCGCTTGGGCTTTATACAAGATAACTCTCCCCACAAAGTTTATCCTCCTCTTAGGCTTCATATAAGAAAACTCATTCATCTGAGTTTAGCCTCCGCTTAGGCTTCATATAAGACAGCACTCCCCTGATGAGTCAACCTCCTCTTGGGCTTCGTTCAAAAGAACTCCTCATTGAGTTTAGCCTTCTCTTGGGCATCATACAATGAAAGAGACAGGAAATCTCTTAACAGCCTCCTATTGGGCTTCCAATACAAAGAATCACCCATGTTAGGATAGAACCCAGAGAGTATAATTTCCCGGTGAAATTACTCTTCATTCCAAAAAGGATGGTTTCTCGGTGAAATCCCTTTTAAGACAAAGCCAGCCATACCCTATAGCTTCCTCTTGAGCTTCATACAAGGACCCTCGATGATCCTCGATGACCCTCAGAATACCTCCTCTTGGGCTAACAATACAAGGACCCATGGGCTTCTTAAAAGCATCCCTTTTAATCCAATCAATTTCTCCTTGAGATTTAGACATCTATCATCTCTATGGAAGAAGTATCTCATCTATCACATCACATACAGTCAAAACTTTTCAAACTCTTTTCAAACTGTTTTCAAACAAAAACATCTCTTAATTGTAAGTGGTAACGCTTGTACACTCAAGCAAAACACCCAATTGTTACAGTTAAAAGATTCAATCATCTTTTTCAAACATCTTTCTTAAACATGTAAGTGGTAACGTTTGTACACTCAAGCAAAACACCGATAGCTTACGACGAAAGATTTTAATCAATCAAACTTTCAAAAATGTATGTGATGAAATAGATTAGATACATTTTTCATTAAGATGACATTTGTCTGTCTCTTACTAACATCCCGTTGCTTTCCACTAGCATAAGTGGGAACTACGATTGCTCTGACTTTCTCAATATCCTTTTGAGAATACGTAGGCACAAGGTCTCATCCTTGCCGAGCAAATTTCTTTCTCCCTCAGACCAAACAAACCATAGATCCCTGTAGATCCGAGCTACAAATGCTCTGATTCCCACTAGGGGATATGTATGCAGAAGATCCAAAGATCTTTGCGAGCACAATAATAACAAACAATAGGATCCCACATAATCTATCCTTCTTAAAATCCCAAAGGAGAAACTTTCCCAATCATAGAAATAGCAATTAAAACACACAAACATATCAAACATATTCATATATAAAGCTATAGATAACTATATATATTTAGGGTGCTCCATCTATTCCCTTTATATAACAATCCCCCCTTACTCAGAATCTCCCCAATGCGTTGCGTCTAGTTTGCGCTAGTCGTTACACATATCAATACCAATTGAGGGTATTAACAGCTTTCCCCTTTTTCATAATCATTAAATCATCTTTCTTGTGTTGAAAATAATAAAGCTTGATGCTCGCGGCATCTTTATAAACAAATCAAAAGAGTAAATCGTTTCGAGCCAGAGAATCTGAATTCATATTCGAATCCTCTAGCGCCACCTTTGACAGAAAAAATGGCGACTCTCTGGGAGTACTGAAACTTTGATTTTCAAAAAATGTGACTGCTCGAGAGCACCAAGCTTTTTGTTTTCAAAAGAAAAGAAAGGGATAAGATTTCATATTATGCATATGTCATTTTCTTTATTGTGTGTTTTCGCGATTTCATCGATGGAAAGAAATCCTAACCGGATTTAAGAAACATTTTTAAGATCTAGGTAGAGGTATTAATACGTGAGAAGTCTCAATGCTTACGAAGTTAATATCTCTCTCTCGGTGGACGTTGTCTTGGGGGTATTAGTGTTTAGCAAGTATTTGCGAAGACATTTTTCTTTCAAGGAACTTACGGTCGTGGTAGAACACATAACCCATCCTGGCCATTTAGGATGTAGTGCAGAGATTATTCGGGTGTAAGCCTAGAGTAATTGTCATGCGAGACTACGATCAGACGAGTTTCTCTTGAAAAATATTATTGGACCATCGAGTATTCAACAAATCCGATAATATTTCAAAGAGGAGTGTTGAGCCTGTATTATCAGTAGAACCCGTTTCACAGATGAATAAGCCCTTAGAACTTAACCACGTTGATTCTTATCGTTGGCTTCATGCTCGTGACTTCGAACGCTTGCCCGTGTGTATAACTACTAACCATGTTTGCCGCATTCATGCATTCATTCATTCAAAAAAACAACTTCATTTCTCTTCCCATTTCCAAAGAATTTAGAGATTTTTCTTTGTAAAATATTTTAGGTTAGAGTGATGGACGTCAGAGGAAGATTCACCAAGAGGTACAGTTTTAGAATTCCTGATGTAGGAAAGTTGAAAGAGTTAGCATCCTTGGTAGAAGATCCCTCGGATTTCAGAAAACGCTATGGAACTCTTTTAACTCTTCTGAACACTAACGTTGATGAAGGACTTCTCAAAACTTTCGTTCAGTTTTACGATCCGATCTATCATTGTTTCACTTTCCACGATTATCGATTGATGCCTACTTTGGAAGAGTACGCATATCCTAGGTATCTCAGTATCAGACAAAGTGCCTTTCAATGGTTTGGAAGCCATTCCCAAGTCACCAGTCATTGCAACAATGACTCACTTAAAGAAATCTGAGATAGACAAAAACCTAACTACCAGAGGAAAACTCTTAGGACTGACCTCAAAGTTCCTAATGGAGAAGGCTCTTAAATTCTCTGCAGCTGGTAGTATGGTAGCCTTCGAAGCTATTTTAGCTTTACTCCTCTATGGATTGGTGTTATTTCCCAATGTCCCAAATTTCGTTGATATCAACGCCATAAGGATCTTTCTGATTGGAAATCCCGTTCCCACTCTACTTGGTGACACGTACGTCTCCATTCATCATAGGAATCGTCAAGGAGACGGAACTATCGTGTGTTATGTACCTCTGTTTATCAAATGGATTACCTCACACTTGCCTAAATCTCCTATATTCCGCGGAAAAAAAAGACGAGTGGCATTGGTCAAGAAGACTCGTGTCTCTTACAAACGACGGTATCCATTGGTATACCTTGGCAGACAAGGAGATGGAAATCATTGAGAGCTGTGGAGAATTTGCCAATGTACCTCTCATCGGTACAAAAGGAGGAATTAACTACAACCCATTCCTGGCAAGACGTCAACTCGGATACGCAAACTCTTGTAAACCTCTTGGTTTTACAGTAGAGAGTTACTTCTATCACGAGGGAGAAGATTCCCAAGGATTGAAGGCTAGGATGATCAGAGCTTGGCATCACATCCGAAAGAAAGAAAAGGGTAAGGCAAAGAATTGTGTAGCCATGGAAACCTACACTTCTTGGGTAAAGAAAAGAGCAAAGGAATTTCGAATGCCTTACGCTTATGAAGAACCCATGTTCTCAACCTCTTCCAAATTAACAATTTTTCCCGTCGAGACTATGGGAGAATACCAAGAAGCTTTGGCCAAAATAAGGTTTGAAAAGGAGGCCTTGGAAAACAAGTTCCTTAAGACTAATCTTGAGAATGAAAAGCTCAAGAAGCAAGTCAAAGATCATGAAAAGACGCTTTATTTCCAAGATGAATGGCTCATGGAGAAGGATGAGAAGATTCGTCAGAAAGATAACGCAATCCAGAGATACGTCAAAGAAAGGAAAAGAAAGCTTGAGGAAATGACAACCAACGATCCTGCTCCCAACGAGTGGAAGAAAGTCATTAGCAAGCTAAAAGCCGAGAAAGCTGAACTGAAAGCTCACTATGGGAAAGAAATCCTGAAGCTGAAGCTGCATCAAACCTTTGGATCTTCGTCCGACGAAGACATTTAATTAGTTCAATTTAGTTTGTAATTTTATCATTTATTTTATCATTTGTGTGAGCAATGCTCCAAAAAACAATATTGTTGTAATCTTCTTCCATTAATCAATAAATTCGTGTGTTTTTCCATCCAAATATTTGCCAGAAATATCTCTTTTTAGCATAAATTCTTTGGAAATTCCTTTTCTTTACAATCATATTCATGCATCATACTTTGCATTTAAGTCTGTTGTCTAGAGTCTGATACTTAAACAGTTTGAACAACTTAAACAGATAGGAAAAGATCGCCAAGCTGTCGCGTCTTAGAGTTTCTCGACCGCGTCCACAGCCAACTCGAACATACGATACAAGAGCAAAAAGAAGAAAAGTCATGGAAGGTTTTGAACAAGAGAACGTTGAACTCCGTAGCACGGTAACAACACTACAAGAAGAAGTAGAGAGACTCACATCTTTGGTCAACTCATTTGCCGCAGCGCAAAGTCAACAAGCAGCATCGAGCAGTCAAAACCAAGCAGCGACTTCAGAGGATACTACTACTCCAGTTTCAGCTATCACAGTCAGTAGTTCACCTTTCAGTATGCCAGAAGGCTATCCATGGGGCATGCCTTTCAACTTTGGCATCGGATTTTGCCAACCAACTTCTCAAACAACCTCGCTTGAAATACCTACTTTGCAGCAAAACTCTGCATTTACTCCGCAACGTGGAGTAACTCTTCCACAAGTAACAATGCCGGTTTCTCAACCGATCATGACGAACTCAGCTTCCGTAGTGCACACTACCATGGATGAAGAAGTTCACCATACTCCAGGCGATAACACGAATTCACGTGGCTCGATGGAGAATCTCCAGGAACAGCTCCACAAAATGCAGCTTGAGATAAAAACAATTCGTGGGAAAGAATTGTTTGGGAAAAACGCCCAGGATCTTTGTTTAGTTCCTCGCGTAAGGATACCTGCAAAATTCAAAGTCCCTGACTTTGAAAAATACAGAGGAAACTCCTGTCCACAAAGTCATCTCACGATGTATGCCAGGAAAATGTCTACATACAACGAAGATCATCAGTTGTTAATCCACTACTTCCAAGATAGTCTTACCGGTGCCGCATTGAAGTGGTACATGGGATTAGACAGCATGAGTATCCAAACCTTCAATGACTTAGGTGAAGCCTTTGTACAGCAATATAAGTTCAACTTGGATATGGCTCCCGACCGGGATCAACTCCGCTCCATGTCTCAGAAAGAAAGAGAGACATTCAAAGAGTATGCACAACGATGGAGGGAAATTGCTACCCAAGTCAACCCTCCCTTAGAAGAGAAAGAGATGACTAAGGTATTCCTAAACACCCTTGGCTTATTCTACTACGAGCAAATGATCGCTAGCGCTCCTGGAGATTTCACCGAGATGGTAAGCATGGGAATGCGATTAGAAGAGGGGGTTCGAACTAGACGCCTAACCAAGGAAGCAGGATCTTCTAGTGGAACTAAAAAGATTGGAACCAGTTTTCCAAGGAAAAAAGAACATGACATAGGAATGGTATCCCGAGGGAAACCGCGTAAGAATGTCATTCAACAACGATGTAGCCGCCATAGCACCCGCAACACAAATCCAAACACAGGAGTTGCTCCGCAATTCCAACAAAATCAACAAACTCAACACCTCGTCAACAGCTCATTCAACAATCAAAATCGCGCCTCGGGTTACGCATTCGACCCAATTCCAATGACGTACGTAACTTTACCTGCGCTAATAGAAAAGAATCGACATGCATAAGGTCACCACCTCCGGTTCCCGAAAAATTACCATGGTGGTACAAAATGATCTTGCCCTTTTCACCAAGAGGCACCAGCCATGACCTTGAGCATTGCATAGCATTAAAGGCGTAACGAGAGATTAGTGAGATCTAATCTTCTTTCCTTCCGAAATACAAGTCCGAACGTGCAAGCCAATCCGCTTCCCAGTCACAGTGGACACTCAGTGAGTTTGATACTGAGAAATACAGACAGGTACCTTGTCACGCGTAAACCCGATCAGAGGAAACTTGGTACATCTCCATGAAGCATACAGTACAATGAGCACCTTCACTAAGCACAATTACGCAACTTGCCATATCTGCTCCAAGGATATTCAAGGATGTCCTACCATAAAAGCAGACATTCAGCGATTGTTAGATATCGGTGACTTACAGATCTACAGAAACAGAGATGACCATGACATAAATACAGTAGGGCATTTTCCGCATGAGCTTTTAGTCTCAGATATCAACTCGGAAAACCCCGAAGTAAACGTTATCATCCCTTGTTTCAACATACCCAAACATGTGGAGATTGAATGCAACAGTTCCAGCACCCCAGAGTCTCCTTTGGTGATTTGCTTACCCGGTCCTGTTCCATACAGTTCTACCAAAGCAATTCCTTACCAATACAATGCAACCCGATAGAGGATGGGAAGGAGAAACCCCGCCTACTCTTCCGCTAATGTCAATATAATGTAAATCGGACGAGTAACACAAAGTGGACACACTCCATTGCCACCAAGACCCCTGCAGTTCTTGTCCGACAAAATCCGGTTAACATATCTTCCGAGAATCCGCAACAATTCCAGTTGTTAACCCGAGCACAAATGTTGGTCCTCTGATAGAGCCAACGTCAACACGACTTTGATGAGATAAAGTTAATCAAAAAGAGCGAATACCGAGTCGTGGATCACCGATGCGCACTCCTTCCAAGATTTCAATACTGTCTCTACTCCTCAACTCCGAAGCTCATCGAGAAGTTTTAATGAAGGTACTAGACCAAGCCTATGTAGACCATGATGTAACTACTGCACCGGTTTGGAGGTATTGTCGCCAACATAACAACTTGTAATAATCTAAGTTTCATGAAGGAACTTCCAGAGGAAGGGAAAGATCACAATTTGGCCTTACACATCTCGATGATTTGCCAATCAGATTCCCTGTCCAATGTATTGGTAGATACTGGTTCATCTTTGAACGTAATGCCGAAGACGACACTCGCTCGTTTGGCTTACAAAGGGACACCAATGAAGTTCAATGACATAGTAGTAAGAGCTTTTGACGGATCACGGAAGTCAGTTATTGGGGAAGTTGACCTCCCAATGACAATCGGTCCGCACACTTTCCAAATTACTTTCCAAGTCATGGACGTACCAGCTGCTTACAGTTGTCTACTAGGAAGACCTTGGATCCACGAGGCAGGAGCAGTAACTTCTACTCTCCATCAGAAGTTAAAATTCACAATAAATGGAAAGTTGGTGACCATCAGTGGTGAACAAGCTTTGCTTGTAAGTCATTTGTCCAGTTTCTCTTTCATCACAGCTAATGACATTGAAGGGACACATCTCCCAGAATATCCGTTAGAAGATGAATCTACCAGCAAAAACAGATCATCTATCTCCTCGTATAAAGAAGCGGCACAGATGGTAAAAGATGGCAATGCTGAAGGATGGGGACAGGTAATCAAACCTGTCAAAAACGAAACAAAAGCCGGACTCGGGTTCACACCCGTATTCTCCAAGGACAAGCAAAAGGATGAAGCACTTCGTCCAATCAAAGAAGTATTCAGCAGTGGGGGTTTCCTAAACCCCGTTCTCCAAGAGGTTAGCGTTGTCACCATTGAAGATGATGAAGATTCCTCTGAACCTGAAGAGTGGAGCACTTATTTAAACAGCCCTGAATATGTGTCTCAAGAGGAGTTGTATGCGCCGACTGATCAATTCAAAGACATGTCCCTGCAGCAACATGAAAATCCACCCGTCCCTTCTGAAGTTTGGGATACCTTGGGAGAACCCAGTGGTAAATTTGACTACATGGTAAAGTATACTGCACCAGAAAGCTCAAGAATCAGAATTGAAGATATCCAACCCACATGATGGGGTGATTCTTTTGATTATCCTAGTCAATCAGAGGAGGTATACTCGTCTTCTCAGTCTAATCAGCCAATTGAGGTCCCGAATGAAGATCTCTGCTTTAATACGCCTGTGGAATTCACTAAACCAGATCTGGATTATCACTACATCAACGTGATCACTGAAGATCAATAATACGACTCGGGATACGAAATGGAAAGTGTCGCCGACAACGAGTCTCTTCACTCTGAAGATTGGAGGGTACATCCTCAGAATTCAACACAAAGATCAACAGGAAGCACATATGCTGTATCCCATACTTCCCGATCTATTCATCAAGCGGAAGAAGACTGCTTTAGCAGCACGAAAGGCAAAGTTCGTCGTCCAGAGTCTTCAAAACCTGCTCAAACAGCAACCAAAGTCTACTCAAGGGTTAAACCAAAAGGAAAATTACCAGAGTACCTCGATTTCCAAGGAGTTCGTCACTACTGGAAACCCGTTGAAGTTCGGACTACCGCTCATAGTTCTAAGTAGTTTATCTTTGCTTTTTGTTTTGAACTCTCACTTCGCCCAAAGCGTAGAGATGTTTTATAGGGTTTAGCTTTTAAATAATCTCTCTTTGTCTTGCCCAAGACAAATGAGTTTGTATTTTAGGGCCCTGTTTCATAGTGTGAATTATAAATAAAACGCGTTGTTTTGATTCCACACTTTGTGTTTATTTTCATTTTACCCTTTCCTGGAAATGATAATCCTAAAAAACACAATAAAACAAAAAAAATCTTCAAAAAAAAAGATATACACAATCTGCATACACTTTCACATTAACTTTTTAAAAAAAATGAAAAAAATTAATCAGACATAAATCAAATATGCAGATTAAACAGATGGACAAATCCATTGAAAGCAATAACTCTATGCTCTCTCCCAACTTTGAAATCCCTTGTGAAGTCACCGAGGAAGAAGTTGAAGAAGAGATCCCAGATGAAATTTCTAGACTGCTAAAGCACGAGGAAAGGATCATTCAGCCTCACAAAGAACCTCTAGAAGCAATCAACTTGGGTTCTAAAGAAGACAAAAAAGAAGTAAATATCGGAGCTTCACTTGACAGCAACGTCAAGAGCAAACTGATAAATCTTCTCAAAGAATATGTTGATGTGTTCGCTTGGTCCTATCAGGACATGCCAGGGCTAGATACCAGCATTGTGGAGCATCACTTGCCATTAAAACCAGAATGTCCACCAGTTAAGCAAAAACTGAGAAGAGTTCACCCCGATATGGCGAAAAAATCAAAAGGAAGTTCAAAACAGCTCGACGCAGGTTTCCTCGTCACTTCTGGATATCCTCAATGGCTAGCCAACATAGTGCCTGTCTCCAAGAAAGATGGAAAAGTCAGAATGTGTGTTGACTACGGGATCTGAACAAAGCAAGTCCGAAAGACGATTTCCCACTACCGCATATTGACATGCTAGTGGATAGCACTGCAAAATTTAACGTCTTTTCCTTCATGGACGGTTTCTCTGGCTACAATCGATCGAATGGCTCCCGAAGACATGGAGAAGACATCCTTCATCACGCCGTGGGGCACTTTTTGCTACAAAGTAATGCCGTTTGGATTAAAGAATGCAGGCGCAACTTACCAAAGGGCAATGACTATTCTCTTTCACGACATGATGCACAAAGAGATCGAAGTCTACGTGGACGACATGATAGCAAAGTCTGACACTGAAGATGAGCATATAGACTATCTCTTAAAGTTGTTTCAACGACTAAGGAAATTTCAGCTCCGCCTGAATCCTAACAAATGCACCTTTGGGGTAAGATCTGGAAAACTCCTAGGTTTCATCGTCAGTCAAAGAGGTATTGAAGTAGACCCTGACAAAGTTAAGGCTATTCAAGAAATGCCTGCGCCACATACGGAAAAGCAAGTAAGAGGATTTCTCGGACGGTTGAATTACATCTCCAGATTTATCTCCCAAATGACTGCTACCTGTGGGCCGATATTCAAACTTTTCCACAAATATCAAGAGGTTGTGTGGACAGAAGATTGTCAAAAAGCTTTTGACAGTATCAAGGAATACCTGTCAGAACCACCAATATTGATCCCTCCAGTTGAAGGAAGACCATTAATCATGTACCTTACCGTACTAGAAGAGTCCATGGGCTGCGTACTTGGACAGCAAGATGACACCGGTAAGAAAGAGCATGCCATCTACTACCTGAGTAAAAAGTTCACAGACTGTGAAACTCGTTACTCCATGCTCGAGAAAACATGTTGCGCTTTGGTGTGGGCTTCAAAACGTCTCCGTCAGTACATGATCAATCACACGACTTGGTTAATCTCCAAAATGGATCCAATCAAGTACGTATTTGAGAAACATGCCTTAACTGGGAGAATCGCTCGATGGCAAATGCTATTATATGAGTATGACATTCAGTACCACGCTCAAAAAGCGGTCAAAGGAAGCATTCTCGCCGATCACTTGGCTTATCAGCCGCTCAACGAATACCAATCTCTCAAGTTTGACTTCCCAGATGAGGATGTTATGTACTTAAAGATGAAAGATTGCGACGAACCGCTACACGAAGAAGGACCAGATCCAGAATCCAGATGGGGCCTAATCTTTGATGGAGCAGTTAATGTCTTTGGCAATGGAATTGGGGAAGTCATCATCACTCCTGAGGGTTCTCACATCCCATTTTCCGCCAGCCAGATTGCTATTTGATTGCACCAACAACATCGCAGAATACGAAGCTTGCATCATGGGTATCGAAGAAGCCATCGACTTAAGGATCAAGATCCTTGATATATATGGAGACTCAGCCCTTGTGATCAATCAAATTAAAGACAAGTATGAAACTCATCATCTTGGTCTAATTCCTTACAGAGACTATGCAAGACGTTTGTTGACTTTCTTCAACAAAGTTGAACTGCATCATATCCCTCGAGATCAAAATCGAATGGCAGACGCTTTGGCCACTCTATCTTCCATGTTCAAAGTCAACGATTGGAATGATATGCCCAGAATCCGCATCAGACGCCTTGAAAGACCTGCATATGTGTTCGCAACTGAAGCAGTCTTTGACGATAAACCGTGGTTTCACGACATCAAACATTTCCTTCAAACACGAGAGTACCCACTCGGGCCATCGTACAAGGATAAGAAAACTCTAAGGAGGCTTTCAAGAAAATTCTTCCTCAATGAAGATGTGCTATACAAAAGAAACTTTGACATGGTTCTGCTCAGATGCGTCGACAGACAAGAAGCAGACACGATCATCCATGAAGTACATGAAGGGTCCTTTGGAACCCATTCAAATGGGCATGCAATGTCCAGAAAAATCTTGAGAGCAGGATACTATTGGATAACGATGGAATCCGATTGCTGTAAACACGTCAAAAGATGTCACAAGTTCCAGATCTACGCAGATAAGATCCATGTGCCACCAACTCTACTCAACGTTCTCTCTTCTCCGTGGCCTTTCTCCATGTGGGGCATTGACATGATTGGGATGATCGAACCAAAAGCGTCCAACGGACATCGTTTCATTCTAGTGGCTATTGATTACTTCACCAAATGGGTCGAAGCAGCGTCTTACGCCAACGTCACAAAACAAGTGGTTGTGAGGTTCATCAAGAACAACCTCATTTGCCGATATGGAATTCCAAGCAAGATCATTACAGACAATGGATCAAACTTGAACAACAAGATGATGAAAGAACTGTGTGAGGAATTCAAGATTGAGCATCATAACTCATCTCCTTACCGACCAAAGATGAACGACGCTGTTGAAGCTGCCAACAAGAACATCAAAAAGATCGTCCAGAAAATGGTCATCACTTACAAAGACTGGCACGAAATGCTGCCATTTGCTCTGCATGGGTATCGTACTTCAGTACGTACTTCAACAGGGGCAACCCCCTTTTCTCTGGTATACGGCATGGAAGCAGTGCTCCCCGTAGAAGTTGAGATTCCTTCAATGAGAGTTCTCATGGAAACCAAATTATCTGAAGCTGAATGGTGTCAAAGCAGATACGACTAGCTAAACTTAATCGAAGAAAAACGCCTGACCGCTCTGTGTCACGGACAACTATATCAAAGAAGAATGAAGAAAGCTTTCGACAAAAAGGTCCGACCTCGTGAATTCCGAGAAGGCGACCTCGTGCTTAAAAAGATTCTGTCTTTTCAACCAGATTCTAGGGGCAAATGGACTCCTAACTACGAAGGCCCATACATCGTCAAAAGGAGCTTTTCTGGCGGTGCTATGACTCTCACAACCATGGGCGGTGATGAACTCCCGCATCCTGTGAATGTTGATGCAGTCAAGAAATACTTTGTCTAATAAAACAAAAGAACAGCTCGGTAGGTCGAAAACCCGAAAAGGGCGGCTTAGGCAAAAATGAGCGTCTCGGTGGATTGAAAACCTGAAAAGGCGATCCAGGCAAAAATTAGAGACAATAAACAGAAATTATCCTGATAGATTAAAAACCTGAAAAGGCAATCTAGGCAAAAACAAGGATATAAAAAAAATGACAAAGTAACTGCATCAGTCTGTACTTCGTCAATCTAAAGAATCTTCCATCAACGGATCTTCAATCAACTTTTCTGAAGCAACAAGCACAGTTGGAATTCAAAGTTGTTAGGGATAATAGCGGTTATTTGCTTTCAATGTAGCCTTTTCCCAATAAATTATCATTTCCAACTTTTGTAAATAGTTCATGGAATCCCGCCTTTGGCTGATTACCATTCTATTCAATAAAATTTGAGCCTCGTGCCTTTTGTTTGCAATTCCTGCTTTATTCTGTTTTACAAAATAAACGCTTTTTATTGTGAAAATCACTTTTTGAAACAAAAATGTTTTAAATGAGTTTTTACTTCAAAAATTTTGAAACAAAAAGCAAAATTTTCCTTTGAACTATGGACACAGAAAGAACTTCAACAGTTTTCTCCATAAGTGTTTCAATCTCCGAAGATAGAACGATTGCTACGAAA
The DNA here is from genome assembly GCA_021764765.1 of Vicia sativa. Taxonomy (NCBI): domain Eukaryota; kingdom Viridiplantae; phylum Streptophyta; class Magnoliopsida; order Fabales; family Fabaceae; genus Vicia; species Vicia sativa. The sequence continues at coordinate 143,668,209 of CM038793.1, read as the reverse complement.
GTCTTCTCCTCGGAGTATCATCAAAGGACGGTATTCTTATCCAAAAAGAATTCCCGACAAAGTTGCCAATAAAATACCTTTCTCAGAAAGCATGCAACTCAAAATTCTTCATCAGTGAACGTCTGCACCTTTGTTGCAATTTTCACTAAATATTTGTTCGAACTGTGACGTGGTCCTTTTCCCAAATATCTCTTTAGTGTCTTTGTCAAAGTATTGTTAGCATGCATATAACATTCATGACATTCATAATAGCATCATTCATGCATTTTTGCATTCCTTGAAATGTTTGCTTCCATATCACTGGTTTAAATCACACTTACTCATGTAAGTACAAGTCTATCCCCAGTAGAGTATCTCCAAACAGAAAAGATACATTTTCTTTTTCCCCGACGGAGTATCCCCAAACAGAGAGATACATCTTTTCTCTCGTACTCCCCAACGGAGATCATTCCTCATTTGGAACAATGCCTTGATTAACTGTTTCTTTCCGGTTCATTCCTGGATAGAACCCTGTCTCTAATCAACAAAGCAATAAGCAAACAAGGCCAAATCATGACAATTCAAAAATCCCCAACAGTTGTCTTTCTGTCAAAAAAAGAAAACCTGTGTCTGTCAATCAAAAAGCCCGCATCTTCTCAAAAGAGAAATCCTCGGCAAGATTATATCCAAGAAAATAGAAACTCATTTTGAGTTTTGTTCTTTCATTGTCTGTTATTCACAAGGCTGAATAATCAACAAAATCTTTCAAAGATTTACCTTGTTATAGTTATCACTTTGCTGATAATTGGTAATATCTTCGAAACTCATCTGAAATCAATTTCCATTACTGTCTGTTATTCACAAGGTTGAATACGCAGTAATTTTCTCAAAAGATTTACCTTGTTATAGTTATCACTTCGCTGATAATTGGTAATATCTTTAGAATTCATTACCATAAACTATCACAATGCTGATAATTGATAATATCATTTTCACTTACCTTAAACATTGTCACGAGGCTGACAGAAGGTAATCTCTTTATTTTCCAAAGTGAAACAGATGTTCACATGTTTTGTGAATCTCTTTTTCCCCAGCGAAACATATTGCATGTTTCCCAACAAACAGGATCCTCTTTTCTTAAACAGATCGAGTCATCCTCACAAATTTTTCCCCGCCGTGTCATTTCTCTGATATCATCTGGGTAAAACTTTTTACAATCATTTTGCATCACTCGCATCTTTTGGTATCTTAGGTCCAAAATTTGCGTATTCTGATATTTAAGTCTCTTTACACCTATCAAAACGAAGATATTCATCTTCATCTCTCAGGTGAAAGAAACTTAAATAGGGCATATCATACCCCATTTTTGACCTAATATACCACCTTACATTTGCATCATTTGCATAACTAATTCTTAATCGGTGTAGCTTTCACAGGTCAAAATTAGGGTTTCATCAAATTTTCATCTGATTCAAGAGGAAACCAATTAGGGTTTGAGTTTTACTCACCTCTTTTGATCTATCTTGATCAAATCATCAGCCTTCAATCCTCAGATATCCATTTTTCTCATTGATCAATCGAGGATCGACCAATTAGGGTTTTGATCGGGCATGAGTATTCTCTGACTTTTTGAACAAGAAATGACCTTTTTTGGCTACAGATTGGTTATCATATCTTAGATACAACATCTTGACCTAATTTCTGGATTCAAAACATCACAGAAGTTCACAGACTTCATCAATTTCAGAAACATCTGATGAAAATTCATCTGCACAGAAAAGTCAAACTTTGACTTTTGGTCTTTTTTTCAAAACAAAACTTTTTCTATCATCAAAATACTTCAAATGATCCATCATGATCATAAAAAATCAAAGAATTTGGAAAAGTCAACAAAAAGTCAAAAGTTTCAATACTTAGAAAAATTTCTAAGTGTTAAAATTTCTTATTTTTTCCAAACTTCATGCCATTGTTTCACCTAGTTCCATTTTGAATTGGAAAAAACTCAAAACATGAAAGTTGTAGCTCTTGAAACAAGCTTTCCAAAATGTCCAAGAACTCACAAATCCATGGAGTCTAGATATACTTTTGAAATTGAAACATAAGGCTCCATGAACATGATTTTCAAAGTTCAAAACATCACATTATAGGTCATTTTGAGGTTTCTTCATCTAGAAGCATTGCCACCTTGCCAATTCAAGCTTAGAGCTGATAAATATCAGCTAGATATGATTGAGAAAAGATAGGATCAAAATGAGATTTTCACACATGGTAAAGAGGAAGCTTCCTTTTCTTTTGAAAAGTCATTCTTACCCTTAAGGCAACCTTGAATTTCCAATTGCCATGTACTCTTGCCTAACATTTTCAGAACCATTGGCCTATAAATAGAGCATCATTTCAAGTTCAAATCACACCAAAGCATTGCAAATCCATGCTTTCTCTCTACTTCCTTGAAATTCAAGCAACATAGTGCAAAAGTGAGAAAGATTGCAATTTTGAAAATCAGAAAACCATGATGAAATTTGGTGTCTAACATAACATATAATCAATATGGAACATGTTTGAATCATAAAATCAACACAAGAACCACTAAAAATCAGATTTCACTTTCTATTTTTCAAACTTTCCAAAACTGCCATAGCATTCGAATTTGAAGTTTGGCTTGAACAAGTTGTGTTCTGATCACTCTAACACCTTCCATATACCTCATATACATGATCCAAACCATCAGCAACTAACTGTAACAGCTTAAACATAGAATTTGAGTTTCCATTTTGAACTGCGGTGGACTTGGCTGGAGTGATTTGAGATGATTCAAAGCAAGCAGACCATCCATATAGCTTCCATATAGGCCGATGATGCTGTAGCAATCGAAAAACCAGCTCTGGAAACACTCAATCACCTTCTTCGATTTCAACTTAAACAGGTTAGAACTCGAACTTGGATATCATAATTCTTTGAACTTAAATGCAAAAACTCTTGGCCAATCTCTTTCTGCACTCATCACGATCATAAGCCCTCAAACAAACTGAAAAATCATCAACTATGCATCATTTAATTTGAAATCTTAGTTTCTAGGGTTCTTCGTGATTCCAGAAATTCAAACATGATAGACTAAAAATAAATGCAATTAACATACACCATCGTATTCCTTGTTCAAAACCGAGAAATTTTCATGTTTATTTCATCAAATTTCATTGAGAAACGAAGATTGTAGCATGGATTATGGAATCTGAAAATCAAAGAGGAAGAACAAGCTCACGTGTTCTTGAGTTTTAAAAATTCAAAAATTCCAATACTTTGTTTACACGTGTTTTGGTCCATGAACACAAACGCGCGTTTGTCCCAGTGGTTGCTAGCTTGCCTTTAGTCCTCTTTGCCACGTAGCCATCCAACAGGTCATGGGTTCAACTCTCCACAAGACCATTCTTTTTAAAAACTCTTCATATTTTTTCATGTTTTTTACAAAACTTTCACATTTTTTTTAACCAATCAAAACTCCTCATTTTGAGATGATTTTTTGTACACTTGTCAATAAATACATCTATTTTATGATAGTGCAAAAATTTTCAGAAAAAACTTTCATCTGATTATATTTTAATCGAGCAAACGACGTTCGAGCACTTTTTCAAAACACTTTAAAAGTGAATTTTTCAAGTTTTCGACTTCGATTCTTTTCAAAACTTCTCATAAATGAACCTCACATTTCAAAACATTTTCAAAATCATTTTTCAAAACTTTTTATCAAACTTACATCTTTTACCATGATCGATCCGATTTAAACGATAAAACCGAATTCGTTTTCTCTCGAATTTCTCAATCGATCATGGGCCTCCCTTACGGTGTAAGTCCCAATCCTTTTATGTACATATTCAGTTTTTCTCGTACATACTCAAATCATCATTTTTAATATTGAAACATAAACAAATTTCTTTCGTTTGTTTTCATTCGTTTGTTTATACACCGAATCCATTGGTTCTAGGAGAAGAATTATTCCCGATGAAACTTCTTTTAAACCAATGGGCCTCCCTCACGGTGTAAGTCCCATAACATTCTTTTGTGTACATAATATTTCTTTGTACATAACAAATTCTTTCCAAACATATACAAATTTTCATCTGTACATAATACAGATACCCTTTACAGATAAATTTTGATCATCGTTTGTTGTATATACGAATACCATTGGTATTGAAAGGAGCATTATTCCCGTGAAACTTTCAAACCAATGGGCCACCCTATGGTGTAAGTCCCAACCCTCCTATGTACATCCATCTTTGTCGTACATAAATAGTTCATTCGTGTACATATTCATTTCCTTGTACACAGTTCTGACTTGTAAATAATCAAGTTACGCTCGTTTTAAACGTTCGTTTCACAGACACTTGTTTATATTTCATAAACTTTTATAAATAAACACCATGCATCTGTTTATATTTCCTTCATAAACTCCTGTGAATACATATCACACACACACACACACACTTGTTTATACAACAGTCTAATTATAACATAACAATTAGTCTAACCAATAGGTTCCCCACAGTTGTAGCCTCCGCTTGGGCTTTATACAAGATAATTCATCCCCTGCATGAATTTAGCCTCCGCTTGGGCTTTATACAAGATAACTCTCCCCACAAAGTTTATCCTCCTCTTAGGCTTCATATAAGAAAACTCATTCATCTGAGTTTAGCCTCCGCTTAGGCTTCATATAAGACAGCACTCCCCTGATGAGTCAGCCTCCTCTTGGGCTTCGTTCAAAAGAACTCCTCATTGAGTTTAGCCTTCTCTTGGGCATCATACAATGAAAGAGACAGGAAATCTCTTAACAGCCTCCTATTGGGCTTCCAATACAAAGAATCACCCACGTTAGGATAGAACCCAGAGAGTATAATTTCCCGGTGAAATTACACTTCATTCCAAAAAGGATGGTTTCTCGGTGAAATCCCTTTTAAGACAAAGCCAGCCATACCCTATAGCTTCCTCTTGAGCTTCATACAAGGACCCTCGATGATCCTCGATGACCCTCAGAATACCTCCTCTTGGGCTAACAATACAAGGACCCATGGGCTTCTTAAAAGCATCCCTTTTAATCCAATCAATTTCTCCTTGAGATTTAGACATCTATCATCTCTATGGAAGAAGTATCTCATCTATCACATCACATACAGTCAAAAACTTTTCAAACTCTTTTCAAACTGTTTTCAAACAAAAACATCTCTTAATTGTAAGTGGTAACGCTTGTACACTCAAGCAAAACACCCAATTGTTACAGTTAAAAGATTCAATCATCTTTTTCAAACATCTTTCTTAAACATGTAAGTGGTAACGTTTGTACACTCAAGCAAAACACCGATAGCTTACGACGAAAGATTTTAATCAATCAAACTTTCAAAAATGTATGTGATGAAATAGATTAGATACATTTTCATTAAGATGACATTTGTCTCTCTTACTAACATCCCGTTGCTTTCCACTAGCATAAGTGGGAACTACGATTGCTCTGACTTTCTCAATATCCTTTTGAGAATACGTAGGCACAAGGTCTCATCCTTGCCGAGCAAATTTCTTTCTCCCTCAGACCAAACAAACCATAGATCCGTAGATCCGAGCTACAAATGCTCGATTCCCACTAGGGATATGTATGAAGATCCAAAGATCTTTGCGAGCACAATAATAACAAACAATAGGATCCCACATAATCTATCCTTCTTAAAATCCCAAAGGAGAAACTTTCCCAATCATAGAAATAGCAATTAAAACACACAAACATATCAAACATATTCATATATAAAGCTATAGATAACTATATATATTTAGGGTGCTCCATCTATTCCCTTTATATAACAATCCCCCTTACTCAGAATCTCCCCAATGCGTTGCATCTAGTTTGCGCTAGTCGTTACGCATATCAATACCAATTGAGGGTATTAACAGCTTTCCCCTTTTTCATAATCATTAAATCATCTTTCTTGTGTTGAAAATAATAAAGCTTGATGCTCACGGCATCTTTATAAACAAATCAAATGAGTAAATCGTTTCGAGCTAGAGAATCTGAATTCATATTCGAATCCTCTAGCGCGTCACCTTTTAACGCGAACAAACTACTATCATCCCCATATAGAACCTAACCCCCCACCACAACGACCAAACTTTGAGAACATGCGAACACGTCTATACGAAAGCGGTACGACAAACAATGCAGATCTTGAGGCATACATGGATCCTGATCGCATACACTACGAGCAACCATTGACCCAACCTCAGGGGCCATCGACCCAACAGCAACCGGCTCAAGAACCTCGCATCACACGAGTTAGAAGAGGACGCGGGTATGGAAACCATGGTCAACTACATGTCCCAGGTCGCCGAGAATAAATCTATGTAATTATTATTTGTTATGTTTGTAATGATAATTTATATTTGAAATTTTATTTCACAACATTGTCTTGTACTTTAATTTAAATCGGGGAATTTTTTTTTTAAACTTAACACATAAGCGCCATCTCAGATGGCTTTTCTCATCTGATTAACACATAGGCGCCATCTCAGATGACTTTTAAGCAAAAGAAATACACTTAGGCGCTATATGGAGTGACTTCTGCTTGTTAAAAAACAATGCAAGAGCTATCTCAGATGGCTCCTGCTTGTATGTTAAACCTGAAACATGGTTATTTGCGTAAATTTTTTCAAAACATAGTTATTTGAAAAAATAATTTAATACTTGATTATTGTAAAAAAAAATTCACTTTTCGCTCAATAAATGAATAAAAAAATTCATCCAAGGCCTCGTCCAATGAATGAGCGAGTGGGTGAAGAATTAAATTTTTTTTTTCATTTTCTTCCTCCACTAGACAAGGCCTTGAAGGGAAATTTAGAGAGGGAATTTTCATTCCGTCAGAAATAGATACGAATAAATCTGTCGCAAATGCAATTATTCCGTCACTAAATTACAAGAAAAAATGTTTTCATCATTTAATTTCTGTCACTAATTACTACTGATAGAATAAGCTTCCCTCTCAAATTCTGAGGGATTTATTTTGTAAAAAATCTGAGACATAATCAGTTTCCCTCACAAAATTATAAAATATCAATTTTACTAGTTAGTGACAAGATCCATTTCCTTCACAAAATTAATGATGATATTAATATTGTAAATGTTATATTTCAGTTCATGATATTTATAATGCTAATAAATTTTATCATAATTACATGTCCATAAAACGTGATCGACTATAAAATAGCAAGAAAAAACTATAAAAATTATCATAAAAAACTACAAGATTCAATATTGTAACTAATAACCACTAAGAATTAAATTTAGCATACCAAGAGTTTTACATACTGTTTCACATTCTAGCAATTCTCAATCTAATTTAATATATGTTATATAGCCAATGGGTCTCTAATCTAAAAAATACAAAGAATAACTAAATAAGTAGTACAAAATAACTCTACATATATCAAAAAGTGTGCTTTTTGGCTGAAAGATACAAGTGTTTAAAATTTGGGAACGGTTTTTTTATCCATAGAGGTTGCCAAAAAAATTCATCTCACAACATTGCTTAGAATTAACAATAAGCGGAAAAGCATGAGAATGTCACCTACAAATTGAAGTTACATCCTACATCAAAGGTTGATCTAGTATTCCATGTGTCACAGAAAAATAAGTCCACTGGGAGTAATATGCTCATGTTGAACTACCAAAAGTATTAATGGTTAAAACTGACAAGATTGCAAAGCCATAAAAAGCTTTGGCTGACAAGATATCATAAAGGCCAATAATAAAGAACAACGACAGTACATAGTTAAGTGGAAAGACTTGATTGTTGAGGATGCTTCTAGTGATTTTATAAAAATATGTTACAATTCCACAATTTAAGATTTTGATTTGATATTCCAATCCTAAATAGTATGAGTCAACATATTTGAACATATAATGACAAACAATATGGTACCATTTATCAAAGAACATATAAATTCAATTGGTTATAAGAAGAGATAATGAATGAATCGTTATCGAATGGAGAAAGGCAGTTGTAAATAAGAGGGCATTGTGTTGACAATATTAGATAGGACAAATCGATAAAGCATTAATTGGAGGATAAAAAACATATTCTTTGTCATCCCTTATGCACTATGTTTGGCCACAGCATGTCCAACCTAACCATCAAACTAGAAAATAAGAATTTGTCTCCTAAATAATATCGAATTTCATAAACAATGGCATTGGAAAAAAAGGTTAATCACATTCTACTTTAATATAAATAATTAAAACATTATTAGCAAGCCAACATAGTATTTTCATAAGCATGTCCTAAATCACTCCAAACACTCTCATTACTCAACCCTCATTTAATGCATCAATAATAGCATTCCCTATCATCCCACTCTCACACTATCAGGATATAGTGCAAGCAACAAGTTCCCCTTAAAAGATGACTTCATATTCTCAAACTTACTCTCCCCAAGCTTCCTCTTTATCGCTTGGGACATTAAAACAAATGGCCTCACTTTGTGTAAGGAACAGTTTCCGTATTTCCAAAATACATTGATAAAAACACTTGAACCAACTATAACAATAACTAATGCATGTCCAAAATTCTGAATCCAACGTTTTGGCCCTCTATAGGCCTAAAATGCTACATAATTTAAGGATCTACATAGTAAATTTTTATTAACTTCAAAAACCCTTGTACCCAAACTTCTATAAATTGAAGAAAATCCGTTAAAGTTTGTACCTTTAGATCCTAAATTCAAATACCAAGGTCAATAAAAATCAAACACAAAATAAATAAATAACAATTGAAATGTTGCGGTTTAGATCTGTGAATATAACTCAAGGTATGCGATGAATCAAAGCATCAAAGAAAGATGAAAGAAAGTGATTTAAAATGGAAGATCTAGGATGAGTTTTACCTACAGTGGTAGAATGTGAATGACACCGGTGGAGAAATCGAATATTCATCTTCTTCAACAACACCATTTAAGTCAATTCCACTAGAATGGTTGAGGTTGGTAGAGGAAGAGTAGCAAACGTAGGTTGTGCATCATGACATGAAATGGTTTAATCAAACGAGAGGGTTTCCTCACCACGATACATTGCGGACTACTGTTTTTAGGGTTAGGAAGCTTTCTCAACGAGATGCTTTTGGGTTGTACTGAGTGGCTTTAGAGAAACTGAATAGCTTATTTTTTAAAATGTGTTTAGATTAAAATTAAAATTGATTTATGAATGAGAGGGAAATTGAAATTGGTTTGAAGAGGGAAATTCAAATTTGATTTGGAGCTAGTGAGAAACATGAGTGGGAAATTGAAAAAAATTATGTTAATCATGTTTTTTTTATAATAACAGGTTAGTCATATTTTTTACTCAATTAAGTGTAAGATATTTATTTTCTATCAATTAAGTTTATTTTCATTTTATATTATTTCTTATATTAATAAAAAAAATTAGTTTAACTATTATATATAAAAAACAATTATATTAGGGAGGGAATACTTCCTAACAAAAACACCTCACATGTTTGTGTTTAAATTAAATTGCATTGTATAAAAAATTAATCATCTAAATATTAATAAATTGCAATACATATCATAAACAATCTGATTAATTAAATTTCAAATAAAAATTTGCTTAAGCTTTTTTATTAAATGTTTAAAAAAGATGATTTAAAAGTATTATTAATAAACAAACTTATTTTAAAAATTGAATATTATTTTTTCCAAATCACAATTTTCTGAAAAAAAACAATAAATAAAAAACTTTTATTCAGAAAGTAAATTATTTTAATTTTTCCTCTGAGCAAATAAAAAAAGTTTTTTCCAAATGATTTTTATTTTTCCTTTGAAATTAGGAATGGTTTTTTTCCATGAAAATAAAAAAAATTAGAGTTTTTTATTTGAAATATAAAAATTTAAAAAAATAGAGTTTAATTTTTCTAAGAAAAAAACGAATTCTTTCCAAAATAATTTCCGTAAAATAAATAAGAATTTCCTTTAAATAACAAAAAATTGTTTTTTATTTATATTAAATTTCTAGAAAGAAAAATATTTCTTGGCAAAAATATAAATTTCTTTCAAAATAACATTTAATACATTATTTATTTTTTAAAAATATGTATTTCATTAAAAAAAAATTTTAATTCAAAATGTAAAATTTATTTATAAATGCATAATTATATATCAGTTTATAGTTTATAAATAAAAATTAATTATAAATTTAACCTAAATTAAAATATTTTAATAATAAAATATTTTTTTTAGTTATTTAAAACTGCACCAAATTATGAATGTGTTTTTCTTCAACGTAGTTTATGATTCATGAACTCCCAAACTCAAATTCGGTTGGTGCACAATTAATCAAATTAGGGTCGTTAAATTTTTCTAATTTTATTTTAACAAGTAGCATCAAAATCTTCCCATTATATCTATATACCCAATTATTTCTATAAAAGTAAATTAAGATATTATTTTTTTGGACTTTTGAATAAATTTATTAGATTTTTAACGAAACATTTGAATTTTGGAAATATGCAAGATTATTTATTGGATTTTTGTGATTGGTATCAGAATTTTATGAAATCATGAAATTTTACCGGAATTTTAGAAAAAAAATGATATAACTCAATGGAATTAAATAATATTTCCTGAATTTTGAAAAATATATTTTAGATGATATAAACAATTGAGGAGGTGTCAAGTATAAATAAAAGTGTAAGGTTAAAATCTCAAAGTCTTTGGACTAAAAAAAAAATAAGTCAGTCCAATAAACTCCAAAACAGGCCAAATTATAGAATGGGCTCATACTATTTTACCATAAATCAGTGAAAACTGTATTTTGTACCCCCACAGTTAATCTTGTACCCCTACACTTTTTTAAAAATGACAATTTTACCCTACATATAATTTAATTATTTTACTATTTGACTTTTACCCTAAAAATTTAACTGTCCAGAAAAACACTTCCGGAACATATTCCGGAACACTTCCAGCAAGTATTCCGGTATGTAAAAATACAAACCGGAACAGTTTTTAAATGTGTTCCGAATTTCACAAAAACCATTCCGGAACACTTTGTGCAAGTGTTCCGGAATGAATGCCAAATTGTATAACAAACCGGAACACTTCAAGTAAGTGTTCCGAAATTTTTACCAAACCGGAACACTTCCAGAAAGTGTTCCGGAATGCAATATTGCAAACCGGAACACTTCCTAAAAGTGTTCCGAAAAAAGACAACAAAAAAATAAAACCGGAACACTTTCTAAAAGTGTTCCGGTTTGGTAAAATTTTCGGAACACTTTCTAAAAGTGTTCCGGAGTGCTTTTTTGTGAACCAGAAGACTTGGCCAAACTGTTCCGGAATGCAATGTACTTTGAGAGAATTCGGAACACTTTTAGAATAGATGTGAAAAATGAATTTTTTTTAAAATCTTATGCTTTTTATATGAGGGTATTTTCGTCAAAAAATTATTGTAGCGGGGGTACAGGTTGAAATGTGGGGGTACAAAGTGAAATTTTCTAAATCAGTATTAGAGATTTATTCTTGCTAGCCCACAGTTATACTTGTCACCCCTCAAATATGATATATTTATCAAAATATCCTCAAGAAAATACCGGATATTTAGTGATTTTCGGTATATACTGGAAATTTCAAAGGGAATATCAGAAATTCTGTGAAATTTATCATTTTTACCGTGTCAAGATGTTTCATACTGGAAATTCCAAAAATTTGGTACAAAAAAAATACCGAATATTTCAAATTTCTATGGTTTCAGTACAAAAAATAACCAAGAATTTTAAATTTTCGATATTTTTTTATATATCAAAAATTTCAAATTTCCGGTAATATTGAGACTTAATTTTTATTGTTTTTTAAACGTATAAATTTATACTTAATAAAATCTACCGGATATATAGAATTTTCGGTATTGTTTTTATATCGAAAATTTAGGAAATTTCCGATACGTGTAATAATTTTCCTAAAATATACCATATTTTTTAAATTTCCGGTAAATTGTACCGTAAATTTGAAAATATCCGGTAAATAGATGTCAGAAAATTTATAAAATACAAAGAATTTTTTATATGCACCAAAAAAGAGTACCGGAAATTTGGACTGAATACCAAAAATTTACTTTTTTTTATAACTTTTTCAACAGAAAATATTTTTTTTAAAAAAATTAAAATTTTGAGTAAATAAATTAAGCGATATTTTTGGAATATCAAAAAATGATGGGTGTCAAGTATAATAAAGGAAGTGGCCGAAAAGAGTCTCTCAGTATTATCAAAAAATGATGGGTGTTCAAGGTATAGTTGTTTAAATGTATTATTTTTTAAATTTTAATCTCTCCCTTTTAAAATATAATTTTTAAGTCCATAAATTTTACCTTATTTAAAATTTTGTTGACCCTCTTCTAATTTTACAAAAAAATTTTTTACAAGTGGTATCCGCACGTAGCACTCGAAGATTATTGTTGTCTTATTTCATATTCAAACTCGCGATCCAAGGGAAACAAATTCTTGAAACCCAAGCTCCCTTCCGTTAGGTCAATCTTCTTAATGATTGAGATTAATATATTTTATTAATAATAAATTATTTAATAATTTTAATTATATTATTTTATTACTTTTAAAATTAATTTAGAAATTAATACTTAATAGTTTTAATTATGTTATTTTCTTAAAAATAATTAATATTTAATACTTAAAAGAAATATAATGAACTTAGCCTATTAGCTCCCCACATTCACTTCTCAACTCAAAAATCATTGTATAGATTAACATTATAGACATTAAATATTTAAAAAAAAAAACAATGTTGAACTTAGAGTGCTTCATTATTCATCTTCATCAACATAATAACAACATTATTTCACTATTCTTTTTCGAACATACAACAACATCAACTTCATTATCAGAATTATTAACAACACTACTTCACTATTTTTCTTCAACGACATAACATCATCATCTTCATTAACAGTATTATTACTACCATCTTCAAAAACATAACAATTATTGCTACCATATTAACAACACCACATTATTACTATCCATTTTCAACAAACTTCTTATGTACTATAGCTGATGATTATTAATGTTGTAATAGTTTCTACAAGTAATGCAGATTTTGTTATTACTGATTATTTAATTGTCATGCCAAACTCTAAGCATGTTACAACCTTTGGCTTACTCCAAAATTATGGAATAAAAACCAAAAAAGTTCCTTTAAGATACCGCAGATTTTCATCCTCTTATAAATTAGAAGTAAATGGTGTAATATGAAAATATAACTCCCTCATTTTGTTAAATATATTTTCAGTTTTATGTTAATATTCCCGCATTTAGTTAAAATTATGTTATGTTACTTTGAGGAAAATCTAACTCCTTCATTTTGTTAAATAGTAATGTTCTGTAAAGTAATTTTTCTTTGAAAGATTTTGGAACATGCTCCATGTATTTTTAAACATTTGGTAGGCCACACAATTTTGGCAATCAAATCAAGTTTAGAAGAGTTAAAAGTATAATTTCTTGTGTCGAAGAAGCATGTTGTTTGACATAAAGTGTGTCGCATTAGCTTAGTCGAAGAGAGTCAAAGTGTGTATGTTGAATTAAGTAGATGTCGAAATATTGTAAGCAGGTTGCTACACACCTAATTTTGACCTAGATCCAAAATAGGTATTTTCAACTTTTATAGTTTTGGAATTTTTGGTTTAGGGAGAAAGCTAACTTAAAACTATAAATAGAGTGAGTAACGCTTATTTTGTAACCAACTCATAACAACTTGTATTCACATGATTTTGCAGTTGTAAAGTGAATAAAGATTTTCCACAATTTGTGCGAAGAGAGAAACTCTTCAGAAATCATAATCTTTTTTCTTCTTTAATTTTCTTTTCATTTCATTGTCATTGTATGGTGATAACATTGTTCATCAAGATTGATAGAAATTCTCCATAGATTTTGGTGGATTTCCAACATATGATATCAAAGCCTGGTTGAACGATCAAGGGAAGAAGAAGAAATCACAATGACGATGAATTATGCAAATGCGGATTTTCTAGCAAATCTTCCAATTCTAAAAATTGATAATTATGAGAATTGATGCAAACAGATGAAGATTATATTATATTCTCAAGGTTTTTGGGATCTTGTGAAACATCGATTAGAATTTCTTGAATAAGATGCTTCAAAACAAGAATAGGTGGAATACAAAGAATCAAAGAAGAATAAGTATAAAGCCCTCTTTATAATTCATCAATGTCTGATTCCAAATAATTTCGAAAAGGTTAGTGATGTAGAACCTGCAAAAGAAGTATGAGAGATTCTTTAAAAATCCTTTCGTGTAACATCTTGTTTGACATTACACTCTTTCAACATTTTCTGCTCAACTTGAAACTCATCATAGTTTTTACTGGATATTAAGCTGGTGTTAGGGGTTTCTTGAGATGTCCATATATAACAATTTCCATTAGCTTCAACTTCTATCATATATCTTGAACATGCATTGTCAAAGTACTCATCTTCTCTTAGAGAAAAGTGAGCAATGAAACAATTGTTCTGCTATTAGAACTTAGTTTTCCTTTAGTCTTATTCACTTAATTACTATTAGGATGATTATAAAGTTTGGGATAACCATACAACTTGTAGTAGAAGGGTCTTATGTGACCATATTTTTCATAATGGTGACATCTTCTAGGCTGATATTTAGATCTGGTGTGAGATCCTTGATGTCTCGTAGAATGTTGGAACTTTTTTCCTAACATCATGGTGTCATCCCATTTATTAGGATGAACCATTTTTAACCCAGAGGATTTATCTTGTTTATTAAATTAAATTCCTATTGAGTTTCCAATACCTCTCCGGCTTGAAGTATTTCATCTAATATGTTTATCCCATTGTTTAATATTCTAATAGATTTGGTCATGTTTTCAAGCTTGGATGTCATAAAAAGATACTTCACTATGAAGATCATACACTTTGGTAAGAAGTTCCTTCTTCTCAACACATTTCTCTTTGTAAGAAGCAGTCAGTTCTTCATAAGATACCCTCTCATTACATCTTCCTTAAAAGGCCTTCTCTTGCTTGGTAGTTTCATTATCATTTCCCTTTTTTAGGATCCTCCTCAGACCAGGAAACAGAAAACCCCTTGAGGTATATTGGCCACTCTGCTCTGATGTGCCCAAACCCTTCACATTTATGATAGTGAACACTTTTGCTTTGATTGGGTTATTCTCTAGCTTTAGTTTTATGTGAACCTTATAATTCTGGCTGATGTCAGATGAGATATTTTTTGACATTAGACCTTACCCTTCTATCGATCTTCTTAAGTATTTGATTGAATTATTTTCTAAGTAAAACTGTGGAATTTGACATTCGTTTCTCAATATCCAAATCCCAATGAAATTTTTATTTTCAGTATTAGATACAAAGGCCATGCTATTGTTTTTCTTCTCAAACTTTTCACTAATAGCCAACTCAAAATTTTGAATTGACCCAACAAGTTCATAAACCCTCATGGTACATATGTCTTGAAAATTTTCAATAGTTGTTATTTTCATGTCAAATCTCTTAGGAAGATATCTGAGAATCTTTCTAACAAGCATTTCTTTTGGCATCTTCTCTCCCAAGAAACTAGATGCATTTGTTATTTCAAGAGCACAAAAAATCTAAAAGACTCCCAAAACCCTAAACCCTCATATACCCACAGTTTCTTATTGTGAATGCTTGCTATTTTAGGTTTAGCAAGTCCTTATTTATAAACTCTTGTAGAATAGGCTTGGACTCTTCAATCAAATCAAATCATCTAATTTTAAATCAGCTACAAGATATTCAAGAAAAATAGGAACAAATTTTCAAAGTTTCTTAAAAAGTATTTGCGATCCTTTTTATGAAATCGAATCAAATTTGCACAGTTCCTAAAATATCCTTGATTAGTTGCTCCTGTATGAGAACTAAAATCTTCCAGAGTCTCATATTTTATAATCAAATCTTCAAGGACTTAAACACCTGTATTGTCATGATGTTCTGGTATAACATGTCACAATATTTGTTAGAACATCTGTAAAAAATAGTAATAACTGACTCTGTTGTACAAGTTTGTAAAGATGTCATGACATCTTGCTCAACATATGCTCTAAACCATTTGGAAAAATTTATGTTATTCCCCAAAATTTTCCCTCCTATTTCTGAGATCAAGATACATCTCCATTCTCAAGAACTACTCAAGGGTTGATCAGACAAACCATCTCCTAAGCAATCAACGCACAACTAAGGTTTTGCTTCTCTCAAGACAAATATGGTTCCTAATGGCTCAAGTGAATATCATGTCTCCTCATATTCTTCAAAGTATCACTATGTCAAGTTTCAAGCCTCATAGCCTAAGTTTGCTCAATCAATTACTTAGATGGTTGAAAATCAGTTGCATAGGACAAAAGTCAATTATGGTCAACAGACAGCCAAACTTCATCATTTTTGGCCAACATAAAGATTTTGAGGTCACATTCATCATTTTATCAAGGGTTGATCATGACTCATCAAGAAAATTCAAGAGTTGATCAAAAGTCAAAAGTTTCTAAATTAGGGTTTCTTAAAGGAAAGTCAACAGAACGTTGACCAAGCATAACTTTCACATACTTCATCAGAAATTTTTCCACCAAAGATCATTTTAAAGGGAATTCAATTCTCTACAACTTTGTATCTCACAAAGTTTTCCCAAAAATGCTTCATCTGAGAGATATGGGTCAAGACATCATAGGTCCTTTCAAAAGTCAACAAAAGTCATCTTTTTCCAAAGAAGTGTACATGAAAATGGAAGCTTCAATGAAGATGAAACCAAATAGAGATTTTAAAGGACATCTTAAGCATTATAAAAAGTTCAAGATTACTCTCAAATGATAAAAATTGAGCAAGATATGGTTTGTGCAAGTTTGGAAATTTTGAAGAAATGCATGAAAGAAATAGTGATCAATCTTGAAATTTTTCCAAATGGGCCTATGTTTTCATGATCTAAACTTGTTTGTAACATTATCCATGATCTCTAAGCCTGGCCATACGCCTTCTTACTATTTATTTTATTTATTTTTGAATTAATTCATTAAAATTCAAATTTAATTAATATAGAATACAAAAACAAGGAACATGCCTACAAGGCCTTGGACTTAAGTGTCTTGAGGACCAAGGAAGTCCATGAAAGCTGGAAAAATCGTGCAAGAAGATATTGGCATGAGATTGAGAAAATTTGGAAGTTTTACATTTTATTTTTCAATCAAATATTTTCCGATGAATGCAATATATTTTCTCTCAAATTTCTGACATAGCTCTTCACTTCTATATATACTACAAGACACAAACCAAGAAAACACGGATTGCTACTCTCTTACACAAACCATAAGCTTTCAAAATTTCAAAGTTTTAGGGCAAGATCAAAAGCAGTTCTCCAGCATGTTTCAATTGAAACCATTCATTCATTCATCCTCCTAGGCCTTCAACAATCGATCCAATCCCTTGCACGAGTTCAAAGCATTAAGAATTCGCTTCCCTAAGCCACACCTGTTTGGTAGATATTTTGAATTTCAAACTCTTGATGCACACAAAATAAACTGTGTTTATGCATTCATTCATGTTCATTATGTTGTTTTGAATCGATTTGATGCATTGGTTACAAGTTTTAATGCAGGAACGATGAAACACCATGGCTAAGGCACAAAGTTTCTAAGCTTTCGTATCCGTAGTTATAGGACGATTCAGGCCAACATAAACCCAGATTCGGATTCAGGGGATGCTTTTAGATTGATTTGGGTTGTTCCTTTTTATTTTTGCTTCATTTTTGCATGTTTTGATGTTGAATGGTGATCGTGACTTTATACAGTCCTATCGTGTGTAGCTTTATAGATTATTGAATCCCAAGTGACTAATTGTCGATCTATTTCTATCTTAGGTTACTACATAAATCTAAGGCTGGTAATGTACTTGATTGGGGGTTAGGGAACCTAATTGATTATAATCTAGTTTAGATTCAAGGGGGAATATCGGTATGTAATGGTCGAACTTCGGGGATTTAGCAACTCATTGACTCAACTCAGATTATTAAAAATAGTTTTCAGCAGAAAATATTTGTTTGAAAACCCTCTTCTCACACTCTCGTGTTTATTGATTCAGATCCAACAATCAAACCTAAGTGAGCGCTCTCGCTGTATCAATTAGAGTTTAAAAATAGCTTTTGAAAGCAAATAAGACCTAATCAACTTAAAAGTGCTATCGCTGTATTTTAAGTTGATGCACAATTATTATTGTTCAGTTATTATATCAAACTCTCATTTTATTGATCCTAAATTCCATCTGTATTTTACTCTCGCAACAAAACAATTAATATTTAAAACTAGTAATTGAAACCAGAAAATTATTCTTTTAAAAGGAACAGATAAAATGGCGTTGCTAAACCCCGTCGGCTATATGACCTTACATACTGATAAATAAATTTATCCTAGCATGTTATATGATTCAATAATAGCGCAACAGAAATAAATAACATCATACAATTTAAATAACCCAAGCATTTCAGACAATTTTGGCCTTAATAAATAAAAATAGTTATATTAAACCTGAAAATAAAATTGCGGAATATTTGGCTAACTTCAGGTGTCTCCCACAGGTCGGTGAGATCTTCCTTTATTGTTCCGAAAAGTAAATGCGAGAAAGAAAATAAAAGCACGATTCTAACGTAAGGTTAAAATCAGCAAAAGTTTGCAGCAATCCCCATTGTGGAAATTTCTACGAGAAAATAGAATTGAACTGAGAAAAGTAAATGAAACTGATCAGAAAAAGGAAAATAAAATTGACTGGAAAAATTATCATAGTGATGACAAAGCAAAAGGAAAAAGAAAGTGTCCACGATCTGAGTATCTCGTGCCTATTTATAGAAGTGGAGTGTGACTTGAAAGTAGGAAAAGCGAGATTTTCTCTGTGCGTATTTCCCTTCATAGCAATCTCTATGGAATGTTAAGGTGAGAGAGACGATCGTCACAAGCTGCATGGAGAGGAAGCTTTGCTTCCAAACTTGTCATGGCCGTTAGGGCTTGCTTGGCAGGGTGTAACGGTCGTTACTTCTTTGTTGGGCTTGAAACGTTGCGTTGGGCTGGGCCTTGAGCTTCTTCTTATTTCTTTTTTTTTCAAAGCCTTTTTACTTAAACACAACCCTACATTTGCCATGCATCACATATTTGTATAATTGCTCTTCTTTTGTGGATTTTAAGCATGATTTGCCCGTCTTTTCCCGACTTTCTTCGCACATGCCTTGTAATCATTAAATTCCTGAAAACATAGAAAATATCGGCATAATACGAATAATGAGTAATTTAATTAATCAAAATGCGGATAAAATTCATGTAAATTGATCCAAATATATGATACATTTTCAGGTTATCAACCTCCCATACACTTGAACCTTTGCTTGTCCTCAAGCAAATAATAGAGTAAAAATCGTTTTAACGCAAAGTCTCTAACACAGTCGCACGACACGACTCGAATCGTACGTGGTTGAGGGGAGTTACATTAGAAAGATGGAACTAGGTTCCGACACTAATGATACAGAATTGACACGAAACCATAGAACATGATTAAAATCTTCCACCCTATGCAAACCAGTCCGACTCATGCTATCATAGCTCAACCTAATTCTTTACGTTCGAAATCAATCTCTTTCATTCTAGTGCAATCACATTAAGCCCTTTATCTTTCGCACACACATAGTAGAGTAGCCGGTTAGTGATTCTGGTCATTTATGCACAGGGTTCTTGTTCACAGGTTGGTACCCCTTTTTCTTTCCCAGATTATAAGTCTCAGGGGATCGAACCTTAGTTTGCCCTACCAAGTTTAGCACCAGATACCACTGAATAGGCTTACAACCGGTTGTTACATTAGTTTTTGTAGGTTCCACAATTGTTGGATTAAATGACCTGGTGAGGGTCACCTAACTTAATTAGCGCATTCCTTATTATATCTTGATGCTTAAATTTTTTTCTGATTAGCACCAGTCACTTTTATTCATCGACTCCCTATGTAGTTTTTGGATAAGATGGTGCTGACTGCTAGTATAAACTACTTGGGGTTGATTTAAAACTAAAACTTAAGGTTTCAGTATCATAAGTACTCAAACTGATCTCGCATAATCTGGAAGATTTAGGTGTCAAGGAGATAGTATTTTTGTCGAATATTTTCCAAAAATTCTAACATAGCCTAATTGTGAGAAACCTATATACTTTTCGAGTGTACCGAGCTAATGCGTTGAATAAAAAATTAAAAATTTTGTTTTGGTTCAAGAAAAGTATGGAAGTGCGAATAACTTACATAAATGATTGCTCGATTGAAATTAATCTGACAAGAAAAAATTTTATTGAATGGAAAGGGAAATAACGGAAATTCAAATCTGACTTACTAGGAAATTGAAAACAAAGGTTTCCTCCCCTACACTTAAACGGGGCATTGTCCTCAATGCGACAAATAAAGTGAGAAAAGAAAACTAACAGGAAACTTAAGAAAATAAAAATACAAGGAAAACAAGAAAACACAAATCACTCTTCATTATTGTCTTTGACATTTCTGCTACTGGATGTTTCACCTAGTCTGGGTCTAAGAGGTTACTCACCAGTGTTGTAAACATAATCATGCAGGCCCTCAACACAGAATGACAAGTAGTGCATTTCATCAGTCAGATAAAAAATGCCATGATCGTTCCAGTAGGCGTTGTTGTGTTGATCGTGCTGCAGCTCTTGCATCATCTGCATCAATTGTTGTTGACGTTGATCTTGAAGTAAAAGTGATGCATAGATAGCTTCGATGGTGGCTGGATGAGCATCATTTCCTTCTTGTTCTTCTTGTGGCAGGACATCTGGTTGGGGTGGTTGTTGATTCACTTCTGGTATTACATTACCTACTCCTGCTTGATTATTCTGCACATTCGCTCTAGAGGCTGGTGCTGGAAGATCATAAATCCAATTTGCAGCAATGTCAATTATGGTTATATTTGGATTTGGCAGAATAATGCCTAGAACGACCCTGTGTTGCACCATCAGGTATACCTTCCATCCCTTCTTGCTTTGACAATATGACCAGACTGGTAGTAATCAATATCTAGAAACTCAGCTTGCCAATACGGTAGTTGATCCAACCTGTCTTGCAAATTCAAATATTGGGCAATAGTGGTGACTATACCCCCTATACAGAAAGGTGATGTGCTGGCGTTTCTCGACAAAAGTGATTGGATGTGGTTGAGAAGGAACGAAACAGCGTTTATACTAAGATCGGGAGTAAAGGTGCAGTGCAGAAAATACATCTCCCTAGCGTTCACCTTGTTGTTGTTTGCTCGCCCGAACACTGTATTGGCTATAACACGGTGGAAATAGTGGATGCACGGGTTGTGGATGTGGGTGGATAAAAGCCCATCCCAATCATTAACATGACTACCAGTTAAACGTTCCCAAATTTTGAACTATCTTGCCATCTAATCTTCATAAGGAGGAATTCTATATTCCACACCTTCACCATGGTTTAAATGGAGTATCTAACTCAGAGTCTCTTGGTTTATGGTGTAATCCGTGTTGAATAGTTTGAAAGTTGTTGTGCCGATTAGATACTAACCGAATTTTGGAGTAGTTGGTGTTTGGTAGGAAAAAGAACTCAAGAACTCCAACGTGAGGGATTCATAAGTTGAAATATTCAAAGTGGCAATTTGGTGTAGACCAGATTCATTAAGCATAAATTACACACTTTCAAGCAATCCTAAGTCACGTAAACAATCAACATCAACATACTTTGTTGGGACTATACCTCTATGATGAAACCGTCGGTAAAGTTTCTCTTGTCGATGTTCGATGGCTCCATTTCTGAATACCATATTAGTGAGGCCTGACTCCTCTCTTTCTTCCTGAGCTCTTCTGCCATTTGCGAAATGTGTTGGAAATGATATTGTTTAAAAGGTAGAAGAGTTGTTGAAGAAAGTTGGTGTAATGGTGAAATTCTCTTCAAGAGTTTATATAGAAGAAAATTCTTAATGGTGAAGAGAAGATGAGTGGAGGTATTGAATGGTAGTTAAAATGGTGTTTATTAGTTTGGAATAGAAATGAAACGAATGGGAAGTTTGAAATGGTATGAATTGAAATTTGAATGAAGAAACAAAGGCTTGGTCAATTTATAACGTGTGGATGGAAATGGAGGTGTAACGGTTGTTACACCTGGCTTCAGGTTAAAGGCCACACATGCCTCCTTTGTAACGGTCGTTACAAGGTCTTGATTCCCAAGAGAATCTCGTGCCTGCAACGATCGGTGTGTCATCCATGCATGAGATTCTTTTCTTGTTGACCGTGGCATGACATGGATAAGTAAATTCATTGTCTAGTGGAAATAATAAATTTATCATGCAAGGACACAATGAAGTGACAATTAGGTGTATCATGCAAGGTTTAATTGTATTACTTGGTCTACTAGATTAACATGCATCATAATATATAATAGTAGAGCACAATGAAAAATACATACTGGTAACACAAATAAATGGAAAATAAATACTGATATTAAAATATACTGAAATAAATAAATTATTTCGAAAAATAAATAACTAAAATAAATAAATCTAACTAGGAAATAACAAATGGTGCTAATGAAAATCTAGAAATCCTGAAAAATTTGAAATCCTAAATAAACACTTCTCTCCTACACCTAGAGAAAACAATGCCCTCAATGTTCTAAACACATAAATCAGCCACCTCTAGAATTAAACTGCTGAAAAAGGTGATCTAGATTCGTTGTAACTAGATCCTTAAAACCATAAAAATCTCTACGGAGGGTAGTAATATTTGAATGAATAGCAGCAAGCTTCGTTGTGAGAGCATCGATAGCAGCAGCGTAATAAGTCTGTGGAACATGGACAACGGAGGCAGCAGGAGCTATGGGTGGATCTCAAGCTGGAAGGCAGTCAAGTAGAGGCGGTGTCACATGATCAAACTGTTCTTCTTCCATGTCATTCTCAGCTACTCCTTCCAGGTCATAAATCCAATTCTTCCTGTCATGCACACTGGATCGCGCAATGTCAAGAAGCGTGAAGTGGTAGGCCGACTCATGATGAATTAGCAACTGAAACTGATTCGACTCTAAATATCTGATCATCCCAACATTAAAACAAAGAGACAGGTCGAGCGAGGTAAAGTCACCAGAAGGGGTCACACGGGACAATGACCCTCTCAAAAATAGGGCATTAGCGATCATAGTCACTAAGCCACCAACACATATCGGACCATAAGGAGCCTAGGCTATACTTAGAAGACGAGCAAGCATAAACGATGCACCAACTACCGGTCTAGACTGAAACACACAAAACATAATAAATAGCTTTTCCTTAGACACTGAGGTATCATTATGAGGTTTTCCAAATAGGGTAAACGCTAGAATCATGTGGAAATACCTAATAGCGGGGTTGTGAATCTCTGATGAGTGTCTCAGAATAGAGCTCTCCTGTCGCAGATCAGATATCTCTCCCCAAAAATAGTCAAGTTGGCTGTCCATAAACTCGTCATCAAGAATCTCAATGACATCATCAGCACTAACCGGGAAATCCAATAAAAGTAGCAAGTTCACAGATGGTGAACCTGTGAGTAAAACCAAACAATATGAATAAAACCAACCGTCTAACCAATCCTAAACCAATATCAGGGTTGTAGTGCAATAAACTGAGGAACTCCAACATCAGGTTGTTGTAGGTAGGCTGCTGATGATGAATAAAATAGTCCAAACCAATCTGGCTAAACATATAGCGGACACTCTCCCTAATGCCCAATGCGGACAATTTGGGGTCATGCACAAAAATGGTGGGATGCATCTCTCTCTAAACAAGCATCTCATAATGCCTCTGCTGAGCATCACTCACGAAGGCGACATGCATAGTGTTAAAAAAATCCATAGTGAAAATCAGTGAAGAAGAAGAAATGTGAATCCTATAAGTAATCAAAATAGTTTTAAATCAGCATCGGCCTAATGTCTAAAAATAGAAAAAGAACAAAAAAAAATTATAAATTTTTTTAAAGAAAAAATTTAATGAAAATAAGTTAAAAACTTTTAATAAATAGAATTTTTAATAAAAATGGTGGGTGGCCTCCCACAAAGCGCTTTGTTTAACGTCGGAAGCTCGACCTATTTTGAAAATCAAAAAACTATTTTGGTGACTCAGCCGGCAGCTGTATAAGTCTCAGGCTAGCTGAGTAGTCTCTATGTTCGATACAATGGTAGTGCTTCAAACGCTTCCCGTTCACAATAAACGGGTCACTGGCTTTTCCTTTAATTTCAACAGGGCCACTTGGGAGTACTTTAATAACTTCAACATCGTCACTTGGGAGTACTTTAATAACTTCATGACCATCTAGAATGATGTTTTCCTGGAAATAATTGAAGTCTGGAGTTAAAAAGGAGTACTACATCACCCTCATTGAATTCTTTCCTAGAGATGCGTCTTTCGTGCCATTTCTTAGTTCGTTCCTTGTAGATTTTGGCATTCTCGTATGCATCTATCCTAAGCTCTTCCAACTCATGGATGTCTAGAATTCTCTTTTCTCCAGCATCTTTGTAACTCAGATTCAGGATTTTTATGGCCCAATAGGCTTTATGTTCGAGTTCTACTGGTAGATGGCATGATTTACCATAGATTAGTTTGAAAGGTGCAGTTCCGATGGGTGTCTTGTATGCTGTTCTATATGCCCATAATGCTTCATGTAGCTTAGACGACCAATCTTTCCTTGATATGGCAAAAAATTTCTCAAGTATTTGCTTAATCTCTCTGTTAGAGACTTCTACTTGCCTGCTTGTTTGTAGTGGTAAGGTGTTGCTACGCGGTGTCGGACTCCATACTTCACTAAAAGTTTATCGAAAATTCTGGAAATGAAATGAGAGCCACCAACGTTGATGACTAGTCTCGGCACACCGAATCTCAAAAAAATTATATTTTTGAATAGCCTAATCACTACTTGTGCATCATTTGTTGGAGAAGCTACAACCTCTATCCATTTAGATACATAATCTACTACAACTAGTATGTAATTGTTTCCAAAAGAAGATGGGAAAGGTCCCATAAAGTCAATTCCCCACACGTCATAGATCTCTACTTCTAGGATACCTTTTTGACGTATCTCATTGCTCCTAGATATGTTCCCAGTGCGTTGACATCGTTCGTATTTTATAATTGCAGCATGAACATCTTTCCATATACTAGGCCAATAAAGGTCAGCTTGTAGAATTTTCGCGCAGGTTTTTGAAGTGCTAGCATGGCCACCATAAGGGGCTTCATGACAATGAGAAATTATGTTCTCTATTTCACTCTCTGGAACGCATCGACAGAAGATATCATCGGGACCTTGCTTGAATAGTAAAGGCTCGTCCCAATAATAGTGTTTTAGATCATGGAAAAATTTCTTCTTTTGTTGATAAGTTAGATCGGTTGGAAGGACTCTCGCTGCCAAGTAGACATAGTTAGCATACCAGGGCAGCAAGATCTGAGTAGATATTGCTTCCACTTCTTCAGTTGTCTTGTTATTGTTGGAAACTTCAAGGTATTCTTTATTCGGGTTTTCGGATTCCATCTGGGATACTAGGTGTTCATATGGAAAATCGTCATTGATAGGTATCTCTTCAGGTTTAAGATTTTCCATCCTAGATAGATGGTCAGCTACCAGGTTTTTGGAACACGGTTTATCTTTGATTTCCAAATCAAATTCTCGTAAGAGTAAGATCCATCTTAATAATCTTGGTTTTGCATCCTGCTTAGTAATAGGTATCTAATGGATGCGTGATCAATGTAGATAATTATCTTTGCGCCTACTAGATAGGAACGAAATTTACCTAATGCAAAAACGACGGGCAAAAGTTCCTTTTCTGTGGTGGCGTAATTTATCTGTGTAGAATCCAAAGTCCTACTTGAATAGTATATTGCGTGGAGCTTTTTGTCCCTTCTTTGTCCTATGACTGCACCTACTGTATAATCGCTTGCATCGCACATTATCTCAAATGGCAGACTCCAATTAGGTGGTTGAATGATAGGTGCGGATATGAGAGTTGTTTTTAACCATTCAAATGCCTTTAGGCAGTCACCATCAAAGATGAATTCAGATTCTTTCATTAAGAGGTTGGTGAGCGGTTTAGAAATCTTTGAGAAATCTTTTATGAAACGTCGATAGAAACCGGCGTTGCCTAAGAAACTTCATATTTCTCTTACGGTCTTTGGGGGTTAGAGGTTTTCTATTACTTCAATCTTAGCTTTGTCTTCTTCGATCCCCTTTTCAGACACTATGTGTCCAAGTACAATTCCTTGTTTTACCATAAAATGGCATTTCTCCCAGTTCAACACTAGGTGTACTTGTACGCATCTCTCCAATACCTTTTCCAGGTTTGACAAACATCCTTCAAAACTTTGCCCGCATACAGAGAAGTCATCCATAAAGACTTCCATGATATCGTCTATGAAATCGACAAAGATGGACATCATACATCTTTGGAATGTTGTAGGTGTGTTACATAGTCCGAACGATATTTGTCGATAAGAAAATGTACCATAAGGACACGTAAATGTTGTATTTTCTTGGTCATCAGGGTGGATAGGAATTTGAAAGAGTAATGAATAACTGTTCAAATAACAGTAGTAGGAATGCTTAGCCAATCGTTCAAGCATTTGGTCAATGAAGGGTAGAGGGAAATGGTCTTTTCGAGTTACTTTATTTAGCTTCCTATAGTCAATACGCGTTTTGACTCCACTCATGACTCTTTCTTTTATATGTTCTCCAGCTTTGTTCGTCGTGACTGTGATTCCTCCCTTCTTGGGTACGTAGTGGACCGGACTAACCCATTGACTATCAGAGATTGGATAAATGATTCCTACATTTAGAAGTTTGGTTACTTCATCCTTTACTACAGTGCTCATGACCGGGTTAATTCTTCTCCGATGTTCTCTAGAAGGTTTGCAGTCGTCTTCCAGCATGATGAGATGTATGCTAATGGAAGGACTTATTCCCTTTAGATCAACAATGTTATATCCTAAAGCAGAGGGATATTTTCTTAAAACATACACTAGTTTTCCCATCTCAATTTGTCCCAAGTCTGTGTTGACTATCACTGGTCTTTTAAGTTCGGAATCTAGGAATTCGTATCTTAAGGCTTTGGGTAAAACTTTAAGTTCCAAATTGGGTTTCTTCAGACAAGGCATATGATTTGGTGTCAGTGCTAGACATTCACTTAAGTTGTCATCTCGATATTCAGGAAACTAATTATCATCTTTAAAAATCAGGGGCATCAAAATCTCCATAGTTTTGGAATAAGGTTCTCCCCCTGACTCCATCTCTTTGACACATTCGTCTATGACATCTAAAAGATAACACGTATCATCTATAGGTGGGGATTGTAGGAACTGTGTCAGGATAAATTCGACTTTCTCTTCTCCAACTTCAAAAGTTAACTTCCCTCTTTTAACATCTATAATAGCTCTAACAGTTGCTAAAAATGGTTTTCCAAGTATTATAGGGGTAACATTGTCTTCTTTAATGTCCATAATGATGAAATCTATAGGGATATAGAATTGACCTATGCGTACTGGGACGTTTTCAAGAATTCCTACGGGGTATTTGACTGAACAATCCGCAAGTTGTACTAACATCTTAGTCGATCTTAATTCTCCCATACCCAACTTTTTGGATATGGATAAGGGCATAACATTGATGCTAGCGCCTAAGTCGCATAGAGCTTTGTATATGATATACTTACCTATATTATAGGGTACAAAGAAGCTTCCGGGATCCTTCAGCTTTTGGGGCATTTTTTCCTGAATGATTGCGCTACACTGACAGTGAGTGTAACTGTCTCATTGTCCTCTATCTTTAATTGTTAGACAATATTTCTTTGAGAAACTTAGCGTACAAGGGCATATGAGTGATAACTTATGTGAATAGTATTGTGATATTAAGTTGTTTCAGAAGTTAAACAAATTTCTTAAATTTGCCTGCACTTCTAGATTGAGTGAGCCTTTGAGGATAAGGGATTGGTGGTTTGTAAGGTGGCGAGGGAACATAGGGTTTTTCTTTTTCTACTGGCACTCTATCACTTACCTTCTCCTTCTCTCTTGGTTCGCTTTCTTTCTCAGTTGATTTTCCAGAGCTTTGGGACATTGCTGGATTCTCAAGTCTAGGATCAGTTGGTCCGTCATATTTAGTCCTACTTTGCAATATAATAGCATGAGCATGTCCTTTTGGATTCGGTTGAGGTTGACCTGGAAACATACCAGCAGGTGCAGCAGTAGGTTCTTGTTATTGGGACACTTGTGAAATCTAGGTTTCTAACATTTTGTTATGGGTGGCTAGAGCATCTACTTTGTTCACTAACTGCTTGATTTGCTCACTAGTGTGAATGTTTTTGTTTAGGAAATCCTTGTTGGTTTGAGCTTGGTTAGCTATAAAATTTTCCATCATTAGTTCGAGGTTAGACTTGCTAGGAATATCCAGGTGGTATAGCAGGTGCTTGTCTAGGCGCATACAATGAATTAGTGTTCCTATATGAGAAATTGGGATGGTTCTTCCATCCTGGGTTGTATGTGATCGAGTAAGGGTTTCCTTGAGCATAATGCACTTTGTTGGTTGGTGTTCCTGCTAAGAGTTAACATTCAGCAACAGCGTGTCCAAGTACTCTGCATATCTCGCTGTTTGGAGTTATGGCAGCCACGGTGGCTGGAGGTATTGCGGTTAAGCTTTCTATCTTCTGGGCGAGAGCTTCTACCTTAGCATGTACGCTGTCAAGACTGCTGATCTTGTACATACCACCATTCATTAGTGCTTTCTCTGCAGGAGCTTTGTCTACTTGACCTCTCTCACTCTCCCACTAATAGTGGTTTTGACCCATACTTTCGATAAGTGCAGAGGCTGCAACATAGAATTTATCCATAAGTGCGACACTTACTGAAGGAAAATTGCGCCATAGAATTGCAGCGGAAAACAATTTTCCTTTGTGATCCTTACGAATGATCATGGTCAGTGATAGAATATTTTTACCTCTTATGGCGATTTGGATTTCTGATGTCATGATCATGAATGTTGATGAAGAAGAACGTCTCTACTCAGTCCACACGAACAGATTGCTTCCGATCACAGTGCTAGCTGCTCACGAACAGAAGCTTTGAGTGACAGAGTGAGCGAAATCACGATAGGGATTCAGGACCGAATTTGCATCAAGTGAAAAGCTTCATCACAAGGGTTCTATTTATAAGACCACAAGTGTGGGCTGCAAGCTAAAATCCCAATAAAGGCTGTAAACTAAAAGCCCAATAAAGCACACGAATATCATACATTATGATGTATCGTATATCACTTAAGCATGTGGTACCTTACCACATTCCGTATTCCACTTAAGTACACCGTACCCTACGATGTTCCTTATTTACATTATCTCTCATTAATCTGTCCTTATGTCTGTGACCCTGTAGGTTTCCGCGACGTTGACAATTATATTAAATAATATTTAACATAATAAATAGTGAGCGGTATCTAGAAACACATCACTGCTACCCAAGTCATGAAATTGTCATGTGATCTGACAAAACCTTTCCGTGATAATACTTGTGTGTATAATTACTCTTTTGCCCTTATGTCTATATTGAACACAAGACATAGACCGTGTCATCCTTGTCAAGTTCAATATTGGGCCCTCATACATTTATCCCGTTACGCAGGATGGGAAAATTCCATCTAGGTCACTCATGTCCCTCAGCATGCTTTGTGAAGTACCCATCAACTGTCTTTATGATCATCCAGTTACGGATAATATTTGATCAGCAATAAAGCACTTGACTCTACATCTAGGGTCCATAGTGGTTTCAGGTCGAAGGGTGGTATGCACCACTTATCACCATGAGAATAACTTATGACACTTTGCATAACATTCTATGTAGTATTCTCATAGCGGGTCAATCCAATATTAATATTACTCCTAATATTTATACCTATGTCAAGACTTGATAACTCCTTATCCATGATCTATGAGATGTGATCATCAGTCTATCTTCATAATAATCTCAATGCTTTAATGTTATCCCACTTCACAATAAAGCTCGATTATGGATACTTTAATAATAGTGTCCTTGTGTTTAATGGATCTCATGATTATGTCACACTTAACATTGCATTAAACAGACCAACTATTCTAGGGACTTTATTATTTTTCAAAAAGCAAACATAATAAAGAAAAGCCTTTTATTATTAATAAATAATTCGATACAAGTACCAAAAGGTATTGGCCTCTAGGGCTTACACCAACACCTATGACAGCGTCTATCATGAATCTCGTGTTATACATGAGACCATTGTATAAGGTATGGATAATTAACCATTCTTCTAGGCCATGATGTGGACAGAACCTCAACATGTCTTTGTACCTTTCCCAAGCTTCGAAAAGAGACTCGTTGTCTTTTTGTCGAAAATCACTTATTTGGGATCTTAGCATAGTTATCTTACTTGGTGGGAAGTATCGCATAAGAAAGACTTTCTTCAACTTGTTCCAAGAGGTAACTGAGTTAGCTGGTAGAGACTGGAGCCAAGCTCGGGCTCTATCTCTTAATGAAAAAGGGAAAAAACACAGTCTTATCGCCTCTTGACTGACCCTATTAGCTTTGACTGTATCTATGTATTTCAGAAACATTGATAGATGTATATTAGGGTCATCCATTGAACCACCAGAAAACTGGTTCTGTTGTACAACAGACACTAGAGAAGGTTTAAGTTCAAAGTTATTTGCCTCGATGGCAGGAGTAGCAATGTTGTTATGCGGTTCTTCTTGCGAAGGAATGATATATGATTTGAGCGGACGTGGCTAATCACTCATGTCCGGTTCTTCGATTGTTTCGGAAGAAATAGAAGATTGACAAAGGAATTGATTTGTATGAGATACTCGTACCTAGCGTCTTCTAATAATAGAGCGCTCAGGCTCGGGAATTGGTAGCACTAAGTCTTCGCCTCTAGAGCGAGTACTTGGCATACAATTAGGAATGGTGCATTAGTCTCTACAACGTAACTAAAAGAGTTACGATATCGACTTGTTAGTCCCCGACAACGGCGCCAAAAACTTGATCGCGACTTTATGTGTCATAAAGAATATAGACCGCAAGTATACAGTCCTATCGCGTGTAGCTTTAAAGATTATCGAATCCCAAAGGACTAAATGTCGACCTATCGCTATCTTAGGTTACTACGTAAATCTAAGGTGGATAATGTAATTGATTTGGGGTTATGGAACCTAACTGATTATAATATAGTTTTGATTCAAGGGGGAATATCGGTATGTAATGGCCGGACTTCGGGGATTTAGCAACTCATTGACTCAACTCGGATTATTAAAAATAGTTTTCAGTAGAAAATATTTGTTTGTAAACCCTCTTCTCACACTCTCGTGTTTATTGATTCAGATCCTACAATCAAACCTAACTGAGCGCTATCGCTGTATCAATTAGAGTTTAAAAATAACTTTTGAAAGCAAATAAGACCTAATCAACTTAAAAGCGTTATCGCTGTATTTTAAGTTGATGCACAATTATTATTGTTCAGTTATTATATCAAACTCTCATTTTATTGATCCTAAATTCTATCTGTATTTTACTCTCGCAACAAAACAATTAATATTTAAAACTAGTAATTGAAACCAGAAAATTATTCTTTTAAAAGGGACAAATTAAATGGCGTTGCTAAACCCCGCCGGCTATATGACCTTACATACCGATAAATAAATTTAGCCTAACATTTTATATGATTCAATAATAGCGCAATAGAAATACATAACATCAGACAATTTAAATAACCCAAGCATTTCAGACAATTTTGGCATTAATAAATAAAAACAATTAAATTAAACCTGAAAATAAAATTGTGAAATATTTGGCTAACTTCTGTGGTTTCCCACAGGTCGGTGAGATCTGCCTTTATTTTTCTGAAAAGTAAATGCGAGAAAGAAAATAAAAGCACGATTCTAACGTAAGGTTAGAATTAGCAAAAGTTCACAGCAATCCCTGATGTGGAAATTGCTACGAGAAAATATAATTGAACTGAGAAAAGTAAATGAAACTGATCGGAAAAAGGAAAATAAAACCGAAATAAAATTCACTAGAAAAATTAACAGAGTGACTCGTTCCTATTTATAGAAGTAGAGTGTGGCTTGAAAGTAGGAGAAGCGAGATTTTCTCTGTGCGTATTTCCCTCCGTAGAGATCGCTACAGACCGTTAGGGTGAGGGTGACGGTCGTCACAAGCTGCTTGGAGAGGAAGCTTCGCTTCCAAACCTGTCGCGGCCGTTAAGGCTTACCTGGAAGGGTGTAACGGTCGTTACCCCTTTGTTGGGCTTGAGAAATTGCGTTGGGATGGGCCTTGCGCTTCTTCTTATTTCTTTATTTTCCAAAGCCTTTTTACTTATACACACCCCTACATTTGCCATGCATCACATATTTGTATAATTGCTCTTCTTTTGTGGATTTTAAACACGATTTTCCTGACTTTTCTCGACTTTCTTTGCACATGCCTTGTAATCATTAAATTCCTGAAAACATATAAAATACTAGCATAATACGAATAAAGAGTAATTTAATTAATCAAAATGCGAATAACATTCATGTAAATTTATCCAAATATACGATACATTTTCAGGTTATCAAATGGTAGGAGATGGTGACCGGAACCACCGTCCCAGGGTGGTTGACCGACAAGGACCAAGGCAGGGAGGGCGTGGCAAGGATCTAGTGGTCAGTTTGAAATCAGGGGACCCACATGCACACGTTTTTTATTTAAATTGATTTTCTTATATCACTATCACATATATCTTTATGAAGTTGGTAAAATAAATGGATGTATAGCCACCCCATTGGCAAGACATGCGTGCGTAGTCCCCTTACCCCTATTAGGTCGCTTGTTCGAACCTTCCTTTTGCCAAAAAATTTCAATATTTTTTAATATTTGCAGGTATCACTTACATACAATTGGAGGAGTGTTTATTATCAACACAGGCAAGTGGCCTGGTGGCTAAGTTTTGAACCTATCACCCCAGGGTCACGAGTTCAACACCCTTGGGTGCCATTCCAATGTTTTAACACCTTTTTTTTCTCACATTTTTCTATTTTCTTTTGATTTTTAATTTATTTTAATTTATTTTCAAAAATTGTTTTAATTATTTTCTAAAACCCTAAAAAATATTTTGATTTTAGTTTTAGGTTAATAAAATCTTTATTTAATTTTTGACACAAAAAACATTTTAATTTTCTCATCATTTAAATTATTTTTCTTAATAAATTTCTAATTAACTTAGAATTAGGTTTTTCTTAATTAAAATCGATTTCAAAAAATACCAAAAATATTTTCCTTTTAAATTAGGGTGTAAAACACTTATATCTTCATTAAAATATTTTTTCTCTTATTTATTTGTGGTTTATTCTTATTTAAATTTTAGAAATCGATGTATAAGTTGCAAGGTCGTTTTTGTAATAGCATAGATTTAATTTTCTCGCACTTTTTCTCATTATTATGTATCTGCTCATGGGATGTAATATGTTAGGTAATTTACTTTTCCACACCTCCTATTATGTAACTGCCCCAAAGTCATGTAATAGCGTAGGACCCTTACTTTCCGCCCTTTATTTTTCTACAAATATTAAACTGCTTAGATGTATGCTAACTAGGGTTTGTATGGAAAGACTAAAAGCAATCTCAGAATAACCCTAATCTCAAGATAAATATCTGAATCAATACACTTTTCACACTTGCACCCTTAGGGTATCCTCTCTTGTTGCCTTCGGATAAAAGTGGTCATGTCCCTCGAACCTAGGGATATCTTAGTGAAGTTTCCTGTGGATAAAATCATCATAAATGATCATAGTTCCTCGATGACCCTCGATGTTGCCTACGAATATATGATCTTATCCCTTGATTATTTCCTACGAATAAATGATGATCGTCCCTACAAAATTGCTGAGGTATCCTTACAAAGTTGCCTTCAATGACCATACGATGATCCTACGCCTGTCCCTTCATATCCAATGGACGGGGCTACCTACCAACTAATGGTATGGATAACACTATCCTAAAGGAGAACGAAAGTTACAAGAACGACCTTTCGAGTGGGTAATAACTCTTAATTACTTGCTCTAAACAAATACTCTTTACACCTCACATTTTCAAAACAGATATCTTCAAACACTTGGTATACATTTTTGAGGACTGATACAAGAATCATTACAAAGTAAAAGTCAAAATATTTTCAAAAAAATCACACACACACACACACAAAAGCAATTATCAAAAGTGAGCTAAAGCAATTAAGAGACCGTAGATAACTACAGATGGAAAGAGTGCTAACACCTTCCCTTTTCTTAATTATCTCCCGTACTCATAATCGATAAAAGGTATTTCTTGTTCTTTTCACCTTCCATATTGGATAAAAGAAAAGTCGATGGTGACTCTTGCTAATCGCAACATTTACGATAAAACGCAAAATAACCAACTCAGTTCTCCCACCGTGTTACAGAACTAGCGACTCTGCTAGGGAGAATACCTGAAGAGAGGTTACCTTAGGGATTTAGATCACTTTTACTTGTTTTAAAAATGTTTGACTTGTCTTCTTTATTTTAAGGGTTATTGTAACAAGCTGGGAGAACTGACTTGTTTGTTTTGCATTTTATCGCAAATGTTGTGGATAGTAAGAGTCACCACCTCCTTTTCTTTTATCCAATAAAGGAAAGGGGAAAAGAACAGGAAAGAGCTTTTATCGATTCTGGGTACAAGAGGTAATTATGAAAAGGGAAGGTATTAGCACCCTTTCTATCCGTAGTTATCTACGGGCTCTTAATTGCTTAGCTCACCTTTAAAATTTGCTTTCTGTGTGTGTGTGTGTGATTTGAAAAGTATTTGAAAAGTATTTTTGAAAAGTATTTTTGAAAAGTATTTCGCGTTGACTTCGTAATGATTCTTGTATTAGTCCTCAAGAATGTATACGAAGTGTTTTGAAATGTTTGTTCGAAAAAACGTAACTTTGTAATGATTCTCGTTGGAATGTATACAAAGTGTTTGTTTTAAAAATATTTTGAAAAGAGTGTGAGGTATGAAAAGTGTTTTGATTGGAGCAAGCAATTAAAATTCTTTCTTTACCTACTCAGAAGGTCGTTCTTATCATTTTCCTTCTCCTTTAGGATAACGCTATCCATACCATTAGTTAGTAAGTAACTCTATCCTTTGGATGTGAAGGGACAAGCATAGGGTCATCATATGGTCATTGAAGGCAACATTGTAAGGATACCTTAGCAATTCGAAGGTACAATCATCACTTATTCGTAGGCAACAACCGAGGGACGAGACCATATATTCGTAGGCAACATCGAGGGTCATCGAGGGACTATGATCATTGTGATGATTTTATTCGTAGGCAACTTTTCTAATGGTACCCTTACGTTCGAGGGACATGACCATTGTTATTCAAAAGGCAACAAGAGAGGATACCTTAAGGAGTGTGCAAGTGTGAAGAGTGTGCTCAATTCATATATTTTATCTTAGAAAATTAGGCTTATCTAACGGTTGATTTTAATCTTGCCATACAATCTCACTAACCATGCATCTAAGCAGTGTATATAGACAGTTTTTAAGAGGTGCGAAAA
The DNA here is from genome assembly GCA_021764765.1 of Vicia sativa. Lineage (NCBI taxonomy): Eukaryota > Viridiplantae > Streptophyta > Magnoliopsida > Fabales > Fabaceae > Vicia > Vicia sativa. The sequence continues at coordinate 143,632,543 of CM038793.1, read as the reverse complement.
GTAAAAGTGCGGAAAATAAACCCTACGTTATTACAAGGTTTTGGGGAAGTTACATTATTGAAGGTGCAGAAAGTAAAGTGCGAGAAATTAAATCTACGCCATTACAAAAATAACCTTGTGACCTATACATTGCTTTCTAGAATTTAAATGTGAAAAACAGTAAATAAATAAAATAAAAATGTTTTATGTAACACCCCAATTCTACCCCGGTAATTATTATGAAAATCGGAGTTATAAAATTCTTTTCAACAAACAATTGGAGTATTACAATTCAACTAAAACAACATCACGCTAACACAGATACATAACACCTAAACTCAGATGAAACGAAACAACATGAATCAACTTTATTAATATTAACCAACGGAACTACATTAATCAACTTGGATGTCATAACATCTTTTCAAATTAATACAATTTAAAGTCAACAATTACTTTTCATATATCAACATAGTTATTCAACAACAAAATCAAAGCAGCGAAACAACTAGTGTTCATCCCCCCGAGTGTTACGTATCAGAGCGACAACCCGACTCGAACTAACAACAACTAAACCTTTGTTCTTCATTACTGACACGTTACCCACATAGAGGCAACATCACAACAGAAGGGGTGAGATATCTAACAATCTAATAAATAGTATGATAAATAATATATTAGAATTCAGATAAGGTAGATCAATGTTTCAGTAATTACTCATACAACCAGCAAAGAACTTAATAATAACAAGAAGACACTTTATTTAATCAACGTAACAACTTAAATCAACATAACCTAATAACAACAACAACTTATAATAACATCACATCGACAATAACCAAATAACAAATAATACCAACAACTTTAACACGCGACTCAATATGTGACTCAACTATGCAAATGCATGTGGTACCATTTGGAGCAGAACTCCCAACTTAAACATATGTCAGTTTATCGAGGCATTAACAAGGCATATCCTTCAACGTGGTGCCATCAAGGCCAAGGAATAAGCCTTTAACTTTCAACGTGGTGCCAATCCAGGCAAACTTAATAATGCAATGTATGCCATGCGACCTCAACTTCAACAATAAATACACAAAAATGCAACAACCATCACAACAACATACGACAATAACTTAAAATATACATCAATGACATCAACTTAGATCAACACTGGTCATTCGACCTACAACTCAAGCATGTCCATAAATCAAAACAATTCAACTTATTCAACATTGGCCGTAGGCCTACAACTTCATCAACTGCAAAATCACTTATCAACGTTGGTCATACGACCTGCAACTTCATCAACGTATCAACAACAATAATAGTTTATCAATAAAATTAATACGAGCACACAACAACCAATCTCATCACAATCTGCAACTTCGCAATTTATTAACAACATCAATACCAGCAAACAACGATAATTCAACGGAAACAACACAACACAGTTTATCACCTGCAAATTCATAATTTACAGCAAACATATAACACATAAAATCAACCAAAATAAACTACAAACAAACCATGTAATTGTTCGGACTATTTCGACCATATCTGGTTAATTAATCTTCTGCTAAATTACTCAAATTTTCTACTTTGAACTACTATTAAACCACCACAATCCCTACAACTCTAAAATAACTCTAAGGTGCTCACTATTAAACCACCACAATTCCTACAACTCTAAAATAACACTAAGGTGCTCAAAATCTAAAATAACTCTAAGGTGCTCAAAATTGGTCTACCGATAACTCTTATATATAAAATAATATTTATGAAAATAATTGGTTAATGATCTGACTCAAGTAATAGGGTCAAATATCTTTCCCTTTAATTCTACAACTCTAAACATGTCTGAATTGCCCAAACAATTAAAGTATGACTTGTAATAACTCAAAATAATTCTGACAACTTTATTGACAATTCAATTGACAACTCAAACAACTTTATTAACTCTATTAACAACTCTAACGGAATAGAAAATAATTTAAATGAGTTAATACTCTAAATATTATCCTCTAATTATCTGGACTAAAGCACTAAAATTAACATGCACTTTATTTATCTTACCTACTACTAAATTACATGCCACTGTATATACATGTAATATACATCATCCTATATTATTAATATAACACTTAATTATGTATGTAATATTAAAATGTAGTAAACTTTATAAATATCATGTTAACTAAAATACTAGTTAACTATGATAAAGCAACAGAAAAATGTGTCTAAACATGCATAGAAATAATGGGACAAGGACTAAATTGTTTCATGAAAATGAATAGTATCGTTCCATAGATACACACAGAAAGGCAATTAAAAGTGGTACATCACTAAACTGGCATATGGAAATAACGCAACAATAATAACAAACATGGAGAAAATCAAGATGTGCCCCTCGGCACAGCTTTTTATTGTCCCCTCTTTGCACTGTGTCGTTCGGCATCCTTCACTTAGTCATACATGTCTATCGGCATGTCCTAAACGGCGTTTTCATTCCCTACAATTTTTCTATTATATTTTTCATAATTTTTTATTATTAATTATCAAACAATAATTTTTCATTCACCACATCAATTAAGCAACCAATTCGAATACAATTTCAACACAGAAAATTACTATCTTCACAAACAGAACAATTACGAATGTATGGTAAATTTCCCATTACCCTAATTCCCACATACTATTCATCATACAATCCATTCGAAAATTAGAACCTCACCCTTACCTTGAATTAAAGATCGCAATTTCAATTTGACTTTCAGTCTACAATTTTCTCGCGACAGCAGTTTTTCTCCCAAGCCTATTCCTCTTTTTCTTCCTCTTCTCACGGATGCTATTCTTTTCCCTTTTCTTCTCCTTGTTTTCTATTTCTCTACACCTCCTTTTCTACTAATTTCAACCATCTAAGCCCAACAAATTATTTCAATTTTATTATTATTATTACTAATGGTCACTATTATTATTATTATTATTATTATTATTATTATTATTATTATTATTAATCTATCGGCTAATCAACAATTAATCCAATTAACGTCTCTTATAAAAATTCCAATTATTCTCAACTTTGACAATTTCCAATAAATAAATCCTTAATTAATTTAATTAACTAATTAATTAAATTTGGGCCATTACATTTTAAATGTTAGGAAAATATTTCAAACCCTAATTACTAAGAGGAAAATAGTTTTGGAGTTTTTTGTGGTTGATTTTAATTTAGAAACCTAATTCTAAGTTAATTTGAAATTAATTGTAAAAATAATTAAAAGTGAAAAGAAAAATAAAATATTTTTGTGTCTAAAATTCATTAAACATTTTTTAAACCTAAATCTAAAATAAAAATATTTTTTTAGGGTTTTTATTGTATTAAAAATGATTTTTTGGAAAAGAATTAAAATAAGAAAAGAAAAATAGAAAATTGTTAGAAAAATTGAAAGGAAACTAGTGTTAAAAAATAAGGTTGGTACCCCAGGGTGTTGAACTGTGACCCTTTATATATGTATGATAACCTGTAAAAATCAGAAGATATTGAAACATTTGGCAAAAGGCAGGTTCGAACCAGCGACCTGATAGAGGGTAGGGACTAGTGCGCGCATAGGTTGCCACTGGGGTGGCCATACATCCATTCACTTTGACACATTGATAAATATATATGTGAATTTATTTTCTAAAAATCAAAAAATTAAAACATAACGCGTACTCGGGCCCTTGGGGTTTGAATCAGCCAATCGCGCCATGCCACACATGTGAACAATATTGTTTTGAATGATGACAAATATATATGCTTGATTGTCTAATTATGTCAATATACATGTGTGCTTGCCTTGACATGATTGCATGCATCAATACATAACCTTTTGAGTTTTTGAGTCAATACAAGAAGGCATGCATCAATGCATAACCTTTTGAGTCAATACAAAAATCAATCCATCAATACATAAAACAATTTTTCATCAATACAAGAAGGCATGCATCAATGCATAACCTTTTGAGTCAATACAAAAATCAATGCATCAATACATAAAACAATTTTCCATTAACATGCATCGACTCATAAAGTTTTGTATCGACACATATACATATATATAAAAAATTGGAATTCAATTCTGTTTGTTGCTTGCATCAATACAAAATCATTTGTGTCGATGCAAACCAATTCTTATTTATGGAAAATAAAATTTTACATTGTATGCATCGATGCATACGTGTTTTGCATCGACTCATGTAAGAATTGAGGCTCTGGATTTTTGATCTTGCATCGATACATAAGTGCTTGTATCAATAAATAACTCACATGCATCGATTCATCCGTGCCATGCATCGACTCATGCTTTAATTAGTTTTCTGGAATCATTTTAAATAGCAGTATATATTGATGCATAATCCTTTGTATCAATACATAAGTGTCATGTATCGACACATAAGTATTTTTCATCGACGCATACGCAACTCAACCTTTTGGAAACCATTCCATTACTGTATGCATTGATGCAAAATGACTTGTATCAATTCATGAAGGGTCTTGTATCGATGCATACGAAATTTACATCGACTCATACTCAATTTAACTCTCTGGAATTAATTTCAACACAGTATGCATCGATACAAAACCACTTGTATCAATGCATCGAGCCACTTGTGCCGACGCATAATATTTTGTATTGACGCATAAGTTTATTTTTCAACTAACTTTTGATGTTTCCATATATAAGACAATTTTGCAATTTTAAAAAAGAGAGGTCGTTACAACAAGCAGTTTTGTGAGCATCCAAATATTCTTTGAGCATAGAAATCTGAAAGAGACTTCATCTTCATCATCTTCTCAATCATCTTGGTTCAAGAACACTGACACATAATCATCATTGTTCGTTGCATCAAGAGATCAAAGATATAACGTTCAGCGGTACGATCTGTGATCTAGCTGAGTTGAAGATTCAAAGGGGGTTTCGAGGAAAAACCAGTTGGTTTGTCCAGCAAGAAGGGAGGTGTCTTGTAGGTTTGTTAGTCACAATTGCACAGAGCAGATTCAGCCATAGCGTAGGGTTTGGAGATTGGGGTGATTTCGCAAACGGGTCGTGGAAGTGGTGAATTGTCTGTGAATTTTGCAAGAGTGTTCTTGATCTGCTCAAATCAAGAGGAGGTTGATACAAGAAGAAGAAGATCTACAAGATTCGTTTTTTTGTCTTTGTATTGCAACCTTGTAAATATTTTTCAACATATTGATATAGAAGTTCTCAATTCCAATTCGGAAATTGAGAGGGAGACGTACCCACACGCGAGGACGATCATGGGGAACTTCCTTACCAAATTGCTCCAAGTATCGTATTCTTTATCTCTATCTCTTTACGTTTACAATACGTTTGTGATTCAATTGGTGATCAACCTTTCTGTGCATTGATACAAGGTTGGAAAATAATCTTTACATAAACTCCATTGCCTTTGATCATTGCTTAGCATCTACCAATTGTTTGATAAAAATATTAGCTCAAGTTTATTTCATTGGAAAGAGTTTTTGTGATCAGTGCATTTATCCATATTAAGTGTTGTGTTATTTCGTCATTCTCATTTCAATTAAAACCCAGCAATCTATCGCATGTCCAGTTTTCTTGTAGCCGGTTCAGAATAGACGAAATTCAATTCAGGACCTTTTGTAGTTTCCGCATGTTTAATTGAAACTCTGATAAAATTCTTTAATTTGTAAAGAAAAAGGAGGTGATCTATTCACCCCCCTCTCGATCACTTGCCACACCGTCTAACAAGTTGTATCAAAGCACCGGTTCGCTGGTGCTATGTGGCTGCTTCTAACGATATGGCTTCTGAACCTAAGGGGGCGTACACTAGAGCTCCTGTTTTTAACGGTGAAAACTATGGCTATTGGAAAGACTACATGCGAGTTCATATAAACGCCATAGATAGGACTGTATGGACTGCCATTCATGATGGACCTTTTGAAATTACCATGACGAATGCTGCAGGTGCCATTGTGCCTAAACCTGAGGACAATTGGGATGAAAAAGATGAGAAAAAGTGGTCTAGCGATTGGAGAGGCCGAAATTTGATAATTTCAGCACTTGGTGTTGATGAGTATTATCGGGTATCTCATTGCACGACAGCCAAAGAAATGTGGGATCCTTTAGAGGTTGCTCATGAGGGCACGAATGATGTTAAGAAATCTCGAATTAACACACCCAACCAAGAGTTTGAGCTCTTTCGCATGAAACAAGGAGAAACTATTTCTGACATGCTAAAGAGATTCGTTCATCTCACTGGTCGTTTAAATGCACTTGGAAAACCTGTTTCCAATGAAGTTGCCACTAATAAAATTCTGAGATGTCTTAGCAGGGAATGGCTACCAAAAGTTACAGCAATTAAGGAAGCTAACGACCTTACAACGCTCACCATTCCAACTCTATTTGGTAAGCTGGAACAACATCAGCAACAACTGGAAAATCTTGAAAAGTATGAGAACAAGAATAAGAAGGAGAAGAATAGAGACAAGGAGAGTGAGAAGAAGCCTATTGTTCTTAAGACTTCTTGCTCTAAGTCCTCAAAAATAGAGCAAAACGATGATGACTCAAGTAGTGACGAAGATTCAGATGATGAGGAAATGGGACTGTTTGTTCGGAGATACAATAGATTTATTCGAAATAATGGAATAACTCACTCCGACAAAAATCTGTCTAAATTCAAGAGAAAATCCATGGAGTCAAAGCAGGAGGAAAGTAAGAAATATAAAGGGAAGGGATCATGTTTCAATTGTGGGAAATTTGGACATTACAAAACAGAATGTCCTATGAACAAGAAGGATAGAGGAAAGGCACCACCAAAGAAATTTACCAAACAAAGGAGAGCCTATATTGCGTGGGAAAGGGACAGCGAATCATCAAGCGATAAAGGCTCAAGTGACAGTGACGAGACTGCTAATCTGTGCCTCGTGACTCACATTAACAATCAGTCCAGCCACAAGAAGAAAAACCAAGTGAACAAAGTAAGAAAAGCATATTACAATAATTTTGATTCTTTGTCTTTCTCTGAACTGAAAATAGCTTTTGAAAAACTGCACAACGAAGCCGTAGACGCCTTTAAACGCTTATCCTCCAACAAACAAATCTTTTCTCATTTGGAAGGTAAAGTGTATAAAGCTGAAAAAGATTTAGAATGTCTAAAGGCTAGTATTGCAGCAAGTTCAAAAGATATTGATGTAAGTGGATGTATTGAAACTGTTAATTGTGGAGTTTGTAACATTTGGCAAAAAGAGGTTAAGACTCTTAATGTCAAATTGGAAAAAGCTTTGCAACCCAAAATTACTTATGCTATTGATCCTAGGATTTTTAAGAAATCAATGAATCCACCCTATGCCAAATATTCTTTTGTAGAAAAGACTCAAATGGACTCACTTAGCAAAAGCAAACAGGTTCATCATCATATATTATGTCATTACTGTTGTCATAAAGGTTACACCATCGAGAAATGCAAGTTTAGAAGATTCCTTGTTCCTAAAGGAATTTATCAATGGAGGCCTAAAGTCAACCATGTTACCACTTACCCACATGGACCCAATGAAAATTGGGTACCTACCTCTCTCTTTTGATATTGTAGATTAAATGTCTTGCATCCGTAGATAGACGATGGTTTCTGGACAGCGGATGTTCAAGGCACATGACAGGTGACATATCACTCTTCATTGACTTCAAAGCAAAGAAGAAAGGTTATGTTACTTATGGAGACAATAATAACAAAGGAGCAATACTCGGCAAAGTTAGCGTAGGTAATCCCTTTACCACTACTATTTCTGATGTCCACCTTGTAGAGGGTCTTAAACATAATCTATTAAGTATAAGTCAATTGTGCGACAAGGGTTATAAGGTAACCTTCACAGAAACCTGTTGCATTATTGAAAATACTGAGCAGAATATTATGTTTAAAGGAATTAGAGTAAACAACATCTATATGCTTGATCTTTTTGATGTACCATTAACAAGCAATAAATGTCTAGTCACCTTGAACGATGATTCTTGGCTTTGGCATAGAGGTCTAGCGCATGTTAATTTCGATTTGTTAAATAAGGTTGTATCCAAAGATCTAGTAGTCGGTCTTCCAAAAATAAAGTTTTCAAAAGACCACCTATGCGACGCATGTCAAATGGGAAAGCAAACGAGGGTGTCTTTCAAATCCAAAAATGTTGTTTCTACTTCACGGCCCCTTGAGCTTCCCCATATGGACCTCTTTGGACCCTCAAGAACAAAGAGCCTAGGTGGAAACTACTATGGTTTTGTAATAGTTGACGACAATTCTAGATTCACTTGGACAATATTCCTTCATAGCAAAGGTGAAACTTTTCCTGCTTTTAAAAGTTTGGCAAAAATGTCCCAAAATAAAATGGAGTAAAAAATAATTACAATTCGAAGCGATCATGGAGGTGAATTTCAAAACAGTCTCTTTGATAAGTACTGTGATAAGAATGGCATTAAGCATAACTTTTCTGCTCCTCGAACTCCACAGCAAAATGGAGTTGTGGAGCGCAAAAATTGTGTTTTAGAGGAGTTGGCTAGAACAATGCTCAATGAAGGCGGTTTACCAAAATACTTTTGGGCTGATGCGATTAGCACAACCTGTTATGTGTTAAACAGGATATTAATTCGTCCCATTTTGGACAAAACTCCTTATGAGCTTTTGAGAGGAAGAAAGCCAAACTTATCACATCTTCACGTATTCGGTTGTAAATGTTTTGTTTTGAATAATGGCAAAGAGAATCTTGGGAAGTTTGATGCAAAACTAGATGAAGGTATCTTCCTTGGTTACTCACAATCAAGTAAAGCATATAGAGTGTATAATAAACGTTTACTTACTGTTGAAGAGTCTGTCCATGTTTCTTTTGATGAGTCTTGTCTGAAGAATGTCGGAAAAGGTAGTTCTTTTGATGACGCAAGTATATCTTCAGAAGACATACTCAAGGAAGATGCATTGGAAATTAATCAATCCAAACCAGTAGACAAAGATGAAGATGAAGTAGCAGAAGGAACAACAGAAGTAGAAAGTCTTCCACCAGCCTGGAAATCCTCAAAAGATCATCCAATTGACAACATATTGGGGGAGATTACAAAGGGAGTGATGACTGTCATACCCCAAAATTTGCCCTCCATCCTCTCAAGATATTTCATACATCCATACTCAAGGATTCCTCAAGAGTTGATCAGACAAACTCTCTCCTAGACAATCAACCCAAACTAGGGTTTGGCAATTCTCAGGTCAAGAAGGACTCCCAACATCTCCAATGTCCTTCATGCCTCCTCATATGCTTCAAAGATTCACCATGTCAAGTTTCATGCCTTACAAGTCAAGTTTCCTCAGACAATTGCTCAGATGGTTGAAAATCAGTTGTATTGGACAAAAAGTCAACTGTGGTCAACATACAGTCAAACTTCATAATTTTTGGTCAACATCCTCATTTTGAAGTTACATTCATCATTTGATCAAGGGTTGATCATGATTCATCAAGAAAACTCAAGATTTGCTCAAAAGTCAAACTTTCTAAATTAGGGTTTCTAGATGAAAAGTCAACTGAACTTTGACTGATCATAACTTCTTCATACTTTCTCAGAAATTTTTCCACCACCTCTTGTTTTGAAGGAAATTCAATTCTCTACAACTTCATGTCTCACAAGAATGTCCAAAAAATGCTTCATTTGAGAGGTATGGCTCAAAACATTACAGGTCATTTTCAAAGTCAACAAAACGTCAACTTTTTGTTTTGAAGATATATTGAGCATGGAAACTCCAATTGAGATGAGACCAAAAAGGTTGGTTAGAGGACTCTTAGAGCTTTCCAAAAAGTCCAAGAACACTCAAAAATGTGGAAAATTGAGCAAGATGCGCCATTCACAAGTTGGGCAATTTTGAAGGAATGCACAAAGAGAGATACTTCTAAAAATCAAATTTTTTGCAAATGGGCTTGCTTTTTCTTCACCCAAACTTATTCCTCATACAATTAGGAATATCCAAGCCCAATGCCACGAATTTTTATTTTATTTTTCTATTTAATTTGGAATTTATTCATTTAAATACAAATTAAATTTAAAAATAAAGTATAAAATCAAAATTAATTGCAAGATTGATTTTTATTCTTTCCTTGAGACCCAAGCAACTCACAAAGGCCAGCAAATTTCGAAATTTGATCAATATGGCAAGATTGGATTGAAAATTAATCAAATTTTGAAAAATTGATTTTGTACAAAAATCAAATTTGATTTTCTTTGAATGTTGATTGATTCTCTCCCAAAATCATTCGAAATCCATCCAGTATAAATGTATGATGCATACCTATCAAGAGAGAACGAAGGAATTGGCTCAAGAACCCTAACCTAGAACCCAAAAATCCGTGGCAAACAAGCAAGTGGCAATCATACTTCCAGCCGTTTTCAATTGATTTTGAGGTGTCCAATACATTCCTTGACATCTCCAGAATCAGTCCAGACCTTTACTTTGCCAAAAACCATCAAGAATCGTGAAATCCGAAATTGGTTTGTTCTTGAAATTTCAAAAATCGTATTCTTTCATTCATGCATTATTAACATGATTTGTGTTTGTTTTTGTGATTAGTGATGTGTTTGCAAGCTTTACGGGTGCTTTAATCAATTTCCATGGCCGAACGCATATCACCATTGCTAGGGTTTCGAGGTCGATTTAGGGTTTCTTTAAGCGGAAAAATTGGACTATAAGACCTATATCAATGCGTTCGTAATGATCCGAATCGAACCATGCCTTTAGAATGCATTTATATTACTTGTGTGTGATGTTTGAATTTGCGGGGCTGTAGGCCGAACAAGAGCCGACGCTATCTTTCAAAAATTCAAAAGGTAGAAGATGAAGTCGCGAGAATGAGGCAACGAAGCGACGCGTGTTTTGATTCCACTCACCGTTTTAAAACGGATGCACACATGGCGTAGTGGTAAAGGCCTTCCAGATGGCTCAAAGGGTCACGAGTTCGATCCTCCAGGACCGGTTTTGCTTCTTTTCATAAACTCAATTTCTTTTCATATTTTCTAATTATTTAATATTTTCATGTTATTTTAATTCTTTTCATAATTTTATTTCGCATTAAAAATCATCAAAATTATTTTTCTTTTTACATTATTTTCATAAAATCTTTATTTAATTTAATAAATTAAAAATATAAATTTGCATGCATATTTATTTTTATTCATAATTTTGCATTTAAATCACTTTTAATTCATTTTAATTATTAAAATACATCCAAGAAATCCCAAAATTTATTTTAACATATTTATATTATTTCCAGCATGACATATTTTTCTTATTTTAAAATTTGCATTTTCTAACATTTTTCTCTTGTTCGATTCATCTCGCATTTTAGATTTCTCACTCTCTTGCGGGTTGATCCGATTGACGATTTTTCTTTATCATTTTATTTTTCTAATAATGTAACTGTCTATGGGATGTAATAGTTTAAACTAGGTCTTTATTTTCCGCATTTTAAATTATGTATCTGCCCCAAAGCCATGTAATAGCGTAGGACATTTACCTTTTCGCACCTTTACATTCCGCATTTTAATTTTCGCACCCTATAAATTGCTAGTAACTAGGCGTGTATGGCAAGATAATAATTGGACATAGCTCACACTAATTTTCAAAGATAAAAATACCTGAATTTGACACACTTTTTCACACATGCACCCCTTAGGGTAATTCTCTCTCGTTGCCTTTACGATTACAAATGGTCATGTCCCTCGAACGTAGAGGTATTCTAGCACCGTTGCCTTCCCAACAAATCATCATAGTCCCTTCGATACAAAGATCATAAGACCCACGATGTCGCCTCTGAATACATGATCTTGACCCTCGATTGTCGCCTACGAAAAATGATGATAGTCCCTTCGAATGTGCTAGGATACTTCCTACAAGTTGCCTTCTATGACCATCCGATGTCCCTTCGAACGTCCCGATTACATCCAACAAATAGAGTTACCTACCAACTAATGGTATGGATAGCGCTATTCTAAAGGAACGTAAAATAATACGAAAACGACCAATTCTGAGTAGGTAATAAGACTTTTAGTTGCTTGCTCTATCAAAATGCTTTTCACACCTCACACTTTTGTCAAAGTTCAAACTCTTTTCAAAACTAAACATTTCCGAACACTTTGTATACATTCCTACATGAATCATTACAAAGTCAAAGCGAAATGCCTTCTTCAAAACATTTTTGTCAAACACACAGAAAGCACAATTTTAAAGTGATCTAGAGCAACTAAGAGCCCGTAGATAACTACGGATGGAAAGGGTGCTAATACCTTCCCTTTTCATAACCATTCTCCGTACTCGAGAATCTAATGAAGGTCTTTTTCGTACTTTTACCTTCCCTTAATTGGATAAAAATAAAAGTCGGTGGCGACTCTTGCTATCCGCAAAATCAAAATCGCGATCACGGGAGACACCCTAAAGAGAGAATGCCTTAGGGATTTCTAAATCACCTTTATTGCTTTCTGTTTGACTTGCTTGCTTTATCTTTAAGGGTTGCTTGGGTATTATATTGTTGGGGGATCCTACACCCGGATCCGGGTTTCCTTTTAGGTAAGTAGCAATAAATCGTCGCGACCGTTAGACGTATATCAAAACGGTCAACATGATGGCTACGTTAGCGTGACACTTTGGTTGTCCCGATACTCTTCATTCCCAAGTTGAAGGTAGTATTTGGCTTCTGCGTGGTGTCATCAAGCGCTAACTAAACTTTTAGAACCTTAATTGACCCATCTTGGCCATTAGAAGGTAGTGAAATGGCCGGCTTTGGTGCAGACTAAGGTTGGTTGATACTCGATGCTACGCTCATTGAGATCAGACTTTTGGGATATTTTCGGTCGACCACTTGGTAGTCATATTGAAATAAACGCCTACGAGAAAGATCAATGATGTGAGATTCCTAGAAGTTACTATTATAGGACAGATGAACCAACTCAAACTTTTGGTGGGGTAATCACCTATACCTCATGCAAGCCTTAAACCTAGGCTCATTGTGTGAATTGTTTGTGTGTGCTAAACATGACACCATGACATCATTTGCATTGCATATCATTTCTAACTATTTCAAGGACCTAGGATTTATCTTTGCTCTGCTTTTGTAGGGAATTATGGCTTCTAGAAAGACTATCCGAATCAACTTCATGGGTATACCTTCTCACTCAAAGAATTGGTTTCGAAATTCCGACCATGCTCGTTCATCAAAAGACATGGTTATTTACTTGACTTGGTTATCTCGGTTTTGAAGAAGATATGATGCATGTCCTATTTCAGTTCTTCGATCCGAAACACCATTGCTTTACATTCCCAGATTATCAGTTAGTTCCTACCTTGGAAGAGTTCTCTAAGCTACTTGGGATACCTATTCTTGATCAAATGCCATTCAGCGGTCTAGAAAAAGTTCCTAGGTACGAAGACATCGCATCCGCCTTACATCTTAAGCGCTCAGACATTGAAGCCAATTGGGAAACCAGAAGTGGAGTTAAGGGTTTACTTTCCAAATTCCTAATTAAGAAAGCCCGAGAATTCCTCAAAGTTATGAGTTTCCATGCATTCGAAGACATTGTGGCCTTGCTAATTTATGGTTTGGTTTTATTTCCTAACTCGGATCAATTCATAGACATCAATGCCATCAAATTGTTTCTTACCCGCAATCCTGTGCCTACTTTACTTGGAGACATCCTATATTCTCTCCACACTCGTACTACTAAGAGACAAGGAACTCTCATGTGTTGTATACCGTTACTTTCAAGGTGGTTTATTTCGCACCTTCCTCCATCAGTTTTGAAGAACGAACAAAGGTTGAGATGGTCTCAAAGACTAATGTCACTCTCTCATTCAGATATCCGTTGGAGCCTTTTCTCTCAAAAGGACTTCACCTTCATTGAGTGTTGTGGAGAATTCCCTAATGTACCGCTACTTGGTATAAGGGGAGGTATTACTTACAACCCTTCTCTAGCTCTACGTCAGTTTGGTTTTGCTCGAAAAGATGGTCCACATGATATGCTTCTCCAAGATGTTGTGTTCGACTACAACCACGATCTCGAATTACCGAAGGTTCGTACACGCTTGGGGCATGGTAAAGAAGACTGATACCAAGACTTTGGGGCACCAAAACTCCATTCCTTGGGAACCTTACCTCAAATGGGTGCGAGCTAGAGCTCAAAACCTCATGATGCCATTCACGCCTGTTTTACCAGTAATTATGGAACCTGTTGCTATAGGTGACGTACCCTATACTGTTCTCTATCCCGACATGCCTACTGATTTTGAAGACTTGAAGAGATCCTGGATTCAGCTCAAGGAAGAGAGGGATACTTTTGAAGCTCAATGTTATGCGAGTGAGAAGAAAGTGCTAGAGTTGACAAAGCTACTTCATGAGGAGCGAAGCATCAACGCCTACATCGGCACCAAGAGGAAGCGCCCATGGGAGACTTAGAGCTTTAGGATGTTTATGTTTTCTTTTATTGTTCTAAACTATCTCTTGTACTTAAAAAGAAAAAAAAAGAAGAAGAATAAAAAGAGAGCTAATAAATGTTTGTTCATTGCTTGTTTAACAAATTTAAATCTCTTAGGTCCTTGAAAGCATTGCATTGCATTCGCATAAACATTGCATATCATAGCATAACATTGCATCACAGGTACATTGAAGATTGGTTTTCTCATTTGCTCGCTATTTATTTTAGCAGAAATGGTTCTTGAGCGTCAAAGATCTTCGTGCTCGAATGCTCGGCCAGAGATGTTTACCACTTGGTCCAAGGCCAAGAAGATCCAAGAAGCTCATCAACAGAAAGAAGAAGGTTGTTGGTCTTCTCAACATAGGCAGACGCTACAAAGGAGGTCCTAGAGTGGTTAGTCGAATTGAGCTCTCTGAAGGAAGTGTCAAGAAGGAGGATGAGCAAAGTAACAAAGGTGGTGGTGAAGGCAGTCAGCCTGAACTTGAGAAGAACTATGATGGTGGCCAATACTCTGATGAAGATGACAAGTACAAGCAACTTGAAGACCGTCTGAATGCTGTGGAAAACATGAAGATGTCCGGACTGAACTTTGATGACCTGAGTCTTGTCCCTGGTGTTGTGGTTCCTCCCAAGTTCAAAGTTCCTACTTTTGCTAAGTATGATGGCGTGTCTTGCCCAAAGCTGCATTTGAAGTCCTATGTCCAGAAGATCAATCCTCACACTGATGACAGAAAGTTGTGGATGCACTATTTTCAAGAGAGTTTGTCCGAACCAGTTGGAATGGTACTATCGTAGAGAATGACCGTATCCGTACTTGGGTGACTTAGTGATGCTTTCTGATAGTATGAGTACAATGCTGAATTGACACCCACTCGCATGCAATTACAAAGCATGTCTATGGGTCGTGATGAGAAGTTCAAGGAGTATGCTCAGAAATGGAGAGATCTAGCAGGCAGAGTTCAACCACCCTTGTCCAATAGGGAGTTGGTTGATATGTTCATGGGGACACCGACAGCCCATTCTTCAATCATCGATTGAAATTCTTGACCGGATTCACCGATGATTTTACAGAGCGTATTGAAGCGGTATCAAGAGTGGAAAGATTCGAGATAGAGACATCTTCAAATCTGCGAAGAGATCTTTTGGTGGTAAGAAAGAAGCCAATCTGTATAGTCGAAAAGCCGAGCCAAGACCGACCGTGCTCAATGGGGGGCTTGTGATCTCCAATCCTCCATCGGACAACCTCGGCGAGACAACGCGCGAGCAACGCCACGAAGCTTTAAGATCAACATGCCATTGTCGCAAGCCTTGCAACACATGTTGAAAGCGAGTGATTACCTTGAGGATCCTCCTCGAATGTCAACACCTCCTCTCGAAATACAATCCTAATGCTAAGTGTGCTTACCATTCCAATAGCCGGACGACAACGACAATTGTTGGGCTTTGAAGAACAAGATTCAAGATATGATTGAAGCTAGATTGAATTTGATCCTCCTGTTGAGACTCTGAATGTGATCAACGCGCCTATGCCTAACCATGACAAGAGTTCCAATGTTGTGGGTGAGGATACTTATGTTTTCAACATAGATGACTTGACCATTCCTCTGATGACTGTTAAGAAGAATTTGTTGCAAGCCGGTGTCAACCCAGGATGCCCGAGAACTCGTTGGTGCCCATCCGCGATGGTTGTGCTTGGTTGAGAAGACGTGTTCTGTGCATGATGGATAACCGTGAGATACAATTCCTGAAACCACCTGTGCAGAAGTGTGAAGAAATGTCTAAGCTGAAGATCGACAATGCAAACGAAACTGTACCATCTGTGTGGGACACCTTGGGGCAGCCAAGTGGAAAGTATGATTACATGGTGAAGTACACTGTTCCTGAGAGCTACAAGATTCCTATTCAAGATGTTAAGGTAACCGGATGGGGTGACGGTTTCCCAGAAGACTATGCTGATGTTAACACCATAAGGATTTCCTCTGCTGATTCTGTGCCTAGAATGGCGCCTTTCATCATTAATTCTCCAAGACCAGTTCCATATTCCTCTGACAAGGCTATCCCTTGGAATTATGGAGCTGATGTCTACTATCATGGTGTCAAACAAGACCCTCTGACCATTGAAGATCTTACTGTTAAAACTTTTATTCCTGACATTGACAATATCACCGGGTCGAGTAAGGTGACGAACCGAAGAGTATTCTCTCAAATCTCTCCTCCAAAAGACACCGCGACTCCAGCATTCCACTATTCAATCCATTCCCCAAGCTAGAGGAAAGAACCTGACTCATCCTGCTCAACCAGAAGTACCAAAGGAAGTTACTGAAGACACCTCCAAACAAGAAATGGAGGAAATTCTGAAGATTATCAAGAAGAGTGACTACAATGTTGTGGAACAATTGGGACAAACTCCGTCCAAAATTTCCATGCTTGCTCTGCTCTTGTGCTCCGAGGCTCATGCTAATGCCTTGGTGAAGTTTCTGAAGAACGCTCACGTACGGCAAGACACTACCACTGACCAGTTTGAAGTTTGTATTGCTAGCCTGGCTGCCAACAACGGCCTAGGCTTCTCTGACGCTGATATGACTCCTGCCGGAAAGAAACACAACAAAGCCTTGCACATCTCTGTTGAATGCAAGGGCACTACACTATCTCATGTTTTGGTGGATACCGTTCGCTCGAATATCCTTCCAAGATCGCTTTTGATCGACTTGATGTCGAAGGGTTGGTTCGAGACCCGTGACATTATCGTGAGAGCTTTTGATGGTTCTAAGCGAACAGACTTGGAGCTCACTCTGTTAAAGTCGGTTCCCGACTTTTGATTCCACATTCTTTGTTATGGACATTCGTCCGCCTTACTCTTGCCTACTTGGGCGCCTTGGATACATGGGGCGGCACCTACCTTACATCGGTCAAGTACCCAAAGGGAAGGTTGTCACAATATGTGGTGAAGAAGAGTATATGGTCAGTCATCTACAATCATTCCAATACCTCGAGGTGGAGGGTGAATTCTTTGAGACTCCCTGTCAAGCTTTTGAAACAATGCCCGGTCACACTGACTCTCCGTCACTCTGGTTACACAAGTTCCGCCTAGGATGGCCTCGTTGAAAGATGCTCACCGTTGAAGAAGGTAGTACTATTTGGGGTCGCCCCCGATCTTCCTTTCAAATTTGACAAGACTGGTTTAGGCTTCACCATCAAGGGTCAGAAGATGATACGCCGCAAACGTGCCGACCAACTTCCTTTCCGCATCAGCCAGAGTGGAATCCATGCTATAGAAGACGATGACAACGACTTCGACATCAGCAAGTGGATCTTCCCAACCGGATCAAGGGCTCAGAATTGGAAGGCTGAAGACGTCATACCAATCTCCTTTAGTCAGGAGTAATTGCTCTTGTTTTGTTTTGCTTTTCGTATTTCTTTATGTTTGAACAATAAACTTTGAAAGCCTAGTGCCTTGCCCGAGGCATCATGGCTCGTTTGCGAGGGTTATTATCTGTTGTTTGCGTTTTCATTCAATAAATTCGTTGGACTTTTGCATTCAATTGTTTGTTTTCTTTCTTTACTTTATCACCCCTTCAAAAGCTATGTGTTTCTTACACACCCACGTGATACACTGCGAATCACTCGAATCTAGTTAATAACAAATGCTATTGCTAAATATGACTTGATAATCCGATCTACCAAGCCAAGACGAAAGTGAGGAAGATTGTGAAGTGCCGGAGAACTTGCCGAGCTACAGAAGAAGAGCGAGTTATCTGCCACACGAAGAGCAAGTTGAGGTTGTGAATTTGGGTCCGACGAAGAAAAAGAGATCAAGATAGGAGCGGGTCTTGAGAAGTGTTAAAGAAAGATTGGTTCAGATGCTACGAGATTATATTGAGGTTTTGCTTGGTCATACGAAGACATGCGGGTTTGGACATCGATATTGTGGTACACGATTGCCGAAAAAAGAAGGTGTTCTCCTGAAAGAAGGTTAAATCGCATGCGTCCCGAGATGTCAAAGAAAATCAAAGCCGGTTATGAAACAGTTCAACGTTCTTAGTCACACCTCTTATCCCGTGGGTTGCAAATGTGGTACCCGTACCAAGAAGGATGGCAAAGTACGAATGTGTGTGGATTACGAGACCGAACAAGGCAAGTCCGAAGACGATTTCCACTTCCTCATATTGATGTTCGGTTGACAACACCGCCAGATAAGGTTTTCCTTCATGGATGGTTTCTCCGGTTACAATCGATTAAAATGGCTCTCAAGACATGGAAAAGACTACTTTTGTTACACAGTGGGGCACTTTCTGCTACAAGGTTATGCCGTTCGGACTGAAGAACGTGGGTGCTACTTATCAGCGTGCTATGGTGACATTATTTCATGACATGATTCATCACGAGATAGAGGTCTACGTCGACGACATGATAGCTCGGTCCTGATCAAGAAGAACATCTCGATCATTTGCGTAAACTGCTTGTGATTGAAGAAGTACAGGTTGAGACTCAATCCTAACAAGTGCACGTTTGGAGTCAGATCCGGAAAACTCCTAGGGTTTGTTGTCAGTGAAAAAGGTATTGAAGTTGATCCCGCAAAAGTTAAAGCCATTCAAGAAATGCCAGCTCCCCTCCCCGAGAAGGAAGTCAGAGGTTTCTTGGGCCGATTGAATTACATTGCAGTTCATTGCACACTTAGCGCTACCGTGAGCCAATCTTCAAGTTACTTAAGAAAGATCAAGTAGTGGAATGGAACGACGGTTGCTAGATCGCTTTTGACAAAATCAAGGAGTACCTACAGAATCCTCCCATCCTGATGCCACCTGCCGAAGGAAGACCTCTTATCATGTACTTGACAGTGCTAGAGAACTCAATGGGATGTGTGTTGGGGCAACATGGCGAGTCGGCGAAAAGAGCATGCGATATACTACCTTAGCAAAAGTTTACCGATCGTGAAACAAGATACTCACAAGAGAAAACTTGCAACGCTTTAACTTGGGCTGCTCACGACTAAGGCGATATGTTGACTCACACTACCTTGTTGATTTCAAGATGGATCCGATAAAATACATATTTGAGAAACCACTCTCTCCGAAGAATAGCAAGATGGCAAATGATCGACCGAATCGACATCCAGTACACTTCTCAGAAGGCGATCAAAGGAAGTATAGTGGCCGATCATTTGGCTCATCAAGCCATAGATGACTATCAATCTATGCAGTTCGAGTTTCCAGATGAAGATGTTTTACTAGTCACCGACTGTGAAGAACCAGGACCAGATGAAGGACCTGAACAAGGATCCCGATGGACCATGGTCTTTGATGGAGCCTCAAACGCACTTGGAAATGGCATTGGCGCCATCATTACATCTCCTACAGGCGGACACACGCCATTCACCGCCAGATTATGTTTCAATTGCACTAACAACATGGCCGAATATGAAACGTGCATCATGAGTATCAAAGCTGCTATTGATTTAAGAATCAAGTTCTTGCAAGTATATGGAGACTCGACTTTGGTGATCGGATTAAGGCGAGTGATACGAAGCATCGAATCTCATTCCGTATCAAGAGCATGTTCGAGTTTGATCCCTACTTGAAGAGATTACTTTTGATCACATTCCACGAGAAGAGAATCAGTTGGCAGACGCATTAGCTACTATGTCGTCTATGTTCAAGGTCAGATGGGACAACGAGGCTCCCCATATCATCATTGAGAAGTTTGACGAACCAGCATATTGTTATGAGCTTGATCTAAGAGAAACCTTGGTACTATGACGTGAAGAGGTATCTTGAGACTCAGGAATATCCCGCAGGGGCATCTGTCAACGATAAGAAGTTCATGAGAAGATTTGCATCCAAATTCTTCCTCAGCAACGACATCTTGTACAAGCGCAACCACGACTTGTGCTTACTCTGCTGTGTAGATCAGAAAACAGCAATACGTATCATGGAAGAGTTACACGAAGACGCATTTGGTACCCACTCTAGTGGACACACCATGGCTAAGAAGATTTTGAGAACAGGTTACTATTGGTCCACCATGGAAGCTGATTGCCACCGTTACGCTCGATCTTGTCACAAATGCCAGATATATGCCGACAAAGTGCATGCACCTCCAGTACCTCTGAACGTCCTAACAGCTCCTTGGCCTTTCGCAATGTGGGGCATTGATATGATCGGAGAAATCAAGCCCACAGCTTCCAATGGACATCGTTTCATCCTTGTGGCAATTGACTATTTCACCAAGTGGGTAGAAGCAGCCTCGTTCGCATCTGTTACTAAGAATGTTGTGGCTCGATTCATCAAATATAATCTTATCTGTCGATATGGCACTCCCGAAAGGATTATCACAGATAATGGTTCCAATCTCAACAACAAGATGATCACCGAACTCTGCACGCAGTTCAAGATCAAGCATCACAATTCTTCTCCTTATCGGCCTAAGATGAATGGCGCGATGGAAGCCGCCAACAAGAACATTAAGAAGATTATCAAAATGCGGTGACTTACAAAGATTGGCATGAGATGTTACCATTTGCTCTTCATGGTTATCGCACTCAACGAACATCAACAGGGCAACCCCTCTCTTGTATACGGTATGGAAGGTCTTACCCATTGAGGTTCGGATACCCTCAACGAGTCCTCCAGACGCAGCATTAGGCGAAGACGATTGGATTCAGACTCGCCTTGACCAGATTAACTTGATTGATGAGAAACAACTCGCATCCATTTACCATGGACAGATCTATCAGAAGCGAATGATCAGAGCATTTAACAAGAAGGTCAAGCACTGAGTCTATCAAGTTGGTGACCTAGTAGTCAAGCGCATCATTCTTCCACAAGGTGATCCCAGGGGCAAATGGACTCCCACCTATGAGGGACCATTTGTAGTCAAGACAGTGTTTTCCGGCGGAGCTATGATACTTAGCACCATGGATGGTGAAGACTTCCCACACCCTGTGAACACAGACATAGTCAAAAAATACTACGCATAACAAGACCCGCTAGGTCGACGAACCTAGGAAAAAATAAGGGCATCCTGGCGAACCAAAAAGGTTCGGGCAAAAATTAAGGATATATACAAAACATGTACACCGTAAGTCGAAAACACGAAAAGGCGGCTTGGGCAAAAAGGTATCGGTGGTAAAACCGAAAGGGCGGTCTAGGCAAAAGTTAGGGATTTAAGCGTCGACTATGTCTCTTCGGATCACACCTTCACTACTATCGGTATTCAAGATTCAAATGGCGAAGATCACCTACTCATTTTCTCTTGCAAGGAGATGAGATAGTCGAAATGTATGAGTACTAGCATAGTTGGAACTTAACGAGATTGTTTCCGCATAGCTTTTTACCTTTCTTGTGTACAAACTACTTGGCCATACGCCACCTTTCAAATAAGCAAGCTTCTTTCTCTTTACAATTTTGTTGTTGTCGTTTGCAATAAGTCCAACGTCTTTTGAATGACTATCGCATTTGACAATAAGAATCTAATCGCAAACATCTGCGGGCATACAAAAGTAGTTACTACAGGCTTTAGGAATTGAGATGACGACGAAGGTCACCAAGAGCATTCCCCCGCAGAGCATAAACCCCGCAGAGGTGTCACTCACAAACCTCCCCAGCGGAGTATATGTCAATCCACGAGCAGTGATTCCACTCAACTAAGAAATGTTACATCAGTCTCCGAGCAGTAACACTTCATCCCCAGCTAAGATGTTTATCTCTAGCGGATACCTCTCAACAATTCTCCTTTTCTCCAGCAGCGGTATCCAGACTCGAGACTTGGTCAAATAGTACACCGGAGAAAATCTACATCTCATATTCCCCGGTTAGAGATTCCATTGGACCCCAACCCGGTCACCCAGCAACCATCAAATGCTCTCCAGTGAAGATCCGCACTCAGTATCCCCAGTAGAGCGCCTTCTAATTCTTCCCAACAGGATCTACATGCAAGATCCCCAACAAATTGCCTCCCAGACTCTTCTCAGCAGGGTCTATGTATGAGATCTCCATCAACGAGCTTCTCAAATCTCTACATTCCTCAACAATATCTAGGCCCAAGACTTGGTCAGATAGTGCATCGGAGGAATCCAGGATATCTTTATTCTCCTTCAAAAGCGGGGTTCTCACCTACTCGAATCCCCAAGCAGAAATCAGAAATCCTCAAGCAGAACATCCGCATCTTCTTCAAGATGGATATGTTTTGAAATACCACAACATCTATCATTCATACATTACTCATAAAGTCATAATTCATGCATATGTCATTTACACACATTGTCATGCATCATACTTTGCATAAGACTAACAAATATTCTATCAAAGTTTCTCTTGTTTTTTTTTTCCAAAACACGTGAAAGTCACTCCAACTGGTCGATTAAGCCCGAATCGACGGAAAACTATCGAAAGACCACCCTAGTTGTCCTCCGACGACTGGTCCAGGATTAAGCCCCGAATCGACGGGAAAACTATCTGAAAGACCACCCCTAGTTGTCCTCCGACGACTGGTCCAGGATTAAGCCCCGAACCGACGGGAAAACTATCTGAAAGACCACCCTTAGTTGTCCTCCGACGACTGGTCCAGGATTAAGCCCCGAACCGACGGGAAAACTATCTGAAAGTCTGCCCCTGGTTATCCTCCGATAATAGGCAATGGATCAACACCCGATGCACAACAGGGAAGCTATCCACATTTTTGCCAACTACTATTCCCCTCAGAGTAATCAGCACGAAGATCTATTCTGAATCTCTTCTCATTATCAACCGCAACTACAGAGTCTGGCGTACGACTCAGTTGCCTTGGATGGCATCTTAAGCCCATCTCCAACTACTTGTCAACATTTCTTCGCCTTCAGAATGCTGCATATTTGGTTAAAAATCAATACAAACCAATAAATTCATTCAAAGATGAGCACAAAGTCTAACGTACGACTCCCTCCAGATGGCATCTTAAGCCCATCTCCATGCTCCTTCGAAGCGACTACGAGCCTAGCGTCGGCTCACTCCCAACATCGATCTTTCCAGATGGCATATTAAGCCCATCCCCGTCAATTCTCCTATCGACATTCTCGAGTCTAGCGTACGACTCATCCCCCAACGAAGTATCCAACTTCTCAAATGGCATCGTAAGCCCATTCCGCATCATCCACCAGCAGTGCAAATTTTGGTGTATTGAGTGTTCAATCATCTTCTACCTTGGTCACGAAAGACAGTGTCAATCTAACCCTTCCAGACAAGAAGATTGAGCAGGGCAGTATTATACCCCAAAATTTGCCCTCCATCCTCTCAAGATATTTCATACATCCATACTCAAGGATTCCTCAAGAGTTGATCAGACAAACTCTCTCCTAGACAATCAACCCAAACTAGGGTTTGGCAATTCTCAGGTCAAGAAGGACTACCAACATCTCCAATGTCCTTCATGCCTCCTCATATGCTTCAAAGATTCACCATGTCAAGTTTCATGCCTTACAAGTCAAGTTTCCTCAAACAATTGCTTAGATGGTTGAAAATCAGTTGTATTGGACAAAAAGTCAACTGTGGTCAACATACAGTCAAACTTCATAATTTTTGGTCAACATCCTCATTTTGAAGTTACATTCATCATTTGATCAAGGGTTGATCATGATTCATCAAGAAAACTCAAGATTTGCTCAAAAGTCAAACTTTCTAAATTAGGGTTTCTAGATGAAAAGTCAACTGAACTTTGGTGATCATAACTTCTTCATACTTTCTCGAAATTTTTCCACCACCTCTTGTTTTGAAGGAAATTCAATTCTCTACAACTTCATGTCTCACAAGAATGTCCAAAAATGCTTCATTTGAGAGGTATGGCTCAAAACATTCTGTCCTTTTCAAAGTCAACAAAAGTCAACTTTTGTTTTGAAGATATATTGAGCATGTAAACTCCAATTGAGATGAGACCAAAAGGTTGGTTAGAGGACTCTTAGAGCTTTCCAAAAGTCCAAGAACACTCAAAATGTGGAAAATTGAGCAAGATGCACCATTCACAAGTTGGGCAATTTTGAAGGAATGCACAAGAGAGATACTTCTAAAATCAATTTTTTTTTGCAAATGGGCTTGCTTTTTCTTCATCCAAACTTATTCCTCATACAATTAGGAATATCCAAGCCCAATGCCACGAATTTTTATTTTATTTTTCTATTTAATTTGGAATTTATTCATTTAAATACAAATTAAATTTAAAAATAAAGTATAAAATCAAAATTAATTGCAAGATTGATTTTTATTCTTTCCTTGAGACCCAAGCAACTCACAAAGGCCAGCAAATTTCGAAATTTGATCAATATGGCAAGATTGGATTGAAAATTAATCAAATTTTGAAAAATTGATTTTGTACAAAAATCAAATTTGATTTGCTTTGAATGTTGATTGATTCTCTCCCAAAATAATTCCAAATCCATCCAGTATAAATGTATGATGCATACCTATCAAGAGAGAACGAAGGAATTGGCTCAAGAACCCTAACCTAGAACTCAAAAATCCGTGGCAAACAAGCAAGTGGCAATCATACTTCCAGCCGTTTTCAATTGATTTTGAGGTGTCCAATACATTCCTTGACATCTCCAGAATCAGTCCAGACCTTTACTTTGCCAAAAACCATCAAGAATCGTGAAATCCGAAATTGGTTTGTTCTTGAAATTTCAAAAATCGTATTCTTTCATTCATGCATTATTAACATGATTTGTGTTTGTTTTTGTGATTAGTGATGTGTTTGCAAGCTTTCTGGGTGCTTTAATCGAATTTCCATGGCCAGGAACGCATATCACCATTGCTAGGGTTTCTGAGGTCGATTTAGGGTTTCTTTAAACAGGAAAAATTGGACTATAAGACCTATATCAATGCGTTCGTAATGATCCCAGGAATCGAACCATGCCTTTAGAATGCATTTATATTACTTGTGTGTGATGTTTGAATTTGCCAGGGCCTGTAGCATCGAACAAGAGCCGACGCTATCTTTCAAAAATTCAAAAGGTAGAAGATGAAGTCTGGCGCGAGAATGAGGCAACCAGAAGGCGACGCGTGTTTTGATTCCACTCACTTTGTTTTCCAACACAGATGCACACATGGCATAGTGGTAAAGGCGTTCCCTGTTCCCAGATGCCTCAAAGGGTCACGAGTTCGATCCCTCCAGGGACCGGTTTTGCTTCTTTTTCATAAACTCAATTTCTTTTCATATTTTCTAATTATTTAATATTTTCATGTTATTTTAATTCTTTTCATAATTTTATTTCTGCATTAAAAAATCATCAAAAATTATTTTTCTTTTTACATTATTTTCATAAAATCTTTATTTAATTTAATAAATTAAAAAATATAATTTTGCATGCATATTTATTTTTATTCATAATTTTGCATTTAAATCACTTTTAATTCATTTTTAATTATTAAAATACATCCAAGAAATCCCAAAAATTTATTTTAACATATTTATATTATTTCCAGCATGGCATATTTTTCTTATTTTAAAATTTGCATTTTTCTAACATTTTTTCTCTTGTTCGATTCATCTCGCATTTTAGATTTCTCACTCTCTTGCAGGTTGATCCGATTCAGACGATTTTTTCTTTATCATTTTATTTTTTTCTAATAATGTAACTGTCTATGGGATGTAATAGTTTAAACTAGGTCTTTATTTTCCGCATTTTAAATTATGTATCTGCCCCAAAGCCATGTAATAGCGTAGGACATTTACCTTTCCACACCTTTACATTCCGCATTTTAATTTTCGCACGCTATAAATTGCTAGTAACTAGGCGTGTATGGCAAGATAATAATTGGACATAGCTCACACTAATTTTCAAAGATAAAAATACCTGAATTTGACACACTTTTTCACACATGCACCCCTTAGGGTAATTCTCTCTCGTTGCCTTACGATTTCAAATGGTCAAGTCCCTCGAACGTAGAGGTATTCTAGCACCGTTGCCTTCCAAACAAATCATCATAGTCCCTTCGATACAAAGATCATAAGACCCACGATGTCGCCTCCGAATACATGATCTTGACCCTCGATTGTCGCCTACGAAAAATGATGATAGTCCCTTCGAATGTGCTAGGATACTTCCTACAAGTTGCCTTCTATGACCATCCGATGTCCCTTCGAACGTCCCGATTACATCCAACAAATAGAGTTACCTACCAACTAATGGTATGGATAGCGCTATTCTAAAGGAACGTAAAATAATACGAAAACGACCAATTCTGAGTAGGTAATAAGACTTTTAGTTGCTTGCTCTATCAAAATGCTTTTCACACCTCACACTTTTGTCAAAGTTCAAACTCTTTTCAAAACTAAACATTTCCGAACACTTTGTATACATTCCTACATGAATCATTACAAAGTCAAAGCGAAATGCCTTCTTCAAAACATTTTTGTCAAACACACAGAAAGCACAACTTTAAAGTGATCTAGAGCAACTAAGAGCCCGTAGATAACTACGGATGGAAAGGGGTGCTAATACCTTCCCTTTTCATAACCATTCTCCCGTACTCAGAATCTAACGAAGGTCTTTTTCTGTACTTTTACCTTCCCTTAATTGGATAAAAATAAAAGTCGGTGGCGACTCTTGCTATCCGCACATTTGCGATACAAAATCCTAAAAGTCAGTTCACCGTATTACAATGACTCGTTCTAAGATAAGTAATTTCTGTTATCACTTTGCATTTGTTTCACAAGTAGAACCTAAGAATGCCAAAGAGGCCTTGATTGATGAATTTTGGCTAATGGCCATGCAAGATGAGCTAAATCAATTTAAAAGAAATGACGTTTGGGAACTTGTTCTTCGTCCGCGAGATCTTCATATCATTGGCACTAAATGGGTTTTAGAAACAAACTTGATGAAAACGGAATTATAACTAGAAATAAAGCTCGCTTAGTAGCACAAGGGTATAACCAAGAGGAGGGCATAGACTATGAAGAAACTTATGCTCCAGTTGCTCGCCTTGAAGCTATATGTCTTTTGCTAGCTTATGCTTGCTCTAAGAATTTCAAACTTTATCAAATGGATGTAAAGAGTGCTTTTCTAAACGGTGTCATAAATGAAGAAGTGTATGTCTCACAACCTCCTAGTTTTGAGAATGATGAATATCCAGATTATGTTTACAAACTAAAATGAGCTTTGTATGGTCTTAAGCAAGCCCCTCGGGTTTGGTATGAAAGACTCAGCAAATTTCTTCTTGATCATGGATATTCAAGAGGTAAAGTGGATACCACTCTCTTCATTAAACGTAAAGGAAAGCACATTCTTTTAGTTCAAGTATATGTAGATGATATAATTTTTGGTTCAACTAACCTTCACTTGGTCGAAGAATTTTCAAATGTCATGCAGGGGGAATTTGAGATGAGTCTTATGGGAGAGCTGAATTTCTTCCTTAGTCTACAAGTAAAAAAGCTTGATGAGGGCACGACAGTGTGTCAAACAAAGTACTGCAGAGAGCTGCTTAAGCGATTTGGAATGAATGACTCAAAGTCCATCAAAACCCCCATGGCTACAAATGGGAACTTGGATAGAGATGAACATGGTAAGAGTGTAGATGTCAAGAAATATAGAGATGTAGTGTAGCTCTTGTACCTGTATATTCAAAAAGTTCATCAAATCAGGTAATAATGTTCCCTTACATACTCTATTAACATTCATTAACCTTGTGTATGTGCAATATATTCCTTAAATGATCATTTGTATGCTTGACTTTACATAAATTGTTGGAATATTGTCATTATCATCCTCATTACATTACCATTCTACATAATCACTCATTACTAATCCATTCTGCACTAACATTCATTCATATTTGGGTCAAAATGGCATACTGACTCTGAAATTCAAATTACAACTCAGTTTCACCAAATAGTGGTCGACATGGCATGTATCGATGCATAATCTGCTCTGGTCGACACATGCATCGTATGCATCGACACAAACTTTTGACATTTTTAATTTTCATAAATGCTTTCAGTATGCATCGACACATCCGTGTTTTGCATCGATCCAAAACAAATTTCAAAACCTCTTGTGTCGATTCAAAGACTCTTGTGTCGATTCATAGTTATTTTGGGTCGACCCATCAACCCATTTAGCATCTCATATACCATTCTTTCATTATCATATATCTCATGATAAATTTGTTAACTTAACCCTAATTGGCATCTCCCTGTTCATGCCTCCTACTACTGCCTTCACCACTGTTCATCTCAAAAATTCCTCCACCATCATGCCTCCAAAGACAACTCTCCCTAGATCCAGAAAGGGAAAAAAGGTAAAGCTACAACTGGAACTTCATCAAGGGCTGAATCTCCTGAGGTACCACAATCTGCTCTGTCCATTTTACATCCTTCTGTTGAAGAAGAGTTCGAGAATTCGTTCAGTTCCTGGCTTGTTATGAAACCACATACCTTCATCAAAAGAGATGTATTATCCCTGCATGTCACTGATGTGTGCAATCTGCTGGATGCACAGACACTAGGTAACTTTATGACAATTAATGATAACTATCATGAAGATTTTATTCGTGCATTCTATGCTGGGTTGAAAAAGTATAGAGGAATTTCATTTAGATGCTCTATTGGATCCAAGACATACACTTTTGATGCTGATGACTGAGATTCTGTGTTTCAAATTTCCTTTGGATAGTCTATTTTACAAACCTGGCATGATGCTAAGTTTGATCCTGCATACAACAAGCAGGACTATCTTTCATCCATTCTTAAATTGGAAAGGCAGTTGGGTCCTGATGAACACGTCACCTCTGGAATGATTCAAAGCATTCCTAGAATGCTTTACTGGGTAGTATCTCACATTCTGCGGCCGCGGACAGGTGGTCATTCAAGATTGGACTGGCCTGATATTCACCTGTTATACATTCTACAAAATCAGATCCATTTAAACTGGCCAAACTATTTTGTTCACCGCATGTTTCAAATGCACGACAACAACTGGAACACCACACTTGGCTACACTGCCCAGATCATGCGAATCATAAAATTCTGGGGCGTCACTATCCCTCCTGTGCCTCTCATATCTCCCACTGTTTCTCAAGAGTTTAACAAGGTTACATTAACGCACATGGGATACAGATGGGACAAGCAGCGACAATGTATGTACTTCAAAGAAAAAGGGTCCAACACCAGAATTTATAATTTTGACGTGCCACATGAGCAAGTCTATATGGATGAAGATCCAATAGACGCTGACATGCCTGACATTGCTCAGGAGCACCAACAAGATGAGGTCCAAGCGGATGCCAACACCGGGTGGGGAACTTGGCAGCCACAAAGGTGGTCGCCAACCGACTATCAACCTGATCACCAAGCTCCTCCCTCTGCTAGTGCGGGATCCTCATCATCTGCTCCTGAGTACTTGACTCAGATGTTCCAGCAGATGGAAGTTGCCAATCATACACGCCACGAAGAAGCGCGAGCTTGGCATGTTCAGCAAAATGAGTGGCATAACGAACAACATGACTGGCATGAAGAGCACACTCGGATGCATCAAACTCAGCATTCTTGGCATATGGACTTAGTAAAATGGCATCGAGTCTTCTACAATGAGATGTCTGGTTTTATGGATGATTGTCGTGCTGATCCTGCAATAATAGAGAGGTTTCGAAGTGAAGAAGTTCAAAACAGGTTCCGGCAATACACCTTTATGGACCAACCTCCTAATGAGAATCCTCCACCGCCGCCTCCACCTGCTTTCCACAATCAAGATGTAGAGGCTGAAGGATCCTGTGGCGAACATGACCCCGTTTGATGCCATGTCATATCATACCATGTCATTCCATCTTTGCATAATCATTGTACTGGCTGTTATGTACTAATTTCTCTTCCAACATTTGTATCATTTTCATTGTTTACTTCATCATTGTACTAGCTGTTTTATACTAATTTCTATGACAATTTCACTCTTTATTAAGTTTTATTTGTTGTTTACTTATATTCTTGCAATCTATGTGAGTGAATTTAAGTGATTGCCCTATATCTTGTCAATCTATGTGACTGACTTTCTATATATCATAAATGTTGTGCTTGCCTTACTGCTAATCCACACTGCTGTCTAATGTGTTTTGTGCTTTCTTTTAGTATTTCTCTCTTTTTGATGTTGACAAAGGGGGAGAAAAGAGGCAGATGTTAGTTATGATCAGAATTTATGCATATACTCAGGGGGAGCAACTCTGCACAATTATCAATCAACATATATCTTGCAAAAATTTGCCATCATCAAAAAGGGGGAGTTTGTGAGCAATATTGTTTTGAATGATGACAAATATATATGCTTGATTGTCTAATTATGTCAATATACATGTGTGCTTTCCTTGACATGATTGCATGTATCAATACATAACCTTTTGAGTTTTTGAGTCAATACAAGAAGGCATGCATCAATGCATAACCTTTTGAGTCAATACAAAAATCAATGCATCAATACATAAAACAATTTTCCATCAATACAAGAAGGCATGCATCAATGAATAACCTTTTGAGTCAATACAAAAATCAATGCATCAATACATAAAACAATTTTCCATTAACATGCATCGACTCATAAAGTTTTGTATCGACACATATACATATATATAAAAAATTGGAATTCTATTTTGTTTGTTTCTTGCATCAATACAAAATCATTTGTGTCGATGCAAACCAATTCTTATTTCTGGAAAAGAAAATTTTACATTGTATGCATCGATGCATACGTGTTTTGCATCGACTCATGTAAGAATTGAGGCTTTGGATTTTTGATCTTGAATCGATACATAAGTGCTTGTATCAATACATAACTCACATGCATCGATTCATCCGTGCCATGCATCGACTCATGCTTTAATTAGTTTTCTAGAATCATTTTAAATAGCAGTATGTATTGATGCATAATCCTTTGTATCAATACATAAGTGTCATGTATCGGCACATAAGTATTTTTCATTGACGCATACGCAACTCAACCTTTTGGAAACCATTCCATTACTGTAAGCATTGATGCAAAATGACTTGTATCAATTCATGAAGGGTCTTGTATCGATGCATACGAAATTTGCATTGACTCATACTCAATTTAACTCTCTGGAATTAATTTCAACACAGTATGCATCGATACAAAACCACTTGTATCAATGCATCGAGCCACTTGTGTCGACGCATAAGATTTTGTATTGACGCATAAGTTTGTTTTTCAACTAACTTTTGATGTTTCCATAGATAAGACAGTTTTGCAGTTTTAAAAAAGACAGGTTGTTACAACAAGCAGTTTTGTGAGCATCCAAATATTCTCTGAGCATAGAAATCTGAAAGAGAGTTGATATTCATCATCTTGTCAATCATCTTGGTTCAAGAACACTGACATATAATCATAAACGGTACGATCTGTGATCTAGATGAGTTAAAGATTCGAAGGGGGTTTCGAGGAAAAACCACTTGGTTTGTCCAGCAAGAACGGAGGTGTCTTGTAGGTTTGTTAGTCGCAATTGCACAGAGCAAATTCAGCCATAGCGTAGGGTTTGGAGATCGGGGTGATTTCGCAAACTTCGATGCGTGCCCAGAATTTTGCAAGAGTGTTCTTGATCTACTCAAATCAAGAGGAGGTTGATACAAGAAGAAGAAGATCTGCAAGATTCGTTTTTCTGTCTTTGTATTGCAACCTTGTAAACATTTTTCAACATATTGATATAGAAGTTCTCAATTCCAATTTGGAAATTGAGAGGGAGACGTACCCACACGCGAGGACGATCGTGGGGAACTTCCTTACCAAATCGCTTCGAGTATCGTATTCTTTATCTCTATCTCTTTACGTTTACCATACGTTTGTGATTCAATTAGTGATCAACCTTTCTGTGCATTGATACATGGCTAGAAAATAATATTTACATAAACTCCATTGCCTTTGATCATTGCTTAGCATATACCAATTGTTGATAAAAGTATTAGCTCAAGTTTTTTTCATTGGAAAGAGTTTTTGTGATCAGTGCATTTATCCATATTAAGTGGTGTGTTATTTCGTCATTCTCATCTCAATTAAAACCCAACAATCTATCGCATGTCCGGTGTTCTTGTAGCCGGTTTAGAATAGATGGAAGTCAATTCAGGACCTTTTGTAGTTTCCGCACGTTTGATTGAAACTCTAATAAAATTCTTTAATTCGTAAAGAAAAAGGAGGTGATCTATTCACCCCCCTCTCGATCACTTGCCACACCGTCTAACAACACATGCCCTCGCTGGAGTCAAAGAAGTCAGAGACGCCGGAGCAAAGCTCCGGTCGTCTTCTCTGATCCTGCAAAATTAAACCTCCACAAATAGAAAAAAAAAAGATCTAAGGGCCGTATCCCCCTAAATCGATACTCAGGAATCCAATTGTGATGTTAGTTTGGCCTGAATCGGCCTGTATCTAGGGCTTCGAAGCTTCCAAATGGTTATGCCCTAACCATGGTGTCTCACGATTTAGGCAGCAAACCTTGCAAACGAAGGATCAAATATGTTTTATGACATCTTGTTGTACCCCAAAATTTACCCTCTTAATTTAGGCTTATGTTTCATCATAAACATCATATTGCATTGCATTCATATCTCATGATAGGATCCAAGCTCTTTGGGTTCTCAAGATCTCTACAAGTGAAGGAGGTTGATTGTGTTAGCATACCCTTTTGAGGGAATCCTAAATTCTCATTTCTGTGAATCTTTCAAGTCACAATGATGTATTATGCCTCAGGATATCTCATATGTTTCATTGATTCCTCAAAAGTTAAAGTTTTACAAAGAGTTGGGGAGAAATTCATCTATGGCGCTCATCTGATGAAATTAGGGTTTTGGCCCTCTGGGAAGTTTGAAGTTGGGATGAGTCATTTTTCTTGAAGTATTACCTTCTTATTATCATTTGAGTTATCATGGTTCAGAGGATTGCTCAACACATTCAGAAGATTTGAGGTTTTGAAGCTTGATTGATTATCTCCTTCCACATGGAGCAAAATTAGGGTTTTGAGTAAAATCAGGATTTCTTCAGATTTTTCACTCAAACTTGATTTCACTTGTTTCTATATGTTGTTGGACATCTATGAGTGGAATATTGAGGCTCAATTTTGAGCAGAAGCAAGTCAATTGATCACAAGGGGCAAAATAGTCATTTTGGTCAAAATCAGTCAAAGTCAGAAGTTGACCAAGTGGACTTTTGGTCAACCATCAATTCAAATATCATATTTTCATTTTTTATGACCAAATTCATCATTGAATCAAGAAAGTTGAAGAAATTAGGGATAACTTGTTCTTGCAATTATTTGAAGTTTGAATTTTTTCTAAGTGTCCACCCTATGGAATTTTGACACATCATAACTTTCTCAATTTTTATCCAATGGTTGCATAGCATACATTTCTGGAAAGCTTGGAAGAAATCCTACAAGATTTCCAATTTGTAAAATTTCTCAAAAATGAACCATTTGAGAGATATTTGGGTTGGAAGTTTTATGCACAAGTTTTGACCAAGGCTGGGCATGCATGCATTTTCTGGGCATTTTCTAAGCATTTTCTTTGAGTAATTTTCACAAACAGGTGGTGTGCCATATGTCCAAGCCTATTTCTTCCTCCTCAAGCATCAATTCTAAATATTGAAATGTGAATACTGTAGATGCCCATGAGAGCTCTTCATCAAGCTTGGAATCATCCATTTTGGCCAAGTATCCATCAAGATATGGATTCTCAAAGTTGTTGTCTCGCAACTATTTACCATACACGCCATACAGGCCCTATGCATGGCTTGTTTTTTCTAATCTTGTCTTGGTCATATCTCATTCAATATTCCATCATTTTGCATGAACCAAAGCCCATAGTGAACCTCATTGAGAGATCTTTTGATAGACTCCAAAAGGCCAAGAAATGCACGAGTCAATTGTGAGAAATTTGGGTCACAAGTAAGGTCATTGGGCTATAATTTGCAATATTCATTTTTTTATAAAACTCAATTTCCATCCATTTCTTTCACCCCGAGTCAATTTTATTGTTCATTAGAAGTGTACTAAAGCCCACAATGCTAGCCAATTCAGTTAAATGTGTACTTGTACTTGGTTGCACACCAAATTCTCAAACTTGCTCATTTTGGCCAAAACACCAACACTCATTATTTAAAAGGAATCAAGGGCTGAGATTAAAAGGATCAAAATATGAGAATAAAAGGCACCAAAAGCAAGTGAAACCACGAGAGAAGCACAAGCCATTTCCATGCTTGCAAGTGACACCTCCATAAGAGCAAATTTTTGGATTGGACTTAGGGGGCTATTTCAAGGCCCATTTATATTTCTAAACTCTTCAACATACTATACATAAGCTAGACCAAGCCTCATTTCACTCTCTCCACGCTCATAAACCCTAAATTTCAAATCTGAACACAAAACTCCATAACTGCATTTTTCTTCAAATCTCAAGTTTCAACCGTGCATTTGGAGATTTTCTTCTTTATTCTTCATCCTCAAGACAAAAGGAAGGGAAATCAAGCATTGGAACTCATCTGGAGTGAAGGAGACAGTAGATTACAATTTGCTTTTGAGGTAACAAACTTGAACATTGATTCTTGAAATTTAGCCGTTCATTTGTGTGTTTGAGCTTATATTCATGTTCATTGATGTTGTTTGAATGATTCTGGAGCTTTACAACTTCCAATTTGATGAAATATGCATGATTGAAGTTTATGAAAATTTCAATATGGATGATTTTTGCACTTTTCGTGGTGTGATTTCTTGATGTATAGTTACTTATTTTGAGATTTACGACTTGCATGATGTTCCTTGCCATGAGATCTTTAAAATGAGCTTTGAACCACGAATTTTGGTTGAGAATTAAGAAAGATATGAGGTATGGAAGTTGGGGGTCTGAACTACACGAAATTAGCATTAGGGGGTTATTGGAGGTTAGGGATGAAGTGAGGTGTCACTTCCTGATTTGTCCATTTGAATTTTCATGCATTTTTTATTTATTTCTTTCATCTGATTTTATTTTATGCTCAAACTATTTTCAAAAATTATGAAACAAATATCATAGGTCCTTTTCAGTATATAATATTTTTTGAAATTTTTCTGGAATTTTTAAAAATGTTTTGATTGGTCAAATAAATTCGGAGATTAACTAATTTTGATTTGATTGACTTTTATCTAATTTTCTTGTAAAATCTTGAAAAAATACTTTTCCATGATAAAACATTCCACAAAATTTATTCTGAGATCTTTGATTGGTTTATGATGAGACCATGACATTTATTTGAGTATTTTTTAATTTTTTCATAATTAAATAAATTCACGCATTATATTGCGTTTCATGCATATTTATCATTATTAAAAATATTTTTCTTCATACAAAAAATACATAAAAAAATATTTTGGTCCATTTAAATCATGCACCATGCATTTCTGAATTTTATTTCATCATTCTTGCATCATGTTTATGTGTTTGTGTGAGCATATAAACATGATGCATCATGTTTATGTTTTGTGTTTGTGTGAGCATCATGTTTATGTTTTTACCATTCATCTCATTAGCACACAACACTCGACACAAACATGCTCGGACACACACACAAACACTTTCCATCCCACATTTCTAGTATGCGCATACTTGTTGAATATTGCTCATGTAAAGGGTTTGATGATTGTGTGTGACATGAATGCATCTATACCATGATAACTACTGACTTTTATCATCTTCCATCATCTAAATGTCATACCTTTTCACTAATGCCATGCCATGCTTCATTTGTTTCCTAGGTGCATATTTAGGGTAAATGTTTGACCAGTTCTTGCATTAGTTCTTGTTTTCTTTTCTTTTGAGATGATTGTGGTTTGTTTATGTTTAACATGCATGTAATTTCCACATCCCCACCACTGACTTTACTCAAAAATATCACCACAAGGCATGTTCACAATCACACATCTATGCACATTTCACCACACACTTCTAGACACATGTTTAGGCTTTCCTAGTTGCTTTTGTTTGTGCATTGTAAATGATGAAAATGTATATGATGATCATGAATTCTTGCCATTCTAGCTACTGCCTTCCATATCTTTGTATGCCATGAGTTTCATTCTTTTGCATTCATGCATCAACCATGCTCCATTCCATCTTTAGTTGCATTCTAGATTAAATCTTTAACTAGTTTTTGTGTAGATGTTGTATGTGTGCAATTTGAAGCATCTTATGACTTGATAATTTATAATTTGAATATATCTTCATCACATTTCATCTCTGATCCCACCACCACTTGACACTTAGCACATGCACGCACAAGTACAAATACACACATATACGCACGTGTTTACCCGCACTTGCACGAATCGAATGCATTTCTCTTGAGTGTTTTGCTTTTGAATTCGTTGTATGCATATTTAAATGTCTTTGTTGATGAAATAACATGTTTTCAACTGTAAATTGTGTATCCTAACATCTCTTGACTTATTTCTCTTCATCTTTTCCTTTCCATGGCTTCTTTTAGATTGTAAACACCTTTTAGGTTAAGCATTTCAACTAGTTTTCGCACCAATGTTGTAATTGCATCCTCATGGCATTTTTTTTATGATTTGATTATTAATTCATTTTCATGATGTTGGTACTTTAATATCTTCATCTTGACACCTTCTTTTCGTGTCATAAACCTCACACACTTAGATGCACTTCACCGCACGCGTTTGTTGCATGTTTGCGAACTCTTGATAAATTTTGGCTCTTGAATATTTGTGGTTTATTTTGTATGATGTATATGAGCATTGACATGATTAGCTAATGAATTTTATGTCTTTTTATTCTTTAATTGTCTATTAACTTCATTTAAGTCCATCGCTTCGCACAATTAGCTCCTTGCATACTTTTAGGATTAGTTTCGACCTAGTTTGTGAATTAACTTACTTGTGGGTGTTTATAATGATGTTTGATGTTTGTTAAAGTTTTGTATAACTTCGTAAATGAATGTTGTGTCTACTGACCTCACTTCACATGACACTTTGCATAAGCATAATTCATTCAAATTTCACTACATCTTCTTCTTTCTTCTTCTTCTTTCTTTGTTTAGCACTTGTTAGTGCTTGGTTTGTGTGCTTTTGCCAAAGCACTTTACTTGATTCACTACAAGAAAATTAGTGTTTAACGACACAAAAATTGCGACAATTATGTGATAACTGTCGTAATTGACATATAGAGACAGTGTTTACGACAGTTGACACCAACCGTCCCTAATATTTATTTTGCGATGGTATAATTAACCATCATAATATTATTATTACGACGGTAAAACAACCGTCGGCCCCCATTTAACACTTTTAACAGCGGTTTCTCACCAACAACTATGTCACGACGGTAAAATTAACTGTCCTAAAAGGCATTTCACGACGGTAAAACACCCGTCGCACCCTTAAACCTTTCACGACGGTAAAATTAACCGTCCTAAAATTAATTTCACGACGGTAAAACAACCGTCGCACCCAAAACCTTTAAAAATTCTCAAAGGGCACGACGGTAAAACACCCGTCGCACTAAAAAAGTTAAAAAATCTCTTCATAGTACGTAAAACATCAATTCACTTTTTCTCTACTCCTGCGTTCATGCCGTTCTTCTTCACACCGAAAGAAATCTGTTGACACCGAAAGAAATCTCTTCAAACCGCTCATCTTCACACCAAAAAACGCACATCAAGCATTTTAACATCCTCATGCGTTCATCTCTTCAAACACAGTAAGTTTTATGTATCACTTTTTGCATTGTTCTCATCTCTCTCATTCTCTGCCATTGATTTCAGCATTGGAGATTCACTTGAATCTTATGGTTGAGCTCTTTGTGTTGATTGATTTTGAGTTTCAATATATTGAATTGATGTTAGGTTTTCTAATTTGTTGTTTTAGGGTTTTATTTCTTTTTATGATTTTTTAGATTATCTTTAAATTGAAATATTGTACTGTTGTAGTCGAATTTGTGCTTGTTTGTTTCAACTTATTTAATAAAAATAAGTGATTGATGAGAAATTATAGTTGGAAACCCTTAGTTAGGTTCATAGGTTGTTGATAGAATTACGATTCACAAGAAATTCAAATACCCAACTCATAGAGATTATACAATTACCTTTCATGTTGATGTTTATACGTTCACAAGAAGAAGTACATCAACTCTTTTGCATTCTGCAACATACAATTTTGAAAAAGCTATAGTTTTAAGGCAGTTGATTATGGTTTTTGTAAGGATTATATATGCCATATCTTAATGGGCTATACTAACTACAATTTGATTCACCTCTTTTGAGCTGAAAGTACTGTAACATTCTTCCCTTGATGGTATCTTTGTTACTGTTTCTTTTAGTATTCCTAATGATTTAGTCTCTTCAGCTGATATTGTGTTTTTTTTAGTAATTTATAACATTGTCCAGTGTGTCTGTGTGTGTATATTTCATGTTCAATTTTTGTCATTTTGAATCTTACCCTTTAGTCATGAGTGGGTCTGTTTAAAAGCAGAGATAGATGGATAAGATGGTAGAGATTACAAATTGAAACTTTGCATGGAGAAGCATATAAGATAATATGTATACAAGAAAAAACCAATAAAAATTGGTAGCTTTTGATATCATAGGACTAGGATTCTAAGTAATTAGTCACCAACATACTCCTATAAGTAATTCTAAGTAATTATGCTGTATTTGTTTTTGGCTTAATCCTCTTTGCCCTTGAATACAAGAAAACACCAACAAGTGCAATAGCAGTTCCTGCAACCAAAATTAGGACCACAGAAAAGTAAAATAAATAGAAGACACCAAATAAATAGCAGTTCCTATTATTTTCAGTAGAAAGTCACTTTATTCACACAATTGAAAAGTCTTACCTGCTGGTATGCATGGAAGCAGAATGCAGCCAAAACCAATCTTATGCACAACTCTTTAACATTCAATCCCTGGCTTGCCTATAAAGAAAGTCTGGTGACTTTCCCACAACAAAGCAGGTAGGCAGGGAATCTAAATCCCATTTCTCCTCCATCTTCAGAACTGTATATCCACACCACCCTAATCATAGCAGTCCCATGTTTCTCCCGCTCGAACAGAAATGCTTCGAAGCAATATAGTCCACAATGAAGAAACCATTTGACATAAGCATTGGTCTTTTTTTCCTTCTTAGTAATTATACCAAACCATCTCAATGCTTGGAATACATGAATCTAAAGTTCCCCTAACAAATTTAGAATGGCATCAGTTGATGAAGTAGAAACTCAGGTATCCTTTTTTGGGGTTCTATAATAAGAATATACTGTAATATGTATGCCTATTGGGTGAGGGAGTCTGGTTGGCAAGCAGACTAAGGTGTATGCTGTAGAAGATGGTGGACATGAACTTTCAAGAAAAAGAGGGTAATTCTATAAGTCTTATATAGGATGCCATTGCAGTGCTGAATCCAATCCTGTTTTGAGTCGAGACAAAACATGTCAAACTCTAGAAACAATCTTAACCTATGTAGTGAATGAAACAGAAACCTTGCCAAGACTAATGTTGGTCAACAGGTTTCCGAATGTATGAGCCACCGCCAGCGGAAAAATTGCCGCAAACTTTGAAACAAACACAAACCAATCAATCAGTAAGCAAAGCAGTTTTGACAGCATTTCCCACATTTTACCACAGTATAAAGGTTTGCATCATAACTCCAACCGCGATCGCAGTTGAAAACCATGAATTGGACTAGTCAATTTTCATCGAAAATCGAAACGACCTGTGATCTTCTAATGCTTGGTCTTGGATGGAGATTCAAAATCCAGATCAAATTAATCACCAATGAAGCAAAGCCAAATTGAAATGTTGTAACTCACTACAAAAGTTTTTGCATTTGGCATGGATTGTAGTGTCAATATATTACAGTAACTGTACAAATAAAACTTGATAGTTTCTTTATTTTATATTTTTTGATCCAACATGCATAGTGGTACATGTAATTTCAAAGCTTTCACCTTTCATCTATGCTAGTAGTACATGCAATTTGTGTTTTTGGAACTTAAGATTTATGAAAATAAGTAAAACTAATATTTGTTTTTGTGATAAATTTGCTTTTGATTTCTATTCAAACTAGTTTTTAAATTTTAATTCTAAATCTTGATGACACATTTTCATGCATCTGAAACATCAAGTGTCTTCTGGACTAGAATGTAAATAATAATGTTTTTGTTGGATTTAAAGGGATATGAGCTGTTGAAAAATATAAGAACAATAAAGAATTGGAAGGAGGGGAGGATTTCCATTTGATAAATCTATGATTTCTATCAACTATTGATATGCTGCTTTGGTTTTTGTTGCTGGCAACTTTTCTCTTCCACTTGCTTTGCTTCTCTTCAAACCCTCATGCGTCTTTGAGGTATGATTTCATTCTTAAATTTGAGTGTGCCTTTACTATATCATTGTTTAATAGTGTTAGACTAAAGAATTTTATATTGAAAATAATTTTTCATGTGAATAGGATTTTAAGTTTAAATTATATCATTGTTTAATAGTGTTAGACTAAAGAATTTTATATTGAAAATAATTTTGCATGTGAATAGGATTTTAAGTTTAAATCATATATTTATCTATGTAGATATGAAGTATTTATCCATATATGTCTGTTACATGAAACTGTATTATACTAATTGATATCACAAGGCTTCACCTATAAACTTGTTATGTAGTGTGTAAAAACAAATTAAACAACCAATAATAAAACTCATCTCTTTTATTTTTCTATTGTTTATATTCAAAATAACATGTTCTCGTAAATACTAGAATTCTGAAAATATAATTTTTTTTTTGAAGAAATGGATAAGTCATGGATTATTAAGCCATAATCACCGATTGCGTATCAAAAAGGGATAAAAGAATTTATTGATTTTGCATTTAAAGGTGCAAAAGAAAACGACGTAGTAATATGTCCTTGCAAACGTTGCGGTTTCAAAAATTAAAGTAGGAGTGACATGTTCGACCACTTAAGTTGGTCACCATTTCCGAGGATACACCATGTGGATCCATCATGGAGAGTCTTTTGTACGATCTAGTACTATCTCCCCTAGTACTACTCCAAGTATGGTAGAAGATACTAACATTGTCGAAGAACCTATTCAGAACATGATCAACGATGCATTTGGAGTTTATGGGAATCATGCAAATGAAATACCATCTGCATCAAATTTGGAGATTGAACAAGAAGATTATGTGATGTCAAGCTCAACTCAGGAAAGAAACGAAGCCAAGGAGTATTATGAGTTGGCTAGAGAAGGAGAACAACATTTATATGAAGGGTGCAGACGATATTCAAGACTATCTTTTTTGGTTAAGTTGTACCATATAAAGTGTTTATGTGGATTGAGTTAGAAGGCAATGACAATGATTTTAGAGTTAATAAAAGATGCATTTGAATATGCAAGCATTCCAAGTTCATTCTATGAAGCCAAGAAATCAATCACAAAACTTGGTTTGAATTATGTAAAGATACCCGCATGTCCAAGTGGTTGTATGCTTTATTGGGGAGAAGATGAAGAGAGGGAGACTTGCAAAAATTGCAACACTTCAAAATGGAAAAAAAATGAGGATGTCTCTGTTAACAAGAAAAAAAAGAAAATTCCTGCCAAGGTTCTTCGTTATTTTCCATTAAAACCTCGATTGAGATTATTTTGTCATCAAAACGCAGAGGATATGAGATGGCATGCAACAGATACTAACAATGATGGAATGTTGAGGCATCCTAGAGATTCAGAAGCTTGGAAGAAATTTGACTTGACACATACTTGGGTTTTATCAGATCCACGGAATGTGCGTCTTGCATTGGCTAGTGATGGTCTTAATCCTTTTGGCGTGATGAGTACAAACAATAGTATTTGGCCAGTTGTTCTCATACCATATAACACTCCTCCATGGGTTTGCATGAAGCAGACATCATGTATAATGTCAATGATAATTCCCGGTAAAGAGGCACCAGGAAATAATATTGATGTCTACTTACAACCATTAATCAAAGACCTGAAGGAGTTATGGACAAGTGGTGTGGATACATACGATTCTTTCAAGAAAAAGATGTTCAAGTTGCATGCAAATTTGATGTGGTCTATTAGTGAATTTCCAGGGTTGGGTTCACTTTCTGGGTGGAACATGTAACACCCCTTCTAATTACCCGCGTTTTTATAAATTATAATCAGAGTTTTTATTCATAAATCAAGAGGCGTCACAATTTAAATAATTCAAATCAATCAACACAGTTGTCATGCTTTCACTGAAGAATAAATCATTAAATAAAACAGACTTAAAGTTATGTTTAACAACGAAAATGAAACATAACAAAATCCCGAATACGTTATTCATAGTTATTCTAGGATAATAAATCAAGACACAATTCAAAACCATTAAGGATCCATCAAAGGACTTCAAAACAACCGTTTCCCCAATGTTACATCTACCA
The DNA here is from genome assembly GCA_021764765.1 of Vicia sativa. NCBI lineage: Eukaryota > Viridiplantae > Streptophyta > Magnoliopsida > Fabales > Fabaceae > Vicia > Vicia sativa. The sequence continues at coordinate 143,589,645 of CM038793.1, read as the reverse complement.
GAGCACGACACTGACACGCGGATTAACTAACTGACTTAAATCTAGAGCTATCCTCACCAACTCCAATCAGCTAATCACTTCGGATCTGAAATCGTTAAAGTAAGGGTGAGATTTCTATTCAATATAAAATGCATTATACGTTTTTAAATACAACAGAATAATCGAATACATTAATCCATTAACCAAACACATGATCATAGTCAATTCATAAGGCATCTCACACAATGAACATGTATATAACAAACAATGGAAATTGCAACACTGGGAACCATCCTAGCATGTTACAATCCCATATGCAATGCAGACTCTATGCATGTGGTACCAAACGTGAACCGAGTTCACCCACGCCCGCTTACATGTGGAAAGACAATGAAATCCATGATTCGCCCACAACCATTGGGTCAAGAATCTAGCCTCACTACCTCTAAATCCGGGTAAGTCTATTGGCTCTGCCAGTTCACTTCCGCACAATGGGAATGAACCAATTTAACAAATGCTCATGCATGCACCATAAAAGCATGCAACATCAATTCAACGGATTATGATCACAACATAATTCCACATAATGCCAACATCAACGAGTATCACATGATAACAGCATAATCATGAAATAATTATCACAAAGCATAAATATGCCAAACGCTTACTCTTCAATTAGTAAGACTAACACCAATATATACAACAATAACAACTAAGATCAACAACCATCATGAATACACAACATCGACAACAACACATGATGTCAATATAATCATGAATAAACAACAAGGAAACCAACACATAAGCGTCAATCTTCGTTCAACCTGTCAGAACAATCTAAACCAATTCATCCACCATTCTTAAAACTACCATAGTTCACTAATCGGAAAAATGGCTCTTCTCAAAATAAAATCCATTAATTATAATTTTCTTTATTTTATAAAATAGAGTATTTAATTTAAGAAACAACGTCCAAAACGTCGACTAAAACGGACTTACGGTTTGAAAGTTATGAACTTTTAAAGTTTAGTGTTTTCCAAAAAGAAACAGTGGAACCCGGTTCCTCCATATGGGGAACCGGTTCCTGAGTTCAAAAATGCCATTTTTAGTGATCAAAACATTGGGAACCCGGGTTCTCCCATATGGGAACCGGTTCCCACGACCTGCAGAATTAAAAACTGCTATTTTTGACAGCATTATGCATTCTAAAACACTTCCAATCATTCCCATACGAATTGCAACATTAGGAACACCAAAATGCATCCATTTTACACCATTATAACATCATACAACATTATTTCATCATTCCTATTTATTATTTGACACACTAATGGTTTCCGACCTATAATCCGACACAAATAGGGATGAATCCAACAAACCTAAATTAATCAAAATCGAATTTCCTAACATACCCAATCATCCATTTGATTCCCAAAACCCATAAGGCATTAAAACCGAATGAAATCACCCCTTACCTCGCGATGATCTTCGATTTCCTCGGCGTCGGCTTTTTCCTCTCTTCTCTTCTCTTCTCCAATTCTACGTGAAATGGCTTTTTCCCAAAAAGACTCCTTTTCCTTCTTTTCCTTTTTATATTTCTTTTAATACTCCTTTATTATTCCAAATAAAATACATAATTAATAATTAGTAAAAGTAGAGTGATTTACTCCTCACACCCACTATTTACTCTTCACACCACCAACCTTTCTTTTCTTCAATTAATCCAAATTAAATCCAAAAATATTAATACTTAAGTCTTTAATTAAATAAATAATTAAATTTCCATTTATTTAATATTCGAATTAAATCGGGGTGTCACAGAACACATACACAGGACTTGCTTGCCCATCGTGTAACTTTCAAACTACACCTCTCCTTCTTAAAGCTAGTCGTAAATGGTGTTTTATGGGTCATCGTCGTTTCCTTGATCGAAGACACAGGTTTAGATTGAACAAGATCCGCTTTAATGGTGAACAAGAAATGCGGAGTCCACCGAGAACATTATCTGGACATGAAGTTTTTGAAAAGGTTAAAGATGTTGAAGTCATCTTTGGTAAAAAGGCAGTGAAAGAAAAATCAGTAAAAAGAACACGTGAGGAACAACCTATAGAAGGTGATAGTACACAATGTGATCCTACAAAAGGTCATCCTCAACAATGGAAAAAGAAAAGCATATTTTTTGAACTTCCGTATTGGAAAGATAATATTCTACGCCATAATCTTGATCCGATGCATATTGAGAAAAATGTGTGCGATAATGTCCTATTTACTCTACTGAATGATAGGCAAAAGAGTAAAGACCATTATAAATCTCGAGAAGACCTTCAAAATATGGGCATAAGACCTGATCTTTGGCCTGATTAAAATGGCAAAATTTCTCCAGCTGCCTTTAGTTTAACAGGTAAAAATAAAAGGAATTTTTTAACGACTTTAAAGAATATTAGGGTGCCTGATGGTTATTCAAGCAACATTTCTAGATGCATTGACTTAGTAAATATCAAGGTGAATGGAATGATGAAGAGTCATGATTGTCATATATTAATGGAACAACTTTTACCATTAGCCATTCGCACAACATTACCTCATGAGGTTTCAGCAGTATTGATTGAGTTGTGCTCATTCTTTAGACAATTATGTGCCAAGGGATTGAAAATTGAAGACATGGAAAAATTGCAAAACCAAATTGTCCTCACTTTATACCATATGGAAATGTTATTTCCTCCCTCGTTCTTCACGGTTATGGTCCACTTGGTTGTTCACCTTGTTGAAGAAGTTAAACTTGGAGGTCCTGTTCATTATCGATGGATGTATCCTGTTGAAAGGTAAACTATGTGATTTTGTTCTAATGTTACTAACTTAATTAGAAAGTAGAAAGTTTTTTTAACTAGTGTTATTGTGGTTCAATGATAGGTACTTGGGAAAACTTAAATCGTATGTACGTAATAAGGCAAAACCAGAAGGGTCTATTGCAGAAGGATACCGTTTTGAAGAGATTCTTACATTTTGTTCAAGATATCTAGAAAATATTGAGACTAGATGGAATCAACCTGGACGTGTAGATGACGACCCTATTGATGATATCCAAACTGCTTCACGTGTAGCTGAATTATTTCCTAGAGTTGGAAAACCTGTGGGTGGATCTTCTTATTACACCCTAACACCAACTGAAAAATTGCAGGCTCATAGACACGTTTTAACAAACTGCCCAATAGTTGACGACTATCTAAAGTATGTAGTTTTATTACATTTAAGTAGTTTCATCTACACTATTAATATTTTTTTCACATCTAATATTGAATAATCAAATAGGCAGTTCCGAAGTATTACTCAAAACCAAATGAGGCGCAGTCAAAGAAGTGCTACTGAGATAGACAAGAAGGTTCATAAGGAGTTTGCGGATTGGTTCTGCAATCGTGTGAGTTTTCATACAAAAATACATGTTTTATTGAATTGGTTTTTAATAATAACAAGACTAATTGGATGTTGTATCATGTATAGATTTGCAACAATCTTGACAACATTCATGGGCCAGATAAAGATGTTCTCATTAGTCTTGCTCATGGACCTTTTGATAAAGTTAAAAGATTTACCGCTTTCAATGTCAATGGTTTCAAGTTTCGAACGTTGGAACGAGACAATCTTTTAAAAACTCAAAATAGTGGAGTTTTTGGCATGTTTGGGACACAAAGTTATTCAAGCAATAGTGATACCCAAATGAGATTTGGAGGGGTCCCTTACTATGGAATATTAATAGATATTATTGTGCTTTCCTATGATGGCTTCACAGTGCCCATGTTTAAATGTGAATGGGCTAATACCATAAACCCAAGAGGAATTAAGATAGATAAGTTGGGTTTTACCTCTATAAACTTTGCAAGACTACTACATACTAGTGAACATGAAGATAATGAGCCATATATTCAAGCATCTGAAGCTCATATGGTTTTTTATGTAGATGATGAGAGTGAACAAGGATGGAGCATACCGGTTCATTTGAAGCCAAGAGACTTGTATGACATGGGTGGAAATGATGAAATTATGACACCCATTGAGCCATATCCATCACAAAATTTGGAACAAATATTTTCAAATGACGATCTTGGAACTTCAACGACAAATGATGACAATAGTTAACATATAGTTTTTTATTGATAAGAATCTAGTTTGTTTGTAACTTGTGTGAGACTTAATGTATGATATTCCATTGTTACTCTATGTTCTTTGTTGCTTATCCCTAATTAATATGTTAGATGACATTGTTACTCTATATTTTTAATTTATTGTGGTTATGTTATGTTTATTAAATTTGTATTCACTAATATATAATTTTGATGTTTACTACTTTTAGTGTACTTAATACCTATACTTGCAGTTGAAGCCTTTTGTGAGATAATGACTACACCATATGAGAATAGTCGCCTCAAAAGAATTGCAGAGAATAATAAAAAGTTAGAGGCTCTCAATCTTCCTACACTCTCTCAATCCATTCATAAATCATCAGAGTCTTCTTCCAAACCATCACTGGTCAGTCATAAATTCTCTATACTACTCCATACAAATTAATTGTACTTATTATTTACTAATATTCACTAGTGTATTTTATTTAGTCTGTGAAGGGCCGTTCAAGGTTTGTACAACCTGGAGAGCTTGAAGTAAATAAGAAGCGCCTATGCTCAATTACAACTCGCAAATCATCAATAACCCCTCCACCAATGGAAACTACAATAACCCCTCCGTCAATCCAAATTGCAAAAGATGTTGTGGTAGAAGATGAGGATGAAGATGACATGGTAGGCGATGAGGCTGATGATGTTGTGGTAGGAGATGAGGCTGAAGATGTTGTATTAGGAGATGAGGCTGAAGATGTTGTGGTAGGAGATGAGGCTGAAGATGAGGCTGAAGATGATGTGGTAGGAGATGAGGCTGAAGATGTTGTGGTAGGAGATGGGACTGGAGATGTTGTTAAAGTGGCTAAATCTGAGTATTGGGATGTAAATGTCATTAGTAAGTAATTTAAGGTTAAAGTATCTATAAATAATTTAAATTTTTTACATAGTTGAGTTATGAAATTAATTTGTTTACTTTTTTAATGTGATAGACGAGGAAGGTTATGTTTCAAACACACGTTTATGTGTGAAAGACTTGGTTGCGAAATCAGAGCCTGATGGAACATGGATAATACTTGAATTCAATAAGAATGATTGTGCAGTAGGACCGGCTTCTGGTTTGCTAGCAGGATATTTGGGTATAATTATTAGAATGTTTAAAGATATTCCCATAATGTTTGAGAGTTGGAAGAATGTTCCAGCAGATACAAAAACAAAGTTTTATGAATCAAAGATAAAGGTATTATTAATAAACAATTACATATTTTTTAAATTAACTTCATGGTGATTATTATTTCCTTTGTCAACTAATATATTTTTATGTTTAGCGCCATTTTCTTGTGGATGATGGGCGTGACAAAGATTTTGTACTTGCTTCTGCTGCAAGGAAATGGAAGGATGCCCGACATACATTGTTTCACGAATTTTATAGATGGGATCTCCCTTTGGAGGAAAATCTTCAAAATTATCCAAAATGCAGAGGCATTCCTGAAAATGACTGGGCTGTTTATGTTCAATATAGGCGGAAAGAAAAAACACAGGTAACATTAGTGTTTTTATTTGTTAGATTTCTCTGGTTTGTATGTTATCCTTATCTATAATGCATGTTTTTATTTGTTACAAATGTAGAAAATATCCCAAAAAATTCCAAAAATAGAGCAAAATTGAAGGCTTCACATACACTCGGATCTAAGTCGCTTGCAAGGAAGAAACATGAGTTGGTATGTCTAAATCTATATGTTGTTGATCATTTGCTTGATAGTACAAACAATTAATATTAGTTTTTATTTGCAGGAAATGAGAGATGGACGAACATACAGCAGAGGAGAAATGTACGCAGTTTCTCATAAAAAGCCTGACGGGTCTTTTATCAATGAAGATGCATACAACAATAATGCAAGTACAAGTTAATTCTTTTGAAATACTTATTAGTCTCCTTAAGGTTTGAGAAAAAAATCAAATGTTTTGGCATCTCTTAGAGGTGGGGAGAACCTGTTTGAAAACTGATAACCATAACTATATTCTATAGTATGTTTGATAGCTTAGCTTCTTTTAGTTAGTTACAGTTTCTTTTAGTTAAAAAAATTGGGGTTTTATATTAGTCTTATTTTTATCAGTGGGAAATCAAAGAAAGACAAATTACATACAAGTTTTTACATTACCAGAATATAAGTCTTATGAAAGTTCACCAATTATTTAACTACATATTTTTTGAAGCAATTACACTATTTTCTGGCTTGATGTATTTGGTCTGCATGAAATGTTAAATGTAACCATTTATTAAATCCATTATGTAAATTCATGGAATCCATATACTTCACTAAGAAATATTTATATCTAACCAAGTTTGAAAATTGAAATACGTTATAAAACTTAATTATGTGCCAGCTAGAAAAATTGCAATGTGTTTTAGTTATACATATTTAAAAGTCCAATTCCCCTTTAAAGCTCTAACACCTAACTAAGTGAGATGTTTGCTTGTTTTTTGCTTCTTACCATTGCTCAATGTACTGCTTTCTTATTATTCATGGAAAAAATGTCAAAATTATATACCAACAGTATTATTCAAGTCCAATTACAATAGTTTGTGCCACTTCCTAGTTTGTGCCAACTTCTTTTTACGTATATATGGAAGTCCATGATTTGATCAAGAGGTTCTCCCCCAATATATTATTCTTGTTATATAAACAATAGCTCAATTTTTTCTTTTGCATGTGCAGAAAAAATTACAAGCTGCAATTAAGGATTATGTGTCTGAAAATGAGGCATTTCAGAAAGTATTTGGAAAAGAAAAGCATGGATATGTTCGTAGTATGGGACTTGGAGTTACACCATCTCAAATTAATAGATCTACGAGATCGACATCTTCTTCTGCAAAAAGTGAAAAAATAAGGGAAATGCAAGAAGAAATTAATGCACTTAAAGAAAAGAATTCAAAAATTGATGAATTGACACAGGCAATCATATTCTTAACGCAAAGGGACAAGGCGAGGACAAAGGAAATTGAACTCTTAACGCAAATGCAAAATTTTAGTGGAAGACAGGTATATTATTTTGACGCATTTAAAGTTAAATTTTATGAGTATTATTTTAAAGATTATTATTTTAATACCTTTTTTTAGGGATTGGAATCACCCGCAGATGGTAGACGTTCATTTGAGTCTAGCTACCGTATTGCAGATAATGGAACTTCAGGGGGGACAAATTAGACTTTACTATGATCGAGATAATTAGATTGTGAACTTTCTCATGTATTTTTGGCATAATGATACTTATTATTATAAGATTAAGAATTGATATATTTTGGGTGTTTTGTACTACTTGACATGATTATGGAACTCGCATTTTACATGATTATGGAACACACATTTTTTTGGATATTATAATGCTTATTTGATGTTAGAAAAATAAAAAAAAAATCAAGACATAGCCTCGACAGTACCGAACCGTCGTAATCAACAATTAAAAATAATCAACAAAAGTCATGACGGTATCGAACCGTCGCCATAAACAATTTAATCAATTTCAAAAGATAGTCACGACGGTATCATACCGTCACCAATACTTGATTATGTCAGCTCCAAACCCGTCGTAAACTTGAACGACAGTTTTTGTAACCGTCGCGAAATAGGTCGGGGACAAACATTTCTGCGACGGTAATGCAACCGTCGTGGAAAGCAAATTGCGACGGTTTTAACCGTCGTAATCTACAAAAATACCTGTCGCAATCTGCCAATTTTCTTGTGGTGATTCTACCCCTCTTCTCAATTGGTTTTCCAACCAAGATGATTGATTTTATAGGTCTCCCTTAGGTTTCCTCGATTAACTTAGTCATCGAGTTTAGACATTAAGTTAGGCATCCATGTATGATAACTTAAGGTAGATTCTTCCCTTTGTTTATACCCTTAACTTAGGGTCAACTTTGCATGATAACATTTGGATTTAGAAGTAAGTTAGTTTCCCTTAGCCATTTTACCTTTATCCTTTTGCATCCTTAAAACTAAAATCTTGTTTTGTCAAGTGCATTAAAACATTCTAATAATCTGAAACCTTTTCCAAAGTAAAAGATACAAACCAATTAGTCTAGGATGTTTCGTTGTCCTGTTTGCTATTGATGGTTCGTCGTCCTGTTGCTGATGTTTCGTCATCTCATACTCTGATGTTTCCCCATCTCATCCTTTGATGTCTCGTCATCTCGTTTGCTGATGTTTCGTCATCCCGTCTCCCGATGTTTCGTCATCCCGTTTGTAGCTGATGTTTCGTCATCATGGAGGTGTTTTGTCATCGTTTGTTGTTTCGTCTGCTAATTTAAGAAAAACACAAACCAACCAAAACAAGTGAGCCAAACTACGGCGCTCTGAATTTCCCATTGCACGAGGGAATACGTAGGCATCCTGTCGCGGGGCTAGATCGAGCAACCTTTTTAAATATTTCCTTCTTTTCCCCGTGTTTTCTTTCTTTTATTATTTTCTTTTGTTTCTTTATTCTTCTTTTCTTTTTTGCATGCATTGTACCATATAGATATATATATATATATATATATATATATATATATATATATATATATAGACCTTTACACCCATTAGATAGAAAGTAAAAGCGGATACCGTTGAGTACTACGGGCGCGTGAGGTGCTAATCCCTTCCCCTCGCGTAACAGACTTCCTTACACGATCTCTCGGTCGCAAGACCGTGATTTCTTCATTTCAGGTTTACTCGATGTTTACCTTTCCCTCTTGGCGGGATAAAAAACGTTTGATGGCGACTTCATCGATATATAGTTATAACCATTGATTTTTTGGCTAGGTGTTTCAGCTGGCGACTTCACTGGGGACCGTCTAGACCTCTTGTTGGTCCGATCAGAAGTGGATCCTAGCTTTTGTTTTCTTTTCTTTTGGGTGCTTATTTGTTTTGTTTATTACTTTATAGCTTGTTTTTATTATTTGTATGTATACTTGTACATGTTTGCATGCATATGCATCTGGATATATTATTCTGTCGGCTGTTGTGTCGTTTTTTTTTTGGTGGGTGGGAGTTACAAGAGGTAAAAGGCCCAATACCTCGGCCAGTGCACTACAGGTTAGACGGATACTCATGTCGAATCCTGTGTTCCGTTGACACGTGTGAGGAGGGATGAGATACCACACTCAAACGGTGTTTGATTGACGGTACTGTCGCCCTACATCTTTTGTGTAGATGGTGTAGTATTTGATAAAGAACTGTCAACTCTATTTATCATTAGGTACCCAATTGTGTCTAGAATTACCTGTGAGGTTGGGTTGGGACAGGTACAGATGCTGACTATTGTTACTTGGTTCTTTGATATTCTGAAGTGGTACGAGTTATTGGGTCTAAAGGGTGACTATTGGCTTTGTTCTGATGGTGACTTTTGATTCTATTGGTGACTGTTGGTTTTGTTCTGATGGTGACTTTTAGTTCTGTTGGTGACTTTGGTTCCGATTAGTGATTTTGTCCCCGTTGGTGACTTGTGATCTCCTGGTTTTGTTCCGGATTTCTCACCTTGTGATGGTCATGTATTTTGGCAATTCAACAGTTATCCGGCATTTTGGAAGCCTTGATCCCGTACAGTTATTGATATGCATGGTACCTAGTTCCTGTGTGTTCTGAAGTGGTGCCAGAATTTTGATTATGTGCCTTTCAGATGGTTCAAAAATAGTGCAGTCGTTATCTGTTATGATGGAAACTTTGATTCCATATGCTTGCATACATATTTTTTCTACACCTATTTAATACACATGTTCTTTCCATTTCCAAAGAACCATGCTTGTGAGCTTTGTGTTGCACTTTTTCACCTATTACCGGTTTGAAATAAAATTTGAGAGCATGTGGGTTCCTTGGAAATGATTGAACATGGTACTGCACCCACTCATGCACCTCATACATCTTCATGCATTCATAACAGGTACTTAGAGACGGAGATTCTTATGCAGACCTGGTATTTTCTTCAGAATTGCATACTTGACTTCTTATAGCTTCATGTTCAGAGATCGGTTCTGGATTGACTTTGTGGGGATTTGAATGAGATGGAAGTTCAGATGTGGTTGTTTAGGCCACCTATGCCAACCATGGGTTATGGTCAGAAACTCTTGCAAGAGGAAAGCAATCATTTGAAGACTCAGATGAACTTGGTTATGGACATCTGGAATACAGTGTTGATAAATGATTCTACACTTGTTATTGTAGCAGAAGTTGTTATTTCTCCCCGTCATGTGGGACCTTCTTCCAGACTTGAAGTATTTCATGGATTCCTTCCACAACCTTGGATCTTTTGGTTCTTATAGTCAACAGCCAGTAGTTGTTTGTTGTCTCATGCTCCGTCATTTCCTTGGTTTCTTGGATCGTAGTTGGTTAAGCTTCTTGCTTTAGGTTCTTCACCCACCTTCTGATTTTGTTGCTGCAAGATGCGAGTACCGTTTTGGGGCATTTGTTCATGATTTTGAAGACCGATTGGGTTGAAATAAAAAGTCCAGCATCTGTCTAGTATCTTTTTTGGAGGCCAATTCTGTTTGGCAAGCGATTGCATGATCTTTATTTTGCGAAGTTTCACTCTTGTGTGGCAGAAGATGAGGTTGAAAGTTCCCGATCACAGTGTCTAATTATTTCTCTTGTTCGTAGAAGATGCTTTCAGTTGCAATTTTTGGATGTCTATTCCATAAAGTAGAAGACACTTGGTGATTCTGTTGGTGCAATTTCGCTTTGCACAATTTTCATCGTTTCTTTTGAAGAAAATCCCCCGTGAATGTCGCCCTGGGGCACTCGACCGCTTGATTGAAGATGTTTGTCGTCCAGAGATAAGGTTTGAGTTTGGATTAATCCAAAGAATATTGTGTCAACGATAAATCAGAAGGGGAATCTCTTATCCAAGAGCATCAAGACTGTAGAAAGTCTTCAGAATCAAGAAGTCCAGACGGAGTCGAGTCTCCTCAACGATGGCAATCTCGAGTTTCTTTATTGCATTTTCATTTGCACCCTTGTTTGTTTGATTAAACATTGCTATCATGTATAAATTTGTTTATTTTTGAATGAAAATCTTAATGCATTAAGTATGTCTGTCTTGAAGAAATCTTTGTTATCACTCATCAATTCGCTATCGCTCATAAAATGACTTGCTTGCATATTGATGCCAACTTCACCAAGTCTTTTGCTTAGGCAAATATTGGGGGGAGGATGGCGATACTAAAATGCTAGTCTCTGAGTTGTATGCTTTTGAGTAGAACCCTGTTGATGATGCACAAGCCTTGTTTCAATTCCCAAACACCGGAGATATAAGGGAGATAGACCCTCGTTAACCCCTTTGAGCCTTGAAGTAGGAGTTTCTTTTCTATTCAGAAAAAACCCTCATTTTCCTAACTTGGGGCAGGGTAGTGTTCAGTTAATCCGATCGAGCATTCAGAAGTGTGTGATCAGAGTATATAACAATGGTTATCCTCCAAAAGGTTGAAGAAAGTCCAAACTGCAACGCTCAACCTTCGTCTGTCAACATGGAATCCCTCAAAGACTCAGACAATCACAATTACTTTCAACAAATTGAAGATGGTGTAGGGATCACACGATTTTTTCAAGAAAAAAAAGGAAAAGCAAAAAGCCCGCTAAGTTGCTTAGGCAAAAAAAAAAGGGCAAATTTCAGAAAGAAAATTGGGAAGCCGGAAAGGCAAGAAAAGTTAAAGAAAGGTTCTCAGTAAGAGAGCAAAGTCGTGTGATCTGACACCAAAATTAAAGGTGCGTGGCTATCATGTCCGTAAAGCTTGTGGGATTCCTCGAGCATGTGCAAGAAATCCTCAGCAGAAGCAGCCATACCATACTCCTTTAAGAGTAGAATGCTCGTATCAAGTTGACTGAATCTAGGATTGGAGAACATCACGAAAGGGGTGGGCACCAGATATTTTGAGCCTAAAAATATTCTTTTGAAAACCGTGAACCAGGCCACGTTACAACCCTCAGAAGTCCTAACTGAAGCATGAGTTAATTCAAAAGCATACTACGATAAGATAACATTTTCCAGACTCCTAAAGTGTGTGCTAATTTTTGTGTTGGCATGATATGTTTGTCTTGTCATTCTGGAAAAGAAAATCTTTTTTTTTAAAAAAATGTTGCATTCTAAAAGTGTTTTGTTCACAATAAGTCGCAATATCATTTCCACATAAAAACTTCATGACTTACTTAAGTGTTGCATTAGAATTTTCATTCTCATAATAAACACTTTTCTGTATGTGAAACAACTGTTTGACATCAAGTGGGTTTGCACAATGAGCATCAATGAAGAGCTTAATCTTGTCAAAGAAATGGATCTTGACTCCATTGAATCAAAAGCCGGTGTTTTCAAAGAATTGATGATAACCAGGGGCATGCTTTCCAGATACCCTTTTGAAGCGAAAGTAGTTTGTTGCTTTATAGTCTGAGTACCTTAAGGGGTTTTTCTTTTCAAGTACTCCGTTGAGTATGAATATTGTGTTGCTTTACTGTTTGTGTACCTTCAAGGGGAATGAAATTTGCAGATTTAGCTAATTTGGGGAATTTTCCAGGGACTCCGTTGAGTAACAGAAGACCCATTTGAGGGACGATAGAGAATCAGATTGTTTGAGGTATGGATGCTTATGTTGAAGTTTTGATTACCCAGAAGTTTCTTTTGAGAAATGGTATGTCTCCTTCAGTTGATCATATGGGATAGTTTGTTTCAAGCATCTGCTTAAGTATAAAGCATTTCCAATTGAAAGTTATGGTTGTGTTGTCATCCAGAATCATGAACTTCTCTTTCCTTTGTGAGTATGAGATGAAGATTTAAGCTTCTCAAGATTCCATTAACCTGGGGCAAGTGGTTTTGATGACACAGATCTCCTGAAGTCATTTTCAAGACAAGTTCTTCAACAATCCCACAGATTGGGGCAAGACATTTTGCAGGTGCATTCCTTAATTTCGAAGTGCATCAGTTCAAGTCCAGTCGCAAGCTAAATGATTGGTGAATTTGAAGAGTATGTCAGATAGTTGGGATTTTTATCCTCAGTCCATCAGAGACTTAAGTTCAAAGTTTTATTGCTACTTCATCAGAAGACAAAGATTTTTATCTCCAATTGAAGTCAAGATTGTTATCCTCATCACAAGTCTCGTGAAGTCCTCTCAAGGCGAATCTTTTCAAAGATCATTAATCTGAAGCAGTTACGTCGAGATTCGAAGAATCTCTACATGAACCAGATGTGTCAAGAGAACTATCCAGAGCTTAAATCCACCAGGGATTCTCCCTAGTGAGTTTCATTTTATTTTAAACTTGGGGAAGATTTGGTTTGATTGAATTGACAGGGTTGATCATATGAAATATCTCCAGCATGGGGCATCCCCAGTGACACCGAAGTCTCTACTTCTCCCCAGCAAGTCTCCCAAAGTGAAGAGATTGTATCCAGATGATTCCCCAGTTTTACCTGAAGGTTGTCTATTCCCCTGTATCTTCAAGTGGAGAGTTTTGTCTGATAGGTTGTGATTGATAAGATTTTTTGATTAAGAATCTATATCCCCAATGAAGTGGTATTATTGTTGTGTTCACAGAAGAATGTCTGTTCGAGGCGGAATATTTATTGATGACCCCTTTAATTCCCCAGCCAGGTTGTTGCATTTGGAAGTTCTTATTCAAGAATCTTCCCCTCTTCCCCAGTGTATCAGTTACTCAGCTGAGATCTCTTCTTCTTCAAGATTTCTCCTCTCCCCAGCGAGGAAATTTTCTTTCAAGGTTGTGGCACAAGATTCCTTATTTCCCCAGTGGATTTGTTCCCCTCATTTCCCCCAGTGGAGTTCTCCTATATGAGGTGTGTTGTCTCTTCAGGACCAGATGAACTATTTGACTTGGATTACTATTCCAAAAACTCGCCCATCTCCCCAGTGAGTATCGCTCGAGATGTATGCTTCTGCGGGCGTGCATCCCACATCACTTTTTATCCCTAGTTATCCAGTCTCCGCAAGGGCTGTGTTTGAGTTTTCTCCTATCATTGACCCAAGATTGGTCGCTCCCCATAAAGTCAGAGGGATCTTAATTTCTGTATTGTTTGGTGTTTCGTCCAATTTCTATTTGGCTTTCTTCTTCAGAAGTCACGGTTTCGCCTGGATCTCCTATGTTTTTGTCCAAATTCATTTGGCACCCCATATCAGAATCAACAGTTTCGTCCAGAATTATTTCTCCAGTGAAGTCTGCAATTTATTTTTGCAACTCTTCTCAGTGATTGTAGCCTGTTTCTACCGGTTACACAATTTATTGCTCCCCGCAGAGTTTCATCTCTTTGAAGGTTTTCTCCCCAGTGGGTTTTGCAATTTATTTTTACAAGTCTTATCAAGTTTGGCTTTGTATTTGATTGGCTTTTTGATTAGCCATTCCCAGGTGAAACATTTAGTCATACATCATTACATTGCATCCTCAAAGTGTAATTTTCCATAATCTTTTGGAACTTTACTCCATAGAAAAATTTCAAACATGCATTGAAGCATAAGCCTTATTGCCACTATGTTCCCTAGTGAATCTGCTGACTTCATATTATTTCCCCAGTGAGGCCTTTATCCTCAGTATTTCCCCTACTACCTTTGTTGGTTCATTTTGATGACCATCAATATACCTTTTGAACGTCAATTTTGTCCGGATAAGCATTTCAGTAAGTGTTTTGGAAGTACGCTCTAATCACTTTGCTTTGGGTCGTGTTTTGCCTCGTTACCCGCGCATGAAATCCAATTGTCGTATTGGTACTCATCTAGTTTGTTTCGTCCAGCTAGGCTCCATGGGTCGAGTTTTATCTCATTTTGTTTCTTACTCCTGGGATTCTTTCAGTTCCATCATACTGTCTATCTCAGGTTGAAACCTTTCCCCGTTACTCCGTAGGATCAATCAGCTTCGTCTACTGTCTATCTTCGGTTGGGATGGCTCTGTTATAACTATTGGATTCAATCAGCCTCGTCTACTATCTTTCCTTTAGTTTGAGAACAACAAGTGCTCTGAGAAACATGTGCTCTCATCACTTTACTTTGGGTCGAGTTTTGTCTCGTCGCCTGTGCATAAAATCTAATTTTTGTCCTGGTACTCATCCAGTTTGTTTCGTCTAATTGTGTTCCATGAGTCAAGTTTTATCTCGTTTTGTTTCTTACTCCCGGGATTCTTTCAGTTCCATCATACTGTCTATCTCGGGTTGAAAACTTTCTCCTTTACTCCGTAGATTCAATCAGCTTCGTTTATTATCTATCTTCGGTTGGGATGGCTCTATTATAACTATTAGGTTCAATCAGTTTCGTCTACTGTCTATCCTTTAGTTTGAGAACAACAAGTGCTCTGAGAAACATGCACTATCATCACTTTGCTATGAGTCGAGTTTTGTCTCGTTTCCCGTGCGTGAAAATCCAGTTTTTATCCTAGTACTCATTTCTAGAAAGTGTCGTTCTTCTAGTTCTATTGAGTCGAGTTTTGTCTCATTTGATGTCACTCGTTGGATTCAATCAGCTTCATGTATTATCTATCCTTGGTCGACCTGTCTCTTTCATACCTTCGGTTTGTCACAGTTTCTACTATTTACCCCTGGTTGAGACCAGCAGGTGTCCCTAGAATTCTAGTCACCTTGCTTATAGGACCTTTTTCATAGTGGTCCTATTGCGTACGTTTTCAGAGTCTAGTTTTGCCTAGTCTTCGGGTTTGAGTTTCATCTCATCTTTATCATGGTCTGCATTACAGTTTCATCTTGACGTATACCTTTGGAAGGATAATATCCATTAGACCCTCCCGCTTGTTAAAGCACCATGTTATTTGGCTTTTATATGAAACCAATTTCATTTGGTATTCTCTAAGTCAAACATCCTCTGGCTCCTCTTGGAAAGTTTCACTCTTTTTCTCAAGAGTGTAAATTTTCGGGTTCTTTTGTATTCAATCCTCCTCCACTTTAAATGCTCGAAGGTTTCCACCAGTTCTCGCTTATCAAGTTGAAGAAGATTGAATAGGGGAAACTGTTGTACCCCAAAATTTACCCTCTTGATTTAGGCTTATGTTTCATCATAAACATCATATTGCATTGCATTCATATCTCATGATAGGATCCAAGCTCTTTGGGTTCTCAAGATCTCTACAAGTGAAGGAGGTTGATTGTGTTAGCATACCCTTCTGAGGGAATCCCAAATTCTCATGTCTGTGAATCTTTCAAGTCACAATGATTTATTATGCCTCAGGACATCTCATATGTTTCATTGATTCCTCAAAAGTTGAAGTTTTACAAAGAGTTGGGGAGAAATTCATCTATGGCGCTCATCTGATGAAATTAGGGTTTTGGCCATCCAGGAAATTTGAAGTTGGAATGAGTCATTTTTCTTGAAGTATTACCTTCTTATTATCATTTGAGTTATCATGGTTCAGAGGATTGCTCAACACATTCAGAAGATTTGAGGTTTTGAAGCTTGATTGGTTATCTCCTAACACATGGAGCAAAATTATGGTTTTGAGTAAAATCAGGATTTCTTCAGATTTTTCACTCAAAATTGATTTCACTTGTTTCTATATGTTGTTGGACATCTATGAGTGAAATATTGAGGCTCAATTTTGAGCAGAAGCAAGTCAATTGATCACAAGGGGCAAAATAGTCATTTTGGTCAAAATCAGTCAAAGTCAGAAGTTGACCAAGTGTACTTTTGGTCAACCATCAATTCAAATATCATATTTTCATTTTTTATGACCAAATTCATCATTGAATCAAGAAAGTTGAGGAAATTAGGGTTAACTTGTTCTTGAAGTTATTTGAAGTTTGAATTTTTTCCAAGTGTCCACCCTATGGAACTTTGACACATCATAACTTTCTCAATTTTTATCCAATGGTTGCATACGATATATTTTTGGAAATCTTGGAAAAAATCCTACAAGATTGCCAATGTGTAAAATTTCTCAAAAATGCACTATTTGAGAGATATTTGGGTTGGAAGTTTCATGCACAAGTTTTGACCAAGGCTGGGCAAGCATGCATTTTCTGGGCATTTTCTTTGAGTAATTTTCACAAACAGGTGGTGTGCCATATGTCACAGCCTATTTCTTCCTCCCCAAGCATGAATTCTAAATATTGAAATGTGAATACTGTAGATGCCCATGAGAGCTCTTCATCAAGCTTGGAATCATCCATTTTGGCCAAGTATCCATCAAGATATGGATCCTCAAATTGTCTCGCAACTGTTTACCATGCACGCCATGCAGGCCCATGCGTGCCCAGAATTTTCAGTGCATGGCTTGTTTTTTCTAATCTTGTCTTGGTCATATCTCATTCCATATTCCATCATTTTGCATGAACCAAAGCCCATAGTGAACCTTATTGAGAGATCTTTTGATAGGCTCCAAAAGGCCAAGAAATACACGAGTCAATTGTGAGAAATTTGGGTCACAAGAAAGGTCATTGGGCTATAATTTGCAATATGAATTGTTTTATAAAACTAAATTTCCATCCATTTCTTTCACCCCAAGTCAATTCTATTGTTCATTAGACACCAACACTCATTATTTAAAAGGAATCAAGGGCTGAGATTAAAAGGATCAAAATATGAGAATAAAAGGCACCAAAAGCAAGTGAAACCACGAGAGAAGCACAAGCCATTTCCATGCTTGCAAGTGACACCTCCATAAGAGCAAATTTTCGGATTGGACTTAGGGGGATATTTCAAGGCCCATTTATTTTTCTAAACTCTTCAACATAGTATACATAAGCCAGAGCAAGCCTCACTTCACTCTCTCCACGCTCATAAACCCTAAATTTCAGATCTAAACACAAAACTCCATAACTGCATTTTTCTTCAAATCTCAAGTTTCAATCGTACATTTGGAGATTTTCTTCTTTATTCTTCATCCTCAAGACACAAGGAAGGGAAATCAAGCATTGGAACTCAGCTGGAGTAAAGGAGACAGTAGATTACGATTTGCTTTTGAGGTAATAAACTTGAACTTTGATTCTTGAAATTTAGCCGTTCATTTGTGTGTTTTGAGCTTATATTCATGTTCATTGATGTCGTTTGAATGATTCTGGAGCTTTACAACTTCCAATTTGATGAAATATGCATGATTGAAGTTTCTGAAAATTTCAATATGGATGATTTTTGCACTTTTCGTGGTGTGATTTCTTGATGTATAGTTACTTATTTTGAGATTTACGACTTGCATGATGTTCCTTGCCACGAGATCTTTAAAATGAGCTTTGAACCACAAATTTTGGTTGAGAATTAAGAGAGATATGAGATATGGAAGTTGGGGGTCTGAACTGCACGAAATTAGCGTTAGGGGGTTGCTGGAGGTTAGGGATGAAGTGAGGTGTCACTTCCTGATTTGTCCATTTGAATTTTCATGCATTTTTTATTTATTTCTTTCATCTGATTTTATTTTATGCCCAAACTATTTTCAAAAATTATGAAAAACATATCATAGGTCCTTTTCAGTATCTAATATTTTGTGGAATTTTTCTGGAATTTTTAAAAATGTTTTGATTGGTCAAATAAATTCGGAGATTAACTAATTTTGATTTGATTGACTTTTATCTAATTTTCTTGTAAATTCTTGAAAAAATACTTTTCCATGAAAATATTTCCACAAAATTTATTCTGAGATCTTTGATTGGTTTATGTTGAGACCATGACATTTATTTGAGTATTTTTTAGTTTTTTAATAATTAAATAAATTCATGCATTATATTGCATTTCATGCATATTTCTCATTATTAAAAATATTTTTCTTCATACAAAAAATGCATAAAAAATATTTTGGTCCATTTAAATCATGCACCATGCATTTCTGAATTTTATTTCATCATTCTTGCATTTTTTCCATTTTTAAATAATTTCATGCATATTTAAATTGTTAAAAATACTTTCATGCATGTAAAAAATGCATAAAAAATATTTTAGCTCTCTTAAATCATACATTATACATTTCTGATTTTTATTTTATAATTTTGTCATTTTTTCATGATTAAATCAATTTTTGCATCAAATACATGATTTGCATTGTCCATTTTGCATTTTATTTGCTTTTACCTTTTTTTTCTTGAAAATAAAAAAATTCCAAAAATATTTTTGACCATGTTTAGGATGTTAGGTCACTGTTTCTAATTTTTATATATTTTTACTTCTGACTTTTACATTTTATACAAATTTTTCTTGTTTATTGGTCATGTAAGCATGAAGGTTGAATTAGTGTTGACTTCTTAATTTGTTTTGACCTTTCCATGGATTTTTAACTTGGGAAAGGATATGTCCCTGACTTGTAAGGAATTTGAGCTCCTTATTTCATTTTTATTTGAATTTTATCTTTCATTTTTCTATTTTTGTGGAATTTCTAAGGTGAACATACCTTGTGGCCTAGTGTAATTGAGTCTAGCTTCAATTGTGAAGCTTGTGCACATGATTTAAGGCCAAGCTTTGAGTATGTGATGATCATTTGAGTGCTCTAGAGATGTGTAACATGTTTTCATTCATTGGAAATCCTATGTTAATCATTAGGTTTCTACCTTGAGCAGAAAGTTTTATATGGTTCCCTAAACCCTATTTTGTTGATGTATTGGTTCTTAGACCCTTTTCTTGTATAGTTTATGTTTCTAATTGATGTTTAAGGGTATGATAACCTCAAGGATAGTCTTCTAAGACTTGAGAGACATTTGACCTCAAAGGATCACCTTGGTCCCTTTAGTTAGAAGTTTGATCTTTGCTTCATTTGTTGCACTCTTGTGCATGGATTGTAAGGTGAGGAATGCATTCATGAAATTCTTTGGGAATTTACTTATCATTTCCTTATTTCATCCTTATAGAATATTTAGGGCGTTGATTCCAGTTTGATTGATTCATTTAAACCCCCTAATTTGCTCAAGCCCATGCAACTTATGTTGATTAGAATGTTACCAACTCATGCTTATGGTTGTACCACTTGTGTTGTATGCATCATGCATGGTTCTAGCAATCCAATTCCAATTGGATCTTTGATTTTTACTTCTGACCTTGTACATTATGTAATCAATAACTCAACGCTATTTGATTCATTGACTTGCACTCAATTGTAATATCATCATGATGACCTAGAAGAGCTAGATTTTCTTTTTTTTTTTCTTCTTCTATTGGTTGGTTGAAACATACTTGAGGGATTATAGGTTCATGATTTTTGAGGCATGTCACTTCAATTGAAATTACTTTAAGCTCATGAAAAACATCTTGTGAGGGTTCTATCATCACCCTATGACATACAAGACATCCTTCCTTTCCTACAAATCTTGATCAATGTTGTTTGATCTAAGATAGGTGGTATTTTGCTTTGGATGATTTTGTTCATCAAATAGGTGATTTGTTTATGTATGGAAGCTTCATCTTCTACATTTGGTTGCTCATGAATCATATCTTGAGTTAAAATTATGGCACAAGTCATACATGGTTTAATTTTCTAATTTAAACCACTTTGTTTAAGTTTTTTTTAAAGTGCAATGCTTGTCTGGTTCAGACGCTTTCAAACCTTAATCCAATGTACTTGTGTGTGTGAAATTTTTACTTAGTTTGAATTGATTTTTTTTTAGTTTACTTAGGTCTTAAGCTAGTGACCTTGTGTGTTACATTCCTTCCCCATATTGCCTCTTCATCATGATTGACTCCTTAGCTTGTATGCATGTTTCAAATTAATTCTAGGGTTTAGAATCACTCCCTTCCACTACTAATCTTTGCACCATGAGTAATTGTGAAGCATGATATTTCCTAATTGTTTTGTGTTTGTGTGAGCATCATGTTTATGTTTTTACCATTCATCTCATTTGCACACAACACTCGACACAAACATGCTCGGACACACACACAAACAGTTTCCATCCCACATTTCTAGTATGCGCATACTTGTTGAAAATATCTCATGTAAAGGGTTTGATGATTGTGTGTGACATGAATGTATCTATACCATGATAACTACTGACTTTTATCATCTTACATCATCTAAATGTCATACCTTTTCACTAATGACATGCCATGCTTCATTTGTTTCCTAGGTACATATTTAGGGTAAATGTTTGACTAGTTCTTGCATTAGTTCTTGTTTTCTTTTCTTTTGAGATGATTGTGGTTTGTTTATGTTTAACATGAATGTAATTTCCACATCCTCACCACTGACTTTACTCAAAAATATCACCACAAGGCATGTTCACAATCACACATCTATGCACATTTCACCACACACTTCTAGACACATGTTTATGCTTTCCTAGTTGCTTTTGTTTGTGCATTGTAAATGATGAACATGTATTTGATGATCATGAATTCTTTCCATTCTAGATACTTCCTTCCACATCTTTTTATGACATGAGTTTCATTCTTTTGCATTCATGCATCAACCATGCTCCATTCCATCTTTAGTTGCATTCTAGATTAAATCTTTAACTAGTTTTTGTGTAGATGTTGTATGTGTGCAATTTGAAGCATCTTATGACTTGATAATGTATAATTTGAATAGCTCTTCATCACATGTCATCTATGATACCACCACCACTTGACACTTAGCACATGCACACACAAGTACAAATACATACATATACGCACATGTTTACCCGCACTTGCACGAATCAAATGCATTTCTCTTGAGTGTTTTGCTTTTGAATTCTTTGTATGCATGTTTAAATGTTTTTGTTGATGAAATAACATGTTTTCTACTGTAAATTGAGTATCCTAACATCTCTTGACTCATTTCTCTTCATCTTTGCCTTTCCATGTCTTCTTTTAGATTGTAAACACCTTTTAGGTTAAGCATTTCAACTAGTTTTCGCACCAATGTTGTAATTGCATCCTTATGGAATTTATTTTATGATTTGGTTATTAATTCATTTTCATGATGTTGGTACTGTAATCTCTTCATCTTGACACCTTATTTTTGTGTCATAAACCTCACACACTTAGATGCACTTCACAGCACGCGGTTGTTGCATGTTTGCGCACTCTTGATAGATTTTGGCTCTTGAATCTTTGTGGTTTATTTTGTATGATATATATGAGAATTGACATGATTATCTACTGAATTTTATGTCTTTTTATTCTTTAATTGTCTATTAATTTCATCTAAGTCCATCGCTTCGCACAATTAGCTCCTTGCATGCTTTTAGGATTAGTTTCGACCTAGTTTGTGAATTAACTTGCTTGTGGGTGTTTATAATGACGTTTGATGTTTGTTAAAGTTTTGTATAACTTTGTAAATGAATGTTGTGTCTACTGACCTCACTTCACATGACACTTTGCATGAGCATAACTCACTCATATTTCACTACGTCTTCTTCTTTCTTGTTCTTCTTTCTTTTTTTAGCACTTGTTAGTGCTTGGTTTATGTGCTTTTACCAAAGCACTTTACTTGAATCTACCCCTCTTCTCACTTGGTTTTCCAACCAAGATTTAATTGATTTTATAGGTTCCCTTTAGGTTTCCTCGATTAACTTAGTCATCGAGTTTAGACATTAAGTTAGGCATCCATGTATGATAACTTTAGGTAGATTCTTCCCTCTGTTTATACCCTTAACTTAGGGTCAACTTTGCATGATAACATTAGGATTTAGAAGTAGGTTAGTTTCCCTTAGTCATTTTACCTTTATCCTTTTGCATCCTTAAAACTAAAATCTTGTTTTGTCAAGTGCATTAAAACATTTTAATAATCTGAAACGTTTTCCAAAGTAAAAGATACAAACCAATTAGTCTAGGATGTTTCGTCGTCCTGTTTGCTGTTGATGCTTCGCCGTCCTGTTGCTGATGTTTCACTATCTCATCCTCTGATGTTTCGCCATCTCATCCTTTGATGTCTCGTCATCTCGTTTGCTGATGTTTCCTCATCCCGTCTCCCGATGTTTCGTCATCCCGTTTGTAGTTGATGTTTCGTCATCATGGAGGTGTTTCATCATCGTTTGTTGTTTCGTCTGCTAATTAAAAAACACAAACAAAACAAAACAAGTGAGCTGAACTACAACGCTTTGACTTTCCCATTCCACGAGGGAATACGTAGGCATCCTGTCGCGGGGCTAGATCGAGGAACCTTTGTAAATATTTCCTTCTTTTCCCGTGTTTTCTTTCTTTTATTATTTTCTTTTGTTTCTTTATTCTTCTTTTCTTTTTTGCATGCATTGTACCACATACAGATATATATAGAACTTTACACCCATTAGATAGAAAGTAAAAACGGATACCGTAGAGTTCTACGGGCGCGTGGGGTGCTAATCCCTTCCCCACGCGTAACAGACTTCCTTACCCGATCTCTCGGTTGCAAGACCGTGATTATTTCATTTCAGGTTTACTCGATGTTTACCTTTCCCTCTCGGTGGGATAAAACACGTTCGATGGAGACTTCATTGATATATAGTTATATCCATTGATTTTTCGGCTGGGTGTTTCAGCTGGCGACTTCACTGGGGACCGTCTAGACCTCTTGCTGGTCCGATCAGAAGTCGATCCTAGCTTTTGTTTTCTTTTCTTTTGGGTGTTTATTTGTTTTGT
The DNA here is from genome assembly GCA_021764765.1 of Vicia sativa. Classification (NCBI taxonomy): domain Eukaryota; kingdom Viridiplantae; phylum Streptophyta; class Magnoliopsida; order Fabales; family Fabaceae; genus Vicia; species Vicia sativa. The sequence goes on along the minus strand of CM038793.1, from coordinate 143,566,073 downwards.
TTATTGCTTTATAGCTTGTTTTTATTATTTGTATATATACTTGTACATGTTTGCTTGCATCTGCATCAGGCTATATTATTCTGTCGGCTGTTGTGCCGTTGTTATTTTGGTGGGTGGGAGTTACAAGGTGTAAAAGGCCCAATACCCTGGCCAGTGCACTACAGGTTAGACGAATACTCATGTCGAATCCCGTGTTCCGTTGACACGTGCGAGGAGGCATGAGATACCACACTCAGACGAGGTTCGATTGACGGTACTGTCATCCTACATCTTTTGTGTAGATGGTGGAGTATTTGATAAAGATCTATCGACTCTGTTTATCGTTGGTACCCAGTTGTGTCTATAATTACCTGTGAGGTTGGGTTGGGACAGGTACAGATGTTGACTATTGTTACTTGGTTCTTTGATATTCTGAAGTGGTCCGAGTTATTGGGACTGAAGGGTGACTATTGGCTTTGTTCTGATGGTGACTTTTGATTCTGTTGGTGACTGTTGGTTTTGTTCTGATGGTGACTTTTGATTCTGTTGGTGACTTTGGTTCCGATTAGTGATTTTGTCCCCATTGGTGACTTGTGATCTCCTGGTTTTGTTCCGGATTTCTCACCTTGTGATGGCCATTTATTTTGGTAATTCAGCAGTTATCCGACATTTTGGAAGCCTTGATCCTGTACAGTTATTGATATGCATGGTACCTAGTTCCTGTGTGTTCTGAAGTGGTGCCAGAATTTTGATTATGTGCCTTTCAGATGGTTCAAAAATAGTGCAGCCGTTATCTATTATGATGGAAACTTTAATCCCATATGCTTGCATACATATTTTTTCTACACCTATTTAATACACATGTTCTTTCCATTTCCAAAGAACCATGCTTGTGAGCTTTGTGTTTCACTTTTTCACCTATTACCGGTTTGGAATAAAATTTGAGAGCATGTGGGTTCCTTGGAAATGATTGAACATGGTATTGCACCCACTCATGCACCTCATACATCTTCATGCATTCATAACAGGTACTTAGAGACGGAGATTCTTATGCAGACCTGGTATTTTCTTCAGAATTGCATACTTGACTTCTTATAGCTTCATGTTCAGAGATCGGTTCTAGATTGACTTTGTGGGGATTTGAATGAGATGGAAGTTCAGATGTGGTTGTTTAGGCCACCTATGCCAACCATGGGTTATGGTCAGAAACTCTTGAAAGAGGAAAGCAATCATTTGAAGACTCAGATGAACTTGGTTATGGACATTTGGAATACAGTGTTGATAAATGATTCTACACTTGTTGTTGTGGTAGAAGTTATTATTTCTCCCTGTCATGTGGAACCTTCTTCAAGACTTGAAGTATTTTGTGGATTCCTTCCACAACCTTGGATCTTTTGCTTCTTATAGTCAACAGCCAGTAGTTGTCTGTTGTCTCATGCTCAGTCATTTCCTTGGTTTCTTGGATCGTAGTTGGTTAAGCTTCTTGCTTTAGGTTCTTCACCCACCTTTTGATTTTGTTGCTGCAAGATGCGAGTACCGTTTTGGGGCATTTGTTCATGATTTTGAAGACCGATTGGGTTGAAATAAAAGTCCAGCATCTGCCTGCTATCTTTTTTGGAGGCCAATTTTGTTTGGCAAGCCATTGCATGATCTTTATTTTGCGAAGTTTCACTCTTGTGTGGCAGAAGATGAGGTTGAAAGTTCCCGATCACATTGTCTGATTATTTCTCCTGTTCGTAGAAGATGCTTTTAGTTGCAAGTTTTGGATGTCTATTCCATAAAGTAGAAGACACTTAGTGATTCTTTTGGTGCAATTTCGCTTTGCACAATTTTCATCGTTTCTTTTGAAGAAAATCCCCCGTGAATGTCGCCTTGGGGCACTCGACCGCTTGATTGAAGATGTTTTGTCGTCCAGAGATAAGGTTCGAGTTTGGATTAATCTGAAGACTGTTGTGTCAATGATAGATCAGAAGGGGAATCTCTTGTCCAAGAGCATCAAGACTGCAGAAAGTCGTCAGAATCAAGAAGTCCAGACGGAGTCGAGTCTCCTCAACGATGACAATCTCGAGTTTCTTTATTGCATTTTCATTTGCACCCTTGTTTGTTTGATTAAACATTGCTATCATGTAAAAAATTGTTTATTTTTGAATGAAAATCTTAATGCATTAAGTATGTATGTCTTGAAGAAATCTTTGTTATCACTCATCCATTCGCTATCGCTCATAAAATGACTTACTTGCATATTGATGCCAACTTCACCATGTCTTTTGCTTAGGCAAAGATTGGGGGGAGGATGACGATACTAAAAGGCTAGTCTCTGAGTTGCACTTTTGAGTAGAACCCTGTTGATGATGCACAGGCCTTGTTTCAATTCCCAAACACCGGAGATATAAGGGAGATAGACCCTCGTTAACCCCTTTGATCCTTGAAGTAGGAGTTTCTTTTCTATTCAGAAAAAACCCTCATTTTCCTAACCTGGGGCAGGGTAGTGTTCAGTTAATCCGATCGAGCATTCAGAAGTGTGTAATAAGAGGATACAACAATGGTTATCCTCCAAAAGGCTGAGGAAAGTCCAAACTGCAACGGTCAACCTTCGTCTGTCAACATGTAATCCCTCAAAGACTCAGACAGTCACAATTACTTCCAAAAAATTGAAGATGGTGTAGGGATCACACGATTTGTTCTAGAAAAAAAAGGAAAAGCAGAAAGCCCGCTAAGTCGAACTCTGTAATAAGTCGCTTAGGAAAAAAAAGAAAATAACGGGCAAATTTCAGAAAGAAAATTGGAAACCCGGAAAGGCAAGAAAAGTTAAAGAAAGGTTCTCAGTAAGAGAGCAAAATTGTGTGATCTGACACCAAAATTAAAGGTGCGTGGGTGTCATGTCCGTAAAGCTTGTGAGATTCCTTGAGCATGTCCAAGAAATCCTCAACAGAAGCAACCATACCATACTCCTTTAAGAGTAGAATGCTCGTATCAAGTTGACTGAATCTAGGATTGGAGAACATCACGAAGGGGGTGGGCACCAGATATTTTCAGCCTAAAAATCTTTTTTTGAAAACCGTGAACCAGGCCACGTTACAACCCTCAGAAGTCCTAACTGAAGCATGGGTTAATTCGAAAGCATAATACGATGAGATAACATTTTCCTGACTCCTAAAGTGTGTGCTAATTTTTGTGTTGGCATCATATTTTTGTCTTGTCATTCTGAAAAAGAAAATCTTTTTATAAAAAAAATGTTGCATTCTAAAAGTGTTTTGTTCACAAGAAGTCGCAATATCATTTCCACATAAAAACTTCAGGACTTATGTAAGTGTTGCATTAGAATTTTCATTCTCATAATAAACACTTTTCTGTATGCGAAACAATTGTTTGACATCAAGTGGGTTTGCACAATGAGCATCAATGAAGATCTTAATCTTGTCAAAGAAAAGGATCTTGACTCCACTGAATCAAAAGCCGGTCTTTTCAAAGAATTGATGATAACCAGGGGCATGCTTTCCAGATACTCTTTTGAAGCGAAAGTAGTTTGTTGCTTTATAGTCTGAGTACCCTAAGGGGTTTTGCTTTTCAAGTACTCCGTTGAGTATGAATATTATGTTGCTTTACTATTTGTGTACCTTCAAGGGGAATGAAGTTTGCAGATTCAACTAATTTGGGGCATTTTCCAATGACTCCGTTGAGTAACAGAAGACCCATTTGAGGGACGATAGAGAATCAGATTGTTTGAGGTCTGGATGCTTATGTTGAAGTTTTGATTACCCAAAAGTTTCTTTTGAGAAATGGTATGTCTCCTTCAGTTGATCCTAAGGGATAGTTTGTTTCAAGCATCTACTTAGGTATAAAGCATTTCCAATTGAAAGTTATGGTTGTGTTGTCATCCAAAATCATGAACTTCTCTTTCCTTTGTGAGCATGAGATGAAGATTTAAGCTTCTCAAGATTCCATTAACCTGGGGAAAGTGGTTTTGATGACACAGATCTCAGGAAGTCTTTTTCAAGACAAGTTCTTCAACAATCCCACAGATTGGGGCAAGACATTATGCAGGTGCATTCCTTAATTTCAAAGTGGATCAGTTCAAGCCCAGTCGCAAGCTAAATGATTGGTGAATTTGAAGAGTATGTCAGATAGTTGGGATTTTTATCCTCAGTCCATCAGATACTTAAGTTCAAAGTTTTATTGCTACTTCATCAGAAGTCAGAGATTTTTATCTCCAATTGAATCAGGATTGTCGTCCTCATCACAAGTCTCGTGAAGTCCTCTCAAGGCGAATCTTTTCAAAGATCATTAACCTGAAGCAGTTATGTTGAGATTCGAAGAATCTCTACATGAACCAGATGTGTCAAGAAAACTATCCAGAGCTTAAATACACCAGGGGCATTTTATCTTAAATCAGTTCTATCTGTATTTATACAGGGATTCTCCCCAGTGAGTTTCATTTCATTTTAGACTTGGGGAAGATTTGGTTTGATTGAATTGACAGGGTTGATCATATGAAATATTTCCAGCATGGGGCATCCCTAGTGACACCGAAGTCTCTACTTCTCCCCAGCAAGTCTCCCAAAGTGAAGAGATTGTATCCAGATGATTCCCAAGTTTCACCTGAAGGTTGTCTGTTCCCCAATATCGTCAAGTGGAGAGTTTTGTCTGATAGGTTGTGATTGATAAGATTTCTTGATTAAGAATCTATATCCCCAATGAAGTGGTATTATTGTTGTGTTCATAGAAGAATGTCTGTTCGAGGCGGAATGTTTATTGATGACCCATTTTATTCCCCAGTCAGGTTGTTGCATTTGGAAGTTCTTATTCAAGAATCTTCCCCTCTTCCCCAGTGTATCAGTTACTCAGCTGAGATCTCTTCTTCTTCAAGATTTCTCCTCTCCCCAGCGAGGAAATTTTCTTTCAAGGTTGTGGCACAATATTCCTCATTTCCCTAGTGGAGTTGTTCCCCTCATTTCCCCCAGTGGAGTTGTCCTATATGAGGTGTCTTGTCTCTTCAGGCCCAGATGAACTATTTGACTTGGATTACTATTCCAAAAACTCTCCCATCTCCCCAGTGAGTATCGCTCGAGACGTATGCTTCTGTGGGCGGCGTGCATCCCACATCACTTTTTATCCCCAGTTATCCACTCTCCGCAAGGGCTGTGTACGGGTTTTCTCCTATCATTGACCCAAGATTGGTCGCTCCCCATGAAGTCAGAGGGATCTTTATTTCTGTATTGTTTGGTGTTTTGTCCAATTTTTATTTGGCTTTCTTCTTCAGAAGTCACGGTTTCGTCTAGATCTCCTATGTTTTTGTCCAATTTCATTTGGCACGCCATATTAGAATCAACGGTTTCGTCCAAAATTATTTCTCCAGTGAAGTCTGCAATTTATTTTTGCAACTCTTCTCAGTGATTGTGGCCTGTTTCTACCGGTTACACAAGTTATTGCTCCCCGCAGAGTTTCATTTCTTTGAAGGTTTTCTCCCCAGTGGGTTTTGCAATTTATTTTTGCAAGTCTTATCAAGTTTGGCTTGGTATTTGATTGGCTTTTTGATTAGCCATTCCCCGGTGTAACATTTAATCATGCATCATTACATTGCATCCTCAAAGTGTAATTTTCCATAATATTTTGGAACTTTACTCCATAGAAAAATTTCAAACATGCATTGAAGCATAAGCCTTATTGCCACTATGTTCCCCAGTGAATCTTCTAACTTTGGATTATTTCCCCAGTGAGGCCTTTATCCTCAGTATTTCCATACCGATATTCTATTAATCATTCAATTTGGTTGAGTGTTTACTCAACATTGTGGTTGTAGCCCAGTTTCTCTCTGGTGCAATTTCATTACTTTAGTCCCTACTACCTTTGTTGGTTCATTTCGATGACCATCAATATACCTTTTGAACGTCAGTTTTGTCCTGATAAGCATTTCAGCAAGTGTTTTGGAAGTACGCTCTAATCACCTTGCTTTGGGTCGAGTTTTGTCTCGTTACCCGCGCATGAAATCTAGTTGTCATATTGGTACTCATCTAGTTTGTTTCGTCCAGCTAGGCTCCATGGGTCGAGTTTTATCTCGTTTCGTTTCTTACTCCTGGGATTCTTTCAGTTTCATCATACTGTCTATCTCAGGTTGAAACCTTTCCCCGTTACTCCGTAGGTTCAATCAACTTCTTCTACTGTCTATCTTCGGTTGGGATGGCTCTGTTATAACTATTGGATTCAATCAGCCTCGTCTACTGTCTTTCCTTTAGTTTGAGAACAACAAGTACTCTGAGAAACATGCGCTCTCATCACTTTGCTTTGGGTCGTGTTTTGTCTCCTCGCCTGTGCATGAAATCCAGTTTTTGTCCTGGTACTCATCAAGTTTGTTTCATCTAATTGTGTTCCATGAGTCGAGTTTTATCTCGTTTTGTTTCTTACTCCCGGGATTCTTTCAGTTCCATCATACTGTCTATCTCGGGTTGAAACCTTTCCCCTTTACTCTGTAGATTCAATCAGATTCGTCTACTGTCTATCTTCGGTTAGGATGGATCTGTTATAACTATTGGGTTCAATCAATTTCTTCTACTGTCTATCCTTTAGTTTGAGAACAGCAAGTGCTCTGAGAAACATGCACTCTCATCACTTTGCTATGGGTCGAGTTTTGTCTCGTTTCCCGTGCGTGAAAATCTTGTTTTTGTCCTAGTACTCGTTTCTAGAAAGTGTCGTTCTTCTAGTTCTATCGATTCGAGTTTTGTCTCGTTTGATGTCACTCCTTGGATTCAATCAGCTTCGTCTACTGTCTATCCTTGGTCGACCAGTCTCTTTCATACCTTCGGTTTGTCACAATTTCTACTATTTACCCCTGGTTGAGACCAACAGGTGTCCCTAGAATCACGCACTCTAGTCACCTTGCTTATAGGACCTTTTTCATAGTTGTCCTATTGTGTACGTTTTCAGAGTCTAGTTTTGCCTAGTCTTCGAGTTTGAGTTTCATCTCATGTTTATCATGGTTTGCGTTACAGTTTCATCTTGACGTATACCTTTGGAAGGCTAATATCCATTAGACCCTCCCGCTTGTTAAAGCACCATGTTATTTGGCTTTTCTATGAAACCAATTTCATTTGGTATTCTCTAAGTCCAACATTCTCTGGCTCCTCTTGGAAAGTTTCACTCTTCTTCTTAAGAGTGTAAATTTTCCGGTTCTTTTGTATTCAATCCTCCTCCACTTTGAACGCTCGAAGGTTTCCACCAGTTCTTGCTTATCAAGTTGAAGAAGATTGAATAGGGGTAGTTGTTGTACTCCAAAATTTACCCTCTTGATTTAGGCCTATGTTTCATCATAAACATCATATTGCATTGCATTCATATCTCATGATAGGATCCAAGCTCTTTGGGTTCTCAAGATCTCTACAAGTGAAGGAGGTTGATTTTATTAGCATACCGTTCTGAGGGAATCCCAAATTCTCATATCTGTGAATCTTTCAAGTCACAATGATGTATTATGCCTCAGGACATCTCATATGTTTCATTGATTCCTCAAAAGTTGAAGTTTTACAAAGAGTTGGGGAGAAATTCATCTATGGCGCTCATCTGATGAAATTAGGGTTTTGGCCCTCTGGGAAGTTTGAAGTTGGGATGAGTCATTTTTCTTGAAGTATTACCTTCTTATTATCATTTGAGTTATCATGGTTCAGAGGACTGTTCAACACATTCAGAAGATTTGAGATTTTGAAGCTTGATTGGTTATCTCCTAACACATGGAGCAAAATTAGGGTTTTGAATAAAATCAGGATTTCATCAGATTTTTCACTCAAACTTGATTTCACTTGTTTCTATATGTTGTTGGACATCTATGAGTGATATATTGAGGCTCAATTTTGAGCAGAAGCAAGTCAATTGATCACAAGGGGCAAAATAGTCATTTTGGTCAAAATCAGTCAAAGTCAGAAGTTGACCACGTGGACTTTTGGTCAACCATCAATTCAAATATCATATTTTCATTTTATATGACCAAATTCATCATTGAATCAAGAAAGTTGAAGAAATTAGGGTTAACTTGTTCTTGAAGTTATTTGAAGTTTGAATTTTTTCTAAGTGTCCACCCTACGGAAATTTGACACATCATAACTTTCTCAATTTTTATCCAATGGTTGCATACCATACATTTATGGAAAGCTTGGAAAAAATCCTACAAGATTGACATTGTGTAAAATTTCTCAAAAATGCATCATTTGAGAGATATTTGGGTTGGAAGTTTCATGCACAAGTTACAACCAAGGTTGGGCAAGCATGCATTTTCTGGGCATTTTCTAGGCATTTTCTTTCAGTAATTTTCACAAACAGGTGGTGTTCCATATGTCCAAGCATATTTCCTCCTCCTCAAGCATCAATTTTGAATATTGAAATGTGAATACTGTAGATGCCCATGAGAGCTCTTCATCAAGCTTGGAATCATCCATTTTGGCCAAGTATCCATCAAGATATGGATCCTCAAAGTTGTTGTCTCGCACTTGTTTACCATGCATGCCATGCAGGCCCATGCGTGCCCAGAATTTTCAGTGCATGGCTTGTTTTTTCTAATCTTGTCTTGGTCATATCTCATTCAATATTCCATCATTTTGCATGAACCAAAGCCCATAGTGAACCTCATTGAGAGATATTTTGATAGACTCCAAAAGGCCAAGAAATGCACGAGTCAATTGTGAGAAATTTGGGTCACAAGTAAGGTCATTGGGCTATAATTTGCAATATGCAATTTTTTATAAAACTCAATTTCCATCCATTTCTTTCACCCCAAGTCAATTCTATTGTTCATTAGAAGTGTACTAAATCCCATAATGCTAGCCAATTTAGTTAAATGTGTACTTGTACTTGGTTGCACACCAAATTCTCAAACTTGCTCATTTTGGCCAAAACACCAACACTCATTATTTAAAAGGAATCAAGGTCTGAGATTAAAAGGATCAAAATATGAGAATAAAAGGCACCAAAAGCAAGTGAAACCACGAGAGAAGCACAAGCCATTTCCATGCTTGCAAGTGACACCTCCATAAGAGAAAATTTTCGGATTGGACTTAGGGGTCTATTTCAAGGCCCATTTATTTTTCTAAAATCTTCAACATACTATACATAAGCCAGAGCAAGCCTCATTTCACTCTCTCCACGCTCATAAACCCTAAATTTCAGATCTGAACACAAAACTCCATAACTTCATTTTTCTTCAAATCTCAAGTTTCAACCGTGCATTTGGAGATTTTCTTCTTTATTCTTCATCCTCAAGACACAAGGAAGGGAAATCAAGAATTGGAACTCAGCTGGAGTGAAGGAAACAGTAGATTACGATTTGCTTTTGAGGTAAGAAACTTGAACTTTGATTCTTGAAATTTAGCCATTCATTTGTGTGTTTGAGCTTATATTCATGTTCATTGATGTTGTTTGAATGATTCTGGAGCTTTACAACTTCCAATTTGATGAAATATGCATGATTGACGTTTCTGAAAATTTCAATATGGATGATTTTTGCACTTTTCGTGGTGTGATTTCTCTATGTATAGTTACTTATTTTGAGATTTACGACTTGCATGATGTTCCTTGCCATGAGATCTTTAAAATGAGCTATGAACCACGAATTTTGGTTGAGAATTAAGAAAGATATGAGGTATGGAAGTTGGGGGTCTGAACTGCACGAAATTAGTGTTAGGGGGTTGCTGGAGGTTAGGGATGAAGTGAGGTGTCACTTCCCGATTTGTCCATTTGAATTTTCATGCATTTTTTATTTATTTCTTTCATTTGATTTTATTTTATGCTCAAACTATTTTCAAAAATTATGAAAAACATATCATAGGTCCTTTTCAATATCTAATATTTTGTGGAATTTTTCTGGAATTTTTAAAAATGTTTTGATTGGTCAAATAAATTAGGAGATTAACTAATTTTGATTTGATTGACTTTTATCTAATTTTCTTGTAAATTCTTGAAAAAATACTTTTCCATGATAAAACATTCCACAAAATTTATTTTGAGATCTTTGATTGGTTTATGATGAGACCATGACTTTTATTTGAGTATTTTTTAATTTTTTCATAATTAAATAAATTCATGCATTATATTGCATTTCATGCATATTTATCATTATTAAAAATATTTTTCTTCATACAAAAAATACATAAAAAATATTTTGGTCCATTTAAATCATGCACCATGCATTTCTGAATTTTATTTCATCATTCTTGCATTTTTTTTCATTTTTAAATAATTTCATGCATTATATTGCATTTCATGCATATTTAAATTGTTAAAAATACTTTCATGCAGCTAAAAAATGCATAAAAAGTATTTTAGCTCTCTTAAATCATACATCATACATTTCTGACTTTTATTTTATAATTTTGTCATTTTTGCATGATTAAATCAATTTTTGCATCAAATACATGATTTGCATTGTCCATTTTGCATTTTATTTGCTTTTACCATTTTTTTTCTCGAAAATAAAAAATGCCAAAAATATTTTTGACCATGTTTAGGGTGTTAGGTCACTGTTTATAATTTTTATATATTTTTACTTATGACTTTTACATTTTATACAAATTTTTCTTGTTTATTGGTCATGTAAGCATGAAGGTTGAATTAGTGTTGACTTCTTAATTTGTTTTGACCTTTCCATGGATTTTTAACTTCGGCAAGGATATGTCCCTGACTTGTAAGGGATTTGAGCTCCTTATTTCATTTTTATTTGAATTTTATCTTTCATTTTTCTATTTTTGTGGAGTTTCTAAGGTGAACATACCTTGTGGCCTTGTGTAATTAAGTCTAGCTTCAATTGTGAAGCTTGTGCACATGATTTAAGGCCAAGCTTTGGGTATGTGATGATCATTTGAGTGCTCTAGAGATGTGTAACATGTTTTCATTAATTGGATATCCTATGTTAATCATTAGGTTTCTACCTTGAGCACAAAGTTTTATATGGTTCCCTAACCCCTATTTTGTTGATGTATTGGTTCTTAGACCCTTTTCTTGTATAGTTTATGTTTCTAATTGATGTTTAAAGGTATGATAACCTCAAGGATAGTCTAAGACTTGAGAGACATTTGAACTCAAAGGATCACCTTGGTCCCTTTAGTTAGAAGTTTGATCTTTGCTTCATTTGTTGCACTCTTGTGCATGGATTGTAAGGTGCGGAATGCATTCATGCAATTCTTTGGGAATTTACTTCTCATTTCCTTATTTCATCCTTATAGCGTATTTAGGGCCTTGATTCTAGTTTGATTAATTCATTTAAGCCCCCTAATTTTCTCGAGCCCATGCAACTTATGTTGATTAGAATGTTACCAACTTATGCTTATGGTTGTACCACTTGTGTTGTATGCATCATGCATGGTTCTAGCAATCTAATTCCAATTGTATCTTTGATTTTTACTTCTGACCTTGTACATTATGTAATCAATAACTCAATGCTCTTTGATTCATTGACTTGCACTCAATTGTAATGTCATCATGATGACCTAGAAGAGTTAGATTTTTTTTCTTCTTCTATTGGTTGGTTGAAACATACTTGAGGGATTATAGGTTCATGATTTTTGAGGCATGTCACCTTAATTGACATTACTTTAATCTCATGAAAAACATCTTGTGAGGGTTCTATCATCACCCTATGACATACAAGACATCTTTCCTTTCCTACAAATCTTGATCAATGTTGTTTTATCTAAGATGGGTGGTATTTTGCTTTGGATGATTTTGTTCATCAAATAGGTGATTTGTTTGTGTATGGAAGCTTCATCTTCTACATTTGGTTGCTCATGAATCATATCTTGAGTTAAAATTATGGCACAAGTCATACATGGTTTTAATTTTCTAATTAAAACCACTTTGTTTAATTTTTTCTTAAGTGCAATGCTTGTCTAGTTTAGACATTTTCAAACCTTAATCCAATGTACTTGTGTGTGTGAAATTTTTACTTAGTTTGAATTGCTTTTTTTTGTGTAGTTTACTTAGGTCTTAAGCTACGGAACTTGTGTGTTACATTCCTTCCTCATATTGCCTCTTCATCATGATTGACTCATTAGCTTGTATGCATGTTTCAAATTAATTCTAGGGTTTAGAATCACTCCCTTCCACTACTAATCTTTGCACCATGAGTAATTGTGAAGCATGATATTTACTAATTGTTTTGTATTTGTGTGAGCATGATGTTTATGTTCTTACCATTCATCTAATTTGCACACAACACTCGACACAAACATGCTCGGATATACACACAAACACTTTCCATCCCACATTTCTAGTATGCGCATACTTGTTGAAAATTGCTCATGTAAAGGGTTTGATGATTGTGTGTGACATGAATGCATATATACCATGATAACTACTGACTTTTATCATCTTCCAGCATTTAAATGTCATACCTTTTCACTAATGCCATGCCATGCTTCATTTGTTTCCTAGGTGCATATTTAGGGTAAATGTTTGACTAGTTCTTGCATTAGTTCTTATTTTCTTTTCTTTTGAGATGATTGTGGTTTGTTTACGTTTAAAATGCATGAAATTTCCACATCCCCACCACTGACTTTACTCAAAAATATCACCACAAGGCATGTTCACAATCACACATCTATGCACATTTCACCACACACTTCTAGACACATGTTTAGGCTTTCCTAGTTGCTTTTGTTTGTGCATTGTAAATGATGAATATGTATATGATGATCATAAATTATTGCCATTCTAGCTACTGCCTCCACATCTTTGTATTCCATGAGTTTCATTCTTTTGCATTCATGCATCAACCATGCTCCATTCCATCTTTAGTTGCATTCTAGATTAAATCTTTAACTAGTTTTTGTGTAGATGTTGTATGTGTGCAATTTGAAGCATCTTATGACTTGATGTCATACCCCAAAATTTTCCCTCCATCTTCTCAAGATATTGCATACATCCATACACAAGGATTCCTCAAGAGTTGATAAGACAAACCCTCTCCTAGACAATCAACCCAAATTAGGGCTTGGCAATTCTCAGATCAAGATAGACTTCCAACATCTCCAGTGGTATTCATGCCTCTTCATATGCTTCAAAGATTCTCCATGACAAGTTTCAAGCCTCACAAGTCAAGTTTCCTCAAACAATTGCTCAGATGGTTGAAAATCAGTTGTATTGGACAAAAAGTCAACTGTGGTCAACATACAGTCAAACTTCATGATTTTTGGTCAACATCCTCATTTTGAAGTTACATTCAGCATTTGATCAAGGGTTGATCATGATTCATCAAGAAAACTCAAGATTTTCTCAAAAGTCAAACTTTCTAAATTAGGGTTTCTAGGTGAAAAGTCAACCAAACTTTGACTGGTCATAACTTCTTCATACTTTCTCAGAAATTTCCCCACCAAAGCTCATTTTGAAGGAAATTCAATCCTCTACAACTTCATGTCTCACAAGAATGTTCAAAAAATGCTTCATTTGGAAGGTATGGATCAAAACATTACAGGTCCTTTTCAAAGTCAACAAAAAGTCAACATTTTGTTTTGAAGATATATTGAGCATGGAAAATCCAATTGAGATGAAACCAAAGAGGTTGGTTAGAGGACTCTTAGAGCTTTCCAAAAAGTCCAAGAACACCCAAAAATGTGGAAAATTGAGCAAGATGCACTATTCAGAAGTTGGGAAATTTTGGACAATTGCACAAAAGGATATTTTGGTCAAAATGCAAAATTTTCCAAATGGGCCTATAATCTTTTGATCCAAACTTGTTCATGACATTATTTGTGACCCATAAATGCTTGGCCATGGCAATTTTCTATTTTATTTTTGAATTTTAAACCATTTAATTCAAAATTAAATTATATAAAACATGAAAATAAGATATTTTTTCAAGAGGATTGGATTTTGATCATACTTGAGGTCCAAGGAAGCCCAAACAACTTGCCAATTTCGTGAATGATCATACATTAAAGAGAAAATCAAATTTCTTTCAAAATTTGATTTTATTTGAAAATCATTGAATGCATTCCAAATCAAATCTTTTTGCCTTGTTTTTTCTCTCTCAAATCCCTCTATAAATAGCCAGCAAGCTGAAGCACAAAGGACACGAAACCCTAGCCCTTACAACAACCCTTACTTTGTCAAATTTTTTCAAGAATTGGTGAAAATCGAATTTTATTTTCCAGCCTCTTCCAGCCATCCAAACGTGGTCAGGGGGTAAGATTGAGTAAGAATGCATCATTGTTATTGATCAAAGCAAGCTAAATCGAGCCATATACATGCATACATATTCAAATATTTCTTGATTTTGCATTTTAATATTCTGCGTGTTTCCATTAATTCTAATGCTTTTATTATGTTCATGAGACTCCATGTGATCGATCTGGGCCATCGTGGATCTTCCCAACTCCCGACCAGGGGCTCAGCAATTGGAAAACTGAAGACGTCATACCAATCTCCTTTAGTCAGGAGTAATTGCTCTTGTTTTGTTTTGCTTTTCGTATTTCTTTATGTTTTGAACAATAAAACTCTAACCCCTAGTGCCTTACCCGGGGCATCATGGCTCGTTTGTGAGGGTTATTATCTGTCATTTGCATATTTTCATTCAATAAAATCGTTGGACTTTTGCATTCTATTTTTGCTTTCTTTTACCTTATCACCCCTTCAAAAAAGCTATGTGTTTCTTACACACACCCACGTGATACACTGTAGAATCACTCTGAATCTCGTTGATAACACCTATGCTATTGCTAAATATGACTTCGATAATCCGATCTACCAAGCCGAAGATGAAAGTGAGGAAGATTGTGAAGTGCCAGGAGAGCTTGTCAGACTGCTACAGCAAGAAGAACGAGTTATACAGCCACACGAAGAGCAAGTTGAGGTTGTGAATTTGGGTACTGACGAAGACAGAAAAGAGATCAAGATAGGAGTGGGTCTTGAGATCAGTGTTAAAGGAAAGTTGGTTCAGATGCTACGAGACTATATTGAGGTTTTTGCTTGGTCATACGAAGACATGTCGGGTTTAGACATTGATATTGTGGTACACCGATTGCCGACAAAGGAAGGTTTTCTCTCCCAGTGAAATAGAAGGTTCGTCGCATGCGTCCTGAGATGTCAGAGAAAATCAAAGCTGAAGTTATGAAGCAGTTCAATGCCGGTTTCTTAGTTGTTACTTCCTATCCAGAGTGGGTTGCGAATGTGGTTCTTGTGCCTAAGAAGGATGGTAAAGTATGAATGTGTGTGGATTACAGAGATCTGAACAAAGCGAGTTCGAAAGACGATTTCCCACTTCCTCATATTGATGTTCTGATTGACAACACCGCTCAGCATAAGGTTTTCTCCTTCATGGATGGTTTCTCCGGTTACAATCAGATCAAAATGGCTCCTGAAGACATGGAGAAGACTACTTTTGTTACGGTGGGGCACTTTCGCTACAAGGTTATGCCGGATCGAAGAACGGGCGCCACTTATCAGCGTGCCATGGTGACATTATTCCATGACATGATTCATCACGAGATAGAGGTCTACGTCGACGACATGATAGCTCGATCATAGACTGAAGAAGAACATCTTGATCATTTGTAGAAACTGTTTGATAGGTTGAAGAAGTACAGACTGAGACTTAATCCTAACAAGTGTACCTTTGGAGTCAGATCCGGAAAACTCCTAGGGTTTGTTGTCAGTGGTAAAGGAATTGAGTTTGACCTCGCCAAGGTTAAAGCTATTCAAGAAATTCCAGCTCCCTGCACCGAGAAGGAAGTCAGAGGTTTCTTGGGCCGATTGAATTACATTGCCAGATTCATTGCACATTTAACCGCTACTTGTGAGCCAATCTTTAAGTTACTTAAGAAAGATCAAGTAGTGGAATGGAACGACGATTGCCAGATCGCTTTTGACAAAATCAAGGAGTACCTACAAAATCCTCCTATCCTGATGCCGCCCGCCGAAGGAAGACCTCTTATCATGTACTTGACAAGAGAACTCAATGGGGTGTGTGTTGGGGCAACATGACGAGTCAGTCGAAAAGAGTATGCAATATATTACCTTAGCAAAAGTTTACCGATGTGAAACAAGATACTCACTTAAGAAAACTTGCAACGCTTTGGCTTGGGCTGCTCGACGACTAAGACAGTATATGTTGACTCACACTACCTTGTTGATTTCCAAGATAGATCCGATAAAATACATATTTGAGAAACCAGCTCTCTCCGAAAGAATAGCAAGATGGAAGATGATCTTGACCGAGTATGACATCCAATACACTTCTCAGAAAGCGATCAAAGGGAGTGTAGTAGCCGATCATTTGGCTCATCAAGCCGTAGATGACTATCAGTCTATGCAGTTCGAATTTCCAGACGAAGATGTTTTTGTAGTCACTAATTGCGAAGAACCAGGCCCAAACGAAGGACCTGAACAAGGATCCCGATGGACCATGGTCTTTAATGGAGCCTCAAACGCACTTGGCAATGGCATTGGCGCCATCATTACATCCCTACGGACACACGCCTTTCACCGCCAGACTGCTTTCACCGCACTAACAACATGGCGAATCGCGTGCATCATGGGTATTAAAGTGCTATTGATTTAAGAATCAAGTTCTTGCAAGTGTATGGAGACTCGACTTTGGTGATCATCGATTAAGGCGAGTGGATACGAAGCATCCAAATCTCATTCCATATCGAGAGCATGTTTGAGTTTGATCCCTACTCAAGAGATCACTTTCAATCATATTCCACGAGAAGAGAATCGGTTGGCGCATTAGCTACTATGTCGTCTATGTTCAAGGTCGATGGGACAACGAGGCTCCCGGATCATCATTGAGAAGTTTGACGAACCAGATATTGTTATGAGCTTGATACGTAGAGAAACCTTGGTACTATGACGTGAAGAGGTATCTTGAGACTCAGGAATATCCCGCAGGGGCATCTGTCAACGATAAGAAGTTCTTGAGAAGATTTGCATCCAAATTCTTCCTCAGCAACGACATCTTATACAAGCGCAATCACAACTTGTGCTTACTCCGCTGTTTAGACCAGAAAACAGCGGAACATATCATGGAAGAGTTACACGAAGGTACATTTGGTACTCACTCTAGTGGACATACGATGGCTAAGAAGATTTTGGGAACAGGTTACTATTGGTCCACCATGGAAGCTGATTGTCACCGTTATGCTCGATCTTGTCACAAGTGCCAGATTTATGCAGACAAAGTGCACGTACCTCCAGTACCTCTGAATGTTCTAACAGCTCCTTGGCCCTTTGCAATATGGGGCATTGACATGATTGGAGAAATCAAGCCCACAGCTTCCAACGGACATCGTTTTATCCTTGTGGCAATTGATTATTTCACCAAGTGGGTAGAAGCAGCCTCGTTCGCATCTGTTACCAAGAATGTAGTGGCTCGATTCATCAAGCATAATCTTATCTGTCAATATGGCACTCCCGAAAGGATTATCACAGATAATGGCTCTAATCTCAACAACAAAATGATCACCGAACTCGTGCAGCTCAAGATCAAGCATCACAACTCTTCTCCTTATCGGCCTAAGATGAATGGCGCATGGAAGCCGCCAACAAGAACATTAAGAAGATTATACAGAAGATGACAGTGACTTACAAAGATTGGCATGAGATGTTACCATTTTCTCTTCATGGTTATCGCACTACAGTACGAACATCAACAGGGGCAACCCCCTTCTCTCTTGTATATGGTATGGAAGCGGTCCTACCAATTGAGGTTCAGATACCCTCAACCAGAGTCCTCCAGGATGCAGAGTTAGCGAAGACGATTGGGTCCAGACTCGCCTTGACCAGATCAACCTGATTGATGAGAAACGACTCGCATCCATCTGCCATGGACAGATCTACTAGAAACGAATGGTCAGAGCATTTAACAAGAAGGTCAAGCACCGAGTCTACCAAGTCGGTGATCTAGTAGTCAAGCGCATCATTCTTCCACAAGGTGATCCCAGGGGCAAATGGACTCCCACCTATGAGGGACCATTTATAGTCAAGACAGTATTTTCCGACGGAGCTATGATACTTAGCACCATGGATGGTGAAGACTTCCCACACCTTGTGAACGCAGACATAGTCAAAAAATACTACGCATAAAAGAGACCCGCTAGGTCGACGAACCTAGGCAAAAATAAGGGCATCCTGGCGAACCAAAAGGGTTCGGGCAAAAGTTAAGGATATACACAAAAAATGTACACCCGGCAAGTCGAAAACCTGAAAAGGCGGCTTGGGCAAAAAGGGTATCCGTAGACGAAAACCGAAAGGGCGGTCTAGGCAAAAGTTAGGGATTTAAGCGTACGACTATGTCTCGTCCAGATCACCTATCTACTTCCAGACTACTATCAGCATTCAAGATTCAAATGGCGAAAATCAATCCATTCACTTTCTACTGACAGCAAGGAGATGAGATAGTTGAAATATATGAGTACTAGCATAGTTGGAACTTAACGAGATTGTTTCCGCATAGCTTTTTACCTTTCTTGTGTACAAACTACTTGGCCATATGCCACATTTCAAATTAATACAAGTTCTTTCTCTTTACAATTTTTGCTGTTGTTACTTGCATAAAGTCCAACGTTTGCTTTGAATGATTATATGCATTTGACAATAAAAATCTATTTACAAACATGCGAAAAGAGCATACGAAAGTAATTACTACAGGCTTCAAGAATTAAGATGACGACGAAAGTCACCAATGCATTTCCCCCGCAGAGCATGATCCCCACAGAGATGTCACTCACCACAAAACCTTCCCCAGCAAAGAAGAGGAGGACCCCCAAGCAGTGATTCCACTCAACTTAATCGGGCCACACCCATCTTCGAGCAATAACACTTCATCCCAAAGGTGTTTATCCCAAGAATATCTCTCAACAAATTTCCCTTTCCTTTTCTCCAGCAGTAGTATCCAGACTTGAAACTTGGTCAGATAGTGCACCGGAGGAAACCTACATCCTTTTTCCCCAGCTAGAGATTACGACGGCCCCCCAGATCCTTCTAACCCGGTCTCCCAGCAACTATCAAGTACTCTCCAGCAGGATTTACACGCAAAATCCCCAGTAGAGTACCTCCCAGATTCTCCCCAGCAGGGTCTGTATATGAGATCCTCAACAACGTGTTTCTCGATCTCTACCATCTTCAACGGTATCTAGGCCCAAGACTTGGTCAGATAGTGCACCGGAGGAACCAAAGTTTTCTATGTTCTCAGGATCTCCATCCTCAAACAGAAGTCAGAAATCTCCAAGCAGAACATCCGCATTTTCTTCAAGATGGATATGTTTTGAAATACCACAACATCTATCATTCATACATTACTCATAAAACTCATAATTTGTGCATATGTCATTCATACACATTGTCATGCATCATTATTTGCATAAGACTAACAATATTCTATCAAAGTTTCTCTTGTTTTCTCCAAAATAGGTGAAAAATCGCTTCTGACGCAAACAGGTCCAAGATTAATGCCCGAATCCAGACGGGAAAACTATCTGAAAGACCGCCCTAGTTGTCCTCCGACAACTGGTCCAGGATTATGACTTGAATCCAGACGGGAAAACTGTCTGAACGACCACCCTCGTTGTCCTCCGACAACAGATCCAGGATTAATACCCGAAGCTAGACGGGAGACCCTATCCGTACGATCACAAGTTATCCTCCGATAACAGGCAGTGGATCAATACCCGATGCACAACAGGGAAGATATCCACATTTTGCCAACTACTATTCCCCTTAGAGTAATCAGCACGAAGATCTACTTTGACTCATTCTTATTATCAACAGCAACTACAAAGTCTGGTGTACGACTCAGTTGCCTTGGATGGCATCTTAAGCCCATCTCCGACTACTTGTCAACAGCTCGCCACCTTCAGAATGCTGCATATTTGGTTAAAAACCAATACAAACCAATAACTTCATTCAAAGATGAGCACGAAGTCTAGCGTACGACTCCCTCCGGATGGCATCTTAAGCCCATCTCCTTTCACTTCCAGAAACTTCTACAGAGCCTAGCGTACGACTCACTCCTCAGCATCGATCTTTCCAGATGGCATCTTAAGCCCATCCCCGTCAATTATCCTATCAACAATCTCAAGTCCAGCGTGCGACTCATTCCCCAGCGAAGTCTCCAAATTCTCCAAATGGCATCTGTAAGCCCATTCCCGCATCATCAACCAACCGCGAGTGCAAATTTTCAGGTGTACTCGAGTGTTCAATCATCTTCTACCTCCAGGTCACAAAAGGAGAGCACGCCAATCTAACCTTTCCAGTACAAGAAGATTGAACAGGGGCAGCTGTCATACCCCAAAATTTTCCCTCCATCTTCTCAAGATATTGCATACATCCATACTCAAGTATTCCTCAAGAGTTGATCAGACAAACCCTCTCCTAGACAATCAACCCAAACTAGGGCTTGGCAATTCTCAGATCAAGATGGACTTCCAACATCTCCAGTGGTCTTCATGCCTCCTCATATGCTTCAAAGATTCTCCTTGACAAGTTTCAAGCCTCACAAGTCAAGCTTCCTCAGACAATTGCTCAGATGGTTGAAAATCAGTTGTATTGGACAAAAAGTCAACTGTGGTCAACATACAGTCAAACTTCATGATTTTGGTCAACATCCTCATTTTGAAGTTACATTCATCATTTGATCAAGGGTTGATCATGATTCATCAAGAAAACTCAAGATTTGCTCAAAAGTCAAACTTTCTAAATTAGGGTTTCTAGGTGAAAAGTCAACCAAACTTTGACTGGTTATAAATTCTTCATACGTTCTCATAAATTTCCCCACCAAAGCTCATTTTGAAGAAAATTCAATTCTCTACAACTATATGTCTCACAAGAATGTTCAAAAAATGCTTCATTTGGAAGGTATGGATCAAAACATTACAGGTCCTTTTCAAAGTCAACAAAAAGTCAACATTTTGTTTTGAAGATATATTGAGCATGGAAAATCCAATTGAGATGAAACCAAAGAGGTTGGTTAGAGGACTCTTAGAGATTTCCAAAAAATCCAAGAACACCCAAAAATGTGGAAAATTGAGCAAGATGCACTATTCAGAAGTTGGGAAATTTTGGACAATTGCACAAAAGGATATTTTGGTCAAAATGCAAAATTTTCCAAATGGGCCTATAATCTTTTGATCCAAACTTGTTCATGACATTATTTGTGACCCATAAATGCTTGTCCATGGAAATTTTCTATTTTATTAATTTATTTTTGAATTTTAAACCATTTAATTCAAAATTAAATTATATAAAACATGAAAATAAGATATTTTTTCAAGAGGATTGGATTTTGATCATACTTGAGGTCCAAGGAAGCCCAAACAACTTGCCAATTTTGTGCATGATCATACATTAAAGAGAAAATCAAATTTCTTTCAAAATTTGATTTTATTTGAAAATCATTGAATGCATTCCAAATCAAATCTTTTTGCCTTGTTTTTTCTCTCTCAAATCCCTCTATAAATAGCCAGCAAGCTGAAGCACAAAGGACACGAAACCCTAGCCCTGACAACAACCCTTACTTTGTCAAAATTATTCAAGAATTGGTGAAAATCGAATTTTATTTTCCAGCCTCTTCCAGCCATCCAAACGTGGTCAGGGGGTAAGATTGAGTAAGAATGCATCATTGTTATTGATCAAAGCAAGCTAAATCGAGCCATATACATGCATACATATTCAAATATTTCTTGATTTTGCATTTTAATATTCTGCGTGTTTCCATTAATTCTAATGCTTTTATTATGTTCATGAGACTCCATGTGATCGATCTGGGCCATCGTTTTGAAGCTTGCACGTAAAAACAAGGATTTTCCATAGTTAGGGTTTTTGAACTGTCTTCTTCGAACCGGCCTATACAGGCACTTTCAGGGAAAACTAATGCCACCATTGGATTCACAAGGGTCGATTTAGGGGGGTAGGGTATTCCTTTGCCATTTATCTTTCGTGTTTTGCAGGTTTTGGAATTTGCTTGATCGGAGAAGACGACCGGAGCTAGGGCTCTGGCGTCGTTGACCGATGTGGAATCCGGCGAAGCATGCGTGGTGAAAACAAGCAATCTGATTTGTCCATCCAGTCAACTGGGGTCCACGCGTGGATGACTCAGTTTGAAACACATCCAGGACGCGTCAGCATTCAAATGCAATTGTTTTCAACTTTTCAAACATCAAATGACACTTGGCCCAGTGGTTAAGACATTGCCTGTTCCAAGATGCTCCTCCAGGTCCCCTATTCGAACCATGCCAGGACCATTCTTTTTACAAAGTTTGATTTTCATTCTATTTTTCTATTTTCCATATTTTCTTTTTATTTAATATTTTACATGCATTTTAATTTCTTTTCAATAATTTTTATCATGCATTTAAAAATACCAAAAAATATTTTCCTTTTTGCATTAGTTCCAGAAAATGTTTATTTAATTTATAAAATTAAAAAATATTATTTTGCATGCATATTTAATTTAATTGCTAATTTATCATTTAAATCACTTTTAATTAGTTTTTAATTATTAAATCATCTCCAAAAAATCCCAAAAAAAATTATTTTAGCATATTAATGTTATTTCCAGCATGAAATATTTTTCTCATTCAAAAATTTGCATTTTGACTAACATTTTCCTCTTATTCGATTTCTCTCGTATTTTCCGATTTCTCATCTTTTTACAGGTTATCCTGTTTCGGACGATTTCTTTTTACTGATTTCTTTTTCCAATAATGTAATTGCTCACGGGATGTAATAGTTTAATTAGGGCTTTTATTTTCCGCAAGTTTAAATTATGTATCTACCCCAAAGCCATGTAATAGCGTAGGATTTATCTTTTCGCACTTTACCTTTCCGCATTTTAATTTCCGCACCCTATAAACTGCTAGTAATTAGGCGTGTATGGCAAGATAAAATTGAACATAGCCCACTAATTTTCAAGATAACATATCTGAATCAACACACTCATTCACACATGCACCCCTTAGGGTAATTCTCTCTTGTTGCTTTTACGGATTCAAATGGTCAAGTCCCTCGAATGTAGAGGTATCCTAGCGCCGTTGCCTTCAAAACAAATCATCATAGTCCCTTCGATACAAAGATCAAAAGGCCCACAATGTCGCCTCCGAATACATGATCTTGACCCTCGATTGTCGCCTACGAAAAATGATGATTGTCCCTTCGAATGTGTTAGGATACTTCCTACAAGTTGCTTTCTATGACCATTCGATGTCCCTTCGAATGTCCCGCTTACATCCAACGAATGGAGTTACCTACCAACTAATGGTATGGATAGCACTATTCTAAAGGAACGTAAAATAACACGAAAACGACCAATTCTGAGTAGGTAATAAGACTTTTAGTTGCTTGCTCTATCAAAATGCTTTTCACACCTCACACTTTTGGCAAAGTTCAAACTCTTTTCAAAATGAAACATTTCCAAACACTTTGTATACATTCCTACATGAATCATTACAAAGTCAAAGCGAAATGCTTTTTTTCAAAACATTTTTGTCAAACACACAGAAAACACAATTTTTTAAAGTGATCTAAGAGCAACTAAGAGCCCGTAGATAACTACGGATGAAAAGGGGTGCTAATACCTTCCCTTTTCATAACCTTCTCCCTTACTCAAAATCTAACGAAGGTCATTTTCTGTACTTTTTACCTTCCCTTAATTGGATAAAAGAAAAGTCGGTGGCGACTCTTGCTATCCGCACATTTGCGATACAAAAACCTACAAAGTCAGTTCACCGTGTTACACTTGATAATGTATAATTTGAATAGCTCTTAATCACATGTCATATTTGATCCCACCACCACTTGACACTTAGCACATGCACTCACAAGTACAAATACACACATATACGCACATGTTTACCCGCACTTGCACGAATCGAATGCATTTCTCTTGAATTCTTTGTATGCATGTTTAAATGTTTTTGTTGATGAAATAACATGTTTTATACTGTAACTTGTGTATCGTAACATCTCTTTACTCATTTCTCTTCATCTTTGCCTTTCCATGGCTTCTTTTAGATTGTAAACACCTTTTAGGTTAAGCATTTCAACTAGTTTTCGCACCAATGTTGTAATTGCATCCTCATGGAATTTATTTTATGATTTGGTTATTAATTCATTTTCATGATGTTGGTACTGTAATCTCTTCATCTTGACACCTTCTTTTCGTGTCATAAACCTCACACACTTAGATGCACTTCACCGCTCGCGTTCGTTGCATGTTTGCGCACTCTTGATAGATTTTGGCTCTTGAATCTTTGTGGTTTATTTTGTATGATGTATATGAGTATTGACATGATTAGCTACTGAATTTTATGTATTTTTATTCTTTAATTGTCTATTAACTTCATCTAAGTCCATCGCTTCGCACAATTAGCTCCTTGCATGCTTTTAGGATTAGTTTCGACCTAGTTTGTGAATTAACTTGCTTGTGGGTGTTTATAATGATGTTTGATGTTTGTTAAAGTTTTGTATAACTTTGTAAATGAATGATGTGTCTACTGACCTCACTTCACATGACACTTTGCATGAGCATAATTCACTCAAATTTCACTACATCTTCTTCTTTCTTCTTCTTCTTTCTTTTTTTAGCACTTGTTAGTGCTTGGTTTGTGTGCTTTTGCCAAAGCACTTTACTTGATTCTACCCCTCTTATCATTTGGTTTTCCAACCAAGATGATTGATTTTATAGGTTTCCCTTAGGTTTCCTCGATTAACTTAGCCATCGAGTTTAGGCATTAAGTTAGGCATCCATTTATGATAACTTTAGGCATATTCTTCCCTTTGTTTATACCCTTAACTTAGGGTCAACTTTGCATGATAACATTAGGATTTAGAATAGGTTAGTTTCCCTTAGCCATTTTACCTTTATCCTTTTGCATCCTTAAAACTAAAATCTTGTTTTATCAAGTGCATTAAAACATTCTAATAATTTGAAACTTTTTCCAAAGTAAAAGATACAAACCAATTATTCTAGGATGTTTCGTCGTCCTGTTTGTTGTTGATGCTTCGTCGTCCTGTTGCTGATGTTTCGCCATCTCATCCTCTGATGTTTCGCCATCTCATCCTTTGATGTCTCGTCATCTCGTTTGCTGATTTTTCGTCATCCCGTCTCCCGATGTTTCGTCCTTCCGTTTGTAGCTGATGTTTCATCATCATGGAGGTGTTTCGTCTGCTAATTTTAAAAAAACACAAACCAACCAAAACAAGTGAGCCGAACTACGGCGCTCTGACTTTCCCATTGCACGAGGGAATACGTACGCACCTTGTCACGGGGCTAGATCGAGCAACCTTTGTAATATTTCCTTCTTTTCCCCGTGTTTTCTTTCTTTTATTATTTTCTTTTGTTTCTTTATTCTTCTTTTCTTTTTTGCATGCATTGTACCACATACAGATATATATATATATATATATATATATATAGACCTTTACACCCATTAGATAGAAAGTAAAAGTGGATACCGTAGAGTACTACGGGCGCGTGGGGTGCTAATCCCTTCCCCTCGCGTAACATACTTCCTTACCCGATCTCTCGGTCGCAAGACTGTGATTTCTTTGTTTCAGGTTTACTCGATGTTTACCTTTCCCTCTTGGCGGCATAAAAAACGTTCGATGGCGACTTCATTGATATATAGTTATATCCATTGATTTTTTGGTCGGGTGTTTCACATCTCAGGATCACATTAGCATGGTTAGTTCAAGTTAAGACACGATAGAATAAAAAATACGATCAACACAAAAAAGTATGCAAACGGAGTTCATGCATGGACCGATTTAGAGTGTTTTGGCCATTATTATGGATCCATACCTACCATTTGATACCTCAGGAACACAAATGGCTGCTTGGAATTATTTGAAACGGGTTGCGACTAGGGTTTCGATGGTGCAACTTTCTCTTGAATATTTTGGATAAAAACCCTAGCTTTATGGCTGCAAAAATCCGTCCTCTTGATGTCTGAATGTGTTATGAACTTATATGGCAAGAGAATTAGGTCAAAACATTTGCAGAAATATCTTGCATTGATTGGAAAATATTTGATTGAAAAATCAAATGTAATATTTCCAAAATTTCTCAATCTTCATGAAACCAACTCTTGTATGATTTTTCCAGCTTGCAAGGTGTTTCTTGGACCTCAAGGAATTCAAACAACAAGCCCACACGCCTATCCAAGTTTTTTTTCATTTTATTTTATTTAAAATTGAATTTAAATGAAATAATTCAAAAATAAATGAAATAAATGGTAGGAGGGCGTGTAATTGGATTTAGAGGTCATGGACCATGTTTGAAACAAGTTTAAACCATGAAAACTTAGGCCCATTTGGAAGAAATTCAAAATTGATCAATATTCTCTTCATGCACTTCTTCAAAATTTCCAAACTTGGACAAACCATATCTTGCTCAATTTTTATATTTTGAGAATGTTCTTGGACTTTTTAGAAAGCTTGCGATGTCCTCTAAATTCTCCTTTTGGTTTCATCTTTATTGAAGCTTCCATACTCATGTACACGTATTTTGAAAAAGATGACTTTTTGTTGAATTTTAGAAGGACCTACAATGTCTTGACCTATAAATCTCAAATGAAGCATTTTTGGTCAAAGCTTGTAAGACACAAAGTTGTAGGGAATTTAATTCTCTTCAAAATGAGATTTGGTGGAAAAATATCTGATAAAGTATGTGAAAGTTATGCCTGGTCAAAGTTCTGTTGACTTTTCATCAAGAAACCCTAATTTAGAAACTTTGACTTTTGATCAATTCTTTGATTTTATTGATGAATCATGATCAGACCTTGAACAAATGATGAATATGACTTCAAAATGTTGCCGTTGACAAAAAATGATGAAGTTTGACTGTATGTGGACCACTGTTCACCTTTTGTCCAATATCACTGATTTTCAACCATCTGAGCAATTGAATGAGCAAACCTAAGCTATGAGGCTTGAAACTTGACATGGTGAAACCTTGAGACATATGAGGAGGCATAATGCTCATTTGAGGAAATATAAACTATTCTTGACTTGAGAGAAACAAAACCCTAGTTATGGGTTGAATGTTTAGGAGAGGGTTCATCTGGTCAACCCTTGAGGAGCTCTTGCGTATAGAGATGTGTATTGACTTGAAAATAGGAGGGAAATTTTGGGGTATAATAGTTTCCCCTGTTCAATATTCTTATACATGAGGGGTTATATTGGTATGCTTGCCTTTCGCGACTTGAAGGTAGAAGATGATTTAACACTTGAGTGCCCCTGAAATTTGCACTCCATGGTGTATAGAATGAGACCTTCGGTTGACGATGTAGTGGAATGGGCTTATAGATGCCATTCGGAGAAGCTGATGATGGGGAGTGAGTCGTACGTTATACCCCACGGTAGTCTTTGGATGAAGTTATTAGTACACATTGATTTTTAACCAGATATGCAACATTCTGCAGGTGGAGAGATAACAATGTGTAGTCGGAGATGGCTTAAAGATGCTATCCGGAATAGTTGATGATAAGAGAGAGTCAGAATAAACCTTCGTCTTGGCTTTATCTGATATAAGAATTTGTTAGAATATAGATAGCTTCCCAGTTTTGTTTCGGGTATTAATCTGTAGCCTGCTGTTCGCTGGTAAACCCGTCTGGTTTCGGGATTTCATACCGTTGTGGTCGTACAAATATTTTTCCCGTCTTGTTTCGGGCATTAACCTTTGACCGTATGTATGGAAATTTGTGAATAATTTTTTCCTGTTTGAGAATTCAAACTGAAAGAATGAGGTTAGTTTTATGCACATTATGATACATGTGAGTATGTAATAATGCTCTTGAATTATGTATGCACATGTTAAGATTTTTATGAATGACGTATAATTGTAGATGTTGTGGTATTTCAAAACATATCCATCTTGAATAAGATGGGAACATTCAGCTGGAGATCTTTGACTTCTACTTGGGGATGTAATTGTCGGAGACCCTGACTGGGGAACAAGAGAGATGTGAATTCCTCCGATGCACTATCTGACCAAGTTTTAGGTCTGGATATTGATGCTGTTGGGGAATGATAATCCTTATGTGATACTCAGTTGTGAATGAATATCTTGTGTATAACCCTTGTTGGGGAATGATTTGGTTTTGAATAACCTATTACTCCTCAGAGACTGACATAATAAGCTGATTGATGATTTGTTACTACTCAAAAACCAACGTAACAAAGTTGACGTTCATTGCTCGGGGACTAACGTGATGAGTTGATATGATCACTGCTCAAGGACTAATGTGATGAGTTTAGAAGATCACTACTCGGGGACTAACGTAATGACTTGATACGATCACTGCTCGGGGACTAACGTGATGAGTTGAGACGATCACTACTCGGGGACTAACGTGATGAGTTAAGACGATCGCTGTTCGGGGACTAATGTGATGATTTGAGACGATCACTGCTTCGGGACTAACATGATGAGTTGATATTATCACTGCTCGGGGACTAATGTGATGAGTTGATAAGATCACTGCTCGGGGACTAACGGGATTGAGTTGAGACGATCATTGCTCGGGGACTAATGTGATGAGTTGAGACGATCATTGCTCGGGGACTAACGTGATGAGTTGAGACGATCACCTATTACTGCTCGGGGACTGATGTAGCAATGGTATGTGTAGACATTGTAAGTAAACCATCCTATTGCAAATGATATGGTGGTGTAGTATTCTTGAAGATGTAATAACTCTGTAAGGTTCATGGGGGTATTTCTGTGATGCTGACTCTATGGGGATGTGTTGGTAACTTGGGTTGTCATCTCAATTCCTAGAGCCTGTAGTAATTGCTGTTTCTGTTTGCTTTTCATATATTTGTGAGTAGATATTTATTGTCAGATGCATATAATCATTCAAAGAAAACATTGGACTTATGCAAGCAAATAGATAAAAGTAAAAAAAAATTGACTTTAGAAGAAATTTGCATTGATTTTGAAAAATGGGCCTATAGACAGGCATTTCGTGTACAAAGAGATAAATATCCTAGTAAGAGTAAATTTTCAGAAGCATTGAAAAATAGTAAAATCTATGTGGAAATAATCCCTTCGAGTTTTGACTCTGTTATTTCTCATATATTTTCGACTATCTCATCTCCTTGCTGCCGGACGAAAGTGATTGGATTGATCTACGCCATTTGAATCTTAAAGCTGATAGTAGTGTAGTCTGTAGGTAGATGATCTTTGACGATACATAGTCATACGCTTTAATCTCTAACTTTTTCCTAGATCGTCCTTTCGGGTTTTCAATCTACCGGGGTACCCTTTTTTGCCCAAGCTGCCTTTGCAGGTTTTCGACATGCCGGGTGTACATTTTTTTTACATATGGTCCTGTCGCACCCCAAAATTTCCCCTTTGTGTTACCTCATTATTTCAAGCATAGATGTTCATTTATTGTGGATTCAGAGGAGTTCCTACTGGGAAATTTTCATTAAAAAAACTGTGTTGAGTTTCGAAGGAAGGTTTTATTTTGTTACTGATTCAATTTGAGAATAATTCAAAATTCAAGGGGTTTCGATTTATTGTAAGAGGAACGGTTTCGAATTTTTGGTTCAAAAGGAACTGTTTGGAATTATCTGTCCGAAAAGGAGTTATTTGCTTTTTTTTGGAATTTGAATTCAAAAATAATTATTTATTTTTAGAATTTTAATTTTAAAAAAAAGAATTCCTTTGTTACTTGGTAATTTGAATTCGATGGAGGAAAATACGCTGTTCTTGGTGTTTGAATTCGCTAGCAAGAAATAATTACAAGAATTTATTCAATTCATATTAGATGTTACTCATTTCAAGCAAAAGTACTCGGGCTAGGATTAATTCCGTTCTTTTTGTATGAATTTTCATTCGATCGAAATGCTATGCAAATAGTTGGTATTCATTCATCTCAAGAAACACAAAGTTGGAATTACAAGTTCAAATATTGGAAAAGGAAATTCTTATTATTATTTCATTGGAATTTGTCATACCCCAAAATTTGCCCTCAATCTTCTCAAGACATTTCATACCTCCATACTCAAGGATTCTTCAAGGGTTGATCAGACAAACCCTCTCCTAGACAATCAACCCAAACTAGGGTTTGACAATTCTCAGATCAAGATGGACTTCCAACATCTCCAATGGTCTTCATGCTTCCAAATATGCTTCAAAGATTCTCCATGTCAAGTTTCAAGCCTCACTAGTCATGTTTCCTCAGAGACAAAAGAGACAAAAGAGACAAAAGAGATTTTGGTTATTAGCAAAAGCAAGTAGTAGCAGGGTACAACAGAGCCAAAAAGAGTAAGCCAAACAATGCAAGCAACATGTATAACAGCCATATCATAGAAGGAGAAGGTTTGGTTCCAAGGATTTTGTTTCACCTAAGGTGAAAAGGGTAAAACCTATCACTAATAATGAAAATCCAGTGCAGAAAGTTGACCAAGAAAAGCAAGTATCTGTTCCAAAATATAATACCAGAAAATGAGGCAAGCTGGGGATCTGAGGGAAGCTGGGGATCTGTTCCAATCAGAAAGAAAAAGCATGTATCTTTTCTTTAAAACACAAGACCAGGCAGAAGAAAAAAGGAGAAGTGTAGTATCAGCTTATATCCAAAAACAAGAAAACAAAAGAATCAAGAGTAATATCTGTTCAACAGTTTTGAAATCCCAGAAAAACAAACACCACCTGGTTTTTTTTTCAAAACCAAACACCAGCTACAGAAACCAAAAAGCCCCATTTGTTCTAACAAGCCTATATCCTAACCACAAAAAATACCAGAAGAAAAGCAAAAAACAAGTGTAGCATCAATTCAAAAATTCATTAGAAGCAAGTAACCACCAGAGAGAAACAGTTTCAGAAACGTACCAACAGTTCCAAATCCAAACACAGAAAATTGTAAACACAGAAAACAAAAGCAATCAACTATCCTAACATTATTTTCCCCCAGACACCTCAGAGTTTAGGTTTTAAGAAATCACGTTCTGAATACAGAGAGAAAGAGAAAAAGAGTTCGGAAAAGTCTCACCCGGGGCGAATCCAGAAGCGTTTCTTCACCATCAACACGTCTCCAAGGCTCAGATATCCTCACCATGGCCGGAATCACGCTAGAGGTTTAGGGTTTCAAAAAAACCCCTTTGGATTTCGCCTAAAATTTGCCATTTATCTGCAAAAATAACATGAACATCATATTAGCAAGAGTCAGGAGCACGCAAAACCATAGAAACACGGAGGTTATGGGACACGCCGCCGCCGGAACCGCCATGAGGCGATTTCCGACGCGGCCACTTCGGTTTCCGACGGGAGACAGAGAGACCATGAGTGAGGGATGAGAGGTTATGCGTGAGAGGGAGAGAATCAAAGAGTATGCAGGCTGGGAGAGAGGGTTAGGGTTCCATTTGGAACGATGAAGAGAAGACGAGAGAACGGACACGAGCGAGAGAGACAGATCGTGTTTTGCCCATTTTGGGTAATATTTCTTTTTTTGTTTTATTTCTAACTCCATTTTAAATAAAAAAACAATTTAGTTTTAGGTTTAAGCCTGGTGGTGACAAGTGTCACCACCTTGTTTTAATTAATTTTATTTGTTTTCTAATTTTCCATTTTCTTTTATATTATTTGTATTTTTATTTAAATAATTTGTTAAAAAAAAACAACAAGAAAATATGTAAGTATTTGGTAAATAATACATCACTTGGGCCATTGGAGTATTTTTTTGGAGAAGAGAAATCTGACGCTCCAGATTGCCAGCATATGACGAGTTTTTTTGCGGAATAATCAAGTTCAGATGGATTTCTTTTCGCACCGTCCCAGAGTCACTGCAATACAGGCTAACTCTAAACTTTTATCTTTTTTTTTTCAATTAATTTATTTTTATGCGAATAATATTTCTTGTTGCGATGTACTAAATAATGATTGGTTCTGATAGTTTTTATTTGATGATTTATCGATTAAACTATTAGTTGATTTTTCATCAAATAGAAAAAATCATTTCTAATAATTATTTAAATTTCCGGTTGTATTGTGTGATATTTATCTGTTTATTTGTTCATTCAGTATTTATTCACTATTGTACACTTCATACACAATTAAAATTAAATTAATCCGATTCCACCTCGATTGGCTCATATGCCGATTTCTTAAAGGGTCTCATAGTTGAGGATGGGCATGGCCATCCTCACGAGGTTGGTTAAAGCCCTTGTTGCTTTAATCGATCATAACCCAAAAATAACATTGGTCTATATACCAATTTTCCATGCACCAGGGTCTCATGGTTGGGGATAGGAGCACCTATCCTCACGAGGTTAATTAAGTCCATATACTTGATTAATCATAACCCGTTTCCATTTCATCTCAGCACGTGTCTCAAAATGCTTTCATAATTAAAGTTCCAAACCTCGATCCAACATCGAGTTTCTTTTCAAAAATACTTTCATAAATTAATATTCTATTTCTCCCTCCTCCCAAGCATATGGTAGTCAGTCCAGTATCGACCCTCGACCGTATGTTTGGTGTCTTAATTGAATTTAATTAACGTGAACCTTGTTTCACCTCACCTTTTGTTAACGAACTTTTTGGGTAGAAAAAGATGATTCGAATGTTTCTTTCCACTCATCCGAGTAATTGGGGCGTTAGCCGTTGAACGCCTATGGTCCAATACTTGTCTCCCACATAAAAATAAAAATAACTCATTCAAACTCTTTTATCGCTCATATGCGACCGTCAAACTCTTTTCTGATAAAGAGTGTGCAATAGTCGTTTCAAACACGAACGAGGACTTAAGCTTTTCAAACAAACTAAACAAGTCCTAGTTCAAAGCATTTGAAATGTCTAAATGCACGATTTTTCTTATAAAATCAATACAACATACTCAAAACCTTTTTTGAGAGGAACTACGGAGTTTTGACTTTCCCATTGCACAAGGGAATACGTAGGCACACGGTTCGAAAACCGTGCCAAACTCAAAATAATAATAAACAGATTCCGTTTCTTTTTCGATTATAACTTAGAGATTAGCGAATATACACACACACTTAGAACTAAACGGGTCCCATCGAGTACGATGGATGTAAGAGGTGCTAATACCTTCCTCTTACATAACCGACTCCCGATTCCATATTTTTGGTCGTAGACCGCCTCATCCGTATCTATGGGGTTTTATCTATATTTTCCCGTTCCTTTGGGAACAAATAAAATTAGGTGGCGATTTCACTAGTTTTCGAAATTTAAATGACTTTTGAAAATCGAGTTGCTTCAGTTGGCGACTTCACTGGGGATGGTATTAACTAAGCGTGTCAACCCTAGTTTAGTTCTTCGTATGTGTGTTTAGTTTCGCTTTCTTTCATCACTCTATTTTTATGTTTAATTTGGTCATTTATTTCTTATCGCTTTAATTATTACCTTGTTGATATATTATTTTGTGTGGGAATGATGGATGGGATTATAGGAAAAGCCCACTACCAAGGCTATAGAACATATATATTAGAGTGGTTGCGTAGTATTGATTTTCCAGATGGAAATGTCTTGTAAGTTGGTGCGAAGACCACACCTAGGGGAGATTCTTTCGAAGACATTATCGCCGATTACAAGTTACTTTTGCGTTGACGATAGTGTTGTTATAAGGGATTTTTCCCCTAGTTTTGACCTTTAAGGAAACCTAACCTTTAGGCATTAAGAATGCTCAAATGAGACGTTCTTGGATATATCATCTAATCAAAAATTTATTTGCGATGAAAATGGTACACCCAAGTTGGGATCAATGATTTTGAGCACCCCGTTCAGATCCTGGTATTGAGAGTTGCATTTGTTAGATCGTTAGACCTGCTTTGTCTATTCAGATAAGACGTAACTCTCCCTCAAACCAAATTCTCTTGCAAAAAGTATTGTAGCGTTGCAAGTATCTTTTGCTATGCACGAGAATTTGTGTTTGTTGTATCAAAAAACCCTAAGAGCCATCCAGGGGGGAATTGTTGGGTAGACGTCAAAAATATACCCAACCGTTCTAAAAAACTTTAACATGCTAATTCTGCATCACATAGCATCCATCATGCATGAATTAATCATCAACATTTATTTGTTCCAGTTTTGTAGGAATCCTAAGGACTTGGTTCGCATAAGCAAACAGTTAACAAATGGATGACAAAAGGCATACCAATCCGATCAAGGTCAAGATGCCAAAGTTAGAGGTTCTGTTACGTTTGAAGGAAAAGATCAAGAAGGCTGATATGACCACTTTCACCAGGAGATATGGTCACACTCTGAAGCTCTTGGATACAAATGTTGATGTACGTGTTATGGTTGCTTTGTACCAGTACTATGACTCTCCGCTCTGATGTTTCACTTTTCAAGACTTTCAACTGACTCTGACCATTGAAGAGTTTGAGATTTTGCTAGGATGGCCTCTGAAAGGTGGCATCCCCTTCACCAGCTTGGGAGAAAGATTGACATGTGACAGGTTAGCTGAAGTGTTGTATCTTCCGGTCATAGAGGTTGCGCCTTTGTGCAAGGCTAAAGGGATTCCCCGAAAGGCATTAGAGAGCAAGGCTAAAGAATTGGCAGAATTGGGTAATACAAATGCTTTTTATGCTGCTCTCGCTCTACTCATGTTTGGGATCGTCATGTTTCTAAGTGGGGAAGAAGAGTTCTTGGAAGAGTATGATGTTAATGTGTTTGTCTCCAGAAAGAATCATGTTCCAGCTCTTGTGGCAGTTGTGCTTTATCACCTTCATATAAGGCATGAGAAGAAGAGAGGTGTGGTTCTATGTTGTACTCCTCTGCTGTACTCTTGGTTTTTGTCTCACTTACCGACTAGAGGCCGGTGGTAGGATGTTTTGAAAGATTTGTCATGGGCTCAAACGTTGGCTTGCCTCACTTCAGACGCTGTGGTTTGGTACTTACCAAATTGGAATGTGGGAGAAATTATTACTAACTGTGGAGATTTTCCTAATGTCCCGTTGATGGGATCTTAAGGCTGTATTAATTACAACCCTAGGTTGGCGTTAAGACAGTTGGGTTATCCTTTGGAAACTGAGCCCAATGATGCAGTACTAGAGGAGCTCCTCTTGGAAGACTTTGGGAGAGAAAATCCTCAATTGTTAAGACAGATCAGAAGTGCTTGGACTCGAATCCATAGGAAGGGAAGAGAGTTGGGAAAAAGAGATTGTGTAGCCAAAGAACCCTATAAGCAGTGGGTGATGGGTAGGGTCAAAGAAGTCAAACTTCCGTATGCTCCGGTGGTTCCCGTCAAGGTTCCAGAACTTGAAGTCACTCATGTCCCTATTGAGGAGTTCAACAAGCTTAAGCTCACCATTACAGAGATGAGAGCTGAAGAGGGGCGACAACAAGCAACCCTTATTCGTGTTGCCCGAGAAAGGGATGATTTGATGCAAAGCCTCAAGGAAAGAGATGATGAGCTTCTGAAGAGCCAAGAGCAGGTAGAGAAGGAAAGAAAAGCAAAGTTCCATGTAAAAGATAATCTAGATGCAACAAACTTTGAGCTAAGCGAATTCAACCGTAAGCTAGCCAAGGCTGAACAACAAAGAGGGCAAGCTTACGCGGATGAAGAGCGAGCCATCAAAGCAAAGTTAGATTTGAAAACAACTCTTACCACCCAGATCCAAGAGTTGAAAGCTTCACTAAGAAACATTGAATCTAGTTTGACACGCGAAACTCGCCTCAAGGAAGAAGCTCGTTTGGCACGTAACTTAGACTCTGAAGAACTAGCTCAGAAGATTCAAGAGTTGGATACTGCGAGAGACCTTGTGGCCCGATGGGAAGCGTCATATGGGGAATTAGAAGTCCAGTGCGAAGGATGGCAGGAAGAAGCCCGACGTCAGAATGAGCTTTGGGTAAATAGGGGGGAGACCATTTTCACTTTGGAAGAGCAAAACAAGAGTTTGTATGACAATTACTCAGGTTTGGTGGAATTCTGCAGACAACTAATGGTGGAAGTCCCATGGAGACTTCAATCAGCCGTCGAGGACTTAGAGGAAGATCATGTGCCCTCGATAGTGGAGTATTTCATCTACCTTTGTAGAGGCATGGTGGAGCGTTTTCAAAAGGAGATAAGGGAGTTCAAGCCCCGAAGAGGACAGCATTTCTAATCTTTTGTAACCTTTATGTATTTTCCAGCTTCATGGTATCTGTAAAACCCTAAAAGCGGGCCTGCGAGTCCTGCTCTTTACTTCTTTTGCAAAAAAAAAACTGATGTTTGTACTTGACTTTTATGATTAGAATGAAGAAACTGTTTATCCATTTGTTGTGCGGGTTGCTTATAAGTGAATGGGTCCGATAAAGATTCTTAAAAATGGGAACACAATCATAAGAATTTTGCATTAATCATACATAATCATGCATGTTATTAAAAAGAGAACACCAAGCTCATTACGTTTCCTCTCGCCAGATTCAAGCTAACTACCCGACGCCCTTATAGAACCAGGGCTAACGCAAGAAGAGCAATGGATCAATACGAGACAAGACAGACTGCCATGCAAGACGACATCGACACTCTGAAGACCAAGATGGATCAACTAATGGAAATGCTCATGGCTCAACATGCAAGGGAGGAAGAGCGAGCCGCCGCTACTATCGCTGCTACTGCTGCTGCAACCGCTACAGCTAACAACGCAACTGCTACCGTTCCCCCTGTCGTTACCGGAAACATGAGGAGCCTTCGAGGTGTTGGAAATGCTCCATTTCCAAGGGTACAAGCACCAATCCTCCATTTTATGGGATGCCGTCTGACTTCTTCAACGGAGCGGATAACCAAGGGAATGTTGCTGCCGCCCATGCCGCTACCCAAACTATGGGAAATGAGGAGCAAAAGCAAGAGGAGAATGAGCAAGAGAATCTTTGGTCCACAACTCCTCAAGGTGAGGAAGATCAACAAGACGATTACATGAGACAATTCTATCAGAACGTGGCGCCTGTGGGCAATCCAACTCCTTTCCAAGATATGGATGCACAGAAGATGTGCAAAGAGCTAGCTGAACAAGTAAAGGAGCTGAGAGGGAAGAATGTTGTTGGCATGAGTGTTGTGGACATGTGTCTTGTCCCCGATGTTTTCATTCCGCCGAAGTTCAAAGTGCCTGATTTTGAGAAGTATAAGGGTGTGAGCTGTCCAGACACCCATCTGAGGATGTATTGCCGCAAGATGGCAGCGCATGTTAAGAACAGTAAGCTGATGATTCATTATTTTCAAGATAGTCTCTCAGGGGCATCCTTGGATTGGTACATGCAACTAGAGAAGTCAAATATCCGCTCTTGGGATGACCTGTCTAATGCTTTCTTCAAGCAGTACCACTTCAACACCACTATGGCCCCTAATCGTGTACAACTTCAGAACATGTCTCAGAAGGAAAGGGAATCGTTTAAAGAATATGCTCAGAGGTGGAGGGAAGTAGCCTCGAGAGTTCAACCAGCTTTAGCAGAAAGGGAATTAAATGATCTATTCATGGGAACATTGCCTGTGCAATATTATGAAAGATTGATTGGAGGCACTTTCTCTGATTTCTCCAATCTGGTAATGATAGGCGAGAAGATCGAGGAAGGTTTAAAGACCGGTAAGATTTCCGGAGGGAATGTAGGACCATCTACAGTAAAGAAGCCGTTCAATGGCTTTAAGAGGAAGGAAGCCGAAGCCAATGTTGTGTATGAAGCAAGGGGCAGAGGAAGGGGAAGACAACCAGCTAGGCCTGCTCCTGTTCAGGTCCCGTATATGTCATACCCCTATGTGGCTGCTATGCAATTTCCCGGGATGCCGTATCAGCAACCTATGCAGATGCAGATGCCTTATTCAACCCAGGTTCCTCAGAATCAAGTTTCACCACAACAACAACAACAAGCCAAGGGTCCGAACAAGGGCTTGGTTCAACAGAAGAGCCCGTAGTATCACAAGTACACCAAGGAAGAGATTTAACCCATTCCAATGACTTACACTAGTCTGTTACCGTATTTGATTCAAGATGGAAGGGTAGTGCCGAGGGAATTAAAGCCTATTCCAGGGCCTCCCAAACCATGGTTTAATGAGAATGCTAAATGCGCTTTTCACGCTAATTCTCCCGGGCATACCATAGAAGACTGTTTCGCTTTTAAGTGCAAGGTCCAGGAACTTATTGACCGAAAGCTGTTAACTTTCGCTGACGTCCCTAACATTGCTAACAATCCATTGCCGAGGCATGGGTCGTCGTCAGTGAATGCATTGGTTGAAGAAGGGAGTCTGGTTATGGAGGTGGATCAATTGAAGATGTCTTTAAAGAAGGTGTTTGAGGATTTGAAGAATATCGGTTTACTGAAAGGAGGTCATGATAGTTGTATGATTTGCCAAGACAATCCAGAGAACTGTGTAAAGTTCAAGAAGTACCTACAAGGATTAATGTGTCAGCATTTGATTCAATTTAGTCGAGTTCATATTGAAGTTGAAGTAGATGTGGTGGTCCCTCTCATCAACAATAGGAGACTCCATGTATCTCTGACCATCCCTTTCAAAGAAGAAGAACCTGTTACGGCGGTAGAACCAATGATGGTTTACCCGCCCATCCGAATCCCTTATGAAGATACAAAAGTTGTGCCTTGGAATTATGAACCTGAAGTCATTGTGGGTGGTAAGCCAATGGTTTTGGGAGAGTCTACTGTTGAGAACATCGCTGGTATGAGTGGTATGACCCGTAGTGGTCATATTTATCACCAGGATCCGACAAAGAACCGAGCTGCAGAGAAGGTGTCAGATGTTCCTCCGAAGAAAGATGGAGTTGTTGATTTGAGTGCAGAAGAATTGAGGGATATCTTTAAGCCAAGTGATGAGACTTTGAAAATCATCAAAAGGAGTGACTATAAAGTGGTTGATCAACTTAGTCAGACTCCCGCAAAAATTTCAATCTTGTCCTTGTTGGAAAGTTCCGAAGCCCACAAGATGGCCTTATTGAAGTTTTTTGACAACTCATATGTGGCTGAAGATATCACAATTAATCAATTGGATGTTGCAATTTCAAGTTTAAATGATGGCAGTTGTTTATCGTTCACCGATGCTGACCTCCCTCAGAATAGAGATAATCATAACATGGCTCTTCACATTTCTGTTACCTGTGGTGGAACGACTCTTGCTAGAGTTTTGGTTGATACAGGCTCAGCTTTGAATGTGATCCCGAAGACAACACTGGCCCAACTACAAGTGGAAGGGGCAATTATGAAACCTAGTTCTCTGATTGTAAAGGCTTTCGATGGATCCCGCGGGATGGCGGTGGGAGAGATTGATCTCCCGGTACTTATCGGACCCCAACTATTCAACATTACTTTTCAAGTGATGGATATCTTTCCGGCTTATAGCTGCTTATTGGGAAGGCCTTGGATACACGGTGCTAAGGCTGTCACCTCAACTCTCCATCAAAAATTGAAGTTCTTGCTGAATAACCAGGTGGTGGAGGTTAGTGGTGAAGAAGACTACTTGGTTAGTCACTTGTCTGAGTTCAAGTATGTGGATGTTGGAGACGAGGTGCATGAGACTCTCTTTCAAGCATTAGAGATTGTTGGTAATGTGCAAAAAGAAGTTAAGTCTGCTGAAAAGCCTAGAGGTAATATGACCCGTTGGCAGGATGTCAAGGCTCTGATCGATGCCGGGAACCCTGAAGGTTGGGGAACAGTGATAAATGTGGTAGAGAAGAAGGACAAGCACGGACTCGGCTATCAACCATCCTCCAAGATCGGTGGAAGTTCAGAGATAGGAAAAGGAAAGATCCCTCGTCTAGAGGATACCTTTGTTGCGAAGGGCTTCCGCTCCGAAAAGGCTATCAATGCCATTGATGATGATGAGCGTGCAGTGGAGCTTTCTCAGATGGTGTTCCGTACTCCTCCTGGTGTGGCTCCCAAGAATTGGATCGTCAAGGACGTTACCCCTCTCATTTCATTGTCAAAGTAATTACTTGTTTTAAAAAAAAATCACGTGCTCTGCCCAAGGCACAAAGGATTGCTTTGTAGGGCTTGTTCCGTTTAATGAATGAATTTTTATCTTCAATGAAAAGCGCATTTTGTTATTCAGTTTAAGATCCTTTTTATTGTTTGATTTTATTTTTGATTTCCAGTGCATCTTAATAAAAAACAACAACATTTTCACTGTTTTTCCTGCTAAAATAAACATACATATCTAAAAGATAAAATCAATCATTTATGCAGATCACCTGAAATTGAGCTTATTGAACATAGCCATGCTATAACTCCTTTCGACTTTGATTTCCCGATCAACCAAGCCGAAGATGACGGTGAAGAAGACTATGAACTCCCTGAAGAGTTAGCGCGTCTGGTTGAGCATGAGGAGAAGACGATCCAACCGCATCAGGAACCAGTGGATGTGATCAATCTGGGTACTGAAGTGGATCGAAAAGAAGTCAAAGTTGGAACCGCCTTGGGGCAGGATATAAAAAATGAGTTGGTCTGCTTATTGCAAGAGTTTGTAGATGTGTTCGCCTGGTCATATCAGGACATGCCTGGACTTGATATGGATATTGTTGTGCACAAGCTGCCGTTAAAGCCCGAATGCTCGCCCGTAAAGCAAAGACCGAGGAGGACGCATCCCGATATGGCTAAGAAGATCAGAGAAGAAGTCAAAAAACAGTTCGACGCCGGTTTCCTTGCTATCCAGTATATCTAGATTGGATTGCCAACATTGTGCCCGTCCCCAAGAAGGATGGAAAGGTTCGGATGTGTGTGGATTACAGAGACTTGAATCGAGCCAGCCCGAAGGACGATTTTCCTTTGCCTCACATTGATGTCTTGGTCGATAACACAACTCGTCTTGGATCTCTCTTTCATGGATGGTTTCTCCGATATAATGATTAAGATGGATCCTATGATATGATGAAGACGACGCTCACCACTCGGGGAACCTTAGATTTGATCAAGAGGAATCAAAGAGCTACCCCCATGGCCCACGATTACCAAGATCAAGACACATTTTATTGTTTGAAGATCAAGCACATTATGGAATGAGATGACATGATTGATATTTCTGA
Source organism: Vicia sativa (assembly GCA_021764765.1). Classification (NCBI taxonomy): domain Eukaryota; kingdom Viridiplantae; phylum Streptophyta; class Magnoliopsida; order Fabales; family Fabaceae; genus Vicia; species Vicia sativa. Next base: position 143,525,156 of record CM038793.1, on the reverse strand, counting down.
TTTGATAAGATCATACTTGATACCGCCTGTGCCCGGAAGGCCTCTCATAATGTACCTCACTATGCTCGAAGGATCTATGGGTTGTGTTCTAGGGAAACATGACGAAACGAGAAGAAAAGAGCATGCAATCTATTATTTGAGTAAGAAGTTCACGGAATGTGAAAGTCGGTACTCTCTGCTAGAGAAAACTTGTTGCGCTTTAGCATGGGCCGTTGTAATACGGTGAACTGACTTTGTATCGCAAATGTGCGGATAGCAAGAGTCGCCACCGACTTTTCTTTTATCCAATTAAGGGAAGGTAAAAAGTACAGAAAAAGACCTTCGTTAGATTCTGAGTAAGGGAGAAGGTTATGAAAAGGGAAGGTATTTGCACCCCTTTCCATCCGTAGTTATCTACGGGCTCTTAGTTGCTCTTAGATCACTTTAAAAATTGCTTTCTGTGTGTTTGACAAAAAATGTTTTTGAAAAGGCATTTCGCTTTGACTTTGTAATGATTCATGTAGGAATGTATACAAAGTGTTCGGAAATGTTTAGTTTTTGAAAAGAGTTTGAACTTTGACAAAAGTGTGAGGTGTGAAAAGTATTTTGTTTGAGCAAGCAACTAAAAGTCTTATTACCTACTCAGAATTGGTCGTTTTCGTGTTATTTATGTTCCTTTAGAATTGTGTTATCCATACCATTAGTTGGTAGGTAACTCCATTCGTTGGATGTAAGCGGGACATTCAAAGGGACATCGGATGGTCATAGAAAGCAACTTGTAGGAAGTATCCTAGCACATTCGAAGGGACTATCATCATTTTTCGTAGGAGACAATCAAGGGTCAAGATCATGTATTCGAAGGCGACATCGCGGGTCTTATGATCTTTGTATCAAAGGGACTATGATGATTTTTTTTGAAGGCAACGGTGCTAGAATACCTCTACGTTCGAGGGACATGACCATTTGTATTCGTAAAGGCAACGAGAGAGAATTACCCTAAGGGGTGCATGTGTGGAAAGAGTGTGTTGATTTCAGATATTTTATCTTGAAAATTAGAGTAAGCTATGTTCAATTTAGTCTTGCCATACACGCCTAATTACTAGCAGTTTATAGGGTGCGGAAATTAAATTGCGGAAAGTAAAGTGCAGAAAGATAAATCCTACGCTATTACATGGCTTTGGGGCAGATATATAATTGAAAAGTGCGGAAAATAAAAAGCCCTAATTAAGCTATTATATCCCATAAGCAGTTACATAATTTGAAAAAAGAAAATGATAAAAAGAAATCGTCCGAAACAGGATAACCTGTGAAAAGATGAGAGATCGGAAAATACGAGGAAATCGAATAAGAGGAAAATGTTAGCAAAAATGATAATTTTTAAATGAGAAAAATATTTCATGCTGGAAATAACATTAATATGCTAAAATAATTTTTTGGGATTTTTTGGAGGTAATTTAATAATTAAAAATCAATTAAAAGTGATTTAAATGATAAATTAGCAATTAAATTAAATATGCATGAAAAATAATATTTTTTAATTTTATAAATTAAATAAACATTTTATGGAAATAATGCAAAAAGAAAAAATATTTTTTGGTGTTTTTTAATGCATGATAAAAAATTATGAAAAGAAATTAAAATGTATGCAAAATATTAAATAAAAAGAAAATAGAAAATAATTGAAAAAGTTGAGTTTGTGAAAAAAGAATGCAAAACCGGTCCCAGGCTGATTCGAACTCGTGACCAGGAGGAGAATCTCCAACAGCTAGCGCCTTATCCACTAGGACACTTGACACTTGGTGTTTGTGAAGCTGGAAACATTTGAATATGAATGGTGACGCGTCCTGGATGTGTTTGAAACACAGTCAGCCTTGTGGACCCCATTGACTTATGAATGAACGAATCAGAACGCGCTATCGTGCCACGCAGTCTCCTCGCCGGTCAACCGAGTCAGCGACGCCGGAGCCCTAGCTCTGGTCGTCTTCTCCGGCAAGCACGATCTTTGAACCTGCAAAATACATGGATTCGAAGGCTGGGATTAAGGCTACCCCCCCTAAATCGGGGTCTGCGAATTCAATGGTGGTCTTAGTTTCCTTTGAATCGTCCTGCAACTTGAGATTCGAAGCTAACAGTTCAAAAAGCCCTAGGTATGGCATCTCGTGTTTCTAACGTCCAAGCACTCAAACGATGGCCCAGATCCTGCATAAAGAACCTCAGGAACACATTGAAAGCATTAGAATCAATTAACACAAGCAGAATAATAAAATTCGAAATCAAGAAAAAATTGAATATGTATGCATGTATATGGCGCGATTTTGCTTGTTTTGATCAATAACAATGATGCATCCTTACTCAATCTTACCCCCTGAACACGTTTGGATGGTTGAAAGAGGCTGCAAAACAAAATTCGATTTTTCCAACTTCTTGAAAATTTTTGACAAAATAAGGGTTGTGTTTTTGGCTAGGGTTTCGTGTCCTTTGTTGTGTGTAATGCTGACTATTTATAGAGTGAAGTAGGAGAGAAAAAACAAGGAAAAAAGATTTGGTTTTGAATGCATTGAATGATTTTCAAATAAAAATCAAATTTTTGAAGGAAATTTGATTTTCTCTTAAATGGATGATCAAGCACGAAATTGGTATGTATGATGGGCTTCCTTGGACCTCAAGTATGATATAAAATTACTCCTCTTGAAAAAATATCTTATTTTCATATTTTATATAATTTAATTTTGAATTAAATGGTTTAAAATTCAAAATAAATTAATAAAATAGAAAATTGCCATGGCCAAGCATTTATGAGTCACAAATAATGTCATGAACAAGTTTGGATCATAAGATTATAAGCCCATTTGGAAAATTTTGCATTTTGACCAATATCTCCTTTTGTGCAATTGTCCAAAATTGCCCAACTTCTGAATGGTGTATCTTGCTTAATTTTCCACATTTTTGAGTGTTATTGGACTTTTTGGAAAGCTCTAAGAGTCCTCTAACCAACCTCTATGGTTTCATATTAATTGGAGTTTCCATGCTCAATATATATTCAAAACAAAAAGTTGACTTTTTGTTGACTTTGAAAAGGACCTGTAATGTTTTGATCCATACCTTCCAAATGAAGAATTTTTTGAACATTCTTGTGAGACATGAAGTTGTAGAGAATTGAATTTCCTTCAAAAAAAGAGGTGGTGGAAAAATTTCTGAGAAAGTATGAAGAAGTTATGCTCAGTCAAAGTTTGGTTGACTTTTCACTAAGAAACCCTAATTTAGAAAGTTTGACTTTTGAGCAAATCTTGAGTTTTCTTGATGAATCATGATCAACCCTTGATAAAATGATAAATGTAACTTCAAAATGAGGATGTTGACCAAAAATCATGAAGTTTGACTGTATGTTGACCACAGTTGACTTTTTGTCCAATACAACTGATTTTCAACCATCTGAGCAATTGTCTGAGGAAACTTGACTTGTGAGGCTTTAAACTTGTCATGGAGAATCTTTGAAGCATATGAGGAGGTATGAAGACCATTGGAGATGTTGGAAGTCCATCTTGATCTGAGAATTGTCAAACCCTAGTTTGGGTTGATTGTCTAGGAGAGGGTTTGTCTGATCAACCCTTGAAGAATCCTTGAGTATGGAGGTATGAAATGTCTTGAGAAGATGGAGGGAAAATTTTGGGGTATGACAGCTTCCCCTGTTCAATCTTCTTGTACCGGAAGGGTTAGATTGGTATGTTCGCCTTTCGTGACCTGGAGGTAGAAGATGATTGAACACCGAGTACACCGAAAATTTGCACTGCTGGTCGATGATGCGGAATGGGCTTACGATGCCATTTGGAGAAGTTGAGACTTCGGGGAATGAGTCGCACGCTAGACTTGAGATTGTTGATGGGAGAATTGCCGGGGATGGGCTTAAGATGCCATCTGGAAAGGTCGGTGCTGAGGAGTGAGCCGTACACTAGGCTCTGTAGATGTTTCTGGAAGTGAAAGGGGATGGGCTTAAGATGCCATCTAGAGGAGTCGACGTTAGACTTCATGCTCATCTTTGAATGAAGTTATCGGTTTGTATTGGTTTTAACCAAATATGCAAGATTCGAAGTGGAGAGTGTTGACAAGTAGTCGGAGATGGGCTTAAGATGCCATCCAAGGCAACCGAGTCGACGCCGACAGTAGTTGTGATAATAAGAATGAGTCGAATAGTTCTTCGTGGCCGACTACTCCGGGGGTAGTAGTTGGCAAAATATGGATAGCTTCCGTGCATCGGTATTGATCCACCACCGCTATCGGAGGATAACTTGTGATCGCTCGTATAGTTTTCCGCTAGATTCGGTATTAATCCCGGATCCGCTGTCGGAGGATAACAAGGGCGGTCGCTCGATAGTTTTCCGTCTCGATTCGGGTCTTAATCCCGACCGTTGTCGGAGGACAACTAGGGGTGGTCTCCGATAGTTCTCCGTCCGGATTCGGTATTAATCTTGGACCAGTTTGCGCCAGAAGTGATTTTTCACCTGTTTTGGAGAAAACAAGAGAAACTTTGATAGAATATTGTTAGTCTTATGCAAAGAATGATGCATGACGATGTGTATGAATGACATATGCATATATGAGAAATGTATGAATGATAGATGTTGTGGTATTTCAAAACATATCCATCTTGAAAAAGATGCAGATGTTCTGCTTGAGGATTTCTGACATTCTGTTTGGGGACGGAAACCCTGAGAAGAAAGAAAACTTTGATTCCTCCAGTGCACTATCTGACCAAGTCTTGGGCCTAGATATTGTTGAGGATGGTAGAGATCGAGAAACACGTTGTTGAGGATCTCATACATAGACCCTGCTGGGGAGAGTTTGGGAAGTACTCTGCTGGGGATCTTGCGCTAAATCCTGGAGAGTTTGATAGCCGAGACCAAGAAGGATCTGGGGGCCCGTTATAATCTCTAGCTGGGAAAAAGGATGTCGGTTTCCTCCGGTGCACTACCTAACCAAGTTTCAAGTCTGGATACTGCTGCTGTCGGGGAAAAGGGAAATGTTGAGAGATACCTTGTTGGGGATAAATACCTCGGCTGGGGGATGAAATTTTATTGCTCAAAGATGGGTGTGGCCCGATTAAGTTGAGTGGAATCACCGCTAGATCCTCCTCTTTCTTGGGAAGGTTTTGTGGTGAGTGACATCTCTGGGGATCATGCTCGGGGAAATGCATTGGTGACTTTCGTCGTCATCTCAATTCCTAGAGCCTGTAGCAATTACTTTCGTATGTTCACTTTTCGCATGTTTGTGAATAGATTTTTATTGCTAGATGCATATAATCATTCAAAGCAAACGTTGGACTTTATGCAAACAACAATAGCAAAAATTGTAAAGAAAGAACTCGTATTTATTTGAAAGGTGGCGTATGGCCAAGTAGTTTGTATACACGAAAAGTAAAAAGCTATGCGGAAACCATCTCGTAAGTTCCAACTATGCTAGTACTCATATATTTCAACTATCTCATCTCCTTGCTGTCAGTAGAAAGTGAGTAGACTGATTGCCGCCATTTGAATCTTGAATGCTGATAGTAGTCTGTAGATAGGTGATCTGGACGAGACATAGTCGTACGCTTAAATCCCTAACTTTTGCCTAGACCGCCTTTCGGTTTTCACCATCGATACCCTTTTGCCCAAGCCGCCTTTTCAAGTTTTCGACTTGCCGGGTGTACATGTTTTGTATATATCCTTAACTTTTTCCCGAACCCTTTTGGTTCGCTAGGATGCCCTTATTTTTGCCTAGGTTCGTCGACCTAGCGGGTCTCATTTATGCGTAGTATTTTTTGACTATGTCTGTGTTTACAGGGTGTGGGAAGTCTTCACCATCCATGGTGCTAAGTATCATAGCTCTGCCAGAAAATACTGTTTTGACTACAAACAGTCCCTCGTAGGTGGGAGTCCATTTGCCCCTGGGATCACCTTGTGGAAGAATGATGCGCTTAACTACTAGCTCACCGACTTGGTAGACTCGATGCTTGACTTTCTTGTTAAATGCTCTGATCATTCGCTTCTGATAGATCTGTCCATGGCAGATAGACGCGAGTCGCTTCTCATCAATCAAATTAATCTGGTCAAGGCGAGTCTGAATCCAATCGTCTTCGCCTAACTCTGCGTCCTGGAGGACTCTGGTTGAGGGAATCTGAACCTCGATGGGTAGGACTGCTTCCATACCGTACACAAGAAAGAAGGGGGTTGCCCCTGTTAATGTTCGTACTGTAGTGCGATAACTATGAAGAGCAAATGGTAACATCTCATGCCAATCTTTGTAAGTCACCGTCATCTTCTGTATAATCTTCTTAATGTTCTTGTTGGCGGCTTCCACAGCGCCATTCATCTTTGGTCGATAAGGAGAAGAGTTGTGATGCTTGATCTTGAACTGCATGCAGAGTTCGGTGATCATCTTATTGTTGAGATTGGAGCCATTATCTGTGATAATCCTTTCGGGAGTGCCATATCGATAGATAAGATTATGCTTGATGAAATGAGCCACAACATTCTTGGTAACAGATGCAAACGAGGCTGCTTCTACCCACTTGGTGAAATAATCAATTGCCACAAGGATGAAACGATGTCCGTTGGAAGCTGTGGGCTTGATTTCTCCGATCATGTCAATGCCCCACATTGGAAAAGGCCAAGGAGCTGTTAGAACATTCAGAGGTACTGGGAGGTACGTGCACTTTGTCTGCATATATCTGGCATTTGTGATAAGATCGAGCGTAGCGGTGACAATCAGCTTCCATGGTGGACCAATAATAACCCGTTCTCAGAATCTTCTTAGCCATGGTGTGTCCACTGGAGTGGGTACCAAATGCGCCTTCGTGTAACTCTTCCATGATACGTTCTGCTGTTTTCCGGTCTACACAACGGAGTAAGCACAAGTCGTGGTTGCGCTTGTATAAGATGCCGTTGCTGAGGAAGAATTTGGATGCAAATCTCCTCAAGAACTTTTTATCGTTAACAGATGCCCCTGCGTGATATTCCTAAATCTCAAGATATCTCTTCACGTCGTAGTACCAAGGTTTCTCTTCCGTATCAAGCTCATAACAATACGCTGGTTCGTCAAACATCTCAATGATGATCTGGGGAGCCTTGTTGTCCCATCTCACCTTGAACATAGATGACATAGTAGCTAATGGGTCTGCCAACTGATTCTCTTCTCGTGGAATGTGACTGAAAGTAATCTCTTCGAAGTAGGGGATCAAACTCAGAACATGCTCTCGATACGGAATAAGATTCGGATGCTTCGTATCCCACTCGCCCTTAATCGACCGATCACCAAAGTCGAGTCTCCATACACTTGCAAGAACTTGATTCTAAGTCAATAGCTTTTGATACCCATGATGCACGCTCAGATTCGCCATGTTATTAGTGCAATCAAACAGTAGTCTCGCGGTGAAAGGCGGTGTCCGCTCGAGGGATGTAAGGATGGCGCCAATGCCATTGCCAAGTGCGCTTGAGGCTCCATCAAAGACCATGGTCCATCGATCCTTGTTCAGGTCCTTCGTCCGGGCCCGGTTCTTCACAATCTGTAACTAGTAAAACATCTTCATCTGGAAATTTGAACTGCATAGACTGATAGTCATCTACGGCTTGATGAGCCAAATGATTGGCTACTACACTTCCTTTGATTGCTTTCTGAGAAGTGTACTTGATGTCGTATTCGGTCAAGATCATTTGCCATCTTGCTATTCTTCCGGAGAGAGTTGGTTTCTCAAATATGTATTTTATCGAATCCATCTTGGAAATCAACAAGGTAGTGTGAGTCAACATATACTGTCTTAGTCGGCGAGCAGCCCAAGCCAAAGCGTTGCAAGTTTTCCGAGCTGTGAGTATCTTGTTTCACAATCGGTACACTTTTTGCTAAGGTAGTATATTGCATGCTCTTTTCGACCAGACTCGTCATGCTGCCCCAACACACACCCCATTGAGTTCTCTAACACTGTCAAGTACATGATAAGAGGTCTTCCTTCGGCGGGCGGCATCAGGATAGGAGGATTCTGTAGGTACTCCTTGATTTTGTCGAAAGCGATCTGGCAATCGTCGTTCCATTCTACCACTTGATCTATCTTAAGTAACTTGAAGATTGGCTCACAAGTAGCAGTTAGATGTGCAATGAATCTGGCAATGTAGTTTAGTCGGCCCAAGAAACCTCTGACTTCCTTCTCGGTGCGGGGAGTTGGCATTTCTTGAATAGCTTTAACCTTGGCGGGGTCAACCTCAATTCCTTTCCCACTGACAACAAACCCTAGGAGTTTACCGGATCTGACTCCAAAGGTGCATTTGTTAGGATTAAGTCTCAGTCTATTCTTCTTCAACCTATCAAACAGTTTCTGCAAATGATCAAGATGTTCTTCTTCAGTCTGTGATCGAGCTATCATGTCGTCAACGTAGACCTCTATCTCGTGATGAATCATGTCATGAAATAACGTCACCATAGCATGCTGATAAGTGGCGCCCGCGTTCTTCAGTCCGAACAGCATGACCTTGTAGCAGAAAGTGCCCTACTGTGTAACGAAAGTAGTCTTCTCCATGTCTTCGGAGCCATTTTGATCCGATTGTAACCGTGAAACCATCCATGAAGGAGAAAACCTTATGCCGAGCGGTGTTGTCAACCGTAACATCAATATGAGGAAGTGGAAAATCGCTCTTCGGACTCGCTTTGTTCGATCTCCGTAATCTTCACACATTCGCACCTTTGCCATCCTTCTTGGGCACAGCACCACATTAGCCACCCACTATGGATAGGAAGTAACTAAGAAACCGGTTGAATCGCTTCATAACTCGACTTTGATTTTCTCGACATCTCGTGACGATGCGACGAACCTTCTATTTTACCGAGAAAACCTTCTTTTTGGCAAATCGGTGCCACAATATCAATGTCCAAACCTGGCATGTCTTCGTATGACCAAGCAAAACCTCGATATAGTCTCGTAGCATCCGAACCAATCTCTCTTTAACACTGCTCTCAAGACCCGCCCTATCTTGATCTCTTTTCTTCATCAATACCCAAATTCACAACCTCAACTTGCTTTTTGTGTGGTCAGATAACTCGCTCTTCTTGTCAGTACCGACAAGTTCTCCGGCACTTCACAATCTTCCTCACTTTCATCTTCACTTGGTAGATCGGATTATCAAGTCATATTTAGCAATAGCATAGTCGTTATCAACGAGATTCGGAGTGATTCTGCAGTTGTATCACGTGGTGTGTGTAAGAAACACATAGCTTTTGAAGGGTGATAAAGTAAAAGAAAGAAAGCAACAATTAATGCAAAAGTCCAACGATTTTATTGAATGAAAATATGCAAATGACTGATAATAACCCTCACAAACGAGCCATGATGCCCCGGCAAGGCACTAGGCTTTAGAGTTTATTGTTCAAAACATAGAAAATACGAAAAGCAAAACAAAAACAAAAGCAATTACTCCTGTCTAAAGGAGATTGGTATGACATCTTCAATCTTCCAATTGTTGAGTCCGTTGTCGGGAGTTGGGAAGATCCACTTGCTGATGTCGAAGTCGCTGTCGTCGTCTTCTATAGCATGAATTCCACTCTGGCTGATGCGGAAAGGAAGTTGGTCGGGACGTTCTCGGCGTATCATCTTCTGACCTTTGATGGTGAAGCCTAAACCAATCTTGTCAGATTTGAAAGGAAGATCAGGGAGCTGTCCCCAAATAGTACTACCTCCCTCTTCAACTGCATCTTGAGCATCCTTCAACGAGGCCATCCTAGGTGGAACTGGTGTAACTTCAGGAGTGACAGAAGAGTCAGCAGGCATGACCCTGGGGATTGTTTCAAAAGCTTGACAGGGAGTCTCAAAGAATTAGCCTTCCATCTCGAGATATCGGAATGACTGTAGATGACTGACCATATATTCTTCTTCACCACATACTGTAACAACCTTCCCTTTCATCGGGTACTTCGGCTTCTGATGCAAAGTAGAGGTAATAAAGACCGCCCCATGTATCCAAGGGCCCAAGTAGGCAGAGTAAGCTGGACGGATGTCCATGACAAAGAAAGTGGAGTCAAAAGTCTGGGAACCGACTTTAACAGGCAGAGTGAGCTCTCCAAGTACTGTTCGCTTAGAACCATCAAAAGCTCTCACAATTATGTCACTGGGCTTCCGAACCAACCCTTCAACATCAAGTCGATCAAAAGAAGTCTTCGGAAGGATATTTAGAGCGGAACCAGTATCCACCAAAACATGAGACAATGTAGTGCCCTAGGCCGTTGTTGGCAGCCAGGCTAGCAATACAAACTTCAAATTGATCAGTAGTAGTGTCTTGCGGTACGTGAGCATTCTTCAGAAACTTCGCCAAGGCTTTAGCATGAGCCTCAGAGCACAAGAGCAGAGCAAGCATAGAGATCTTGGACGGAGTTTGTCCCAACTGTTCCACAACATTGTAGTCACTCTTCTTGATGATCTTAATTTCTCCATTTCTCTTGGAGGTGTCTTCGAACTTCCTTTGGTACTTCAAAGGATGAGTCACCGGTTCTTTCCTCTAGCTTGGGAATGGATTGAATAGGAATGCGATGGAGTCGCAGTTGTCTTTTGGAGGAGAGATATCACGAGAGAAAATCCTTCCGGTTCTGGTCACCTTACTTGATCCGGTGATGTTGTCAATGTCAGGAATGGTAGCTTCAACTGTAATATCTTCGATGGTCAGAGGGTCTTGCTTGACGCCATGATAGTAGACCTCGGCCCCATAATTCCAAGGGATAGCCTTGTCGGAGGAATATGGAACCGGTCTGGGAGAAGTAATGATGAGAGGTGTCACTCTAGGCACAGAATCAGCAGAGGAAATCCTTATATTGTTAACATCAGCATAGTCTTCAGGGAAATCATCACCCCATCCGATTGCCTTAACATCTTCAATAGGAATCTTGTAGCTCTCAGGGACAGTGTACTTCACCATGTAATCAAACTTTCCACTTGGGTGCCCCAAGGTATCCCATGCAGACGGTGCAGCTTCATGCACATCTTTGATCTTCAGTTTCTTAGACATGTCTTCACATAGACTCTCCACAAGTGGTTTCAGGAATAGTATTTCATGGTTATCCATCATGCACTGAACACGTCTTCTCAACCAAGCACAACCATCTGGTGCAGATGGGCACCAACGAAAATTCTCTGGGCATCCTGGATTGACACCGGCTTGCAACAAATTCTTCTTAACAGTCATCAGGGGAATGTTCAAGTCATCTATGTTGAAAACGTAAGTATCCTCACCAACAACATTGGAACTTTTGTCATGGTTAGGCATAGGAGCGTTGATCACATTTGGAGTCTCAACAGGAGGGTCAAACTCAATCTACTTAGCTTCAATCATATCTTGGATCTTATTCTTCAGAGCCCAATAGTTGTCAGTGTCGTGTCCTGGGCTGTTGGAGTGGTAAGCACACTTAGCATTAGGATTGTATCTCGGAGAGGAAGTGTTGACACTCTGAGGAGGATCCTTCAAAGTAATTAGCTCTGCTTTCAACATGTGTTTCAAGGCTTGCGACAATGGCATGTTGATCTTCGTAAACTGTCTTCGTGGCGCTGCTGCTACGCGTTGTCTCGCCGAGGTCTGAGAGATCACAACGCCTCTACGATTGAGCGTCGGTCTTGGCTCGGCTTTTCCGACCATACAGATTAGCTTCTTTCTTACTACCAAAAGATCTCTTCGCAAAGATGACTCTACATGAATCTTCCCGCCTTGATACCAAATACGCCTCCGTCAATATCAACTCGTGAATCCTACAAGAGTTTCCAATCGATGATTGAAGAATGGGCTGTTAGTGTTCCCATAAACATATCAACCAACTCCCTATTGGACAAGGGTGGTTGAACTCACCGCTAAATCTCCATTTCGAGCATACCCTTAAACTTCTCATCACGACCCATAGACATGCTCAGTAGTTGCATGCGAGTGGGTGTCAATTCAAGATTGTACTCATACTTCTTGTAGAAAGAATCGCTAAGTTACCCGTGCACGGATACGGTCATTCTCTAGTCGATAATACCACTCCAACCGGTTCCGACAAACTCTCTTGAAAATAGTGCATCCACAACTTTCTCACCAGTGTGGGGTTGATCTTCGAACGAGGACTTCAAATGCAATTAGGAAAGAAATGCCATCATACTTGGCAAAAGTGGAACTTTGAATTTGGGAGGAATCACCACACGTGAACAAGACTTAGATCATCAAAATTCAACCCGACATCTTCGTGTTTTCCACAGATTCAGCGGTCTTCAAGTTGTTTGTACTTGTCATCTTCATCAGAGTACTGGCTATGGTTAGAGCGATCTTCTCCCTCCTTCTTAGTCTCATGCTGGTCATCTTCATTACCCTCGACACTCCCCTCATTCTTGACACTTCCTTCAGAGAGCTCTATCTGACTGACCCTCTTAGGACCACCTTTGTAGCGTCTGCCCATGTTGAGAAGACCAACAACCTTCTTCTTTCTGTTGATGAGCTTCTTCAGATCTTCTTGGCCTTGGACCAAACTGGTGAACATCTGTTGGAACTGAGCATTCTGAGCCTAGAGATCTTTGACAGACTGTTCGAGAGCCATTTCGGCTAAAATAAATAGCGAGCAAATGAGAAAACCAATCTTCAATGTACCTGTGATGCAATGTTATGATATGATATGCAATGTTTATGCGAATGCAATGCAATGTTTTCAAGGACCTTAGAGATTTAAATTTGTTAAACAAGCACGAACAAACATTTATTAGTTCTCTTTTATTAATTTTCTTTTTAAGTACAAAAGATAGTTCAAAACAATAAAAGAAAAACATATAAATCCGAGAGCTCTAAGTCTCCCATGGGAGCTTCCTCTTGATGCCGAGGTAGGCGTTGATGTTCCGCTCCTCGTGAAGTAGCTTTGTCAACTCTAGTACCTTCTTCTCGCTTGCGTAACACCGAGCTTCAAAGGTATCCTTTCTTCTTTGAGTGAATCCAGATCTCTTCAAGTCTTCAAAATCGGAGGCATGTCGGGATGGAGAATAGTATAGGATTCCACCTATAGCAACAGTTATAATTATAGAACAAAGTGAATGGCATCATGAGGTTTTGAGCTCGAGCTCGCACCCATTTGAGGTAAGGTTCCCAAGGAATGGAGTTCGTTCCCCAAAGTCTTGGTATCGCCTTCTTTACCATGCCCCAAGCGTATAAACCTTCGCTTGTAATTCGAGATCGTGATTGTAGTCGAACACAATATCTTGGAGAAGCATATCATGAGGACCATCTCTTCGGGAAAAACCAAACTGACGTAGAGCTAGATAAGGGTTGTAAGTAATACCTCCCCTTATACCAAGTAGTGGTACACTAGGGAATTCTCCACAACGCTCGATGAAGGTGAAATCCATTTGAGGGAAAAGACTCCAACGGATGTCTGAATGAGAGAGTGACATTAACCTTTGAGACCACTTCATCCTTTGTTCATTCTTCAAAACTGATGGAGGAAGGTGCGAAATAAACCACCTGGAAAGTAACGGTATACAACACATGAGAGTTCCTTGTCTCTTGATAGTACGAGTGTGGAGAGAATGTAGGATATCTCCAAGCAAAGTAGGCACAGGATTACGGGTAAGAAACAACTTGATGGTATTGACATCTATGAATTGATCCGAGTTAGGAAATAGAACCAAACCATAGATTAGCAAGGCCACAATGTCTTCAAATGCATGGAAACTCATAACTTTGAGGAATTCTCGGGCTTTCTTAATTAAGAACTTGGAAAGTAAACCCTTAACTCCACTTCTGGTTTCCCAATTGGCTTCAATGTCTGAGCACTTAAGATGTAAAGCTGATGCAATGTCTTCGTACTTAGGGACCTTTTCCAAACCGGTGAATGGCATTTGGTCAAGAATAGGTACCCCAAGAAGCTTAGAGAACTCTTCCAAGGTAGGAACCAACTGATAATTTGGGAATGTAAAGCAATGGTGTTTCGGATCAAAGAACTGGAATAGGACATGCATCATATCCTCTTCAAAACCGGAGATAACCAAGTCAAGTAGATAACCATATCTTTTGATGAACTGAGCATGGTTGGGAATTTCTGAAACCAATTCTTTGAGCTGAGAAGGTATACCCATGAAGTTGATTCGGATAGTCTTTCTAGAAGCCATAATCCCTACAAAACAGAGCAAAGATAAATCCCTAGGTCCTTGAAATAGTTAGAAATGATATGCAATGCGAATGATGTCATGATGTTATGTCTAGCACACACAAACAATTCACACAATGAGCCTAGGTTTAAGGCTTGCATGAGGTATAGGTGATTACCCCACCAAAAGTTTGAGTTGGTTCATCCTGTCCTATAATAGTAATCGGGTTCTAGGAATCTCATATCATTGATCTTTCTCGTAGGCGTTTATTTCAATACGACTACCAAGTGGTCGACCAAAAATATCCCAAAAGTCAGATCTTAATGAGCGTAGCATCGAGTATCAACCAACCTTAGTCTGCACCAAAGCCGCCATCTCACTACCTTCTAATGGCCAAGATGGGTCAATTAAGGTTCTAAAAGTTTAGTTAGTGCTTGATGACACCACGCAGAAGCCAAATACTATCCTCAACTTGGAAATGAAGAGTATCAGGACATCCAAAGTGTCACACTAACGTAGCCATCATGTTGACCGTTTTGATATACGTCTAACGGTCGCGACGATTTATTGCTACTTACCTAAAAGGAAACCCGGATCCGGGTGTAGGATCCCCCACAAGTATAATACCCAAGCAACCCTTAAAGATGAAGCAAGCAAGTCAAACAAAAAGCAGTAAATGTGATCTAGAAATCCCTAAGGCATTCTCTCTTTAGGGTGTCTCCCCGGCAGAGTCGCCAGTTCTGTAATACGGTGAACTGACTTTGTAGGATTTTGTATCGCAAATGTGCGGATAGCAAGAGTCGCCACCGAATTTTCTTTTATCCAATTAAGGGAAGGTAAAAAGTACAAAAAAAGACCTTCGTTAGATTCTAAGTAAGGGAGAAGGTTATGAAAAGGGAAGGTATTAGCACCCCTTTCCATCTGTAGTTATCTACGGGCTCTTAGTTGCTCTTAGATCACTTTAAAAATTGCTTTCTGTGTGTTTGACAAAAAATGTTTTTGAAAAGGCATTTCGCTTTGACTTTGTAATGATTCATGTAGGAATGTATACAAAGTGTTCGGAAATGTTTAGTTTTTGAAAAGAGTTTGAACTTCGACAAAAGTGTGAGGTGTGAAAAGTATTTTGTTTGAGCAAGCAACTAAAAGTCTTATTACCTACTAGAATTGGTCGTTTTCGTGTTATTTACGTTCCTTTAGAATTGTGCTATCCATACCATTAGTTGGTAGGTAACTCCATTCGTTGGATGTAAGCGGGACATTCAAAGGGACATCGGATGGTCATAGAAAGCAACTTGTAGGAAGTATCCTAGCACATTCGAAGGGACTATCATCATTTTTCGTAGGCGACAATCAAGGGTCAAGATAATGTATTCGGAGGCGACATTGTGGGTCTTATGATCTTTGTATCGAAGGGACTATGATGATTTGTTTTGAAGGCAACGGTGCTAGAATACCTCTACGTTCGAGGGACATGACCATTTGTATTCGTAAAGG
This sequence comes from Vicia sativa, assembly GCA_021764765.1. NCBI lineage: Eukaryota > Viridiplantae > Streptophyta > Magnoliopsida > Fabales > Fabaceae > Vicia > Vicia sativa. The sequence goes on along the minus strand of CM038793.1, from coordinate 143,509,576 downwards.
CAACGAGAGAGAATTACCCTAAGGGGTGCATGTGTGGAAAGAGTGTGTTGATTTCAGATATTTTATCTTGAAAGTTAGAGTGAGCTATGTTCAATTTAGTCTTGCCATACACGCCTAATTACTAGCAGTTTATAGGGTGCGGAAATTAAATTGCGGAAAGTAAAGTGCGGAAAGATAAATCCTACGCTATTACATGGCTTTGGGGCAGATACATAAATGAAAAGTGAGGAAAATAAAAAGCCCTAATTAAGCTATTACATCCCATAAGCAGTTACATAATTTGCATAAAGAAAACGATAAAAAGAAATCGTCCGAAATGGGATAACCTGTGAAAAGATGAGAAATCAGAAAATACGAGGAAATCGAATAAGAGGAAAATGTTAGAAAAAATGATAATTTTTAAATGAGAAAAATATTTCATGCTGGAAATAACATTAATATGCTAAAATAATTTTTTGGGATTTTTTGGAGGTAATTTAATAATTAAAAATCAATTAAAAGTGATTTAAATGATAAATTAGCAATTATATTAAATATGCATGCAAAATAATATTTTTTAATTTTATAAATTTAATAAACATTTTCTGGAAATAATGCAAAAAGAAAAAATATTTTTTGGTGTTTTTTAATGCATGATAAAAAATTATGAAAAGAAATTAAAATGTATGCAAAATATTAAATAAAAAGAAAATAGAAAATAATTGAAAAAGTTGAGTTTGTGAAAAAAGAATGCAAAACCGGTCCCAGGCTGATTCGAACTCGTGACCAGGAGGAGAATCTCCAACAGCTAGCGCCTTATCCACTGGGACACTTGACACTTGGTGTTTGTGAAGTTGGAAACATTTGAATATGAATGGTGACGCGTCCTGGATGTGTTTGAAACATAGTCATCCTTGTGGACCCCATTGACTTATGAATGAACGAATCAGAACGCGCTATCGTGTCACGCAGCCTCCGGTCAAGTCGTGACGCCGAGCCCTAGCTCCCGCCTTCTCCCAAGCATGATCTCGAACTCGCAAAATACATGGACTCAAGGTCGATTAATACCCCTAAATCGGGGTCTGCAAATTCAATGGTGGTCTTAGTTTCCTTTGAATCGTCCTGCAACTTGAGATTCAAGCTAACAGTTCAAAAAGCCCTAGGTATGGCATCTCATGTTTCTAACGTCCAAGCACTCAAACGATGGCCCAGATCATGCATAAAGAACCTCAGGAACACATTGAAAGCATTAGAATCAATTAACACAAGTAGAATAATAAAACTCGAAATCAAGAAAAAATTGAATATGTATGCATGTATATGGCGCGATTTTGCTTGTTTTGATCAATAACAATGATGCATCCTTACTCAATCTTACCCCCTGAACACGTTTGGATGGTTGAAAGAGGCTGAAAGAGGCTTCAAAACAAAATTCGATTTTTCAACTTCTTGAAAAATTTTGACAAAATAAGGGTTATGTTTTTGGCTAGGGTTTCGTGTCCTTTGTTGTGTGTAATGCTGGCTATTTATAGAGTGAAGTAGGAGAGAAAAAACAAGGAAAAAAGATTTGGTTTTGAATGCATTGAATGATTTTCAAATAAAAATCAAATTTTTTAAGGAAATTTGATTTTGTCTTAAATGGATGATCAAGCACGAAATTGGTATGTATGATGGGCTTCCTTGGACCTCAAGTATGATATAAAATCACTCCTGTTGAAAAAATATCTTATTTTCATATTTTATATAATTTAATTTTGAATTAAATGGTTTAAAATTCAAAAATAAATTAATAAAATAGAAAATTGCCATGGCCAAGCATTTATGAGTCACAAATAATGTCATGAACAAGTTTGGATCATAAGATTATAGGCCCATTTGGAAAATTTTGCATTTTGACCAATATCTCCTTTTGTGCAATTGTCCAAAATTACCCAACTTCTGAATAGTGTATCTTGCTCAATTTTCCACATTTTTGAGTGTTCTAGGACTTTTTGGAAAGCTCTAAGAGTCCTATAACCAACCTATTTGGTTTCATCTCAATTGGAGTTTCCATGCTCAATATATCTTCAAAACAAAAAGTTGACTTTTTGTTGACTTTGAAAATGACCTGTAATGTTTTGAGCTATACCTCTCAAATGAAGCATTTTTTGGACATTCTTGTGAGACATGAAGTTGTAGGGAATTGAATTTCCTTCAAAACAAGAGGTGGTGGAAAAATTTCTGAGAAAGTATGAAGAAGTTATGCTCAGTCAAAGTTTGGTTGACTTTTCACTAAGAAACCCTAATTTAGAAAGTTTGACTTTTGAGCAAATCTTGAGTTTTCTTGATGAATCATGATCAACCCTTGATCAAATGATGAATGTAACTTCAAAATGAGGATGTTGACCAAAAATCATGAAGTTTGACTGTATGTTGACCACAGTTGACTTTTTGTCCAATACAACTGATTTTCAACCATCTGAGCAATTGTCTGAGGAAACTTGACTTGTGAGGCTTGAAACTTGACATGGAGAATCTTTGAAGCATATGAGGAGGCATGAAGACCATTGGAGATGTTGGAAGTCCATCTTGATCTGAGAATTGTCAAACCCTAGTTTGGGTTGATTGTCTAGGAGAGGGTTTGTCTGATCAACCCTTGAAGAATCCTTGAGTATGGAGGTATGAAATGTCTTGAGAAGATGAAGCGCAAATTTTGGGGTATGACAGCCGCCCGTCGTTTGAGACAATATATGGTGTGGCACACTACAATGTTGATATCCAAGATGGACCCTATCAAATATATCTTCGAGAAGCCAACTTTGGTTGGAAGGATTGCACGTTGGCAGATGTTACTATCTGAATACGATATTCAATATGTAACTCAGAAAGCTATCAAGGGAAGTGTTGTATTAGAATATCTCGCCCACCAGCCCATGGAGGACTATCAACCTATGAGATTTGACTTTCTAGACGAAGATGTCATGTTTATCAAAGAATGCAACATTCTTGGACCAGAGGAAGGACCCGAGCCAGGATCCAGGTGGACGCTTGTGTTTGATGGGGCATCCAATGCAGTAGGGCACAGAATAGGGGCAATTATAACTTCTCCAACAGGTTTTCATATTCCCTTCACCGCCAGAATCTGTTTCGATTGTACCAACAATATGGCAGAATATGAAGCTTGCATTTTCGGGATTGAAGCAACCATTGATTTAAGAATCAAAATCCTTGAAGTTTATGGAGATTCAGCACTTGTCGTTTGCCAGGTCAAAGGAGAATGGGAAACTCTTAACGAAAAGTTGATTCCGTACAGAGATCATGTCTTGAAGCTGATATCGTATTTTGACGAGATCACTTTCCATCACATTCCTAGAGAGTAAAATCAGTTAGCCGATGCCTTAGCCACTTTGTCTTCAATGTTCAAGGTCAAGTGGGCTAATGAAGCGCCTTCCATCACTATCGAGCGTCTAAACAAACCTGGCTATTGTATGATGGTTGATGAAGAAACTGATGGTAAACCCTGGTTCTACGATATCAAGTAATACATAGAAAAGGGGGAGTACCCAGAAGGGGCATCTATCATTGATAAGAAGACTTTGAGGAAGTTGTCTGCCAACTTTTTCTTGAGTAGTGGGGTGCTGTACAATCGGAATTTTGATTTGGTCTTGCTCAGATGCTTGGATAGACACGAAGCAGATCAACTAATCAAAGAAATTCAAGAAGGTTCTTTTGGTGTTCATGCAAATGGGCATGCAATGGCAAAGAAGATTCTCAGGGCTGGTTACTACTGGATGACCATGGAAACAGACTGTGTTGTTTATGCAATGAGATGTCATAAGTTCAGATTCATGCTGATAAAATGCATGTGCCACCCTCACCTCTGAATGTGTTGACCTCTCCATGGCCATTCTCTATGTGGGGAATTGATATGATTGGAATGATTGAACCGAAAGCTTCCAATGGACATCGCTTCATACTAGTCGCCATAGACTATTTCACTAAGTGGGTTGAGGCTGCTTCATATGCGAATGTGACACGACAAGTGGTTACCCGGTTTATCAAGAATAATATAATTTGTCGCTACGGTACTCCTAGCAAGATTATCACTGACAACGGGACAAATCTGAACAACAAGATGATGAAGGAGTTGTGTGACACATTCAAGATCGAGCATCATAACTCGTCTCCCTATACAGACCAAAGATGAATGGCGCTGTTGAAGCAGCTAATAAGAATATCAAGAAGATCCTTCAGAAAATGGTGAAGACATATAAGGATTGGCATGAGATGTTGCCTTTCGCTTTGCACGGGTACAGAACGTCTATTCACACTTCGACAGGAGCAACTGTCATACCCCATTTTTTGACCTTATATACCACCTTACATTTGTACCATTGCATCACTAATAGTTCAGAACAGAATTAATCGGGTGTAGCATTCACAGGTCAAAATTAGGGTTTCATCAAATTTTCATCTGATTCAAGAGGCAAGCAATTAGGGTTTGAGTTTTACTCACCTCATTTAATTTATCTTGATCAAACCATCAACCTCTGATCTTCAGATATCCAACTTTTCTCATTGATCTATCAAGGATCGACCAATTAGGGTTTTTGTCGAGCATGAGTGATCTCTGATTTTCTGATCAATGGATGACTTTTTTGGTTAGAGATTGATCTTCATATCTTAGATACAACATGTTGACCTAATTTCTGGATTCAAAACATCACAGAAGTTCACAGGATTCATCAGTCAATTTCTGAAACATCTGATAAAATTTCATCTGCACAGAAAAGTCAAACTTTGACTTTTGGTCAACTTTTTCAAAACAAAACTTTTTCCATCATCAAAATACTTCAAATGATCCATCATGATCATAAAAAATCAAAGAATTTGGAAAAGTCAACAAAAAGTCAAAATTTCTAACACTTAGGAAAATTTTCAAGTGTTAAAATTTTGTACTTTTTCCAAACTTCATGGCATTTTTTCACATAGTTCCACTTTGAATTGGAAAAAACTCAAAACATGAAAGTTGTAGCCTTTGAAACAAGCATTCCAAAATGTCCAATAACTCTCAAATCCATGGAGTCTAGCCATACTTTTGAATTTGAAACTTAGAGCTCCAAAATCCATAACTTTCAAGAACAAACTTTTAAATTATAGGTCATTTTTGGATTTCTTCTTCTAGAACACATGCCACCTTGCCAAATTGAGATAAGAACTGATAAAAATCAGTGAGAAGTAATTATGACAAGATTGGATCAAGTTGAATTTAACCATGGTTAAAAGAAGGAAGCTTCCTTTTGCATTTAATGCAAAAAAGACTTCCTTGCCCTCTAAGGCAAGTCAAATTTACCAATGGCCAAACTTTCTCAATTATTTTCCAAACTCATGGCCTATAAATAGATGTCTTACTTGCCATTCAAACTACACCAAAGTAATGCCAAGACATGCTTTCTCTCTTCTTACTTGAAATTCAAGAAACATAGTGCATTTTTGACAAAACTTGCAATTTTGAAATTTTGTGAAAACCATGATGAACTTTGGTGTCTAACATGCTCTAATATCCATTTGAAACTTGTCTAAAACTTAAAAGCAACATAGGCAAAGCTAGAAATCAGAATTACATGCCATGTTCACAAACTCACTCAAAACTGCCTTATCATTCGAATTCCATCTTTGGCTTGAGCAACTTGAGATTTTTTCATTCAAACATCATCCACAAACATCATAGACATGATGCAGATCATAAACAAGAAGCTGTACAGCTCTAACCCAGAATTCCATGTTTCATTTTGAGCTTATACAGGTCGACTTGGGTAGAGAGTTTCAGAGCATTCCAGAGCAAGCAGGGTGATCATACATCTTCCATAGAAGCCGTTGGTGCTCAAGCAATCATAAAAACTCAACTGGAAACACTCCTTCATCGAATTCGATTCCAGCTTCAACAGGTAAGAGCTCGAACTTCAACTCCATGATTCTTTGATTCATTTGAAAAAAACTCTTGGCCATTTGTTTTCTGCACCCTACACGATCATTAACCCTCAATCAATTGACAAAATCATCAACCATACGTGATTTCAATTAGAATTTTCAGTTCTAGGGTTCTTCGTGTTCATCAGAAATTCAACCATGTTAAACCAAAAATAAATGAAATTAAAGGACACCATCATGTTCCTGGGCTCAAAACGATCAAGTTTCGTGTTTACATCTTTTGATTTCATCAAGAAACGAAGGATTGAGGTTGGATTGAAGATTGGAGGAAGAAGATGAACTGCGCGCGTTTTTTTGAAAATTCAAATATCCGTTTATAATACTATAACATTAATTGATTTCAATACACGGATGTATTGCCGCCCCAGCGGTTGCCAGCTCACTCTTAAGTCTCTCTTGCCTTGCCTAATGGTCCCGGGTTCAAGCCTCCTTGGGACCATTTTTTTTCTCAAACTTTTGTTATTTTTTGCAAACTTTGACTCTTTCAAAACCCAATCAAAACTCCTCATTTTGAGGTGATTTTTTGTACACTTGTCAATAAATACATCTATTTTATGATAGTGCAAAAATTTTCAGAAAAAAACTTTCATCCGATTATGTTTTGATCGAGCCGAAAATGACACTTTGAGCACTTTTCAAAACACCTTTAAAGGTGATTTTTTTCAAACTTTCGAATCCCGATTCTTTTCAAAACCTCTCATAAGTAAACTTTACATTTCAAAAACACTTTCAAAATCATTCTTCAAAACTTTTCATCAAAACTTACATTTTTCCATGATCAATCCGATAACGATAAAACCGAATTTGTTCTCTCTCGTTTTTCTTAACCGATCATGGGCCTCCCTTACGGTGTAAGTCCCAAACCAACATTCTTTATGTACATACATATTTTCTTTGTACATATCAAATTCTCTTTCATATACATACAACTTTTACCTGTACATAACACAGATACCTCTGTACATACTCAAACACAGATAAACTTCGATTGTTTATTTCGTTTCGTCTGTATATACACTGAATACCATTGGTATTGAAAGGAGCATTATTCCCGGTGAAACTGCTTTTAAACCAATGGCCACCCTTATGGTGTAAGTCCCAACCCTCCTATGTACATCCATCCTTCTCTATACATAAATACTCGTTTGTGTACATATTTACTTCCTTGTACACAATTCAAACTTGTAAATAATCAAGTTACGCTCGTTTCAAACGTTCGTTTCACAGACACTTGTTTATATTTACTTCATAAACTCCTGTCAATAAACATCATGCATTTTTTATATTTCCTTCATAAACTCCCGTGGATACATATCACACACACACACTGGCTTATACAACTATCTAGTTATAACATAACAACTAGTCTAACCAATAGGTTCCCCACAATTTAGCCTTCTCTTGGGCTTTATACAAGATAACTCTCCCCACAGAGTTAGCCTCCTCTTGGGCTTTGTACAAGGTAACTCATTTCAACTGAGTTTAGCCTCCTCTTAGGCTTCATATAAGAAAACTCATTCATCTGAGTTTAGCCTCCGCTTAGGCTTCATATAAGACACACTCCCCTGTTGAGTTAGCCTCCTCTTGGGCTTCGTTCAAAAGAACTCCTCATTGAGTTTAGCCTTCTCTTGGGCATCATACAATGAAAGAGACCATAAAATCTCTTAAACAGCCTCCTATTGGGCTTCCAATACAAAGAATCACCCGCGTTAAGATAGAACCCTGAGAGTATAATTTCCCGGTGAAATTGCTCTTAATTCCAAAAGGATGGTTTCCTGGTGAAATCCCTTTTAAGACAAAGCCAGCCATACCCTATAGCTTCCTCTTGAGCTTCGTACAAGGACCCTCGATGACCCTCGATGACCCTCGGAATGCCTCCTCTTGGGCTTACAATACAAGGACCCATGGGCTTCTTAAAAGCATCCCTTTAATCCAATCAATTTCTCCTCGAGATTTAGACATCTATCATCTCTATGGAAGAAGTATCTCATCTATCACATCACATACAATCAAAAAAAAACTTTTCAAACTCTTTTCAAACAAAAACATCTCTTAATCGTAAGTGGTAACGCTTGTACACTCAAGCAAAACACCCAATGCTTACAGTTAAAAGATTCAGTCATTTTTCAAACATCTTTCTTAAACATGTAAGTGGTAACACTTGTACACTCAAGCAAAACACCTATAACTTACGATGAAATATTTTAATCAATCAAACCTTTTCAAAAATGTATGTGATGAAATAGATTAGATACATTTTTCATTAAGATAACATTCGTCTGTCTCTTATTAACATCCTGTTGCTTTCCACTAGCATAAGTGGGAACTACGATTGCTCTGACTTTCTCAACATCCATTGAGAATACGTAGGCACAAGGTCTCATCCTTGGTGAGTAAATTTCTTTCTCCCTCAGACCAAACAAACCATAGATCCCTGTAGATCCGAGCTACAAATGCTCTGATTCCCACTAGGGGGATATGTATGCAGAAGATCCAAAGATCTTTGCGAGCACAATAATAACAAACTCTAGGATCCCACATAATCTACCGTTTCTTAAAATCCAAAGGAGAAACTTTCCCAATCATAGAAATAGCAATTAAAACACACAAACATATCAAACATATTCATATATAAAGCTATAGATAACTATATATATTTAGGGTGCTCCATCTATTCGCTTTATATAACAAACCCCCTTACTCAGAATCTCCCCAATGCGTTGCGTCTAGTTTGTGCTAGTCATTACGCATATCAAAATCAATTGAGGGTATTAATGTTTTCCCTTTTCATAATCATTAAATCATCTTTTCTTGTGTTAAAAATAATAAAGCTTGATGCTCGCGGCATCTTTATAAACAAATCAAAAGAGTAAATCGTTTCGAGCCAGAGGATCCGAATTCATATTCAATTCCCTAGCGCGACACCTTTTAACGCGAACAGCAACACCTTACTCTCTTGTTTATGGCATGGAGGCATTACTTCCTATAGAAGTTGAGATTCCTTCTCTCAGAGTTCTGATGGAAACAGAGTTGGAAGAGGCAGAATGGGTCCAAAATAGATACGACCAACTCAATCTGATCGAAGAAAAGAGGTTGACAGCCATTTTTCATGGCCAACTCTACCAGAAAAGAATCATGAGGGATTTCGACAAGAAGGTACGTCCCCGCAAGTTCAAAGTGGGCGAATTGGTACTAAAAAGGATAATCTCTCCACACAGAGACCCTCGTGGAAAGTGGGTGCCAAACTATGAAGGACTATACGTGGTAAAGAATGTTTTCTCGGGAGGAGCTCTTGTTCTCACCAACATGGATGGAGAAGAATTGGCACATGCCATCAACTCAGACGCGATCAAGAAGTATTATGTCTAAAAAAAAAAGAGAAAAGAAAAATTAAGCCCTGGTGAAACCCGAAGTGCTTAAGCAAAAGGGTAAAGTCCGGTGAACCAAGATCTTCTGAAGATGGTTCACGCAAAAGTTAGGGAATGTATATAGGCATAATGCTGCATTGTGCGCCTCCGTGCCACAACAGAAGCTCAGATGGAGGGGATCAGTTCAATCACCATCTTTAGAAGTGAAGTGATGAAGAATAGCAGTCAGGAGGGGGAATGGCATGTTTATGGTTCAATGAAGTTCAATTTCAATTTCGTTGTTGTTTTAAGAAATGTGTATAGATTCACTCTTTCCTGTATGTTCCTCCTAAAGGAATGTGCATATTTATGTACAAAATCCCTACTTATGAGTTATTTCTCTCATATTTTGAATAAAAAATTTGTTCAGTTGAACTTTGTTTCTTGTCCTACTTTTTTATCGTTTCTGCATGTTTAACTTAATGTCGCTGCCGTTTTAGATAAAATTAAAATCATTCAAAATGGTGAAACAATGAAGTTTTGAAACTTAAAATCGCTTTGATTTACGGAATGTTGGGGGGTGACTGACTCTTTAAGTGTTACGCCTTTCCTCTGAATTGGAAGTACCTCCGTACCCATCATGGTGTTTGTGAGTAATCAGATGCTATCTTCCTTCTGAGAAACTATTTGCAATAGCATTCGTGACTTGGATTATGGCCATTGCCTTTCATTCGATTTTCAGCGGTGTCGGGAATTCAGTTGATAAACCAATGCATCAACCAGTGTATTCACGCATTCATTCATTCGTCCATTCATGTCATATCACGGTACATTCATGCATGAACCTTTGCCAGAATCTGGAAGCTGTTCAGAATAAGTTGAACGCGGGCGCCAAAGACTTTTTCTTAAATGGAAACTTAGTTCTTCTCCCCAGTGCAAGTTGAATGCTTGGGTGAAAGGCAATTGGCAGTAGTGTCAATTCTCAGGTGAAGTATTTTCCTCCAGAGAAGCGATTGATCATCCCCGGTGAACTCTTACGACAACAAGATCGTTCTATTGGATTCCCCAGTGATGTCTTCCTTTTCTAAACAGTACCAGGGAACCACGAGATTCTTTGAATTATACCAAAAAAAAAATCTCTCCATACACATCAAAAAATCATCATGCATATCATACTCATGCATTAGTTCTGGCTAATTCTCTTGCAGGTTTTTTCCAAAAAAATTGTAGATATCCTCGTAAGGATCAAATTGAAGGATTAGTTCTCAGGCGACATAATTATCCTCTTCTCTACAGCACAAGAGATATACTTGTATGGATCTCAACAACTGATGGTTTCTCTAATCGAGATTTCTTCCCTAGCGAAATAGTTGTTTCTTTCAGACGGACTCTAATGTCAGCGAAATTATCAACCGGGAATCCCCAATGAATTTTCCACATGGTTTTCTTACGAAGTTTCCCCAGCGAAGCTTAATTTACTCCCAAGTGAGTTTCCTTCAGAAAGGATTATTACATCATCATTCTTGGTATTTTCAAGACTTCTTTCAGACAAGAATCTTCCCAGCAAATTCTATTGGCAGTGAATTCTGCACTTTTTACTCCTCTGAGCTGTTCTCAGAAAATTACATCAAACTTCTGGTGTGTTTATTTCCCCAATAAGTCATCAACTACTCAACAAATAAATGTCCACCAGGTGGGATGTTTGTTCAATCTCAGGATATTTCTCCAACTCAGACTTTGATCCATATATCCACTTGCTACAACGCATTGTCTATACAATGCCAACAAATTGAAGCTCATTACCCTAGAAGTTTTTCACCACAGTCTAATCGATTCTTCTATCACCAAGAAAGTCGTCATATACAAATTTAAGATTTTGTCAACTTAGAAGTTGTTCAACATGTATGTACATGTTCAGTAAGATCTCTCATCAGCAAAAATGTCGGAAACAAGATTTACCGACTTCATAAACATCTATATCACACCAGTGTGCTGGATATTGTTTTGTTTATCCCCAGAGAATTGTATTCTCGGGTGCGCTACTGAATTTGTTCTGCTGGTAACTCGGAAGTTACACGGTCAAAGACATTCAGCATGCCATGGCTCCTCGCACCATCGTGCACCAACAATTCTGATATTGTTCTAGCCATATATCTTCATTAAGGTCTGCGGGTATTCCTTAACTCTTCGGGATTTTCTAAAAAAATTCTCAATTATATCTTCGTTAAAGTTTGCAGGTATTCTTTATCTCTTTGAGATCTTCAAACAGTTTCTCAATTTCATTTTCGTTAAGGTCTGCGGGTATTCCTTAACTTTTCGGGATTTTCTGACAAATTCTCGATCATATCTTCGTTAAAGTGGGTATTCTTCAACTCTTTGAGATCTTCAGACAGTTTCTCAATTTCATTTTCGTTAAGGTCTGCGGGTATTCCTTAACTTTTCGGGATTTTTTGACAAATTCTCGATTTCATCGAATCTTTAATTTATCTTTATTTCTTTTCGCGTGAGAAGTTCGGTTTTCTTCTCATAGCATTTTCGTTAAGACATCCTGTGATGGCTCAATTTATCTTTATTTCTTTTTTCTTGAGAAGTTCGGTTTTCTTCTCATGACATTTTCGTTAAAACTTACTGTTAAACTCATTTCAGATACTCGGTTATCCCCAGTGTTGTTGAGATCTTCTGATATTTCTCATTTGGTACTATCGTTGTTAAAGCATTCTGATGTTGCTTAACAAGTCTTTTTCTCTTTAAGCGTCATTTCCTTGGCTCTATAGTCAAGATATTTTATCTGCTTTATTTTGTGACATTGGTTTCCCGCGTAGGGAAAATTTTCGGGGTTCTTTGGTATTCAATCCTCTTCCACCTTGAACGTTCGAAAGTTATTAATCTTTCTCACTCATCAGGTTTAAGATGATTGAATAGGGGCAACTGTCGCACCCCAAAATTTCCCCTTTGTGTTACCTCATTATTTCAAGCATAGATGTTCATTTATTGTGGATTCAGAGGAGTTCCTACTGGGAAATTTTCATTAAAAAAAACTCTGTTAAGTTTCAAAGGAAGGTTTTATTTTGTTACTGATTCAATTTGAGAATAATTCAAAATTCAAGGGGTTTCGATTTATTGTAAGAGGAACGGTTTTGAATTTTTGGTTCAAAAGGAACTGTTTGGAATTATCTCTCCGAAAAGGAGTTATTTGCTTTTTTTTTGGAATTTGAATTCAAAAATAATTATTTATTTTTAGAATTTTAATTTAAAAAAAAAAGAATTCCTTTGTTACTTGGTAATTTGAATTCGATGGAGGGAAAGACGTCATTCTTGGTGTTTGAATTCGCTAGCAAGAAATAATTACAAGAAGTTATTCAATTCACATTGTATGTTACTCATTTCATGCAAAAGTACTCGGGATAGGATTAATTCCGTTCTTTTTGTATGAATTTTCATTCGATCGAAATGCTATGCAAATAATTGGTATTCATTCATCTCAAGATACACAAAGTTGGAATTACAAGTTCAAATATTGGAAAAGGAAATTCTTATTATTATTTCATTGGAATTCAATTACAATTTTGAGTTACAAAGCTACAAAAAATACAAGATATCCTAATTTTACTCTAATGCTATAAGAATCTAAAGTTTGTTCGAGCAAATCGTTGTTTCCTCCGAGCTTTTCTTCACATCCGGGCTGCCTTCCTATTGTCTCTGTCTTCATCACATGGTTACATGAAAACACAAAAGAAGCATGATTAGTAATTATAATTGAGCATCAACATAAATTAAGGAAAAGCATTTCGTTTTCGAATTCATCATTAGGTGTTTCTGGCGGGAATCAGGTTTTAGAATGCCAATCCTCATAATCTTGTTCAAGAGTAATCATCGGTTAAAAAGTGAGCCTATTTGCAAATCACGAGTTAATTCGGTTCACAAACAAGGCCTAAACTCAGTTATTCATCACAGTTCATTCCTAATCCAGCAGTTAATCCCTAATCCAACAGTTCAATAATCCCAACAAATTAATCCAACAATGCAGAAGCAACAACAGGTAAAACAGGTAGCATCACTAACACAGTAGCAGGAGGTAAAACAAGAGACAAAAGAGATCTTGGTTATCAGCAAAAGCAAGTAGTAGCAGGGTACAACAGAGCCAAAAAGAGTAAGCCAAATAATGCAAGCAATATGTATAGCAGCCATATCATAGAAGGAGAAGGTTTGGTTCCAAGGATTTTGATTCACCTAAGGTGAGAAGGGTAAAACCTATCACTAATGATGAAAATACAGTGCAGAAAGTTGACCAAGACAAGCAAGCATCTGTTCCAAAATATAATACCAGAAAATGAGGCAAGCTGGGGATCTGTTCCAATCAGAAAGAAAAAGCATGTATCTGTTCTTTAAAACACAAGACCAAGCAGAAGAAAAAAGGAGAAGTGTAGTATCAACTTATATCCAAAAACCAGAAAACAAAAGAATCAAGAGTAATATATGTTCAACAGTTTTGAAATCCCAGAAAAACAAACACCATCTGTTTTTTTTTTCAAAACCAAACACCAGCTACAGAAACCAAAAAGCCCCGTCTGTTCTAACAAGCCTCTGTCCTAACCACAAAAAAAAACAGAAGAAAAGCAAAAAACAAGTGTAGCATCAGTTCAAACATTCAGTAGAAGCAAGTAACCACCAGCAAGAAACAGTTTCAGAAACATACCAACAGTTCCAAATCCAAACACAGAAAATCGTAAACACAGAAAACAAAAGCAATCAACTATCCTAACATCATTTTCCCCCAGACACCTTCAGAGTTTAGGTTTTCAGAAATCACGTTCTGAATACAGAGAGAAAGAGAAAAAGAGTTCGGAACAGTCTCACCCGAGGCGAATCCAGAAGCATTTCTTCACCATAAACACGTCTCCAAGGCTCAGGTATCCTCACCGTGGCCGGAATCACGTCAGAGGTTTAGGGTTTCAAAAAACCCCCTTTGGATTTCGCCTAAAATTTGCCATTTATCTGCAAAAATAACATGAACATCATATTAGCAAGAGTCAGGAACACGCAAAACCAGAGTAACACGGAGGTTATGGGACACGCCACCGCCGGAACCGCCATGAGGCAATTTCCGGCGCGGCCACTTCGGTTTCCGACAGGAGACAAAGAGACCATGAGTGAGGTATGAGAGGTTATGCGTGAGAGGGAGAGAATCAGAGAGTATGCAGGCTAGGAGAGAGGGTTAGGGTTCCATTTGGAACGATGAAGAGAAGACGAGAGAACGAACACGAGCAAGAGAGACAGATCGTGTTTTGCCCATTTTGGGTAATATTTCTTTTTTTGTTTTATTTCTAACTCCATTTAAAATAAAAAAAACAATTTAGTTTTAGGTTTAAGCCTGGTGGTGACAAGTGTCACCACCTTGTTTTAATTAATTTTATTTGTTTTCTAATTTTCCATTTTCTTTTATATTATTTGTCTTTTTATTTAAATAATTTGTTAAAAAAAAAAACAAGAAAATATGTAAGTATTTGGTAAATAATACATCATTTGGGCCGTTGCAGTATTTTTTTTGAGAATAGAAATCTGACGCTCCAGGTTGCCAGCATATGACGAGTTTTTTTGCGGAATAATCAAGTTCAGATGGATTTCTTTTCGCACCGTCCCAGAGTCACTGCAATACAGGCTAACTCTGAACTTTTATCTTTTTTTCAATTAATTTATTTTTATGCGAATAATATTTTCTTGTTGCGATGTACTAAATAATGATTGGTTTTGATAGTTTTTATTTGATGATTTATCGATTAAACTATTAGTTGATTTTTCATCAAACAAAAAAAATCATTTCTAATAAATTTTTAAATTTCCGGTTGTATTGTGTGATATTTATTTGTTTATTTGTTCATTCAGTATTTATTCACTATTGTACACTTCATACACAATTAAAATTAAATTAATCCGATTCTACCTCGATTGGCTCATATGCCGATTTCTTAAAGGGTCTCATAGTTGGGGATGGGCATGGCCATCCTCACGAGGTTGGTTAAAGCCCTTGTTGCTTTAATCGATCATAACCCGAAAATAACTTTGGTCTATATACCAATTTTACATGCACCAGGGTCTCATGGTTGGGGATAGGAGCACCTATCCTCACGAGGTTAATTAAGTCCATATACTTGATTAATCATAACCCGTTTCCATTTCATCTCAACACGTGTCTCAAAATTCTTTCATAATTAAAGTTCCAAACCTCGATCCAACGTCGAGTTTATTTTCAAAAATACTTTCATAAATAAATATTCTATTTCTCCCTCCTCCCAAGCATATGGTAGTCAGTCCAGTATCGACCCTCGACCATATGTTTGGTGTCTTAATTGAATTTAATTAACGTGAACCTTGTTTCACCTCACCTTTTCTTAACGAACTTTTTGGGTAGAAAAAGATGATTCGGATGTTACTATCCACTCATCCGAGTAATTGGGGCGTTAGCTGTTGAACGCTTATGGTCTAATACTTGTCTCCCACATAAAAATAAAAATAACTCATTCAAACTCTTTTGTCGCTCATATGTGACTGTCAAACTCTTTTCTGATAAAGAGTGTGCAATAGTCATTTCAAACATGAACGAGGACTTAAGCTTTTCAAACAAACTAAACAAGTCCTAGTTCAAAGCATTTGAAATGTCTAAATGCACAATATTTCTTATAAAATCAATACAACAAACTCAAAACCTTTTTTGAGAGGAACTACGGAGTTTTGACTTTCCCATTGCACAAGGGAATACGTAGGCACACGGTTCTGAAACCGTGCAAAACTCAAGATAATACTAAACAGATTCTGTTTCTTTCTCGATTATAACTTAGAGATTAGCGAATATACACACACACTTAGAACTAAATGGGTCCCATCAAGTACGATGGATGTAAGAGGTGCTAATACCTTCCTCTTACATAACCGACTCCCGATTCCATACTTTTGGTCGTAGACCGCCTCATACGTATCTATGGGGTTTTATCTATATTTTCCCGTTCCTTTTGGAACAAATAAAATTAGGTGGCGATTTCACTAGTTTTCGAAATTTAAATGATTTTTGAAAATCGAGTTGCTTCAGGTCCCTAATTTTTTCTCGAACCCTTTTGGTTTGCCAAGACGCCCTTATTTTTGCCTAGGCAAATCAACCTAGCGGGTCTCATTTATGCGTAGTATTTTTTTACTATGTTTGCAGTCATAGGGTGCGAGAAGTCTTCTCCATCCATAATGCTTAGTATCATGGCTCCGCTGGAAAATATTATCTTGACTACAAATGGTCCATAATAGGTGGGAGTCCATTTTCCCCTAGGATCACCTTGTGGTAGGATGATGCTCTTGACTACTAGATCGCCAACCTGGTACACTTCGTGCTTGACTTGTTAAAGGATTTGATCATGCATTTTTGATATATCTATCCATGGAAGATGGTTGCGAGTTATTTTTCATCGATCAAGTTTTTTTGGTCGAGTAGAGTCTGGACCCATTCATCTTTAATCTGACTGATCACCAAAGTTGAATCTCCGTATACTTGCAAGAACTTGATCCTCAAGTCAATAGTAGCTTGGGTGCCCATAATGCACGCTTCGTATTCGGCCATATTGTTGGTGCAGTCGAAACATAACCTGGAGGTCAAAGGTGTATGGCCACCTTTGGGAGGAATAATCACAATGCCAATACCATTTCCAAGTGAGTTAGAAGCTCCATTGAAGACCATGGTCCATCGAGATCCTGGCTCAGGTCCTTCATCCGGTCCAGGCTCTTCGTAATCAGTGACTAGCAGAATATCCTCGTTTTAGAACTCGAAATGCATACACTGGTAGTCATCTACGGCTTGATGAGCCAAATGATCAGCTACCACACTTCCTTTGATCACTTTCTGGGTAGTATAATGAATGTCGTATTCGGTCAATAACATTTGCCATCTTGTTATTCTTCCAGAGAGAGCAGGTTTCTAAAATATGTATTTTATCGAATCCATCTTAGAGATCAATAAGGTAGTGTGAGTCAACATATACTATCTTAGTCGGCGAGCAGCCCAAGCCAAAGCGCAACAATCTCGAGCAGTGAGTATCTTGTTTCATAGTTGGTAAACTTTTTGCTAAGGTAGTATATTGCATACTCTTTTCGACCAGACTCGTCATGTTGCCCTAACACACACCCCATTAAATTCTCTAATACTGTTAAGTACATGATCAGAGGTCTTTCTTCAACAAGTGGCATCAGGATAGGAGGTTCTTGCAGGTACTCCTTGATTTTGTCGAAATCTCTCTGGCAATCGTTGTTCCATTATACTACTTGATCTTTCTTCAGTAACTTGAAGATTGGTTCACAAGTAGCGGTTAAATATGCAATGAATCTGGCGATGTAATTTAGTCGTCCTAAGAAACCTCTGACTTCCTTCTCGGTGCGAGGAGCTAACATTTATTGAATAGCTTTAACCTTAGCGGGGTCAACTTCGTTACCTTTACCATTGACAAAAAATCCCAAGAGTTTGCAGGATTTGACTCCAAATGTGCATTTGCTCAGATTCAATCTCAACCTGTATTTCTTAAGTCTATCAAACAGCTTATGCAAATGATCAAGATGTTCTTCTCCGGTTTGCGATCGAGCTATCATATCATTGACGTATGCCTCTATTTCGTGATGGACCATATCATGGAACAAAGCTACCATATCACGCTGATATGTTAAGCCAACATTCTTCAACCCAAACAACATGACTTTGTCACAGAAGGTGCCCCACCGTGTAACGAAAGTGGTTTTCTCCATATCTTTGGGAGCCATCTTGATCTGATTATAACCATAGAAACCATCCATGAAAGAGAAAACTTTATGCTGAGCGGTGTTTGTCAACCAGAACATCGATATGTGGAAGTGGAAAGTCGTCTTTCGGGCTCGCCTTATTTAGATCTCGGTAGTCTACACACATACGCACTTTTCCATCTTTCTTAGGTACTAGCTCTATGTTCGCAACCCATTGTGGATAAGAAGTAACAGCTAAGAAATCGATATTGAACTCCTTCATGACTTCGACTTTAATTTTCTCAGACATCTCAGGATGCATACGACGAACTTTCTGCTTCATAGGGAGAAAACCTTCTTTCGTTGGTAGTCGGTGTACCACAATGTCGATATCTAAACCTGGAATGTCTTCGTAAGACCAAGCAAAAATGTCAATGTATTCTCACAGTATTTGGATCAATCTTTCCTTAACACTGTTGTCAAGACACGCTCCTATCTTGATTTCTTTTTTGTCTTCGCCGATACCTAGATTCATAACCTCGACCAGTTCTTCACGTGGCTGTATAGACCTTTCCTCTTGATGTAGTAGTCTGGAAAGTTCTCCTGGCACTTCACAATGTTCCTCACCTTCGTCTTCGGCTTGGTAGATCGGATTATCGAAATCATATTTAGCAATAGGATCGCGGGATCGTGAATGTGGATCTGCAGTTTATTACGTGGGTGTGTGTAAGAACACATAGCTTTTGAAAAGGTGATAAAGTAAAAGGAAAGGCAGAGAGCACAATATTTGAATGTAAAAGTTCAATGATTTATTGAATGAAAATATGCAAATGATATAAATAATAACCCTCACAATTGAGTCGTTATCCCCCGGGCAAGGCACTAGGCTTAGAATCATTTTATTCAAAGCTATAAAACTTAAAAGCATAAAACAGAAAATAAAACAATTACTCCTGACTAAAGGAGATTAGCATAACATCCTTAGCCGTCCAATTGTTGAGTTCGTCGCCGATAGTTGAGAAAATCCAATTGTTGACGTTGAAGTCACCATCATTGTCTTCTATAGCATGAACTTCATTCCTGTTGATGCGGAACAGGGGTCCACCAGCACGTTCGCAGCGTTTCATCTTCTAACCTTTGGAAGTGAAGCCTAAACCAGTCTCTTAGATTTGAATGGGAAGTCGGGTAGCTGACCCTAAATAGTGCAACCTCCTTCTTCAACCACAGCTTTGGCATCCTTTAGCGAGGCTATCATCGGTGGAACTCTAGTAATCTTAGGAGTGACATGAGCCTTAACATGAATGGCTCGTGGAACTACTTCGAAAGCTTGACAGGGAGTCTCAAAAAATTTTCCTTCCATCTCAATGTATCAGAATGACTGCAGATGGATTACCATATATTCTTACTCTCCGCATAGTGTAACAATCTTCCGCTTCACTGGGTACTTCAACTTCTGATGCAGGGTAGAGGTAATCGCGCCTGCCCCATATATCCAAGGGCGTATGAGCAAGAAAGACTAAGTTGGATGAATATCCATCACAAAGAAAATAGATTTGAAAGTCTGGGAACCTACTTTGATCGGCAGGTTGAGCTCTCCAAGTACTGTTCTCTTCGAACCATCAAAAGCTCTTACGATTATGTCACTAGGTTTCATGATCTCTTATTTAGTATCAAGTATGTCGAGGGCACTATTCGGTAGGACATTCAGAGTAAAGCCAGTATCCACCAACACATGAGACAATGTAGTATCCTTACATCCTAGAAATATGCAAGGATTTGTTGAGTTTCCTTCTGGAAGGAGTTAAATCAGCATTAGAAAAGCCCAAACCATTGTTTATGATCAGACTAGCAACACAAATTTTGAATTGGTCAGCTGAAGTGTCTTGCGGTATGTGAGCATTCTTCAGAAACTTCACCAAGGCTTTAGCATAAGCCTCGGAGCAAAACAACAGAGCTAGCATGGAAATATTGGACGGAGTTTGTCCCAACTGCTCCACAATATTGTAATCGCTTTTCTTAATGATCTTCAGGATTTCCTCCATCTCTTGCTTGGAGGTATCTTCAGCAACTCCCTTTGATACTTCTGTATGAGCAGGTTGAGTCACTTTCTATTTTCCCCGAGCCTCGGGAGTTCTTTCAATAGCAGGAATACAAACTGGTGCAGTAGTGTCCTTTGGAGGAGAGATATCTGGAGAAAACTCTCTTCCGGTTCTGTTTACTTTGCTAGATCTGGTGATATTGTCAACATCAGGATTAGCAACTTCAGTAATACTGTCTTTGATGGTCAATGGTTCTTGCTTGATGCCATAGTAGTAAACACCGGCTCCATAATTCCAAGGTATAGCTTTGTCAGAGGAATAAGGAACTGGTCTGGGCGAGGTAATAATCAGAGGTACCATTTGGGTGCGAGATCGACAGAGGTGATCCTTATTGTGTTCACTTCAACATATTCTTCAAGATAGTCGTCATCTCCCCATCCAGTTGCTTTGATGTCTTCGATTGCAATCTTGTAGCTTTCAAGGGCGGTATATTTCACCATGAAATCTAATTTCCCATTTGGCTTCCCCAAGGTATCCCAGACTTCTGGTATGGCTTCGCTTACATCTCGATTTTCAAGTTCATTGAAACATCTTTGCACAAACTTTCTACAGATAGAGTATTCATGAATATCACTTCTCGGTTGTCTATCAGGCGTTGAACACCTCTCTTCAACCATGCACATCCATTAGGCTCGGACGTGTAGTAACGACAGTTGTCAAAACATCCTGGAAATAAACCGGCTTGTAGAAGATTCTTTTAACAGTTATCAAGGGAGTAGTTAACTCATTCACAACAAAGACATATGAGTCGTTATCAATGGCGTTGGTACTCTTGCCATGATCGGGCATAGGCACATTGATTACGTTTGGGGTTTCAACAGGAGGGCCGAATTCAATTTCCTGAGATTCAATCATGTCTTGGTGTTATACCCCAAAATTTTCCCTCCCACTTCTCAAGACATTTACATATCCATACTCAAGGATTTCACAAGGGTTGACCAGACAAACCCTCTCCTAAGCAATCAATCCAAACTAGGTTTTTGCCATTCTCAAGTCAAGATGGACTTCCAATGCTCCAAGTGATCATCATACCTCATCATGTGTTCCAAAGAATCACCATGTCAAGTTTCAAGCCTTACGAGTAAAATTTACTCAGTCAATTACTTAGATGGTTGAAAATCAGCTGTATTGGACAAAAAGTCAACTGTGGTCAACATACAGTCAAACATCATAATTTTTGGTCAACACCAATACTTTGAAGTAACATTTATCATTTGATCAAGGGTTGATCATGATTCCTCAAGAAAAGTCAAGATTTGATCAAAAGTCAAATTTCTAAATTAGGGTTTTTCAGACAAAAGTCAACAGAACTTTGACCAAGCATAACTTTCATATACTTTATCAGAAATTTTTCCACCATAGCTCATGTTAAAGAGAATTCAATTCTCTACAACTTCATATCTCACAAGCTTGGGCAGAAAATGCTTCATTTGGAAGTTATGGATCAAAACATTACAGGTCTTTTTAAAAGTTAACAAAAAGTCAACTTTTAGAAAAGAAGTGTTCATGAGCATGGAAACATCAATGAAGGTGAAACCAAAAGGTCTGTTTAGAAGACATCTTGAGCTTTCTAAAAAGTCCAAGAACACCAAAAAATGTTAAAAATTGAGCAAGATACATCTTGTGCAAGTTGAGCATTTTTGAGGAGGTACACAAAGAAATACTTGAGAAAATCAAAATTTTTCCAAATGGGCCTAACTTTTCTTGATTCAAACTTGTTCCTTATCTAAATTGGAACCTCCAATCCCAAGGCCATGTTTTTATCTTTTATTTATTTATTTATTTTTTATTTTTATTCATTAAAAACCAATTTAATTAAAATAAAAGATATAAAATCAAAAATTAAGTGCAAGATGGATTTTCTCTCATCCTTGAGGTCCAAGCAAGCCAATTAATCTGATTATTTCGAAATAATTAAGATTGGCAAGTGATTTGATTGAAATTGGCTCAAAAAGGAAATATTTGGTTTGATTCCAAATCAAATTATTTTTCATTGATTGACATGATATTTCTTCACAATTCTTGACATAATTCACTCTAGTATAAATACACAATGATTCCAAATGACAAGAGGACGAAAATTCTGGCCTCAAAAACCCTAAAAAAGCTTCAAAAAACCGTGACTTGCAAGCAACTAGAAGCCATAGTTTTGGAACAATTCAAGTCATTCTAAGCCTTGTCGATTCTTGACCAGAACAGATCCAAAATCACAAAAACACGATCACGGTTTGCATACATCAAACTCAAAATCGTTTTCTTATTTTTATGCATAATCAATTGAGTTTAACCATATATTTGTGTTTGTGATGAAGTTTCGATCATGTCTGGATAGTTTAATTGAAGCTTAGGTACAAAACGAAGGATTCACCATGGCTAGGGTTTAAAACCTTGGATTAGGGCTTTCTGATTTAGGCAAAATCAGATCAAACTAGGGACATATTCGTGATCAAGAGTTTGATTACAATCGAGCCATGGCTTTACCTCGAATTTATATTGCTTGTGTTGAATTTTTGAAACTTGCAGGGGTTTAGGTACAGAAACGATCTGTAGGTAAAGGTTATTGCTACGAACAAAAAACCGTAGGTAAAAGCCTGTGTCCCAAGGAAGAAGATGAAGGCTGCGCGTGTTTTCTGATTTTAAATTGATTCCTAGAAATCAATTTCCCTTACATTCATTCTGTTTCATATGCCTAACACCAAAGCAGGTTGGCTCAGATGGCAAAGGCAGCGCGTGTTCATCTTGGAAGGCACGGGTTCGAACCCTACCTTTTCCTAGAATTCCTAATGTTTTTTTGATGTTTCAGATTCCAGAAGCCACCATCTCTAGAAGCTCCACTGGAGCCCTCGGCCATACGTCGAAGCTCAGCTTGGATCCCATTTGAGGCGTCACGTCCGAAGCTCCGCTCGGATCCGCTTCCAGCAGTGAAACCCCAGAAATGCCTACATCCGGGTACCTCCAGAGCAGAAAACCCGAGAAGTTCCAACTTCTGGGTACCTCCAGCGCAGAAACCCCAGAAGTTCCAACTTCTGGGTGCCTCCAACAAAGGAATTCCAAGCTCCGACACGGGATGGCTTCTTCGAGCGTTTGACTTTCATTATTTTCCATATTTTTTTTTGTTATTTTGCTTATTTCATAGTTAATTAAAAAATTAGTAATTAGATTAAATAATTAGGATTAATTAGATAACTTCCACTACATTTTTCTCTTATTTTAATTAATTAACTAATTTAGGGTTAGGATTATTCTCCACATTTCAAAAATCCAAAAAATATTAGGACTAGTTTTCTTTTCCGTTATTTATTTTCTCGCATTCTCTTTTCCAATATTATGTAATTGCTCATTGGATGTAATAGTTTTAATTAGGTTTTACTTTCCGCACTCCTCAATTATGTAACTTCCCTAAAGCCATGTAATAGCGTAGGATTTATTTTCCGCACTTTACATTTCCGCAATTTTACTTTCCGCACCTATAAACTGTTAGTAAATTAGGCGTGTATGGCAAGATAAAATCAACATAGCTAACTCTAATTACAAGATAAATCATCTGAATACAACACACTCTCTTCACATATGCACCCCCTAGGGTATTCTCTATCGTAGCCTTTCGAATAAATGGTCAAGTCCCTCGAACGTGGGGGTATCTTAGCACGATTGCCTATAAAACATATCATCATAGTCCCTTCGATACAAAGATCATAGTCCATCGATGTTGCCTACGAATACATGATCTAGTCCCTCGATTGTTGCCTAACAAAAAGTTATGATCGTCCCTACAACTGTGCTAGGATACTCCTACAAGTTGCCTTCTATGACCATCCAATGTCCTTTCGAATGTCCCTTTACATCCAACGAATAGGGTTATCTACCAACTAATGGTATGGAGAGTGCTATTCTAAATGAAAGTAAAATAACACGGAAACGACCGTTCTGAGTAGGTAATAGACTCTTAATTTCTTGCTCTATCAAAACACTTTTCACACCTCAAACTTTCAAAACTTTTCAACACGCTTTGTATACATTCCAAAGTGAATCATTACAAATATCTTTTCCAAAACAAAACATTTCCAAACACTTAGTATACATTCCAGCGTGAATCATTACGAAGTCAAAGCGAAATTCTTTTTTTCAAAAACATTTTCAAACACACAGAAAGCAAATTTCAAAGTGAGCTAAAGAAATTAAGATCCCGTAGATAACTACGGATGGAAAGGGTGCTAACACCTTCCCTTTTCAAAATCACCTCCCTTACCCAGAATCTAACGAAGGTCTTTTCCTGTTCTTTTCACCTTCCCTTAATTGGATAAAAGAAAAGTCGGTGGCGACTCTTGCTATCCGCAACATTTGCGATCAAACGCAAAACGAAACAAGTCAGTTCTCCCACCGTGTTACAGAACTGGAGACTCTGTTGGGGAGTGAGTATCTAAAAAGAGAGGATACCTTAAGGATTTTAGATCACTTTATTGCTTTCTATTTGACTTGTATGCTTTATCTTTAAGGGTTGCTTGGGTATTATGCTTGTGGGGGATCCTACACTCGGATCCAAGTTTCCTTAGGTAAGTAGCAATAAATTGTCGCGACCTTTAGGCGTATACCGAAACGGTCAACATGATGGCTATGTTAGTGCGAAACTTTGGATGTCCCGATGCTCCTCATGTCTAGTTGAGGAAAGTATTTGGCGTCTGCGTGGTGTCATCAGCACTAACTTAACTTCTAGAACCCTAATTGACCCATCTTGGCCATTAGAAGGTAGTGAGATGGCCGACTTTGGTGTAGATTGAGGTTGGTTGATACTCGATGCTACACTCATTAAGATTCGACTTTCGGGATGTTTCGGTCAACCACTTGGTAGTCGTATTGAAATAAAGCCTACAAGAAAGATAAATGATATGAGATTCCTAGAACCCGGTTACTATTATAGGACAAGATGAACCCACTCAAACTTTGGTAGGGTAGACACCTATACCTCATGCATGCTTTAAACCTAGGGCTATTGTGTGATTTGCTTATGCTTCCTATTTGCTTAAACATGACATCATGGCATCATAACATCGCATCATCATATCATTTCTAACTATTTCAAGGACCTAGGAATTTATCTTTGCTCTGTTTTGTAGAGTTATGGCTTCCAGGAAGACTATCCGAACCAACTTCATGAGTATACCTTCTCAACTCAAAGAATTGGTTCTAGAAATTCCCGATCATGCTCAGTTCATCAAAAGACATGGTTATCTGCTTGACTTGGTTATCTCCAGTTTTGAAGAAGATATGATGCACGTCTGTCATACCCCAAAATTTGCCCTCCATCTACTCAAAGAGATTTCATACATCCCTACTCAAGGATTCCTCAAGAGTTGATCAGACAAACTCTCTCCTAGACAATCAACCCAAACTAGGGTTTGGTATCTCTCAAGTCAAGATGAACTTCCAACATCTCCAATGGTCTTCATGCCTCCTCATATGCTCCAAAGATTCTCCATGTCAAGTTTCAAGCTTCACAGATCAAGTTTCCTCAGACAATTGCTCAGATGGTTGAAAATCAATTGTATTGGACAAAATGTCAACTGTGGTCAACATACAGTCAAACTTCATAATTTTTGGTCAACATCCTCATTTTGAAGTCACATTCATCATTTGATCAAGGGTTGATCCAGATTCATCAAGAAAACTCAAGATTTGCTCAAAAGTCAAACTTTCTAAATTAGGGTTTCTAGGTGAAAAGTCAACTGAACTTTGACTGATCATAACTTTCTCATACTTTCTCAGAAATTTTTCCACCACCTCTTGTTTTGAAGGAAATTCAATTCCCTACAACTTCATGTCTCACAAGAATTTCCAAAAAATGCTTCATTTGAGAGGTATAGCTCAAAACATTACAGGTCATTTTCAAAGTCAACAAAAAGTCAACTTTTTGTTTTGAAGATATATTGAGCATGGAAACTCCAATTGAGATGAGACCAAAAAGGTTGGTTAGAGGACTCTTACAGCTTTCCAAAAAGTCCAAGAACACTCAAAAATGTGGAAAATTAAGCAAGATACACTATTCAGAAGTTCGGCAATTTTGGACAATTGCACAAAAGGACATTTTGGTCAAAATGCAAAATTTTCCAAATGGGCCTATAATCTTTTGATCCAAACTTGTTCATGACATGATTTTTGACTCATAAATGCTTGGCCATGGTGATTTTCTATTTTTATGATTTATATTTGAATTTTAAAGCATTTAAATTCAAAATTAAATCATATAAAATATGAAATTAATTTATTTTTCCAAATGGATTGATTTTATATCATGCTTGGAGTCCAAGAAAGCCCACAACAATTGCCAAATTCGTGCTAAGCCTTTACATGGAAGGAAAATCAAATTTTTTTCAAAATTTGATTTGTTTTAAAGAGAAAATATTTGCACATTGATTATTCAATCTTTTTTCACTCTTATTGCTCTCCAAATCTCTTCTATAAATACCCAGCAGTGTGTACAAGCATGAGGAGGAAACCCTAGCTCAAGCCAAACCCTTATTTTGTCATATTTTTTCAAGAAACTTTGAAAATCAAATTTCAAACTCCAGCCGTTTTCAGCCATCAAAAACCATTCCATTGTCTTCAGCAGGTAGGTTTGAGTAAGTATACACTCTTATCATTGATCAAATCAAGCTAAATCGATGCATATCCATCCATACATGTTCAAAACTTTCTTGATTTTGCATTTTTAATATCTGTGTGTTTCAATTGATTTTAATGCTTCTAATGTGCTTATGAGATGCCAAGGATCCGATCTGGGCAATTGCTATGGAGTTTGAACGTCCAAAACATGAGATGCCATGCTTAGGGTTTCCGAACTGGAAAGCTTCGAACCGGCTTGTACAAGCCGATTCAGCCAAAACCAACACCGCCATTGAATCCAGAAGGGTCGAAATAGGTGGACTAGGCTTCCTTTTTGCTTGTAATTTTCGTATTTCGCAGGTTTGAAGATCACCGTCGCCGGAGAAGACGACCGGAGCTAGGGCTCTGGCGTCGTTGACTGGCTTGGACCGGTTGACTCCGATTGACTGCAGGCGTGGCGTAAGCGAGCTTCCTGATTCGTTCCCTCCATCCAACTGGGACCCAACGCTGACTGTGTTTGATTTTCAAATAATCAGTGACACGTTTACACTCTTATTCAATTAATTCCAGTTTTCCAAACACCAAGTGCAACGTGGCTCAGTGGTTAAGGCGTTTGCTGTGCAAAGATACTCTCCCATGTCCTGAGTTCGAATCCTGCTTGCACCGGTTCTTCCTTTTTCTTTTCCAAACTTCAAACTTTTCCTATTTTTCCATATTTTTCTAATTATTTAATATTTGCATCTTATTTAATTTCCTTTCATATTTTTATTTCTGCATTAAAAAATCATCAAAAATTATTTTTCTTTTTACATTATTTTCAGAAAACCTTTATTTAATTTATAAAATTAAAAAATACAATTTTGCATGCATATTTATTTTTATTCATATTTTTGCATTTAAATCACATTTAATTAGTATTTTATTATTAAATTGCATCCAAAAAATCCCAAAAATTTATTTTAGCATATTTATATTATTTCCAGCATGGCACATTTTTCTTATTTTAAAATTTGTATTTTTCTAACATTTTTTCTCTTATTCAATCCATCTCGTATTTTCCGATTTCTCATTCTTTCACAGGTTGTTCCGATTCAGACGATTTTTCCTTTATCATTTTATTTTTTTTCAATAATGTAAGTGTATATGGGATGTAATAGTTTAAATTAGGTTTTTATTTTCCGCAAGTTTAAATTATGTATCTTCCCCAAAGCCTTGTAATAGCGTAGGACATTTACCTTTCCGTATTTTTACATTCCGCATTTTACTTTCCGCATCCTATCAATTGCTAGTAACTAGGCGTGTATGGCAAGATAATAATGAACATAGCCCACTAACTTCAAGATAACATATTCTGAAATCAACACACTTTTTCACACATGCACCCCTTAGGGTAATTCTCTCTCGTTGCCTTACGATTACAAATGGTCATGTCCCTCGAACGTAGAGGTATTCTAGCACCGTTGCCTTCAAAACAAATCATCATAGTCCCTTCGATACAAAGATCATAAGACCCACAATGTCGCCTCCGAATACATTATCTTGACCCTTGATTGTCGCCTACGAAAAATGATGATAGTCCCTTCGAATGTGCTAGGATACTTCCTACAAGTTGCTTTCTATGACCATCCGATGTCCCTTCGAATGTCCCGCTTACATCCAACGAATGGAGTTACCTACCAACTAATCGTATGGATAGCACAATTCTAAAGGAACGTAAATAACACGAAAACGACCAATTCTAGTAGGTAATAAGACTTTTAGTTGCTTGCTCAAACAAAATACTTTTCACACCTCACACTTTTGTCGAAGTTCAAACTCTTTTCAAAAACTAAACATTTCCGAACACTTTGTATACATTCCTACATGAATCATTACAAAGTCAAAGCGAAATGCCTTTTCAAAAACATTTTTTGTCAAACACACAGAAAGCAATTTTTAAAGTGATCTAAGAGCAACTAAGAGCCCGTAGATAACTACAGATGGAAAGGGGTGCTAATACCTTCCCTTTTCATAACCTTCTCCCTTACTTAGAATCTAACGAAGGTCTTTTTTTGTACTTTTTACCTTCCCTTAATTGGATAAAAGAAAATTCGGT
This sequence comes from Vicia sativa, assembly GCA_021764765.1. Classification (NCBI taxonomy): domain Eukaryota; kingdom Viridiplantae; phylum Streptophyta; class Magnoliopsida; order Fabales; family Fabaceae; genus Vicia; species Vicia sativa. Next base: position 143,480,741 of record CM038793.1, on the reverse strand, counting down.
GGCGACTCTTGCTATCCGCACATTTGCGATACAAAATCCTACAAAGTCAGTTCACCGTATTACAGAACTGGCGACTCTGCCGGGGAGACACCCTAAAGAGAGAATGCCTTAGGGATTTCTAGATCACATTTACTGCTTTTTGTTTGACTTGCTTGCTTCATCTTTAAGGGTTGCTTGGGTATTATACTTGTGGGGGATCCTACACCCGGATCCGGGTTTCCTTTTAGGTAAGTAGCAATAAATCGTCGCGACCGTTAGACGTATATCAAAACGGTCAACATGATGGCTACGTTAGTGTGACACTTTGGATGTCCTGATACTCTTCATTTCCAAGTTGAGGATAGTATTTGGCTTCTGCGTGGTGTCATCAAGCACTAACTAAACTTTTAGAACCTTAATTGACCCATCTTGGCCATTAGAAGGTAGTGAGATGGCCGGCTTTGGTGCAGACTAAGGTTGGTTGATACTCGATGCTACGCTCATTGAGATCAGACTTTTGGGATATTTTCGATCGACCACTTGGCCGTCGTATTGAAATAAACGCCTACGAGAAAGATCAATGATGTGAGATTCCTAGAACCCGGTTACTATTATAGGACAGGATGAACCAACTCAAACTTTTGGTAGGGTAATCACCTATACCTCATGCAAGCCTTAAACCTAGGCTCATTGTGTGAATTGTTTGTGTGTGCTAGACATAACATCATGACATCATTCGCATTGCATATCATTTCTAACTATTTCAAGGACCTAGGGATTTATCTTTGCTCTGTTTTGTAGGGATTATGGCTTCTAGAAAGACTATCCGAATCAACTTCATGGGTATACCTTCTCAGCTCAAAGAATTGGTTTCAGAAATTCCCAACCATGCTCAGTTCATCAAAAGATATGGTTATCTACTTGACTTGGTTATCTCCGGTTTTGAAGAGGATATGATGCATGTCCTATTCCAGTTCTTTGATCCGAAACACCATTGCTTTACATTCCCAAATTATCAGTTGGTTCCTACCTTGGAAGAGTTCTCTAAGCTTCTTGGGGTACCTATTCTTGACCAAATGCCATTCACCGGTTTGGAAAAGGTCCCTAAGTACGAAGACATTGCATCAGCTTTACATCTTAAGTGCTCAGACATTGAAGCCAATTGGGAAACCAGAAGTGGAGTTAAGGGTTTACTTTCCAAGTTCTTAATTAAGAAAGCCCGAGAACTCCTCAAAGTTATGAGTTTCCATGCATTTGAAAACATTGTGGCCTTATTAATTTATGGTTTGGTTCTATTTCCTAACTCGGATCAATTCATAGATATCAATGCCATCAAGTTGTTCCTTACCCGCAATCCTGTGCCTACTTTACTTGGAGATATTCTACATTCTCTCCACACTCGTACTATTAAGCGACAAGGAACTCTCATGTGTTGTGTACCGTTACTTTCCAGGTGGTTTATTTCGCACCTTCCTCCATCAGTTTTGAAGAACGAACAAAGGTTGAGATGGTCTCAAAGGCTAATGTCACTCTCCCATTCAGATATCCGTTGGAGTCTTTTCTCTCAAAAGGACTTCACCTTCATCGAGCGTAATGGATAATTCCCTAATGTACCACTCCTTGGTATAAGGGGAGGTATTACTTACAACCCTTCTCTAGCTCTACGTCAGTTTGGTTTTGCCCGAAGAGATGGTCCACATGATATGCTTCTCCAAGATGTTGTGTTCGACTACAATCACGATCTCATTGCGAAGGTTTATACACGCTTGGGGCATGGTAAAGAAGACTGATACCAAGACTTTGGGGCACCAGAACTCCATTCCTTGGGAACCTTACCTCAAATGGGTGCGAGCTCGAGCTCAAAACCTCATGATGCCATTCACTCCTGTTCTACCAGTAATTATGGAACTTTGCTATAGGTGACGTACCCTATACTGTTCTCCATCCTGACATGCCTACTGATTTTGAAGACTTGAAGAGATCCTGGATTTAGCTTAAGGAAGAAAGGGATACCTTTGAAGCTCAGTGCTATGCAAGCGAGAATAAAGTGCTAGAGTTGACAAAGCTACTTCATGAGGAGCGAAGCATCAATGCCTACATCGGCACCAAGAGGAAGCGCCCGTGGGAGACTTAGAGCTTTAGGATGTTTATGTTTTCTTTTATTGTTTCGAACTATCTCTTGTACTTAAAAAGGAAAAAAAAGAATAATAAAAAGAGTACTAATAAATGTTTGTTCATTGCTTGTCTAACAAATTTAAATCTCTAAGGTCCTTGAAAACATTGCATTGCATTCGCATAAACATTGCATATCATAGCATAACATTGCATCACAGGTACATTGGAGATTGGTTTTCTCATTTGCTCGCTATTTATTTTAGCGAAATGGCCCTCGAGATGTCAAAGATCTCAAGCCCGAATGCTCGGTTTGAGATGTTCACCACTTGGTCCAAGGCCAAGAAGATCAAGAAGCTCATCAACAGAAAGAAGAAGGTTGTTGGTCTCCTCAACATGGGCAGACGCTACAAAGGTGGTCCTAAGAGAGTCAGTCGGATAGAGCTTTCAGAAGGAAGTGTCCATACTGAGGAAAGTAACAAGGGTGATGGTGAAGGCGGTGAGCTTGAGAAGAAATATGATGATGGCCAATACTCTAATGAAGATGACAAGTACAAGCAACTCAAGACCGTCTGAATGTTGTGGAAAACTGAAGATGACCGGGTGAATTTTGATGATTTGAGTCTTGTTCACGGTGTTGTGATCCTCCCAAGTTCAAAGTTCCAACTTTTGCTAAGTATGATGGCATGTCTTGCCCTAAGCGCATTTGAAGTCCTATGTCCGAAGATCAATCCCCACATGATGATGAAAGTTGTGGATGCACTATTTTCAAGAGAGTTTGTCGGAACCCGTTGGAATGGTACTATCGGCTAGAGAATGACCGTATCCATACTTGGGTGACTTAGTGATGCTTTCTACGATGATGAGTACAATCTTGAATTGACACCCGCTCGCATGCAACTACAAAGCATGTCTATGGGTCGTGACGAGAAGTTCAAAGAGTATGCTCAGAAATGGAGAGATCTAGCAGGCAGAGTTCAGCCACCCTTGTCCAATAGGGAGCTGGTTGATATGTTTATGGGGACACTAACAGGCCCATTCTTCAATCATCTGATTGGAAATTCTTCAGTCGGGTTCACCGAACTGATATTGACAGGAGAGCGCATCGAAGCTGGTATCAAGAGCGGGAAGATTCATGTAGAGTCATCATCAAATGCTGCGAAGAGATCTTTTGGTGGTAAGAAAGAAGCCAATGTTGTATATGGTCAGAAAAGCCGAGCCAAGACCGACCGCTCAATGTGGGGCGGTTGTGATCTCGATCCTACATCGGACAACCTCGTGAGACAAGCAGCTGAGTTCGAAGATCAACATGCCTTTGTCGCAAGCCTTGCAACACATGTTGAACGCAGAGCTGATAACCTTGAGGGATCCTCCTCAGAATGTCAACACTTCCTCTCCGAAGTACAATCCAAATGCTAAGTGTGCTTACCACTCCAATAGCCCAGGACATAGTACTGATGATTGTTGGGCTCAAGAACAAGATTCAAGATATTATTGAAGCTAAGCATTGAATTTGATCCTCTGTTGAGACCCGAATGTGATCAACGCGCCTATGCCTAACCATGACAAGAGTTCCAATCTTTGTTGGCGATACTTATGTTTTCAACATAGATGAATTGACCATTCCTCTAATGACATTAAGAAGAATTTGTTGCAAGCGGTGTCAATCCAGATGCCCAGAATTGTCGTTGGTGCCCATCCGCACCGATGGTTGTGCTTGGTTGTGAAGACGTGTTCGGGCATGATGAATAACCGTGAGATACTATTTCTAAAACCACGTGCGGTGTGAAGAAATGTCTAAGTTGAAGATTGACAATGCGAATGAAACTGCACTCTGTGTGGGATACCTTGGGGCAGCCAAGTGGAAAGTTTGATTACATGGTGAAGTACATCTCGATAGTTACAAGATTCCTATTGAAGATGTTAAGGCAACCGGATGGGGTGACGATTTCCCAGAAGACTATGCTGATGTTAACACCATAAGGATTTCCTCTGCTGATCCTGTGCCTAGAGTGGCACCTCTCATCATCACTTCTCCCAGACCAGTTCCATATTCCTCTGACAAGGCTATCCCTTGGAACTATGGAGCTGATGTTTACTATCATGGCGTCAAGCAAGACCCTCTAACCATTGAAGATCTTACTATTGAAGCTACCATTCCTGACATTGACAACATCACCGGATCAAGTAAAGTGACCCAAACCGGAAGGGTATTCTCTCCAAATATCTCTCCTCCAAAAGACATCGCGACTCCAACTCGCATTCCAGCTATTCAATCCATTCCCCAAGCTAGAGGGAAAGAACCAGTGACTCATCCTGCTCAGCCAGAAGTACCAAAGGAAGTTACTGAAGACACCTCAAACAAGAAATGGAGGAAATTCAAGATTATCAAGAAGAGTGACTACAATGTTGTGGAGCAGTTGGGACACTCCGTCAAAATCTCCATGCTTGCTCTGCTCTTGTGCTCTGAGGCTCATGCTAACGCCTTGGTGAAGTTTCTGAAGAATGCTCACGTACCGCAAGACACTACCACTGACCAGTTTGAAGTTTGTATTGCTAGCCTGGCTGCCAACAACGGCCTAGGCTTCTCTGATGTTGATTTAACTCCTTCCGGAAAGAAACACAACAAAGCCTTGCACATCTCTGTCGAATGTAAGGGCACTACCTTGTCTCATGTTTTGGTGGATACCGGTTCTGCTTTGAATATTCTTCCGAAGACTGCTTTTGATCGACTTGATGTCGAAGGGTTGGTTCTGAGACCCAGTGACATTATTGTGAGGGCCTTTGATGGTTCTAAGCGGACGATTGGAGAGCTCACTCTACCGTTAAAGTCGATTCCAGACTTTTGATTCCACTTTCTTTGTCATGGACATCCGTCTTACTCTTGCCTACTTGGGCGCTTGGATACATGGGGGTACCTCTACCTTACATCGAAACCAAGTACCGGTGAAAGGAAAGGTTGTCACGGTGCGGTGAAGAAGAGTATATGGTCATCATCTGCAATCGTTCGTTACCTCGAGATGGAAGGTGAATTCTTTGAGACTCCTGTCAAGCTTTTGAAACAATGTCCAGTCATGCTGCGACTCTCCGTCCTCTGAAGTTACACAAGCTCCGCCTAGGATGGCCTCACGAAAGACGCTCTGTCGAAGAAGGTAGTTCTATTTGGGGTCGCCCCTAATCTTCCTTTCAAATTTGACAAGACCGGTTTAGGCTTCACCATCAAAGGTCGAAGATGATACGCCCGTGCGCCAACTTCCCTTCCGCATCGGCAGTGGAATCCATGCTATAGAAGACGGCGACAACGGCTTCAACATCGAAGTGGATCTTCCCAACTCGGATCATGGGCTCGGAATTGGAAGGCGAAGGCGACATACCAATCTCCTTTAGCCAGGAGTAATTGCTCTTGTTTTGTTTTGCTTTTCGTATTTCTTTATGTTTTAAACTTTGAAAGCCTAGTGCCTTGCGGGGCATCATGGCTCGTTTGAGGTTATTATCATCGTTTGCGTATTTTCATTCAATAAATCGTTGGACTTTTGCATTCAATTGTTTGTTTTCTTTCTTTACTTTATCACCCTTCAAAAGCTATGTGTTTCTTACACACACCACGTGATACACGCAGAATCACTCGAATCTCGTTAATAACATATGCTAGTGCTAAATATGACTTGATAATCCAATCTACCAAGCCAAGACGAAAGTGAGGAAGATTGTGAAGTGCCGGAGAACTTGCGGATCCTACAAGAAGAAGAGTTATCTGACCACGAAGAGCAGTTGAGGTTGTGAATTTGGATTGATGAAGGAAAAGAGATCAAGATAGGAGTGAGTCTTGAGAACAATGTTAAAGAAAGGTTGATTCGGATGCTACGAGACTACATTGAGGTTTTGCTTGGTCATACGAAGATATGCTGGTTTAGACATTGATATTGTGGTTCACCGATTACCAACAAAAGAAGGTTTTCTCGGTGAAAGAAGGTTCGTCGCGCGTCCCGAGATGTCGAGAAAATCAAAGCGGTTATGAAAGCTCAACACCGTTCTTAGCTGTCACCTCTTATCCCTGGGTTGCAAATGTGGTACCGTACCTAAGAAAGATGGTAAAGTACGAATGTGTGTGGATTACGAGATCGAACAAAGCAAGTCAGAAAGATGATTTCCCACTTCCTCATATTGATGTTACGGTTGACAACACCGCCAGATAAGGTTTTCTCCTTCATGGATGGTTTCTCGGTTACAATCGATCAAAATGGCTCTCGAAGACATGGAGAAGACTACTTTTGTTACAGTGGGGCACATTCGCTACAAGGTTATGCCGTTCGGACTAAAGAACGCAGGCGCCACTTATCAGCGTGCCATGGTGACATTATTTCATGACATGATTCATCACGAGATAGAGGTCAACGTTGACGACATGATAGCTCGATCACGTCAAGAAGAACATCTTGGTCTTTTGCGGTTGTTTGATAGGTTGAAGAAGTACAGGTTGAGGCTTAATCCTAACAAGTGCACCTTTGGAGTCAGATCCGGAAAACTCCTAGGGTTTGTTATCAGTGGTAAAGGTATTGAAGTTGATCCCGCCAAGGTTAAAGCTATTCAAGAGATGCCAGCTCCCCGCACCGAGAAGGAAGTCAGAGGTTTCTTGGGTTGATTGAACTACATTGCCAGATTCATTGCACACCTAACTGCTACTTGTGAGCCAATCTTTAAGTTACTAAAGAAAGATCAAGTAGTGGAATGGAATGACGATTGCCAGATCGCTTTTGACACAATCAAGGAGTACCTTGAATCCTCCTATCCCGATGCACCGCCAAAGGAAGACCTTTATCATGTACTTGACGTGTTAGAGAACTCAATGGGTGTGTGTTGGGGTAACATGGCGAGTGCAGTCGAAAAGAGCATGCAATATACTACCTTAGCAAAAAGTTTACCGACTGTGAAACAAGATACTCACAGCTCTCTCCGAAAGAATAGCAAGATGGCAAATGATCTTGACCGAATCGACATCGGACACTTCTCGAAAACGATCAAAGGAAGTGTAGTAGCCAATCATTTGGCTCATCGGGCCGTAGATGACTATCGGTCTATGCGGTTCGAATTTCGACGAAGATGTTTTACTAGTCACGATTGTGAAGAACCAGCCCGACGAAGGACTGAACAAGGATCCCGATGGACTATGGTCTTTGATGGAGCCTCGAACGCACTTGGCAATGGCATTGGCGCCATCATTACATCCCTACAGGACATACTCCTTTCACGCCGATTATGTTTCATTGCACTAACAACATGGCGAATCGGCGTGCATCATGGGTATCAAAGTGCTATTGACTTAAGAATCAAGTTCTTGCAAGTGTATGGAGACTCGCTTTGGTGATCGATCGATTAAGGCGAATGGGATACGAAGCATCCGAATCTCATTCCATCGAGAGCATGTTCGAATTTGATCCCTTACAAGAGATTACTTTCAATCATATTCCACGAGAAGAGAATCGGTTGGCACGCATTGGCTACTATGTCGTCTATGTTCAAGGTTAGATGGGACAACGAGGCTCCCGGATCATCATTGAGAAGTTCGACGAACCAACAGATTGTTATGAGCTTGACGAGAAGAGAAACCTTGGTATTATGGCGTGAAGAAATATCTTGAGACTCGGGAATATCCGCAGGGCATCATCAATGATAAGAAGTTCATGAGAAGATTTGCATCCAAATTCTTCCTCAACAACGGCATCTTATACAAGCGCAACCACGACTTGTGCTTATCTATGTAGACCGAAAACAACAATGCGTATCATGGAAGAGTTACACGGCGCATTTGGTACCCACTCCGGTGGACACACCATGGCTAAGAAGATTTTGAGAGCGGGTTACTATTGGTCCACCATGGAAGCGATTGTCACCGCTATGCTCGATCTTGTCACAAGTGCGGTTATGCCGACAAAGTACCGCACTCCACTGAATGTTCTAACTTCTCCGTGGCCTTTTGCAATGTGGGGCATTGACATGATCGGAGAAATTAAGCCCACTTCCAATGGACATCGTTTCATCCTTGTGGCAATAGATTACTTCACTAAGTGGGTAGAAGCGACCTCGTATGCATCTTACCAAGAATGTTGTGGCTCGATTCATCAAACATAATCTTATCATCGGTATGGCACTCCGAAAGGATTATCACGGATAACGGTTCCAATCTCAACAACAAGATGATCACCAAACTCGCACGCGCTCAAGATCAAGCATCACAACTCTTCTCCTTATCGGCCTAAGATGAATGGCGCATGGAAGCCGCCAACAAAAACATTAAGAAGATCATGAGAAGATGATGACTTACAAAGATTGGCATGAGATGTTACCATTTGCTCTTCATGGTTATCGCTTTCTGATGGACATCAACAGGGCAACCCCTTTCTCGTATATGGTATGGAAGCCGTCTTACCCATCGAGGTTCGGATACCCTCAACGAGTCCTCCAGAGGCGAGTTAGGCGACGATTGGGTCCACTCGCCTTGACCAGATTAACTTGATTGATGAGAAGCGACTCGCGTCCATCCGCCATGGACGGTTTATCGAAACGAATGATCGAGCATTTAACAAGAAGGTCAAGCACCGAGTCTACCAAGTCGGTGATCTAGTAGTCAAGCGCATCATCCTTCCACAAGGTGATCCCAGGGGCAAATGGACTCCCACCTACGAGGGTCCGTTTGTAGTCAAGACAAGTTTTGAGGAGCTATGATACTTAGCACCATGGATGGTGAAGACTTCCCACACCCTATGAACGCAGACATAGTCAAAAAATACTACGCATGAATAGACCCGCTAGGTCGGTGACCTAGGCAAAAATAAGGGCATCTGACGAACCAAAAGGGTTCGGGAAAAGTTAAGGATATATACAAAGAAACATAAACCAGAGACAAACCCAAGGGCGGTCTAGGCAAAGTTAGGGATTTAAGCGTTTACTATGTCTCTTCGGATCACCGCTTCTAAACTACTATCGCATTCAAGATTCAAATGGCGAAGATCGGTCTACTCACTTTCTCCGACAGAAGGAGATGAGATAGTGAAATATATGAGTACTAGCATAGTTGGAACTTAACGAGATTGTTTCCGCATGGCTTTTTACCTTTCTTGTGTACAAACTACTTGGCCATACGCCACATTTCAAATAAACGCAAATTCTTTCTCTTTACAATTCTTGTTGTTGTCGTTTGCAATAAGTCCAATGTTTGCTTTGAATGATTATATGCATTTGACAATAAAAATCTAATCGCAAACATACGAAAAGTGAACATACAAAAGTGCTTACTACAGGCTCCAGGAATTGGGACGACGATGAAAGTCACCAAAAACATTCCCCCGTAGAGCATGATCCCTACAAAGGTGTCACTCACAACACAACTTCCCCAGCAGAGCAAAAGGGAATCCACGAGCTGCAATTCCACTCGACTAAGTAAAGTTACATCAGTCTCCAAGCAGTAACACCTCACCCCAACAAGGTATTTATCCCAGTAGTATCTCTCGATCCTTTCCTTTTCCCCAAGATCGGACCCAAAACTTGGTCGATAGTGCATCGAGGAAATTACATCTTCATCCCCCAACCAGAGGTTACGACGGGTTCCTGGCTCTTCCAGCCCGGTCTCCCAGCAACTATCAAATGCTCTCTAGCGAGATCTGCACCCAGAATCCCCAGTAGAGCACCTCCTAAATTTCCTCAGCAGGATCTACATACAAGGTCCCCAACAGATCGCCTCCCAGATTCTCCTCAGCAGGGTCTATATATGAGATCTCCAACAACGAGCTTCTCAATCTCTACCTTCCTCAACAATATCTAGGCCCAAGACTTGGTCAGATAGTGCATCGGAGGAATCCCGGATATCTTTCTTCTCTTTCAAAAGCAGGGATCTCACCTATTCAATCCCCAGCGAGTCGAATCTTCAAGGTAACATCCACATCTTCTTCAAGATGGATATGTTTTGAAATACCACAACATCTATCATTCATACATTTCTCATAGAGTCATAATTCATGCATATGTCATTCATATACAACATCATGCATCATACTGCATAAAACTAACCAATATTCTATCAAAGTTCCTTTTGTTTTCTCCAAAGCAGTATGATCCGACGCAAACAGTCGAGATTAAGCCCGAATCGACGGAAAACTATCGAAAGACCGCCCATGGTTGTCCTCCGACGGGTCCAGATTAAGCCCCGAACCGGCGGAAAACTATCGAAAGACCGCCCGGTTATCCTCCGATAACAGCAATGGATCAACACCGATGCACAACAGGAAGCTATCCACATTTTGCCAACTACTATCTCCTCGAGTAATCGGCGAAGATTTATTCGATCCTTCTTATTATCAACGAACTATAGAGTCTAGCGTACTCGGTTGCCACGATGGCATCTTAAGCCCATCTCCGACTACTTGTCAACATTTCTTCATTTTCAGAATGCTGCATATATGGTTAAAAATTAATACAAACCAACAACTTCATTCAAAAATGAACACGAAGTCTAACATACGACTCCCTCCGGATGGCATTTTAAGCCCATCTCCTCTCCTTTCCAGGAACGCCTACAGAGCCTGGCGTACGGCTCACTTTCCAGCAATTCTCCTATCAATAATCTCGTGTCTAACGTATGACTCATTCCCCAGCTTCTCCAAATGGCATCTGTAAGCCCATTCCCGCATCATCAGCCAACCGCGAGTACAAATTTTCAGGTGTACTTGAGTGTTCAATCATCTTCTACCTCCAGGTCACGAAAGACAAGCATGTCAATCCAACCTTCCAGTACAAGAAGATTGAACAGGGGCAGCTGTCATACCCCAAAATTTGCCCTCCATCTACTCAAAGAGATTTCATACATCCCTACTCAAGGATTCCTCAAGAGTTGATCAGACAAACTCTCTCCTAGACAATCAACCCAAACTAGGGTTTGGTATCTCTCAAGTCAAGATGAACTTCCAACATCTCCAATGGTCTTCATGCCTCCTCATATGCTCCAAAGATTCCCCATGTCAAGTTTCAAGCTTCACAGATCAAGTTTCCTCAGACAATTGCTCAGATGGTTGAAAATCAGTTGTATTGGACAAAAAGTCAACTGTGGTCAACATACAGTCAAACTTCATAATTTTTGGTCAACATCCTCATTTTGAAGTCACATTCATCATTTGATCAAGGGTTGATCCTGATTCATCAAGAAAACTCAAGATTTGCTCAAAAGTCAAACTTTCTAAATTAGGGTTTCTAGGTGAAAAGTCAACTGAACTTTGACTGATCATAACTTTCTCATACTTTCTCAGAAATTTTTCCACCACCTCTTGTTTTGAAGGAAATTCAATTCCCTACAACTTCATGTCTCACAAGAATTTCCAAAAAATGCTTCATTTGAGAGGTATAGCTCAAAACATTACAGGTCATTTTCAAAGTCAACAAAAAGTCAACTTTTTGTTTTGAAGATATATTGAGCATGGAAACTCCAATTGAGATGAGACCAAAAAGGTTGGTTAGAGGACTCTTACAGCTTTCCAAAAAGTCCAAGAACACTCAAAAATGTGGAAAATTAAGCAAGATACACTATTCAGAAGTTCGGCAATTTTGGACAATTGCACAAAAGGACATTTTGGTCAAAATGCAAAATTTTCCAAATGGGCCTATAATCTTTTGATCCAAACTTGTTCATGACATGATTTTTGACTCATAAATACTTGGCCATGGTGATTTTCTATTTTTATGATTTATATTTGAATTTTAAAGCATTTAAATTCAAAATTAAATCATATAAAATATGAAATTAATTTATTTTTCCAAATGGATTGATTTTATATCATGCTTGGAGTCCATGAAAGCCCACAACAATTTCCAAATTCGTGCTAAGCCTTTACATGGAAGGAAAATCAAATTTTTTTCAAAATTTGATTTGTTTTAAAGAGAAAATATTTGCACATTGATTATTCAATCTTTTTTTCACTCTTATTGCTCTCCAAATCTCTTCTATAAATACCCAGCAGTGTGTACAAGCATGAGGAGGAAACCCTAGCTCAAGCCAAACCCTTATTTTGTCAAATTTTTTCAAGAAACTTTGAAAATCGAATTTCAAACTCCAGCCGTTTTCAGCCATCAAAAACCATTCCATTGTCTTCAGCAGGTAGGTTTGAGTAAGTATACACTCTTATCATTGATCAAATCAAGCTAAATCGATGCATATCCATCCATACATGTTCAAAACTTTCTTGATTTTGCATTTTTAATATCCGTGTGTTTCAATTGATTTTAATGCTTCTAATGTGCTTATGAGATGCCAAGGATCCGATCTGGGCAATTGCTATGGAGTTTGAACGTCCAAAACATGAGATGCCATGCTTAGGGTTTCCGAACTGGAAAGCTTCGAACCGGCTTGTACAAGCCGATTCAGCCAAAACCAACACCGCCATTGAATCCAGAAGGGTCGAAATAGGTGGACTAGGCTTCCTTTTTGCTTGTAATTTTCGTATTTCGCAGGTTTGAAGATCACCGTCGCCGGAGAAGACGACTGGAGCTAGGGCTCCGGCGTCGTTGACTGGCTTGGTCCGGTTGACTCCGATTGACTGCAGGCGTGGCGTAAGCGAGCTTCCTGATTCGTTCCCTCCATCCAACTGGGACCCAACGCTGACTGTGTTTGATTTTCAAATAATCAGTGACACGTTTACACTCTTATTCAATTAATTCCAGTTTTCCAAACACCAAGTGCAACGTGGCTCAGTGGTTAAGGCGTTTGCTGTGCAAAGATACTCTCCCATGTCCTGAGTTCGAATCCTGCTTGCACCGGTTCTTCCTTTTTCTTTTCCAAACTTCAAACTTTTCCTATTTTTCCATATTTTTCTAATTATTTAATATTTGCATCTTATTTAATTTCCTTTCATATTTTTATTTCTGCATTAAAAAATCATCAAAAATTATTTTTCTTTTTACATTATTTTCAGAAAACCTTTATTTAATTTATAAAATTAAAAAATACAATTTTGCATGCATATTTATTTTTATTCATATTTTTGCATTTAAATCACATTTAATTAGTTTTTTATTATTAAATTGCATCCAAAAAATCCCAAAAATTTATTTTAGCATATTTATATTATTTCCAGCATGGCATATTTTTCTTATTTTAAAATTTGCATTTTTCTAACATTTTTTCTCTTATTCAATCCATCTCGTATTTTCCGATTTCTCATTCTTTCACAGGTTGTTCCGATTCAGACGATTTTTCCTTTATCATTTTATTTTTTTTCAATAATGTAACTGTATATGGGATGTAATAGTTTAAATTAGGTTTTTATTTTCCGCAAGTTTAAATTATGTATCTGCCCCAAAGCCTTGTAATAGCGTAGGACATTTACCTTTCCGCATTTTTACATTCCGCATTTTACTTTCCGCACCCTATCAATTGCTAGTAACTAGGCGTGTATGGCAAGATAATAATGAACATAGCCCACTAACTTCAAGATAACATATGCTGAAATCAACACACTTTTTCACACATGCACCCCTTAGGGTAATTCTCTCTCGTTGCCTTACGATTACAAATGGTCATGTCCCTCGAACGTAGAGGTATTCTAGCACCGTTGCCTTCAAAACAAATCATCATAGTCCCTTCGATACAAAGATCATAAGACCCACGATGTCGCCTCCAAATACATGATCTTGACCCTCGATTGTCGCCTACGAAAAATGATGATAGTCCCTTCGAATGTGCTAGGATACTTCCTACAAGTTGCCTTCAAATGACCATCCGATGTCCCTTCGAATGTCCCGCTTACATCCAATGAATGGAGCTACCTACTAACTAATGGTACGGCTAGCGCTATTCTAAAGGAACGTAGAAGTACAAAAACGACCAATTCTGAGTGGGTAAATAAGTCTTTTAGTTGCTCGCTCTACCAAATGCTTTTCACACCACACACTTTTTTTCAAAGTTCAATTTCTTTCCAAAAACAAAACATTTCCGAACACTTTGTATACATTCCTACATGAGTCATTACAAAGTCAAAGCGAAATGCCTTTTTCAAAACATTTTTGTCAAACACACAGAAAGCAATTTTAAAAAAGTGATCTAGAGCAACTAAGAGCCCGTAGATAACTACGGATGGAAAGGGGTGCTAATACCTTCCCTTTTCGTAACCATTCTCCCGAACTCAGAATCTAACGAAGGTCTTTTTCTGTTACTTTTACCTTCCCTTAATTGGATAAAAATAAAAGTCGGTGGAGACTCTTGCTATCCGCACATTTGGATACAAAAATCCTACAAAGTCAGTTCACCGTGTTACAACGTCGTATTCCAATTCGTCGACCCGAAACACCATTGCTTTACATTCCCATATTATCAGTTAGTTCCTACCTTGGAAGAGTTCTCTAAGCTACTAGGGATACCTATCCTTGATCAGATACCATTCACTAGTTCAGAAAAAGCTCAGAAGTACGAAGACATCACATCAGCATTACATCTAAAGCGATCAGACATTGAAGCCAATTGGGAAACAAGAAGCGGATTTAAGGGTTGCTTGCTAAGTTTTTGATAAAGAAAGCTCGGGAATTCCTCAAAGCTATGAGTTTCCATGCACTCGAAGACATCTTGGCCTTACTAATCTATGGTTTGGTGCTATTTCCTAATCCAGATCAGTTCATAGACGTGAGCGCCATCAAGATATTCCTCACTCGCAATCCCATGCCTACCTTACTTGGAGACATCCTGCATTCTCTCTACACTCGTACCATTAAACGACAAGGAACTCTCATGTGTTGCATATCGTTACTTTCCAGGTGGTTTATTTCGCACCTTTCTTAATCAGTGATGAAGAACGAGCAAAGGTTGAAGTGGTCTCAAAGGGTGATATCACTTTCTTATTCAGATATCCGTTGGTGCCTTTTCTCTCAAAAGGACTTCACTTTCATTGAGTGTTGTGGAGAATTCCCTAACGTACCACTGCTTGGCATAAGGGGAGGTATCACTTAAAACCCTTCTCTAGCTCTTCGACAGTTTGGTTATGCTCGAAGAGATGGTCCTCATGATATGCTTCTCCAAGACATTGTGTTTGACTACAACAGCGATCTCCAGAACTACCGTCGAAGATTTATGCACGCTTGGTGCATGGTAAAGAAGGCTGATACCAAGACTTTGGGACACAAGAATTCCATTCCTTGGGAACCTTACCTCAAATGGGTGCGAGCTCGAGCTCGAAACCTCATGATGTCGTTTACACCTTTGCTACCAGTGATTATGGAACCTGTTGCTATAGGTGACAAACCCTATACCGTTCTCCATCCAGGCATGCCTACTGATCTTGAAGACTTGAAGAGATCCTAGATTCAGCTTAAAGAAGAAAGGGATACGTTCGAAGCTCAATGCTATGCAAGCGAGAACAAAGTGCTAGAGTTGACAAAGCTACTTCACGAGGAGCGAAACATCAACACCTACCTCAACACCAAGAGGAAGCGCCAATGGGAGACTTAAAATTCTAGGAATTTGTTCTTTTATTTTTTCCAAACTATCTTTTGTACTTAAAAAGAAAAAGAAAAAGAAAAAGAAAGAAACTAATAAAAGTTTGTTCATGCTTGTTTAACAAATTTAAATTCCTAAAGGTCCTTGAAAACATTGCATTGCATAAACATCACATATCATGGCATAACATCTCATAACAGGTACATCGAAGACCGGTTTTCTTATTCTCTCGCTGTTTATTTCAGCAGAAATGGCTCTTGAACAGACTGTCAAAGATCTCCAGGCTCAGAATGCTCAATTCCAAGAGATGTTCACTAGCTTGGTCCAAGGCCAGAAAGACCTGAAAAAGCTCATCACCAAAAAGAAGAAGACCATCGGTATCCTCAACATGGGAAGAAATCACAAGGGTGCAGCTAAGGTGTTCAGCCGCTTAGAAATCTCAGACAAGAGTGGTGAAAGCGAGGGAAGCATCAGGAACAGCGAAGGAAGCCGTCAGGGGTCTGAATGCTGTAGAAAATCTGAAAATGTCCGGGGTGAATTTTGATGATCTAAGTCTTGTTCCTGGCGTGGTGATTCCCCTCAAGTTCAAAGTTCCTACCTTTGCCAAGTATGATGGCATCTCTTGTCCAAAACTGCATCTGAAGTCCTATGTTCAGAAGATCCATCCTCATACAGAAGACAAGAAGCTATGAATTCATTTCTTTCAAGAGAGTTTATCCGAAACTCAGTTGGAGTGGTATTATCAGCTAGAGAGTACCCACATTCATACCTGGAAGGACTTAGCAGATGCTTTCTACAAGCAGTACCAGTACAATGCTGAACCAGCACCCACCCGCATGCAACTACAAAGCATGTCTAAGGGTCGTGACGAGAAGTTCAAAGAATATGCTCAAAAATGGAGAGATCTAGCAGGCAGGGTTCAAACACCCTTGTCTAATAGGGAGTTGGTTGATATGTTCATGGGAACGCTAAAAGGCCCATTCTTCAATCACTTGATTGGAAACTCTTCAGCCGGATTCACCGAGCTGATACTGACAGGCGAATGCATCGAAGCTGGAATCAAGAGCAGAAAGATTCAGGTAGAGTCATCTTCAAATGCTGCGAAGAGAACTTTTGGTAAGAAAGAAGCCAATGCTATGTATGGTCAGAAAATCCGTGTTAAAGCTGATCGTACTCAATCAAGGGCAGTGATCTCCAATCCTACACCAAGAACCTCGCGAGACAACGCGAGCTTAACGTGCCACGAAGATAGTTTACGAAGATCAACATGCCATTGTTGCAAGCATTGCAACACATGTTGAAAGCAGAGCTGATTACTTTGAGGGATCCTCCTCAACACGTCAACACTTCCTCTCCAAAATATAATCCTAATGCAAGGTGTGCATACCACTCCAACAACCCAGGGAACGACACCGACAACTGTTGGGCTCTGAAGAACAAGATTCAAGACATGATTGAAACCAGGGAAATTGAGTTTAACCCTCCTGTCGAAACTCCGAATGTGATCAACGCACCAATGCCTGACCATGGTAAAAGTTCCAATGCTATTGACGACGAGTCTTATGTTTATGATGTGAACAAGCTGACTATTCCTCTGATGACTGTCAAGAAAGATTTGTTGCAAGCCGGTGTATTTCCAGGATGCCTAGATGATTGTCGTTGGTGTGCAACTGAATCTGACGGATGTGCTTGGTTGAAAAGGCGTATTCAATGCATGATGGACAACCGAGAAGTGCTACTTATGAAACCTCCCTCTGTGGAGAATCTATTTGAAGACATTTCTAAGAATCTAAAGATCAAAGATGTAGACGATGCCTTACCAGAAGTCTGGGATACCTTGGGGCAGCCAAGTGGAAAGTTTGATTTCATGGTGAAGTATACCGCTCCTGAAAGATACAAGATTCCTATTGAAAATGTCAAGGCAACCGGATGGGGAGACGATTTCCCAGAAGACTATGCTGATGTAAACACAATAAGGATCTCCTCTATCGATCCTACGCCTAGAGTGGCACCTCTCATCATCACTTCTCCCAGAGTAGTTCCATATTCCTCTGACAAAGCTATACCGTGGAATTATGGAGCCGAAGTTTACTATCATGGCGTCAAGCAAGAACCTTTGGCCATTGAAGATATTGCAGCTGAAGCTTCCAATCCTAACATCGACAACATCACCGGATCAAGCAAGGTAACCAGAACCGGAAGAGTATTTTCTCCAGAGATCTCTCCTCCAAAAGATACCGCGACTCCAGCTCGCATTCCAGCTATCGAACCAATTCCAGAAGCTAGAGGGAAAGAACCAGTAACTCATCTTGTTCATACAAAAGTGCAAAAGGAAGTTGCCGAGGGTACCTCCAAGCAAGAAATGGAGGAAATTATGAAGATCATCAAGAAAAGCGACTACAATGTTGTGGAACAGTTGGGACAAACTCCATCCAAGATATCCATGTTAGCTCTGTTGTTGTGCTCTGAGGCTCATGCTAAAGCCTTAGTGAAGTTTCTGAAGAATGCTCACATACCGCAAGACACTACTGCTGATCAATTCGAAGGTTGTATTTCTAGCTTGACTGTCAACAACGGTTTGGGTTTCTCTGATGATGACTTGACTCCTGCCGGAAGGAAACATAACAAAGCCCTGCACATCTCTATTAAATGAAAGGGAATTACATTGTCTCACGTATTAGTGGATACTGGTTCTGCTCTGAATATCCTACCAAAGAATGCTTTCGACCGAGTCGATGTTGAAGGAGTGGCCATGAAGCCCAGCGACATGATTGTAAGAGCTTTTGATGGTTCTAAACGAACAGTGCTTGGAGAGCTCATCCTGCCTGTTAAAATCGGTTCCCAGACTTTTGAATCTACTTTCTTCGTCATGGACATCCGTCCAGCTTACTCTTGCCTACTTGGACGCCCTTAGATACATGGGGCAGGCACTGTTACCTCTACCCTGCATCGAAAGCTGAAGTACCCAGTGAAGGGGAAGATTGTTACAGTATGCGGTGAGGAAGAATACATGGTAATCCATCTGCATTCATTCTGATACCTCGAAATGGAAGGTGAATTCATTGAAACTCCCTGTCAAGCTTTCGAAGCAGTTCCATGAGTCATGCCTATTGACTCTCCTGTCACTCCTGAAGTTACTAGAGTTCTGAAACAACCGGCCGAAAAATCAAAGGATATAACTATATATCAATGAAGTCGCCATCGAACGTTTTTTATCCCGCCAAGAGGGAAAGTTAAACATCGAGTAAACCTGAAACGGAGAAATCACGGTCTTGCGACCGAGAGATCGGGTAAGGAAGTCTGTTATACGAGGGGAAGGGATTAGCACACCACACGTCCGTAGTACTCTTCGGTATCCACTTTTACTTTCTATCTAATGGGTGTAAAGGTCTAACTATATCTGTATATGGTATAATGCATGCAAAAAAGAAAAGAAGAATAAAGAAATAAAAGAAAATAATAAAAGAAAGAAAACACGGGGAAAAGAAGGAAATATTTACAAAGGTTGCTCGATCAAGCCCCGCGATAGGATGCCTACATATTCCCTCGTCAATGGGAAAGTCAGAGCGTCGTAGTTTGGATCACTTGTTTTGGTTGGTTTGTGTTTTTTAAATTAGCAGACGAAACAGCAAACGATGACGAAACACCTCCATGATGACGGAACATCAGCTACAGACGGGATGACGAAACATCAAAAAGACGGGATGACGAAACATCAGAGGATGAGAGGACGAAACATCAGCAGCAGGACGACGACGCGTCAGAAGATGAGATGACGAAACGTCAGAAAATGGGATGACGAAACATCAACAGCAGAACGACGAAACATCCTAAACTAATTGGTTTGTATCTTTTACTTTGGAAAAAGTTTCAGATTATTAGAGTGTTTTAATGCACTTGACAAAACAAGATTTTAATTTTAAGGATGCAAAAGGATAAAGGTAAAATGGCTAAGGGAGACTAACCTATTTCTAATCCTAATATTGTCATACAAAGTTAATCCTAAGTTTAGTGTA
Organism: Vicia sativa; assembly: GCA_021764765.1. Classification (NCBI taxonomy): domain Eukaryota; kingdom Viridiplantae; phylum Streptophyta; class Magnoliopsida; order Fabales; family Fabaceae; genus Vicia; species Vicia sativa. Next base: position 143,461,166 of record CM038793.1, on the reverse strand, counting down.
TAAACAAAGGGAAGAATCTACCTAAAGTTATCATGCATGGATGCCTAACTCAATGTCTAAACTCGATAACTAACCTAATCGAGTAAACCAAAGGGGAAACTATAAAATCAATCATCTTGGTTAAAAAACCAAGTGAGAAGAGGTGTAGAATCAAGTAAAGTGCTTTGGCAAAAGCACACAAACTAAGCACTAACAAGTGCTAAAAAGTAAAGAAGAAGGAGAAGATGTGGTGGAATCAAGTGAATGATGTTCATATGAAGTGTCATGTGAAGTGAGGTCAGTAGAAACAACATTCTTTTATACAAACCTTTAACAAACATCAAACATCATCATAAACATACACATACAAAGTTAATTCACAAACTAGGTCGAAACTAGTCCTAAAAAGCATACGAAAAGCTAATTGCGAGAAGCGTTAGACTTAGGGGAAATTAATGGACAAATAAAGAATAAAATGACACAAAATTCAGTAGCTAAACATGTTAATGTTTCATTTACATCACACAAATATATCATAAAGATTCATGAACAAAAATCCACCAAGAAGTGCATAAGCATGCAACAATCGCGTGTAGTGAGGTGAATTTAAGTGTGTGAGGCTCATGATATGCAAGGAAGGTGTCAAGACGAAGTGATTATAGTACCAATATCATATGAAATAATTAACAACCAAATCATAAAGAAAATGTCACAAAAATGCAATTACAACATTAGTGCGAAAACTAGTCGAAATGCTTAACCTAAGAAGTGTTCACAAGTTAAAAGAAGTCATGGAAAGGCAAAGATGAAAAGAGATGAACCATGGAATACTAAGATACACAAATTACAGTAGCAAACACATTATTTCATCAATAATATCATTCAAATATGCACTCTAAGGATTCACAAACAAAACACTTAAGAAAAATGCATTTGATTCGTACAAGTGCGGGCAAACATGTGTGTGCATTTGTGTGTTTATGCATACTTGTGCTAAGTATCGCATGATGGTGGGATCAGAAACAACACATGATAATAGTTACTCAAGCTATACACTATCAAGTCATTAGATGTTCCAAATTGCACATATACAACATCAACACAAAAGACTAGTTAAGAACTTGACCTAGAATGCAACTAGGGGTCGAACGAAGCATGGTTAATGCATGAATGAAAAGGAATGAACCTCATAGAATAAAAAGACATGGAAGGCAGTAGCTATCATGGTAAGAATGAATTATCATCATGTACATAATCATCATGAAAATTCTCAAACAAAGGAAACTAAGAAAGCCTAATCATGCATCTAGAAGTGTGGGATGGAAACATGCATGGACATGCAATTGTGAACATGCTTAGCGGTGTCATATTTGAGTGAAGTCAGTGATGGAAACATAGATATTACATACATGTTAGACACAAACAAATTACAATCACCTCAAAAGATAACCTACACAAAACTAATACAAGAGGAACTAATCAAGAATTTGTCCTAAACATGCACCTAGGAGTCAAATGAAACATGGCATGGCATAGGTGAAGAGGTATGAACGTTTAGAATATGGAAAATAATGAAGGTTAGTGGTTATCATGGTAGAGATGCACTCATGTCATATACACAATATTCATAATCTTTCCATAAGCAACTTTCAAAAAGAAAACATGAATGTGCATCCTAGAAACGTGTGGTGGAGTGTTGTGTATTCAAGCATACTTATGTCAAGTGCCATATAAAAGTGAGTTCAGTGATGATCATATAAAGATGATGTTCATACAAAGCACAAAACAATCATCATACATCACAACCATTCATAGCACGAAAACTAGCAAAGGAAAAGATCGATTTTAAACCCTAGAGTTAGTTTTAAGTAAGCATGCAAGTTAATGAGCCAAACATGGCAAAGAGGCAAGGTGAGAAGGCAATATGACACACAAGATCAGTAGCTTAAGACCTAAGTAAATCATAATCAAAAGCAATTCAAACAAAGTAAAGAGCTTACATACACAAGTACATCATATTGGAGTTTGAAAACATCTAAACTAGTTAAACATGATATTTGAGAGAGATTGAACAAAATGGATTTAATTAGACAATTAAAACTATGTGTGACTTGTGTCATAAGGTTAACTCAAGATATGATTCATGAGCAACCAAATGTAGAAGATGAGACTTCAATACACAAACAAATCACCCATTTGATGAAAAAAATCATCTAAAATAATACCACCTATGTTAGATCAAACGACATTGATTAAGATTTGTAGGGTGGGAAAGAAGTCTTGTAGGTCATAGGGTGATGATAGAACCCTCACAAGGTGCTTGCTATAAGCTCAAGGTGATGTCAATTGAAGTGACATACCTCAATCATCATGAACCTATAATCCCTTAAGGTATTGTCCAACCAACAATTAGAAGAGAAAGAAGATTTAGCTCTTTTAGGTCATCATGATGATCTTACAATTGAATGCAAGCCAATGAATCAAAGGGCATGGAATTAATGATCACATAATGTACAAATTCAGAAGTAAAGATTAAAAATTCAATTAGAATTGGACCACTAATTCCATGAAGGACGCACATAACATAAGTGTTACAACCATAGCTACAAAATGATGACATCCTAACAACAAAACCAACATGAATTGAACAAGCTAGGGATCTTAAATGAATCAATCAAACTGGAATCAACGCCCTAAACATTCCATGAGGATAAGTAAAGGAAATGAGAAGTAAATTCCCAAAGGATTGCATGAATGCATTCCTCATACCTCATGATTCATGCACAAGGATGCAAAAAGTGAAACAAAGATTAAACATCTTCCAATTAAAGGATCAGGATGATCCCATGAGGTCAAATGTCTCTCAAGTATTTAGAATACTATCCTTGAGGTTATCATACCCCTAAGTATCAATTAGAAACTCAAATTGTACAAGAACATGGTCTAGAATCAAGACATCAACAAGTTAGGGTTTTGAGAACCACACAAACATTATGCCCAAGGTAGAAACCAAATGATCAATATGTAGTTTCCAATTAATGAAAACATGTTTAAATATCAATAGAGCATTCAAATGATCATCACATACCCAAAGCTTGGCCTTAAGTTATGTCCATGAGCTTCAAATTGAAGCTTGACTCAATTACACTAGGCCAAAGGGTATGTTCACCTTGGAAATTCCATAAAAAATGGAAAAATGAGATATAAAATCCAAGAAAAATGAATTAATGAGCTCAAATTCCTTACAAGTCAGAGACATATCCTTTCTCCATTCAAAAGTCCATGGAAGGGTCAAAATAAAAATCAAAAACGTACTACTAGTTCAAAATTAAACTTATATGACCAATAAACAAGAAAAATTTGTATAAAATACAAAAGTCATAAATCAAAATCTACAAAAATTAGAAACAGTGACCTAACATCCCGAACATGATCAAAACTATTTTTACCATTTTTTATTTTCAAGGAAAAATGATAAAAACAATAAAAATGCAAAATGTAGAATGCAAATCATGTATTTAATGCTCAAATTTAATTAGATATGCAAAAGTATCAAAATTATGAAATAAAAATCAGAAATGCATGCTACATGGATAAAATGTTCCAAAATATTTTTTCTGCCTTTTTTGTATGGATAAAAGTATTTTAAATAATTTAATGATGCATGAAATGCAATATAATGCATGAAGTTATTTAATTATGCAAAAAATGCCAAGATTATGAAATAAAATTCAGAAATGCATGATGCATGATTTGAATGGTCTAAAATATTTTTTATGCATTTCTTATATGAAGAAAAGTATTTTAAATAAATTAATTAGGCATGAAATGCAATATAATGCATGAAATTATTTAATTATGCAAAAATGACAAAATTTTGAAATAAAATTTAGAAACTCAAAATTAACCCCTTATAGGATCCAGAATATTTTTTGTAGGATTTTTCATCATGAGAAAGTATTTTTTATGATTTTTTCAATTAAAACATAACCAATTAATCTTAGAATTTATTTAATTAGTCAAAACATTTTTAAAACTTTAGAAAAAATTCAATAAAATATTAGAGGTCAATATGAGTCTATGATATTTTTTTTTTTGTAATTTTTGGATGAATTTTGAATGCAAAATAAAATGGTTAAAGATGTTAATTACAAAATTAATTAAATGAAAATTAAAAAAATAAGCCAGTGAATCAGATGATGCCACACATCATCTTCAACCTCCAGCCAAAGCCCTAAACACGTGAATCAAGCAGTGACATGCAAGCTACTTCTGATCTTCATAACTTCCTCATTTCTTAACCAAATCAAACGATTCAAAGCTCAGATTAAAGGTTACATGGCAAGCTACAACACACAACTTGTAAAAATCCAAATAATCCACCATGCATCAAGAAATCAGAACGAGAAAATCATGAAAATAATCCAAATCCAGAATTTCAGAACAGCATGCTATGCAACACACTGCAAAAACAGAGACAAATATACATTAAACCTATTTTTTGGCCAGCTAACCACGCATGTATAAGCTTTTATTCATCAATGGCAAGCTAGAAACTCAAATTCAAAGTTCAAAAAGTTACCTCTTGATTTGGAAAATAAATCCAAATGGGCCTCTGAAATTGAAAAGAAACCCCTCTGGCTTGCTCTTGAGACTTCAATGAAGTGATAATAAGGAGGAGAATCCCTCAAAAATGCAAGTTGCAGCAGCTTCAAGGAGAGGAAAATTTGAGATGCAGAGTGAATTTTTGGATCTGGAAAACGAGAGAGAGCAGCCTCTTGAGCAAATGGGAAGCTTCCTACTTATATTGAGAAATTAACCATGAGGGTACATCAGTATTTCTCTCAATAAATCCTTTGGAGAAAAAAATGTCAAAAAAAAGTGTAGTGGCTGAGCTTGCGTTTTATGTCCAACTAGCCAGCTATTCCTTGCGTTTTGATGGCTGTGTGGATTGTGTAAATGAGGTGGCACATGGGTTGGTTCTCAAACTTACCATGTATGGCAAAGAAAAGAAGAATCGTGCATGGAAAGGGTGTGAAAAATACTCACTTTGCCTGGGATTTTTATGGCAAAAAATGAGGTGTACATGACTGCTTCGATCCCCAGCTCATGCTTGCCTAGAAATGACTTGTAAAATCAACACAAAAGCATGCAAACAAACCTCTACACACACATCCTTGAATCATCCAGTTCAAGCCCAATTTTCTCACTAGTGGGTCGTGCGAATTCTGGCTTTTAGAGGCCTATCAATAGCTCTTGGAATGAGGATTACAATGAGCTTTGGTTCACTAAAAATGGAGCTAAAATGAGTGAGATATGGCTCCCAGAAGTTGTGCATAAACATGGAAATTTGTTGGGCACAAGCGCGCGTATCTGGCTTGCATGGTCATGCATCTTCATGGCCTCCACTTGTGAGCCTTATAACTTCCTCAATATTGAACCAAATGATGTGATTCAAAGCTCAAATTAAAGATCTCATGGCATACTTCAAGATGCACGAAGTAGATTGCTAAAATTCCATCTGAATCAAAAGACATGAGCTTCAAGATTATTCCCACCACCTGTTTGGGGAAAGTACACGCAGAAAAGCCCAGAAATTTGCAAGCTTGCCCAGCCATGGTCAAAACTTGTGCATGAAACTTCTAACTCAAATATCTCTCAAATGGTGCATTTTTGAGAAATTTTACACATTGACAAACTTGTAGGATTTTTTCCAAGCTTTCCAAAAATGTATGGTATGCAACTATTGGATAAAAATTGAAAAAGTTATGACATGTCAAAGTTCCATAGGGTGGACACTTAGAAAAAAATTTATCTTTAAAAAACTTCAAGAACAAGTTAACCCTAATTTCTTCAATTTTCTTGGCTCAATGATGGATTTGATCATGAAATATGAAAATATGATATTTGAATTGATGGTTGACCAAAAGTCCACTTGGTCAACTCTTGATTTTGACCAAAATGACCATTTTCCCCCTTGTGATCAATTGACTTGCTTCTACTCAAAATTGAGCCTCAAAACTTCAATCATGGATGTCCAACAACATATAGAAACAAGTGGAATCAAATTTGAGTGAAAAATCTGGAGAAATCCTGATTTTACCCAAAACCCTAATTTTGCACCTTGTGTTAGGAGATAGTCAATCAAGCTTCAAAACCTCAAATATTCTGAATGTGTTGAGTAATTCTTTGAACCATGATAACTCAGATGATAATAAGAAGGTGATGCTTCAATAAATTGACTTATCCAAACTTCAAACTCCACAAAGGGCCAAAACCCTAATTTCATCAGATGAGTGCCATAGATGAATTCCTCATTAACTCTTTGCAAACTTCAACTCTTGAGGAATCAATGAGACAAATGGAATGTCTTTAGGTGTAATACATCATTTTGTCTTGAAAGATCCAGAGATATGAGAGCTTGAGATTCTCTTAGAAGAGTATGCTAACACAATCAACCTCCTCAGCTTGTAGAGGCTTGAGAACCCCAAAGAACATTAATCCTATCATGAAGTATGAATGCAATGCAATATGATGTTTATGATGAAACATAAGCCTAAATCAAGAGGGTAAATTTTGGGGTGCAACAAGTTCCACCGAGAATGGCCTCACTGAAGGACACCCAAGCTATAGTTGAAGAAGGAGGTCGTACTATTTGGGGTCAGCTCCTTGATCTTCCTTTCAAATCTGACAAGACTGGTTTAGGCTTCACCCTCAAAGGACAGAAGATGATACGTCGCGAACGTGCCGACAAACTTCCCTTGCACATCAGCAAGAATGGCGTCCATACTATAGAAAATGATGACAGCGACTTCGACATCAGCGACTGGATCTTCCCAACTCCAGACGACAGACTCAACAATTGGAAGACCAAAGACGTCATACCAATCTCCTTTAGAAAGGAGTAATTTCTTTTTTGTTTTCTGTTATGCTTTTAATTTCTTTATTTACGTCCAGACAATAAACTTAAAAGCCTAGTGCCTTGCCCGGGGCATCACGGCTCGTTTGTGAGGGTTATTATTTGTCATTTGCATATTTTCATTCAATAAAATCATTAGACTTTTGCATTTAAATACTGCTTTCTTTCTTTTCTTTTGCTTTATTACCCCTTCAAAAAGCTATGTGTTCTTACCCACACCCACGTGATACACTGCAGATTCACTCCGAATCTCATTGATAACAGCTTTGCTATTGCTAAATATGACTTCGACAATCCGATCTACCAAGCCGAAGACGAAGGTGAAGAGGATTGTGAAGTGCCAGGAGAACTTGTCTGATTGCTACAGCAAGAAGAACAGGTTATACAGCCACACAAAGAGCCCGTCGAGGTTGTGAATCTAGGTACCGATGAAGACAGAAAAGAAATCAAGATAAGATCATGTCTTGAGAATAGTGTCAAGAAGATATTGGTCCAGATGCTGCGAGACTATATCGAGGTTTTTGCTTGGTCCTACGAAGACATGCCAGGTCTAGACATTGACATTGTGGTACACCGACTACCACCAAAAGAAGGTTTTCTCCATGTGAAGCTGAAGGTCTGACGTATGCGTCCTGAGATGTCTGAGAAAATCAAAGCCGAAGTTATGAAACAATTTAACACTGGTTTCCTAGCCGTTACTTCTTATCCACAATGGGTTGCGAACTTGGTACCCATACCTAAGAAGGATGGCAAAGTACGAATGTGTGTGGATTACAAAGATCTGAACAGAGCAAGTCTGAAAGACGATTTTCCACTTCCTCATATTGATGTTCTAGTCGACAACATTGCTCAACACAAAGTTTTCTCCTTCATGGATGGTTTCTCTGGTTACAATCAAATCAAAATGGCTCCAGAAGACATGAAAAATACTACTTTCGTTACACAGTGGGGCACATTCTGCTACAAGGTCATGCCGTTTGGTTTGAAGAACGCTGGCGCCACGTATCAACGTGCCATGGTGGCTTTGTTTCATGACATGATTCATCACGAGATAGAGGTTTACGTCGACGACATGATAACTCAATCAAAAACTGCAGAAGAACATCTCGACCATTTGCGAAAGTTGTTTGATAAAATGAAGAAATATAGACTAAGACTCAATCCCAACAAATGCACCTTCGGAGTCAAATCCGGTAAACTCTTGGGGTTTGTTGTCAGTGGTAAAGGTATTGAAGTTGACCACACCAAGGTTAAAGCTATCCAAGAAATGCCATCTCCCCGTACCGAGAAGGAAGTCAGAGGTTTCTTGGGACGATTGAACTATATTGCCAGATTCATTGCACATGTAACCGCTACTTGTGAGCCAATCTTCAAGTTACTGAAGAAAGATCAAGTAATGGAATGGAACGACGATTGCTAGACAGCTTTCGACAAAATCAAGGAGTATCTACAAAATCCTCCTATCCTGATACCGCCTACCAAAGGAAGAACTCTTATCATGTACTTAACAGTATTAGAGAACTCAATGGGGTGTGTGTTGGGGCAACATGACGAGTCTGGTCGAAAAGAGTATGCAATATACTACCTTAGCAAAAAATTTACCGACTGTGAAACAAGATACTCACAGCTCGAGAAAACTTGCAGCGCTTTGGCTTGGGCTGCTCGCCGACTAAGACAATATATGTTGACTCACACTACCTTGTTGATCTCCAAGATGGATCCAATAAAATACATATTCGAGAAATCTGCTCTCTACGGAAGAATAGCAAGATGGCAAATGATCTTGACCGAATATGACATCCAGTATACTACTCAGAAAGCGATCAAAGGAAGTGTAGTAGCCGATCATTTGGCTCATCAAGCCGTAGATGACTATCAGTCTATACAATTCGAGTTTCCAGATGTAGTTGTTTTTCTAGTTACTGATTGCGAAGAACCAGGACCAGACGAAGGACCTGAACTAGGATCCCGATGGACCATGGTCTTTGATGGAGCCTCAAACGCACTTGGAAATGGAATTGGCGCCATCATTACGTCTCCTACAGGCGAACACACGCCTTTCACCGCCATACTTTGTTTCAGTTGCACCAACAACATGTCCAAATACAAAGCGTGCATCATGGGTATCAAAGCTGCTATTAACTTAAGAATCAAGTTCTTGCAAGTATATGGAGATTTAGCTTTGGTGATCAGTCATATTAAAGGCGATTGGGATACGAAACATCTGAATCTCATCCCGTATCGAGAGCATGTGTTGAGTCTGATCCCTTACTTCGAAGAAATCACGTTCGATCATATTCCACGAGAAGAGAATCAGTTGGCAGACACATTATCTTCCATGTCGTCTATGTTCAAAGTCAGATGGGACAACGAAGCTCCCCAGATCATCATCGAAAAGTTTGACGAACCAGCATACTGTTGTGAACTTGTTACAGAAGAGAAACCTTGGTTCTACGAAGTGAAGAGGTATCTCGAAACTCAAGAATATCCCGCAGGGGCATCTGTCAATGACAAGAAGTTCTTAAGAAGATTCGCATCGAAATTCTTTCTCAGCAACGACATCTTATACAAGCGCCATCACGACTTGTGCTTACTCCGCTGTGTAGACCAGAAAACAGCAGAAAGGATCATGGAAGAATTACATGAAGGCGCATTTGGTACCCACTCCATTGGACATACAATGGCTAAGAAGATTCTGAGAACAGGTTACTATTGGTCCATCATGGAAGCTGATTGTCACCGCTATGTTTGGTCTTGTCACAAGTGCCAGATATATGCATACAAAATACACGCTTCCAATGGACATCGTTTCATCCTCGTTGCAATTGACTACTTTACCAAGTGGGTAGAAGCAGCCTCGTTTGCATCTATTACAAAGAATATTGTTGGTCAATTCATCAAGCATAATCTTATATGTCGATATGGTGTCCCCCAAAGGATTATCACGGATAATGGTACCAACCTCAATAACAAAATGATCACCGAACTCTGCACGTAGTTCAAGATTAAGCATCACAACACTTCTCCATATCGGCCTAAAATGAACGGCACAGTGGAAGCCGCCAACAAAAATCTCAAAAATATCATATAGAAGATGGCAGTGACTTACAAGGATTGGCACGAAATGTTGCCATTTGCTCTCCATGGTTATCGCACTACAGTACGAACATCTACAGGGGCAACCCCCTTCTCTCTTGTATACGGTATGGAAGCAGTCCTACCCATCGAGGTTCAGATACCCTCAACTAGAGTCCTCCAGGAGGCAGAACTAGGTGAAGACGAATGAATCCAGACTCGCCTTGACCAAATCAACTTGATCAACGAGAAACGGCTCGCATCCATCTGCCATGGACAGATCTACCAGAAGCGAATGACCAGAGCATTCAACAAGAAAGTTAAGCCCCGAGTCTACCAAGTCGGTGATCTAGTAGTCAAGCTCATCCTCCTTCCACAAGGTGATCCTAAGGGCAAGTGGAATCCCACTTATGAGGGACCATTTGTAGTCAAAACAGTATTTTCTGGTGGAGCTATGATACTTAGCACCATGGATGGAGAAGACTTTCCACACCATGTGAACGCAAACATAGTCAAAAGATACTACGCATGAAAGAGACCCGCTAGGTCGATTGGCCTAGGCAAAAATAATGGCATCCTGGCGATACAAAAAGGTTCGGGCAAAAATTAAATATATACAAAAAATGTACACCCGGCAAGTCGAAAACCTGCAAAGGCGGCTTAGGCAAAAAAGCGTATCCTTGTAGACTGAAAACTTGAAAGGGCAGTTTAGGAAAAAGTTAGGGATTGAAGCATATGACTATGTCTCGTCCAGATCACCTACCTACATACTGTACTACTATTAACATTCAAGATTCAAGTGGCAAAAATTAATTCATTCACTTTCTACTGACAGCAAGGAGATGAGATAGTCGAAATATATAAGCAATAACATAATTGAAACTCGACAGGATTGTTTCCACAGAGCTTTTTACTATTCTGACAATTTCCTCTTACTAGGATATTCGTCTCTTGTACACAAACTACTTGACCATACGCCACTTTCTGAGATTAATGCAAATTCCCTCTTTACAGTGTTAATTATATATGTTTTTTGCATAAAGTCCAATGATTGCTTTGAATGATTATATGCATCTGACAATAAATATCTGTTCACAAACATATGAAAAGAGAACGAACAAAAAGTAATTCCCACAGACTCTAGGAATTGAGATGACGACTAAAGTCACCAATATATCCCCCGCAAAGTTACATCCACATGATCATCAATCCCCGCAGAGCCATAAATCTTCTCCAACGAAGTACTAATCTTCTCCCAGCAAGTATTCCAATACTTCAACTCTATCACGTTAGTCCCCGAGCAGTGATCCTATCAAACTTATCTACCTTCTCAAGTTATCACGTTACATTGGTCCCGGAGTAGTAACTAATCATCAACAGATTACGTCAGTCTCCAAGCAGTAGCAGGTTATTACATATCACATCGTCCCCTAACATGGTTTATACACGAAGATATTCATCCCCAGCAGAGTATCTCCCAATGATTATCATTCCCCGACAGCAGCAATATCCAGACTCGAAACTTGGTCAGATAGTGCATCGGAGGAACCTATATCTCTCTTATTCCCCAATCAGAGGTTTCAACAAACTTTAGATTCATCACCTCAAGTGATTCTTCGAGCCTCGTCAGCTTTAATGTCCCTATCATCTTTGCCACGTTACATCAGTCTTCGAGCAGTAACCGGTTATTCCTAGCAAGATCTACGCACAAGACCCCCAGCCGAGTATCTCTTGATTGCTGATATCCTTCCAATAACATTAATATCCAGGCTCAAGAATTGGTTAGATAGTGCATCGGAGGAATCAGAAGCATCTCTTTTTCTCTCTAAGTCAGGGTTCGCGACAACCCTATCCCCAAGCAAACATCAAAAATCCCCAGCAGGATGTTCCCATCTTCTTCAAGATGGATATGTTTTGAAATACATTTACATTCATACATCTATATCCATATATCTACATAAAAGTCATAACACATGAATACATCGTAATAATATTGTCATACACTCACATGCATCATAATTTGCATAGGACTAACCATATCATGTCAAAAGTTTATCTCCCCAACAGGTAAAAGTTATTTTCCAAACGGAAGGTTAAAGATTAATACCCAAAACAAGACGGGAGAACTATCTGAACGACCATGAAAATTATTTCCAGACAACAGGTCAAAGATTAATGCCCAAAACAAGATGGGAAACCTATCTGAAAGACCACACAAATTGTCTCCAGGCAACAGATTTGGATTAACACCCGAAGCAAGACGGGAAAGCTATCCACCTCCTGCCAAATATCCACCTCAAGAATAGCCAAGACTAAGGGTTATTCTGACTCTCCCTTATTATCAACAGCAACTACAGAGTCTAGCGTACGACTCAGTTGCCCCGGATGGCATCTTTAAGCCCATCTCTGACTACTTGTCGACATCTCTCTACCTTTAGAATGCTGCATATTTGGTTAAAAAAACGATACATACCAATAACCTCCTTCAAAGATGAGCATGGAGTCTAACGTACGACTCACTCCCCAGCATCAGTTCTTCAGATGGCATCTTAAGCCCATCTCCGTTGTCTCTTCTACTCAAAAGACACCTACAGAGTCTAGCGTACGACTCAGCTTCTCTTGATGGCATCTTAAGCCCATCTCCGATGTCTCTCCTATTCAAAAGACAAATACAGAGTTTAGCGTATGGCTCACTCTCCAACAATATCTTCTCCAAATGGCATCCATAAGCCCATTCCAGTGTATCATCAGCTGACGATCCTATTTCATACAACAGCGAGTGCAAATTCTCAGGTGTACTCGAGTGTTCAATCATCTTCTACCTTCAGGTCACGAAAGGCAAGCATGTCAATCTAACCCTTCCAGTACAAGAAGATTGAACAGGGGCAACTGTTATACCCCAAAATTTTCCCTCCCACTTCTCAAGACATTTCACATATCCATACTCAAGGATTTCACAAGGGTTGACCAGACAAACCCTCTCCTAAGCAATCAATCCAAACTAGGGTTTTGCCATTCTCAAGTCAAGATGGAATTCCAATGCTCCAAGTGATCATTATACAGTCTAACTTCATAATTTTTGTTCAACACCAATATTTTGAAGTAACATTCATCATTTGATCAAGGGTTAATCATGATTCCTCAAGAAAAGTCAAGATTTGATCAAAAGCCAAAGTTTCTAAATTAGGGTTTTTTAGACAAAAGTCAACAGAACTTTGACCAAGCATAACTTTCACATACTTTATCATAAATTTTTCCACCACGGCTCATTTTAAATAGAATTCAATTCTCTACAACTTCATGTCTCACAAGCTTGGGCAGAAAATGCTTCATTTGGAAGTTATGGATCAAAACATTACAGGTCTTTTTAAAAGTCAACAAAAAGTAAACTTTTTGCCAAGAAGTGTTCATGAGCATGGAAACTTCAATGAAGGTGAAACCAAAAGGGCTGTTTAGAAGACATCTTGAGCTTTCTAAAAAGTCCAAGAACACCCAAAAATGTTAAAAATTGAGAAAGATACACGTTGTGCAAGTTGAGCATTTTTGAGGAGGTGCACAAAGAGAAATACTTGAGAAAATAAAAAAATTTCCAAATGGGCCTAACTTTTCTTGATTCAAACTTGTTCCTTATCTAAATTGGAACCTCCAAGCCCAAGGCCACGTTTTTATCTTTTATTTTTATTTATTTTGGATTTTTATTCATTAAAAGATATAAAATGAAAAATTAAGTGCAAGATGGATATTCTCTCATCCTTGAGGTCCAAGCAAGCCAATTAATCTAATTATTTCGAAATAATTAATATTGGCAAGTGATTTGATTGAAATTGGCTCAAAAAGGAAATATTTGGTTTGATTCCAAATGAAATTATTTTTCATTGATTGGCATGATATTTCTTCATAATTCTTGACCTAATTCACTCTAGTATAAATACACAATGATTCCAAATGACAAGAGGACGAAAATTCTGGTCTAAAGAACTCTAAAAAAGCTTCAAAAAACCGTGACTTGCAAGCAATTAGCACCCACAGTTTTGGAACAATTCAAGTCATTCTAAGCCTTGCAATCGATTCCTGGAGGTGTAACACCCCAATTCTACCCCGCATAATTATATAATAAAATCAGAGTTTCAAAATTTCATTTAACAAAATTGAGGCATCACATCTTCACATTTCCAACAATTAGCATTATAATGCACATCAAAAGTCGGATATACCGATTCATACATAATTCAATATATATATATATATACATATGAATATTCACAGCACAGCGAATATGTTTGCAAAATATACATAACATCATGTTGTCATCAATACATAAGGTTATAACATAAGAAGATAGTATACACAAACTATCCTATCAAAATAATGACGTCGCCCAAATCCCGAGTGTTACTACGATTAGAGCAGAACGACACAAAATAAAGTGACTCGAACTAATCCTCCTCATCCTTGGGGATAACTTGCCCGTTACCAATATATAGGCAACGGCGAAACAAGTAAAGGGGTGAGATACTCCAAAACATATAATTAAAAGCATGATAGCATATATAGATAATTTGGGAATTACAATTGATATAAGTTAAATAAAGTATGCCGACATGTATTAAAAGTTTACATACTTCAAATTAGCATTAGTGTATAAATTAGCACTTTAACTCCATCACATAATCATCATACTCACATCAACACAAAACATCATGTACCATCGCAATTCAATCATCATTCATCAATTAAAAACTCAATATTAAACAAATCGAACATAAACATAACCGACTCCATGAGACACGACTATGTTATGCATGTGGTACCCGTCGCTTTGTCCATAAATTGGAACACTTGGCATAAAGCCCATCGTCGCTTGGCGTAAAAGCCATCGCCGCTTGGCATAAAAGCCCTCGTCACTTATGCAATGTATGTGACTCAATAATAAAGACCACACAATCAACACATCATCATCTCTCATCACAATTGACATAAAGTCCACATCGCCATATTTATTCACATCAAGTAAACATGTCATCGCATCGCATAAACAACAAGTATTCATAATTAAATACACCGTCGCAAACATCATTATCAATTAATCCACTAAATTCAAAAACGGAAAAATATCTACAAACACCAATAACTGTCGCGAAAGCCATTCTTAATTACTGGCATAAATTATAAACATCAACATCGAAATAGGATAGTTCATATATGTCTTAAATTGACTAAAACACAATCCGGTTCAATTTACCGTAAATTGGCCTATTTCGGGTCGTTTCGTAAAAACTCACAATTTCGAAAAACTAACTTCACCACTACGTTCTACACATCAAACTTAGCTAGCACGTCAATTTTCATTGAATTCGGAGCAACTTGCTCCGTCGTCGAATTTACCGAAATCGGAACATAATCGGGTTCTAAATTTAATCGGCTATCTTATCCCCTAATTATATTTTATGGATACCAAATGTTACTAGGTGGAATTGGATTTTTTGTGAGAAACAGAATGTATTTGCAAAGGAAATTATGCAGGTAGCTTATTTGACAGAAAACAGAAAACCAATTTATAGAAAACTGGAAAACAGAGAAATTTCCGTTTCCCCTTCTCCTTAACAGGGACGCACGTCCCATTGTCCTAAAAAAATAGGAGGGGGTGCCTCATAGGGGGACGGTCTCCCCACTAGTGGAGGTGGGCGCCTCCCCCTCCTTGCTTCCATTCCATCCCTTTGTTTTCATTCCCTGCGTTTTTGCTGTGTGTTTTAGTTTCGTATTTTTTTTTCTGTTTTGTAGTTTTACTGATAAGTTTTCCTTTCCATTTTCATTCCTATTTTCTTACTATAATCCAAACACTACAACACTAATAACAACACCCATAATCTCTACACCAAATTCAACTCTTCTAAACATTTTTAACAATCACTCAACCAAACTCTATAAAACAACTATCAATTTTTTCCCCTATCCAAACTATCACCGACCAACCCTAACTATATGAGATAGAAATCAAACCCCTTACCTAGAAAGCTTTGAGTGTTCTTGATGATTCCTCAACCAAGAAACCAAGCCTTGCTCTTCTTCTTGATCTCTTCTTCTTCCTCAACCAAAACCCTAGCTTTTCTCCAAACTTCTAAACTTTGTGTTTTTGATGTTGTGTTAGGAAATGGGTGGAGGAAATGTTTTTATATGTAATATGTCTTACTAGCCAAACTTAAGTAAATTTCTCACATACCCCTCTTATATTCTTAATATACTAAATATATCCTCTAATTATATTATTAACTCAATTTATTAATAAAATTCCGGGGAATTAAATATCGGTCCGAATAATATTTTACCGAACCGAACCGAACGTCGCCAAATATATTATTAGATATACCGATTAATATAATTATTTCTGTCGCCAAAATAATCGTCAAACAATAATTCAAAAATATTAATATAATATAATATTAAATAAAAACGGGTGTTACAACTCTCCCCCACTTAAAAAAGTTCCGTCCTCGAAATTACCTGACTCGAAAAGCTCGGGGTATGAATCCTGCATCTTACTTTCTAACTCCCACGTCGCGCTTTCACCAGCTGCCCCAATCCAAACAACTTTGACCAAAGAAATCTCTTTGCCACGAAGGGACTTCATCTCACGATCCTCAATCCTCAAAGGCATCGTTTCCACCGTAAGATTTTCCCAAACTTGAACATCATCCATCTCAATCACATGCGAAGGATCCGGAACATATTTCCGAAGTTGTGACACAAGAAAAACATCGTGCAAATTTGAAAGATTTGGCGGTAACGCCACCCTATAAGCCACTTTTCCCACTTTACTAGTAATTCGATAAGGACCAATAAAGCGAGGAGTAAACTTCTTTGACTTTAATGCTCGCCCAACGCCGGTTGTAGGAGTAACCCTCAAAAACACATGATCACCCTCTTGGAATTCCAAGTGTTTCCTCCTTTTATCATGATAACTCTTTTGTCGACTTTGGGAAATTCTCATCTTTTCTCTAATCATCTTCACCGCCTCAGTAGTTTCTCTAACCAATTCGGGTCCAAGCACCACACTTTCACCCGACTCGTGCCAACACAAAGGAGTTCTACATCTCCGACCATACAACGCCTCAAACGGTGTCATTCCAATACTAGCATGAAAACTGTTATTGTAAGTAAACTCAATCAAAGGAAGATATGTATCCCATGAACCACCATGCTCAAGAATACAAGCTCGTAACAAGTCTTTCAACGATTGAATCGTCCTTTCCGTCTGACCATCAGTCTGAGGATGATAAGCCAAACTCAACCTCAACTTAGAACCCAAAGCCTCTTGCAAGCTTTTCCAAAATTCACAGAAGTGAACCTCGGATCTCTATCCGAAACAATACACAAAGGAATACCATGTAATCTAACAATCACATGCGTATAAATCTCCGCCAACTTCGATATGGGATAAGTGATGTTATTAGGAATAAAGTGAGTTGACTTTGTAAGCCTATCAACAATCACCCAAATCGCATCGTGTCCTCTGGGTGTATTCGGTAACCCTGTTACAAAATCCATAGAAATGCTATCCCATTTCCATTCCGGAATCTCTAACGGTTGCATCAACCCTGCAGGTTTTTGATGCTCCACTTTAGACTTCTGACAAGTCAAACAAGCATAAACAAACTGAGCCACCTCTCTTTTCATGCCTGACCACCAAAATAGTTTCCTTAAATCTTGGTACATTTTGGTTGCTCCGGGATTAATACTCAAATTACTTCTATGACTTTCTTCCAAGATCATTCTCTTTAAATCAACATCATCGGGAATACAAATCCTATCTCGGAATCTCAACACACCCTGAGCATCCAACTTGAAATCTTCACCTTCAGTTTGTCCAATACCAACCAACAAATCAACAAGTTTCACATCAAGCTTTTGAGCCTCTCCAATGCTATCAAGGAAATCATTATTGATCTTTAACATCCCCAAGATAACACTCTTCGGAGTCACTTCTATCACAAGACTCATATCTCTAAATTGTTCAATCATTTCCAACTTTTTCACCATCAAAAGTGACATATGCAAAGTCTTTCGACTTAAAGCATCGGCCACCACATTCGCTTTACCAGGATGGTAATTCAATCCGAAATCATAATCTTTCAACAATTCAAGCCACCGCCTTTGCCTCATATTAAGCTCTTTTTGATCAAACAAATATTTCAAGCTTTTATGGTCACTAAATACTTCAAATCTAGAACCATAAAGATAATGCCTCCAAATCTTAAGCATAAAAACAACCGCCGCAAGTTCCAAATCGTGGGTAGGATAGTTCTTCTCATGAATCTTCAATTTCCTCGAAGCATAAGCAACCACCTTGCCATTTTGCATAAGCACACCACCTAAACCCATCTTCGAAGCATCAGAATAAACCACAAACGGTTCTTCAGGATTAGGTAGAATCAAGATCGGCGCCGTTGTTAACCTCTTCTTCAATTCAACAAAACTTTCTTCACACTTCACATCCCACACACAAAAGCAGCTCCTTTACAAGTTAACTTTGTCAAAGGAAGTGCCAACTTAGAAAAACCTTCAACGAACCTCCGGTAGTAACCAGCCAAACCTAAGAAACTTCTAATCTCAGTAACAGACTTAGGAGTTTCCCATCTTAACACAGCATCAACTTTAGAAGGATCAACCACAATGCCATCACCAGAAATGACATGCCCTAAAAAGCTCACCTCACCTAACCAGAACTCGCACTTTGATAACTTAGCATAAAACTTCTTCTCCTTCAGAACTTCTAACACAATGCGCAAAAGTTCTGCGTGCTCTTCCTCCGATTTAGAATAAACCAGAATATCATCAATAAAAACAACCACGAAACTATCCAAGTAAGGATGGAAAATACGGTTCATGTACTCCATGAATACTCCCGGTGCATTAGTGACACCGAAAGGCATCACCGAATACTCGTAATGTCCATACCTCGTCCTAAAAGCAGTTTTCTGAACATCTTCTTCTTTCACCCTTATTTGATGGTAACTCGATCTCAAATCAATCTTGCTAAACATGCGAGCACCAACCAACCGGTCCATCAAATCATCAATCCTAGGAAGTGGATACCTATTCTTGATAGTTACTTTATTCAACTGACGATAATCAATACAAAGCCTCATACTACCATCTTTCTTCTTTACCAATAACATAGGAGCTCCCCACGGTGACACACTCGGTCTAACAAACTTCTTCTCGAGCAAATCTTCTAATTGGCTCTTCAATTCTGCTAACTCAGATGCGGGCATCCTGTATGGCGCCATAGAGATAGGTCTGGTACCAGGAACAAGATCCACAGAAAATTCAACTCCTCTTTCTGGAGGTGCACTAGGAATCTCGTCAGGAAACACTTCGGGAAAGTTGCACACCACCGGAAAGTTTGCAATAACAGATTGACTCTCCACAGAAAGAGTCGCCATCAACAAGAAAACCAATGCTTCATCTTTCATGAACTTCTTCAATTGTTTCGTCGACACCAACATAGTTTGATCTTCTTCCACTAAGGAAGAAAACCTCACCGTGTTGTCATAGCAATTGATATGGACATAGTTAGCTTTCAACCAATCCATACCTAGAACCACGTCCAACCCAACAAGTGGTAAACAGATAAGATCCACCACGAAGTCTCTATCAAAGATTGATAAAGGGAAATTTGCACACACAAAAGAAGTAGTAACCGTTCCCTTAGCCGGAACTTCCACCACCATATCTCTATCTAGAGATGACAAAGTGAGACCCAATCTCTTTACATAATCAGCGACAATAAAACAATGAGTAGCACCAGTATCAATAATAGTAATAAGGGGAATGCTATTAATGAAACTAGTACCTCGAACAAGACAATCTTCGTTTGCCGTCGGAGCACCTGACAAAGCAAACACCTTCCCCGCTCCTTGAGTCTTCTTAGGCTTCTTACATTAAGGACTAATGTGGCCTCCCTCGCCACAATTAAAACAGACTACAT
Source organism: Vicia sativa (assembly GCA_021764765.1). Lineage (NCBI taxonomy): Eukaryota > Viridiplantae > Streptophyta > Magnoliopsida > Fabales > Fabaceae > Vicia > Vicia sativa. The sequence continues at coordinate 143,441,205 of CM038793.1, read as the reverse complement.
CTTTATGCTTGCAATCTCGAGTCACATGACCCACTTCACCACATCGGAAACATCTCACCTCATTCTCCTTAGCCCTCACATCACTCCTACAAACATTACTTTTGTGGCCAGGTTTCCCACACTTGTATCAAACAATACTAGCAGGAGCATCTCCCCCACTAGTCCTCCGCCCTTGAAACGCTTTCTGTTTCCCCTTACCAGCTGGAACATCATAAGGTTTCCCATGGCTCTGCTGGCCCTTGCTCCTCTTATCAGACATAATCTTATAGTGTGCATTACTATCTTCCTCGAAGATTCTACAGCTATCAATCAAATCCGCAAAGACACAGATTTTCTTATAACGAATCGCTTTCTTAATCTTAGGACGCAAGCCATTCTCAAATTTAATTCACTTAGAAAATTCAGCACCTTCACCATCAAAGTGAGGATAGAACTTAGCCAACTCGATAAACTTCGCAGCATAATTAGTGATAGACATATTCCCTTGTTTTAGTGAAAGGAACTCAATCTCCTTCTTTCCCCGAACATCCTTCGGGTAATACTTCCTCAAGAACTCCCTACGGAAAACTTCCCATGTTACTTCCTCACCAGCAACATCCAGCCTCTGACGGGTGTCAACCCACCAATCATCAGCCTCCTCACTTAACTTATGAGTACCATAACGGACTTACTGCGCAAGAGTGCAATCCATCACACAGAAGATTCTTTCAATCTCCTTCAACCAGGTTAGAGCACCTTCAGGATCATACTTTCCTTGGAAAGTAGGGGTATTCTCTCTCTGGAAGGTTGCCAAACTACGAGTCCTAGCATTCTCGTCAGCATTCGGCGGGTGTTGGAAAGCCTGAGCCATTGCCTGCATAGCAGCAGCAAGAGCCTCGTCATTCCTACCAACGTTTCTACCAACATTCCTTCCAGCCATAACAGCTTCTTCTCACAACAAAACAAGAATTAGAATCAACAAATAACAATACTTGGTTGTTAGAAAACAACAAACTCAACAACTTAGCCGGACAGAACGACCTTCTCTGATACCACTAATGTAACACCCCAATTCTACCCCGCGTAATTATATAATAAAATCAGAGTTTCAAAATTTCATTTAACAAAATTGAGGCATCACATCTTCACGTTTCCAACAATTAGCATTATAATGCACATCAAAAGTCAGATATACCGATTCATACATAATTCATCATATATATACATATGAATATTCACAGCACAACGGATATGTTTGCAAAATATACATAACATCATGTTGTCATCAATACATAAGCTTATAACATCATAAGATAGTATACACAAACTATCCTATCAAAATAATGACGTCGCCCAAATCCCGAGTGTTACTACGATCAGAGCAGAATGACACAAAATAAAATGACTCGAGCTAATCCTCCTCATCCTTGGGGATCACCTGCACGTTAACAATATATAGCCAACGGCGAAACAAGTAAATGGGTGAGATACTCCAAAACATATAATTAAAAGCATGATAGCATATATAGATAGTTTTGGAATTACAATTGATATAAGTTAAATAAAGTATGCCGACATGTATTAAAAGTTTACATACTTCATATTAGCATTAGTGTATAAATTAGCACTTTAACTCCATCACAAAATCATCATACTCACATCAACACAAAACATCATGTACCATCGCAATTCAATCATCATTCATCAATTAAAAACTCAATGTTAAACAACTCGAACATAAACATAACCGACTCCATGAGACACGACTATGTTATGCATGTGGTACCCGTCGCTTTGTCCATAAATAGGAACACTTGGCATAAAGCCCATCGTCGCTTGGCATAAAAGCCATCGTCGCTTGGCATAAAAGCCCTCGTCACTTATGCAATGTATGTGACTCAATAATAAAGACCACACAATCAACACATCATCATCGCTCATCACAATTGACATAAAGTCCACATCGCCATATTTATTCACATCAAGTAAACATGTCATCGCATCGCATAAACAACAAGTATTCATAATTAAATACACCGTCGCAAACATCATTATCAATTAATCCACTAAATTCAAAAACGGAAAAATATCTACAAACACCAATAACTGTCGCGAAAGCCATTCTTAATTACTGGCATAAATTATAAACATCAACATCGAAATAGGATAGTTCATATATGTCTTAAATTGACTAAAACACAATCCGGTTCAATTTACCGTAAATTGGCCTATTTCGGGTCGTTTCGTAAAAACTCACAATTTCGAAAAACTAACTTCACCACTACGTTCTACACGTCAAACTTAGCTAGCATGTCAATTTTCGTTGAATTCGGAGGAACTTGCTCCGTCGTCGAATTTACTGAAATCGGAAAATCGGAACATAATCGGGTTCTAAATTTAATCGGCTATCTTATCCCCTAATTATATTTTAGGTTAAATAATTAGGATTAATTAGACAACTTCCACTGATTTTTTCTCTTATTTTAATTAATTAATTTAGGGTTAGTATTAACTAATATTTCTTTAAATTAATTAAAATCAATTAGACTTAGGATTATTCTCCATATTTCAAAAATACAAAAAATATTAGGACTATTTTTCTTTTCCGTTATTTATTTTATCGCATTCTCTTTTCCAATATTATGTAACTGCTCATGGGATGTAATAGTTTTAATTAGGTTTTACTTTCCGCACTCCTCAATTATGTAACTGCCCCAAAGCCATGTAATAGTGTGGGATATATTTTCCGCACTTTACATTTCCGCAATTTTACTTTCCGCACCTATAAAGTGTTAGTAAATTAGGCGTGTATGGCAAGATAAAATCAACATAGCTAACTCTAATTACAAGATAAATTATCTGAATACAACACAATCTCTTCACACATGCACACCCTAGGGTATTCTCTCTCGTAGCCTTTTGAATAAATGGTCAAGTCCCTCAAACGTGGGGGTATCTTAGCAAGGTTTCCTATAAAACATATCATCACAGTCCCTTCGATACAAAGATCATAGTCCCTCGATGTTTCCTTTGAATACATGATCTAGTCCCTCGATTTTTGCCTAACGAAAAGTGATGATCGTCCCTACGAATGTACTAGGATACTCCTACAAGTTGCCTTCTATGACCATCCGATGTCCCTTCGAATGTCCCTTTACATCCAACGAATAGGGTTACCTACCAACTAATGGTATAGATAACGCTATTCTAAAGGAAAGTAAAATAACACGGAAATGACCGTTCTGAATAGGTAATAGACTCTTAATTTCTTGCTCTATCAAAACACTTTTCATACCTCACACTTTCAAAACTTTTCAACACGCTTTGTATACATTCCAACGTGAATCATTACAAATTTATTTTCCAAAACAAAACAATTCCAAACACTTCGTATACATTCCAGCGTGAATTATTACGAAGTCAAAGAGAAATGCTTTTTTTCAAAAAAAATTTCAAACACACAGAAAGCAAATTTCAAAGTAAGCTAAAGCAATTAAGAGCCCGTAGATAACTACGAATGGAAAGGGTGCTAACACCTTCCCGTTTCATAATCACCTCCCTTACCCAGAATCTAACGAAGGTCTTTTCCTGTTCTTTTCACCTTCCTTTAATTGGATAAAAGAAAATTCGGTGGCGACTCTTGCTATCCGCAACATTTGCGATCAAACGCAAAACAAAACAAGTCAGTTCTCCCACCGTGTTACACTTGGATCTTGTTCTTCAAGGCCCAACAATTGTTGGTGTCGTACCCTAGGCTATTGGAGTGGTATGCACACCTTTAATTGGGATTCTACTTCAGAGAAGATGTGTTGACATGCTGAGGAGGATCTCTCAAAGTAATCAACTCTACTTTCAACATGTGTTGTAATGCTTGAGACAACGACATGTTGACCTTTGTAAACTGTCTTCTTAGTGTGATCTACTTACGCGCATTGTCTTGTTGAGGTTGCACTGGTGTGGGATTAGAGATCAGGACTGACCCACAAATTTTTGGCGATCGCCTTTATTCCCACCAAAAGATATCTTTGCAACATTTGAAGATGTTTCGACTTGAATCTTTCCATTCTTGATTCCAGCTTCAATACGTTCTCCTGTCAATATCAGCTCGGTGAATCCGGTTGAGGAATTTCCAATCAGATGATTGAAGAATGGGCCTTTCAGCGTTCCCATGAACATGTCAACCAATTCCCTATTAGACAAGGGATGCTGGACTCAGCCTGCTAGATCTCTCCATTTTTGAGCGTACTCTTTGAACTTCTTGTCACGGCCCATATACATATTATTCAGTTGCATACGGATTGGTGCCAATTGAACATTGTACTTGTACTGTTTGTAAAAATCATCTGCCAAATCATTCCAAGTATGAATGTGAGTATTCTCTAGCTGGTAATACCACTCTAACTGTGCTCCGGACAGACTCTCTTAAAATAAATGCATCCACAATTTCCTATCAGCAGTGTGTGGTTAAATCTTCTGAACATAGGACTTCAGATGAAGCTTCAGACAAGAAATTCCATCGTATTTAGCAAAATTAGGAACTTTGAACTTGCAGGGAATAACCACTCTAGGAACCAAACTTAAGTCATCGAAGTTCAGTCCTGACATTTTCATATTTTCCACAGTGTTCAGACGGTCTTCGAGTTGCTTATTTGTCTCATCATTAGGAGGATACTGCTGGCTCATATAGTCTTATTCCTCTTCTTCTTGAGACCCATGATGGCTTCCTTCATTGGCCCTGATACTTCCTTCAGATTCACCGCTCTTTTCTGAGAATTCAAGTTGTCTGACTACCTTGACCGGACCTCTGAACCTTTTCCCCATGTTGAGAATACCAGCGATCTTCTTCTTCTTCTTGATGATGAGCTCTTTTAGATCTTTCTATCATTGGGCCAAGTTGGTGAACATCTCTTGCAACTAAGCATTCTGAGCTTGAAGATATTTGACAGTTTGTTCCAGATCCATTTCTGATGAAATAAACAGTGAAAGAATAAGAAAACTGATCTTCAGAATACCTGTTATGAAATGATATGCAATGTTATGTAATGCAATGTTTTCAAGGAACCTTAGGGATTTAAATTTGGTAAACAAGCAAAAACAAACTTTTTATTGGTCTGATTAGTAAATAGAAAAGATAGTTCAAGTACAAAAGTAAAACTCCTAGGTCTCCCATGGACGCTTCCTCTTTGTGTTGATGTCATACCCCAAAATTTGCCCTCCATCTTCTCAAGATATTCCATACATCCATGCTCAAGGATTCTTCAAGGGTTGATCAGACAAACCCTCTCCTAGACAATCAACCCAAACTAGGGTTTGACAATTCTCAGATTAAGATGGACTTCCAACATCTCCAATGGTCTTCATGCCTCCTCATATGCTTCAAAGATTCTCCATGTCAAGTTTCAAGCCTCACAAGTCAAGTTTCATCAAACAATTGCTCAGATGGTTGAAAATCAGTTGTATTGGACAAAAAGTCAACTGTGGTCAACATACAGTCAAACTTCATAATTTTTGGTCAACATCCTCATTTTTGAAGTTACATTCATCATTTGATCAAGGGTTGATCATGATTCATCAAGAAAACTCAAGATTTGCTCAAAAGTCAAACTTTCTAAATTAGGGTTTCTCATTGAAAAGTCAACCAAACTTTGACTGAGCATAACTTCTTCATACTTTCTCAGAAATTTTTCCACCACCTCTTGTTTTGAAGGAAATTCAATTCTCTACAACTTCATGTCTCACAAGAATGTTCAAAAAATGCTTCATTTGGAAGGTATGGATCAAAACATCACAGGTCCTTTTCAAAGTCAACAAAAAGTCAACTTTTTGTTTTGAAGATATATTGAGCATGGAAACTCCAATTTAGATGAAACCAAAGAGGTTGGTTAGAGGACTCTTATAGCTTTCCAAAAAGTCTAAGAACACTCAAAAATGTGGAAAATTGAGCAAGATACACTATTCAGAAGTTGGGCAATTTTGGACAATTGCACAAAAGGAGATATTGGTCAAAATGCAAAATTTTCCAAATGGGCCTATAATCTTTTGATCCAAACTTGTTCATGACATTATTTGTGACTCATAAATGCTTGGCCATGGAAATTTTCTATTTTATTAATTTATTTTTGAATTTTAAACCATTTAATTCAAAATTAAATTATATAAAATATGAAAATAAGATATTTTTTCAAGAGGAGTGATTTTATATCATACTTGAGGTCCAAGGAATCCCATCACACATACCAATTTCGTGCTTGATCATCCATTTAAGAGAAAATCAAATTTCTTTCAAAAATTTGATTTTATTTGAAAATCATTCAATGCATTCAAAACCAAATCTTTTTTCCTTGTTTTTTCTCTCCTAATTCACTCTATAAATAGCCACCATTACACACAACAAAGGACACGAAACCCTAGCCAAAAACACAACCCTTATTTTGTCAAATTTTTTCAAGAAGTTGGAAAAATCGAATTTTGTTTTGCAGCCTCTTTCAACCATCTAAACGTGTTCAGGGGGTAAGATTGAGTAAGGATACATCATTGTTATTGATCAAAACAACCTGGATCGAGCCATATACATGCATACATATTCAATTCTTTTTTGATTTTGCACTTTTATTATCTGCCCGTTTCAATTGATTCTAATGCTTTTATTGTGTTCATGAGACTCCATATACATGATCTGGGCAATCGTTAGCAAGCTTGAACGTCCAAATCGCCAGTTTCCATGTTTAGGGTTTCTTAAGCTGTTGTCTTCGAACCGGCCTGTACAGGCCGATTCAGCCAAAACCAATACCACCATTGAATTTAGAAGGGTCGAAATAGGTGGACTAGGTCTCTCTTTTGCTTTGAATCTTCGTATTTTGCAGGTTTGAAAATCACAGCTGCCGGGGAAGATGACCGGAGCCCTAGCTCTGGCGCTGACTCAGGCGAAGACCGGCGAGAGGCTGGCGTGGCGCGAAGGGCTTCTGTGATTTGTCCATTCATAAGTCAATGGGGTCCACGCGTGGCTGACTGTGTTTCAAACCTATCCCTGACGCGTCATCACTTATATGCTATTGTTTTCAGCTTTACAAACACCAAGTGTCACTTGTCCCAGTGGTTAAGGCGCAGACTGTTGAAGATGCTCCTCCTGGTCCCCAGTTCGAACCATGCCAGGACCGGTTTTGCTTTTTCTTTTTCACAAACTCAACTTTTTTCAATTATTTTCTATTTTCCATTTATTTTTAATATTTTGCATTCATTTTAATTTCTTTTCATAATTTTTTATCATGCACTAAAAAACACCAAAAAATATTTTTCTTTTTGCATTATTTCCAGAAAATGTTTATTTAATTTATAAAATTAAAAACATTAATTTTGCATGCATATTTAATTTATTTGCTAATTTATCATTTAAATCACTTTTAATTAGTTTTTAATTATTAAATTAACTCCAAAAAATCCCAAAAAATTATTTTAGCATATTAATGTTATTTCCAGCATGAAATATTTTCCTCATTTAAAAATTATTATTTTTGTTAATGTTTTTCTTTTGTTCGATTTCTTTGAATTTCCCGATTTCTCATCTTTTCACAGGTTATCTCGTTTCGGACAATTTCTTTTTATCGTTTTCTTTTTTCAAATTATGTAATTGCTTATGGGATGTAATAGTTTAATTAGGGCTTTTATTTTCCGCATTCTAAATTATGTATCTGCCCCAAAGCCATGTAATAGCGTAGGATTTATCTTTCCGCACTTTATATTTCCGCAATTTACTTTCCGCATCTTATAAACTGTTAGTAATTAGGTGTGTATGGCAAGATAAAATTGAACATAGCTCACTCTAATTTTCAAGATAACATGAATCTGAATCAACACACTCTTTTCACACAAGCACCCCTTAGGGTAATTCTCTCTCGTTGCCTTTACGAATACAAATGGTCATGTCCTCGAGCGTAGAGGTATTCTAGCTTGTTGCCTTCCAAGAAATCATCATAGTCCTTCGATACAAAGATCATAAGACCCACGATGTCGCCTCCAAATACATGATCTTGACCCTCGATTGTCGCCTCGAAAATGATGATAGTCCTTCGAATGTGCTCGGATACTTCCTACAAGTTGCCTTCTATGACCATCGATGTCCCTTCGAATGTCCCGTTTACATCCAACGAATAAGGTTACCAACCAACTAATGGTATGGATAGCACTATTCTAAAGGAACGTAAAATAACACGAAAATGACCAATTCTGAGTAGGTAATAAGACTTTTAGTTGCTTGCTCAAACAAAATACTTTTCACACCTCACACTTTTGTCAAAGTTCAAACTCTTTCAAAACTAAACATTTCCGAACACTTTGTATACATTCCTACATGAATCATTACAAAGTCAAAGTGAAATGCCTTTTCAAAAACATTTTTTGTCAAACACACAGAAAGCAATTTTAAAGTGATCTTAGAGCAACTAAGAGCCCGTAGATAACTACAGATGGAAAGGGGTGCTAATACCTTCCCTTTTCATAACCTTCTCCCTTACTCAGAATCTAACGAAGGTCTTTTTCTGTACTTTTTACCTTCCCTTAATTGGATAAAATAAAAGTCGGTGGCGACTCTTGCTATCCGCACATTTGCGATACAAAAAACTACAAAGTCAGTTCACCGTGTTACAGAACTGGCGACTCTGCTGGGGAAACACCCTAAAAGAGAGAATGCCTTAGGGATTTCTAAATCACCTTTATTGCTTTTTGTTTGACTTTCTTGCTTTATCTTTAAGGGTTGCTTGGGTATTATATTGTTGGGGGATCCTACACCCGGATCCGGGTTTCCTTTTAGGTAAGTAGCAATAAATCGTCGCGACCGTTAGACGTATATCGAAACGGTCAACATGATGGCTACGTTAGTGTGACACTTTGGATGTCCTGATACTCTTCATTCCCAAGTTGAGGATAGTATTTGGCTTCTGCGTGGTGTCATCAAGCACTAACTAAACTTTTAGAACCTTAATTGACCCATCTTGGCCATTAGAAGGTAGTGAGATGGCGGCTTTGTCTGCACTAAGGTTGGTTGATACTCCATGCTACGCTCATTGAGATCAGACTTTTGGAATATTTTCGGTCGACCACTTGGTAGTCGTATTGAAATCAACGCCTACGAGAAAGATCAATGATGTGAGATTCCTAGAACCCGGTTACTATTATAGGACAGGATGAACCAACTCAAACTTTTGGTGGGGTAATCACCTATACCTCATACAAGCCTTAAACCTAGGCTCATTGTGTGAATTGTTTGTGTGTGCTAAACATGACATCATGACATCATTCGCATTGCATATTATTTCTAACTATTTCAAGGACCTAGGATTTATCTTTGCTCTGTTTTGTAGGGAATTATGGCTTCTAGAAAGACTATCTGAATCAACTTCATGGGTATACCTTCTCAGCTCAAAGAATTGGTTTCAAAAATTCCCGACCATGCTCAGTTCATCAAAAGACATGGTTATCTGCTTGACTTGGTTATCTCCGGTTTTGAAGAAGATATGATGCATGTCCTATTCCAGTTCTCTGATCCGAAACACCATTGCTTTACATTCCTAGATTATCAGTTGGTTCCTACTTTGAAAGAGTTCTCTAAGCTTCTTGGGGTACCTATTCTTGACCAAATGCCATTCACCGGTTTGGAAAAGGTCCCTAAGTACGAAGACATTGCATCAGCTTTACATCTTAAGCGCTCAGACATTGAAGCCAATTGGGAAACCAGAAGTGGAGTTAAGGGTTTGCTTTCCAAGTTCTTAATTAAGAAAGCCCGAGAATTCCTCAAAGTTATGAGTTTCCATGCATTTGAAGACATCATGGCCTTGCTATCTATGGTTTGGTTTTGTTCCCTAACTCGGATCAATTCATAGATGTCAACGCCATCAAGTTGTTTCTTACCCGCAATCCTTTGCCTACTTTGCTTGGAGATATTCTGCATTCTCTCCACACTCGTACTATCAAAAGACAAGGAACTCTCATGTGTTGCATACCGTTACTTTCCAGGTGGCTTATTTCGCACCTTCCTCCATCAGTTTTGAAGAATGAACAAAGGTTGAGATGGTCTCAAAGGTTAATGTCACTCTCTCATTCAGATATCCGTTGGAGTCTTTTCTCTCAAAAGGACTTCACATTCATTGAGCGTTGTGGAGAATTCCCTAATGTACCACTACTTGGTATAAGGGGAGGAATTACTTACAACCCTTCTCTAGCTCTACGTCAGTTTGGTTTTTCTCGAAGAGATGGTCCTCACGATATGCTTCTCCAAGATGTTGTGTTCGACTACAATCACGATCTCCAGAATTACCGACGAAGGTTCATACACGCTTGGGGCATGGTAAAGAAGACTGATACCAAGACTTTGGGGCACCAAAACTCCATTCCTTGGGAACCTTACCTCAAATGGGTGAGAGCTCGAGCTCAAAACCTCATGATGCCATTCACGCTGTTTTACGAATTATGGAACCTGCTATAGGTGAATCCTATACCGTTCTCCATCCTGATTTTGAAGACTTGAAGAGATCTTGGATTCAGCTTAAAGAAGAAAGGGATACCTTTGAAGCTCAGTGTTACGCAAGCGAGAAGAAGGTACTAGAGTTGACAAAGCTACTTCACGAGGAGCGGAACATCATCGCCTACCTCGGCACCAAGAGGAAGCGCCCATGGGAGACTTAGAGCTCTCGGGTTTATATGTTTTTCTTTTATTGTTTTGAACTATCTTTTGTACTTAAAAAGAATAATAAAAAGAGAACTAATAAATGTTTGTTCATTGCTTATTTAATAAATTTAAATCTCTAAGGTCCTTGAAAACATTGCCTTGCATTCGCATAAACATTGCATATCATAGCATAACATTGCATCACAGGTACATTGAAGATTGGTTTTCTCATTTGCTCGCTATTTATTTTAGCAGAAATGGCTCTCAGTCTGTCAAAGATCTCGAGCTCGAATCCTCGGTTCAACAAATGTTCACCAGTTTGGTCCAAGGCCAAGAAGATCGAAGAAGCTCATCAACGAAAGAAGGTTGTTGGTCTTCTCAACATGGGCACGCTACAAAGGTGGTCCTAAGAGGTCAGTCGGATAGAGCTCTCGAAGGAAGTGTCAAGAATGAGGGAGTGTCGAGGTAATGAAGATGACCAGCGTGAGCCTAAGAAGGAGGAGAAGATCGATCGACCATAGCGATGAAGATGACAAGTACAAACAACTTGAAGACCGCTGAATCTTGTGGAAAACACGAAGATGTCGGGTTGAATTTCGATGATTTGAGCCTTGTTCTGGTGTGTGATTCCTCCCAAGTTCAAAGTTCCTACCTTTGCCAAGTATGATGGCATTTCTTGTCCTAAGCTTCATGAAGTCCTATGTCCAAGATCAACCTCACATTGATGATGAAAGTTGTGGATGCACTATTTTCAAGAAAGTTTGTCCGAACTCAGTTGGAGTGGTATTATCGGCTAGAGAATGACCCGTACACGGGTAACTTAGCGATGCTTTCTACAAGCAATATGAGTACAATCTGAATTGACACCCACTCGCATGCAACTAGAGCATGTTTATGGGTCGTGATGAGAAGTTTAAATGGAGAGATCTAGCAGTGAGTTCAACCACCCTTGTCCAATTGGTTGATATGTTTATGGGAACAATGACAGCCCGTTCTTCAATCATCGATTGGAAACTCTTGACGGATTCACCAGTTATACGGAGAAGCGTATCGAAGCTAGTATCAAGAGTGGGAAGATTCAGAGACATCTTCAAATGCTTAAAGAGATCTTTTGGTGGTAAGAAAGAAACTAATGTTGTGTATGGTCGAAAAAGCGAGCCAAGACCGACTGCTCAATCTGGGAGGGGTGATCTCGATCCTACATCACAACCTCGGCGAGACAACGCGAGTCGAATGCGCCACGGACAAGCACGAAGATCAACATGCCTTTGTCGCAAGCCTTGCAACACATGTTGAAAGCGAGTGATTACTTTGAAGGATCCTCCTCAGTGTCAACACTCTCTCAGATACAACCTAATGCTAAGTGTGCTTACCACGACCCAACAATTGTTGGACGAAGAACAAGATTCAAGACATGATTGAAGCATTGAGTTTGACCTTCCGATGTGATCAACGCACCTATGCCTAACCATGACAAGAGTTCCAATGTTGGCGATGATACTTATGTTTTCAACATAGATGACTTGACCATTCCTCCGATGACTTAAGAAGAATTTGCTACAAGCGGTCAACCTGGATGCCCAGAGAATTGTCGTTGGTGCCCATCCGCACGATGGTTGTGCTGGTTGAGAAGAGGTTCGATGCATGATGAATAACCGTGAGATACTATTCCTAAAACCACATGCAAGTATAGATAGGTCTAAGTTGAAGATCGTGGAGGTGCAAACCGCACCATCTGGGATACCTTGGCAGCCAAGTGGAAAGTATGATTACATGGTGAAGTACATCGTCCTCGAGAGCTACAAAATTCCTATTGAAGATGTTAAGGCAACCGGATGGGGTGACGATTTCCCGTAAGACTATGCTTGTTAACACCATAAGGATTTCCTCTGCTGATCCCTGCGGCCTAGTGGCACCTCTCATTATCACTTCTCCAAGACCGCCCATATTCCTCGACAAGGCTATCCTTGAATTAGGGAGCTGATGTTTACTACCATGGCGCCAAGACCCTCGACCATTGAAGATCTTACAAAGCCACCATTCCCGACATTGACAACATCACCTGATCAAGTAAAGTGACCAGTAACCCAAGGGTTTTCTCCATATCTCCTCCAAAAGACATGCGACTCCAAATGAATTCCAAATTTATTCAACCCATTCCCAAGCTAGAGGAAAGAACCAAAGGACTCATCCGCTCAAACTGTAGTACCAAAGGAAGTTGATGAAGACACCTCCAAACAAGAAATGGAGGAAATTCAAGATCATCAAGAAGAGTGATTACAATGTGGTGGAATGTAGGCAAACTCCATCCAAGATCTCCATGCTTGCTCGCTCTTGTGCTCGAGGCTCATGTTAATGCCTTGGTGAAGTATTCAAGAATGCTCACGCCGCAAAGACACTACCCACCAGGTTTGAAGTTTGTATTGCTAGCCGCCAACAACGGCCTAGGCTTCGACTCGATTTGACTCTCGGCCGAAAGAAACACAACAAAGCCTTGCACATCTCACGAATGCAAGCGTTACATTATCTCATGTTTTGGTAGATACTTGTCTCCAATATCCTACAAAGACTTTTGATCGACTCGATATCGTAAAAGGTTTCCGAGACCAGGATATAATTGTGAGAGCTTTTGATGGTCTAAGAAATGACTGGAGAGCTCATTGGCTCATTAAGGTTTGTTCCACTTTGATTCCACTTTGTCATGGACATCCGTCCACTTTCTCCACTTGGACGCCTGGATACATGGCGGTATACTTACCTCCACCTTGCAAGTCAAGGTTGGCACCTAAAGAAGAATATATGGTCATCTACAATCATTCGATACCTCGAGATGGAAGGTGAATTCTTCGAGACTCCCTGTCAAGCTTTGAAACAATCCCCGAGTCATGCCCGCTGACTCTCCGTCACTCCGGGTTATGCAAGTTCCGCTTAGATGGCCTCACCGAAAGATGCTCTGTGCAGAAGAAGGAGGTAGTTCTATTTGGGTCACTGATCTTCCTTTCAAACCGACAAGACGGGTTTAGGCTTCACCATCAAAGGTCAAGATGATACGCCATAACGTTTTGCGCCTTTTCCGCCGTAGTGAATCCATGCTATGAAGACACGTATCACATCAACAAGTGGATCTTCCCAACTGCATAAGGGGCTCACAATTGAAGATCAAGACGTTATACCAATCTCCTTTAGTCGTAGTAACTCTTGTTTTGCTTTGTCGATTTCTTTATGTTTGAACAATAAACTCTAAAGTTTGCCTTGCCCCGGGCATCATGGCTCGCTTGTGAGGGTTATTATATGTCATTTTCATATTTTCATTCAATAAAATCGTGGACTTTTGTATTCTATTTTTGCTTTCTTACTTTATCACCCCTTCAAAAAGCTATGTTTTCTTACACACCCACGTGATACACTATAGAATCACTCCAATTTTCAAGATAACATGCTATGCTATTGCTAAATATGACTCGATAATCCGATCTACCAAGTCAGACGAAAGTGAGGAAGATTGTGAAGTGCCAGGAGAACTGTTAGATCACGGCAAGAAGATCTAGAATATACACCACGAAGAGCAAGTTGAGATTGTGAATTTGGGCACCGATGAAGATAGAAAAGGCGGGACTATGGGGAGCGTGTTAATAAAAGATTGGTTCATGCT